>CM028132.1:85270000-85870000 GCA_016271365.2 Neoceratodus forsteri | reverse complement strand
TGATAAGCATTTGGAGACATCTCGTCAGTTTCTCCACTTCCATGGTCAAGGAATTGAGTTTGGAGCTGTTATCAGCAGGAGAGATACATGGGTGGGTACCCCCACCCCATAGCAGATGCAGTCGGATATAGGTCAGGGCCCGTACTTGCAGGCGTGGCCTTCATAAAGGGACTGTTTTGAATTCCGGATCTCTCTCAACAGTTCGCCCCATTGTGGCATATCTTTTCCTTGTCAGAGCACTCATTGACTGTCAACCTCTGCCCCTGAACTTCACTTGATGGGTCACCCTCAGTCACTCAGGTCGTAGCCACAGCTGTTGGTGCAGGTACCTCCCGAGGTCGCCTTTCTCAACTCCTCAATTTCTCTCATTAACTCATCATAGGAGGGTGGGGATTCCAGTCGGTTGCCAGGCGTAACTGAAGCAACAGCAGTTCTGAGAAGGGGCAGACTTAAGGATTCTGTCCAGTCTGGTTGGTCCAGTTCAATCGCTGGCAAACTACCCTTTCTGAGGCATTCTTGCAACAATTTTCCAGCCGAGACATACACAGACAACAACTCCCTTGGTACTGTTGTGCATTTCTTACTCTCCACCATAGGTCCTCATCAGAATCTGGGCTCCCATACACATTCTCCAAGGCCTCAAGATAGGCCTGTGCAGTCGCTTCAGGGTTACTGGCCCGTTTAGCACGGATGGTAGCCAGGGCAGGACCTCGAGGCTCTCACTAACCCTCTTCGCCGCCTTCCCGAGCATTGCCATTCTAGCACTGGGGGCAACATAGTTCATCCAGGTCTCCCAGTCATCCTCCCTTGGGGTGGGAGGGTGCCAGAGAAGATCCTAAACCTCGGTAAGAGTCGTGACTAATGGCAAGTGCAGAAATAGGAGTCTGCATTGGTTCAGCCACCATTACGGGTACTGGAGCGGGAGAGGGTGTTGGGGAGGAACACCCCAGGTGGCAAGAATAGTTTCTTCAAGTCCTCCACAGTTTTCCTTCCCCAGCAACCATTTAGAAATTTCTCCTCAAAGTTTCAGATAGTGGTGTGGGCTCATTCCCTCGGGTCTTTATTGTCCTTAGTTATCACTCTCCAAGCAGTGAGGGCTCCTCTGGGGTAATGGTCTGTGGCACTTTGGAGCTATCTATGGGATCCTTAAACTCTACTAGGGCCAGGAAAGTGTGGGTGAGCAGATTAGCATGCCGACCCACCACCCAGGGTTTGTAAACCTTCCACTTTGGAAAGTACTCCCTGCACAGTGTCCGTATTGATACCCAGGGGATGTCCAGGATAAGCATAGCATTTTGGGGTCGATCTCCTCCCCAGTACACCACTCCACCAGCGGTGCACAGCCACTTCTGTCGGGTACCCATTTTTTCTTAACAGTGGTTAGTAAATATGGCCACTAGAGGACACACAATCCCAGCGGTGAGCCTCAAGATGTAACCCCTAGATGGCGCTGTCCCAGGGGCTACTACCCCTGCCTGATTTGCCACTAACAGGTTGAGGCCTGGATCCAATGGCGGGTGCCTCCACCCAGAGGTCAGGGTTTGCAATAGTTAAACTAACTTGGTCACAGCCCTCTGGGACACTGCAACCCCTTTCTTCCCACTAGTGGCCCACACAATATATCAGAATTACCTTCACAGTATACACTTACCCCCAGGTCTGGTTCCGGCACTGGGACCTCCTGTGAAATGAGATACAGTGCAACAATCACAGTACAGTACTTTAACATGAACAAATACCTCAGGCAGTATAACTTTGCTGAAACAAGCAGCTCTGATTTATTGGGGGATATAACAAGGACAGGGAAATCAGGTTAATTAGCTTATCACTCTAATAATCTACCTATGGCTCTGTGCACAGGCCTATCCCTATCAGTTACTGTCCCTGGGTACCCAAGCCCTAGTGGCTAGTCCAACCGTGGCAGCTGGTAGGGCCCTTTCACACAGAGAAAGGAGAATTAAACAGTCAGCAGTACAGTAATTCCATTTTGGATTTAATGTGGCAATTCAACAGGAGGCGACCCTGAATTAGTACTCACGACCTCCAAATAAGATAGGGTCCTTCAATGTCAGCAGGGCTCACTTGAGGTACACAAACCTCTTCACACATCCATATAGAAAGCACTATACCAGGCAGGCTGCATCTGTATCCCGATCGCAATTACTGCACAATACCGGGAGAACACACAGCAGATTCAGTTCCTGACAGACCGAGTGCAATTTTCAGCAATTCCTCCAGTCTTCTACAGGGTGAGCTGGTTTCTACTCTTCAGAGATCCTTTGATTCTTTTCACAGGGACGGATTCAGTCCTAACAAGCAGTTACACAAGCTGCAGACCGGAACTCTGGGCCTTACACCGTTTTTTGACTAAAACTGCACACTGAAAAGCACAGGGCTCCTTCCTTCTTCACTGCCAAAGCTCAACTGAAACTCCAACCGACAAAACCGAACACTTCCTTTGAGTTCCTCCCAGTTTTTGACTGGATTGGCTGTCACTCACAATAGACTGCTGCTGTTGGTCCAAAAAGGCACTGAAGTCTAAACTACATCTCCCAGAGTCACTGCCCATACAATCCTCTTGTAGCTGGCTCAGATTATGAGTCCAAGTTCTGATTCGTCAAGGCACCATTTTAGAGCTAGCTTACCCCACACTGATTGGTCCAGTTCAGCAGTTCAAAACTAGAATGGGGAACTAGCAGACACAGTTCCGACTGCAAAGAAAGCAGGTCAGACAAACTGCAATTTCATTATTACTCTAAATAATTTCTGGCAAACAGTTACATCTTTCAGATAGGTTCCTTTGCACTCCTAGTGACTGCAAAATGAAGTGAATTGCAGCAGCTCAGTGGTACTCAATCAAAGAACACACAGTCCCCCATATAAACTAATTATGTCTGCAAGCAGACAGCTCTTTAAGAGACAGTACCAGAGGTTCTAAAACACTCACTGATAAATGGCTTAAACGCCAAACACCATTCAGGCTTGGAGCATTCAAGCAAGCTCCTGGAAGTCTTTTGGGAACCCCCATTTGCAGGGGTTACACTAATCACCCTGATTTCCCCGGCCCTTGTTATCCCCTTCTAATAAATCAGATTGTTTGTTTTGCAACTGTACCCAGGCTGGTTGTGTCTTACTGAGGACATACTGCACAGTGAATGTTTGATAACTGTACCTTACTTTCCAGGAGTCCCGGAGTGAGCGAGTGTTTCGGGCCTGGGGTAAGTGTTACATGGGAAAGCACTGCAATTACTCTGTTTGAGCCACTAGTGGGAAGAAGGGGTTGCAACAACCCAGAGGGTTGTGACCGAGTCAACCTAAAACTGTTCTGACCCCAACCTCTGGGTGGAGGCACCCGTCAACGGATCTGAGCCCTTACCCTGTCACGGCTGAGACAGACAGGGGTGGTAGCCCTTGGGATAGCGCCCCTGGGGTTACATAACTAACTCCAGGTTGCCCCTGAAAAAGAGACCCTTGGTCTCAGTGGGCTCACTCAGTTATCAAAATGAAAGTTTTTGCAAAGTATGTATATGTATGCGTGTGAGTGTATGTGTGTGTGTGTGTGTGTGTGTGTGTGTGTGTATATATTTGTGCAACGGGTAGCCATATATTTCATTAGTCATCTCAGTCACTGTATATATATATAAAAAATGTATACACAGTGACCATTTACACATACAGTGCGGCCTACTTCCAGCTCCTGCAGTGCTTTCACACATCTCAGAATCCCACACTCAAACTACACTGCAGACTGCATGCTCTGACCCCTCCGCGCCGCCACCACCCTGCACGTTTCCTGCACTTTCAAAAACAAATATGCTTACTGCACACTAAGTTAAAAAAAAATTAACATTCTACACCCAGACCTATCAGTCTCAGTCTCTCCTCTCAGCACACAGCGCCTCGATCGACGATTCTGGCTGCTCTCCTCCACTCTCTCCACATTCTCTGTATAAGCACCACCACCCTTACATCTTTTCCCAAACGATGCTTTGAAAACAATCCAGTTCTTCTTTTCCTTCTTCTTTAAGATGTGAAACCCACTGTCTGCAGCTGCCGATAATGCTTGCACCACTAGCGCTACTATCTCCGACTCCATCAACTCGACCATCGCACACCAAACACTGCAACACACTGTCAAATTAATATAAAAGTAACAGTTTCGAAAAAAAAAGTTAAAAAAAAAAGCCACACAGCTCTTTTCTGTCTCCCAAGCTGTCCTCTCGACCCTTCCCTGAACTCCGACACCATGTTTTCTAAAATATTTTCTTCCTCAGCCAGGAAACCACCAATCAGAGGGCATGTAGCAATCCAAACATAATCTTCTTATGCCACCTCCATAGCAATAAGCCACAGCAACACTGTGTAAAAAAGTGGAGTAGCTTCTTTGACAAAATAAACCCAAACACTTTGAAAAATGCTAAACTGTAAAACAAAAAGATACGTAACCTCCTCCCTGTTGCATAAATCGAATATGCAGAGGGTCAGTGTGTGATAATGCATTTATCTTGTACAGATGCCACTGACCTCTGTAACTCTAACTCGTGCCTTCGCACCGTGGAGGTTACCTGAGGTGAATGGCAACTGTACAAGATAAATGCATTATCACACACTGACCCCTCCCCATATCCTTATTTACGCAGCGCATACACACACACACACACACACACACACACACGTTGCAAAAAGTGCATTAATGCACAGGTTAGGTTCAAGTTAATGCCACAAAAGTAGGTGTAACCCCTAGATGGCGCTATCCCAGGGGCTACTACCCTGCCTGATTTGCCACTAACAGGTTGAGGGCCTGGATCCAATGGCGGGTGCCTCCACCCAGAGGTCAGGGTTTGCAATAGTTAAACTTACTTGGTCACAGCCCTCTGGGGCACTGCAACCCCTTTCTTCCCACTAGTGGCCCACAATATATCAGAATTACCTTCACAGTATACACTTACCCCAGGACCAGTTCCGGCACTGGGACCTCCTGTGAAATAAGATACAGTGCAACAATCACAGTACAGTACTTTAACATAGACAAATACCTCAGGCAGTATAACTTTGCTGAAACAAGCAGCTCTGATTTATTTAGGGGATATAACAAGGACAGGGAAATCAGGTTAATTAGCTTATCACTTTACTATCTACCTATGGCTCTGTGCACAGACCTATCCCTACCAGTTACTGTCCCTGGGTACCCAAGCCCTAGTGGCTAGTCCAAACCGTGGCAGCTGGTAGGGCCCTTTCCCACAGAGAAAAGAAAAATTAGTTTAAACAGTCAGCAGTACAGTGATTCCATTTGGATTTATTGTGGCAATTCAACAGGGAGGCGACCCTGAATTAGTACTCACGACCTCCAAACAAGATAGGGTCCTTCAATGTCAGCAGGGCTACTCTTGAGCTCACAGGTCTCCTCACACATTTATATGGCAAAAGAAAGTACTATACCAGGCAGGCTGCTTCTCTATCCGATCGCAATTACTGCACAATACCGGAGAACACACAGCAGATTCAGTTCCTGACAGACCGAGTGCAATTCAACAATTTCTCCAGTCTTCTACAGGGTGAGCCTGGTTTCTACTCTTCAGAGATCCTTGATTCTTTTCACAGGACAGATTCAGTCCTAACAAGCAGTTACACAAGCTGCAGACCGGAACTCTGGGCCTTACACACGTTTTTTGACTGAAACTGTGCACTGAAGGAGCACAGGGTTTCTTTCCCTTCACTGCCAGACCTAAACTGAAACTCCAACAGACAAAACCGGGCACTTCCTTTGAGTTCCTCCCAGTTCTTGACTGGATTGGCTGTCACTCACAATAGACTGCTGCTGTTGGTCAAAAAGGCGCAGTCTAAACTACATCTCCCAGTCACTGCCCATACAATCCTCTTGTGGCTGGCTCAGATTATGAGTCCAAGTTCTGATTCGTCAAGGCACCATTTTAGAGCTAGCTTACCCACACTGATTGGTCCAGTTCAGCAGTTCAAAACTAGAATGGGGAACTAGGCAGACACAGTTCTGACTGCAAAAGCAGGTTAGACAAACTGTAATTTCATTATTACTGTAAATGATTTCTGGCAAACAGTTACATCTTTCAGATAGGTTCCTTTGCACTCCTAGTGACTGCAAAAATGGAGTGAATTGGCAGCAGCTGGTGGTACTCAATCAAAGAACACACAGTCCCCATACAAACTAATTATGTCTGCAAGCAGACAGCTCTTAAAGAGACAGTATCAGAGGTTCTAAAACACTCACTGATAAATGGCTTAAGCTCCAAACACCATTCAGGCTTGGAGCATTCAAGCAAGCTCCTGGAAGTCTTTTGGGAACCCCCATTTGCAGGAGGGTTACATAGGAAATGTGGCTATACCTTAACTCTCCACCCCCACCACCCAAGCAAGCAAGTTCAATAAACATTTAAACTAGCTGAGGGGTAGCAGAAGTAATCAGGAGGCAACCCCCACGGTCTGAAGTAGAGTAGCAGATCCCCAGGGAAGGAACCCCCAGGGTGCAAATTAATAAGGGTAAAGGGTGACAGAAACAGAGGGGAGAGGTACTGAAACATTAAAAGAGAGAGGGAAGAAGGGCAAAAAGGAAAAGGGGTTAACAAGCGGAGTGCTATCAAAATCTGGAAGGCCACGTGTGCGAATGCTAGAAGTCTAGAAATAAGACTCCAGACCAAAAGGCAATCATAGCAGAGGCCGACCTGGATATAGTGGCCATTACAAAGACATGGTTTACTGAAAACCATGACAGCAACATGGCCATACCAACTCTGTTCAGGAAAGAGAGAGTGGGAAGGAAAGGAGGGTTATGGTGCTTATATGAAAGAAAGCATAAAAGCGACAGAGAAACAGGGAATGGGGGCAGAGAGGTACTGTGGGTCACCCTGGAGTCGGGAACAGAGTCACTATTCACAACAATGTTATCTACAGACCTCTGGCACAAGGGAGGAGTTAGATAAGGTACTGTTGGAAGCCACTGGCAAGATGGCAGAAAAGTGGCAGATGCTGCTGCGGTGACTTCAACCTTCCGGATGTAGACTGAAGCCTCCCTGCTGTGGCTTCAGCTAAAGCAGGGACATCTTGGACTCCTTGAGGGGCTGTTCCTCAGGCAACTAGTCAGTGAGCCCACTCGTGATGGGGCAATACTGAACCTGGTTCTCACTAACAGGGATAGTATTGCAGGCGTTAAGGTGTGAGGCCATCTGAGGACTAATGATCACGGTGTAACCCCCTACAAATGGGGGTTCCAAAAGTCCTTGAGCTTACTTAAATGCTCACTGCCAGGCTGGTGTCCTGCATTTTAGCAGTTTACATGTATTGCCAGAGAGTGCCTTTATAGCCTCTGTGTACTGTCTCTAAGAGCTGCCTGGACTGCAGTCATAATTAATCTGAGAGGGAGCTCTGTTAGAAGATGTACTTGTTTGCTGATCATTTGTTAGAGTACTAATAATACTGCAGTTTGTTCTAACCTGCCTTCTTTGCAGCATGGAGAGTTCTGTTTGTTTCTATCATCTTGGTCCTGGACTGCAGAATGGGCCAATCAGTACATTTGGGACTCTAAAATGGAGCCTGCCCAGGGGCTTAGTGAGGCCAAAACTTATAGGAATTGTAGTTTTGGGCTTTTGGTGCCTAAAATAACATGGAGGGGAGCCCTTGTTGTGACTGACAGACAGATCAGCCAACCAAACCTTTCGGATCTTGGGAAAGTACCACACTGCTTGCAGTTTCAGTTAGATCAGAGTTGGGAAGTGAAGCGTAACAGCTCGAGATGGTTCGAAACAGCAATCCATAGTGGATTCTTGCGGAGAACTGTGGAAAGGCCTGAGTTTGCCCTGCATGCCTGCCTGCTGTTCCTGAGAGGAACTTGTGCTTTTCGGACTGAATCCGAATTTGGAGAGTGAATTAAGCCACTGAATTGTGACCAGGTTTTAACCTGAAGAAGACCAAGATTTGCTGAATGCAATCGGCCTGTCAGGAGTTCCAGCTACTTCTGAACTCCCGGATTGTGCAGAGACTGTAATTGTGACCGGAGAGCCATTTGCCTGGTATAGTGGAATTTCCTTACATGTGAATGTGCTATGTGCTTATAGTGGGTCATGATTTTGTTTCCCACTGTGTGTCTGAACTGTGTTTTGCTTGCTGGAGGCTGTATCCAGCTTCATGAACTAAATTTGTATCCATTTCCGTTTGCCTAGACCCTGCTACACTGGCCCAGCCCGAATACCTGCTATGCAGAGAAAGTCACAGAAGAGACCAGCCTGAGGATCCACCCCTGCTCAATGCCTTGAACAGGAATGGCCTCGGTGATTCATGTGGGCCTTGCTTCTCTGGGCACTCCAGCTCAACAGCCTGTGATGTCGATTTCATCCTGCCTGTGTCCAGTATTGGGTATCGTGAGTAAACATCAGGGTAGCTCCTGCAACAACAGCTAAATCTAAAAGTGTTGTCATCCGATTGTCTTGTTGCCTTTTCTTTCATGAACTGAGCCCTCCAGCTCCAGATTACAAATAGTGTGTGTTGTGCATGTTGCTTTCTTCCATCACAGGGCCCCAATTGGCTGGAACTTTCCTGGCTAGCCCACCGTTTTCCTACCTGCTTACCAGGTGTGTGACTGTGTAGGCCTCTGAATTACATACATAACTGTCAGATTAATATAGCTTTTAAGCAAATCAACCTGATTCGCCCTCCCTTGTTCAAGTCCCTGAATAAATCAGATTTAACTTTGTTTGCATTAAACCAGACTGTGGTTCCAGTTTGTGCCAAAAGTATTGTACTGTTGCTATTTGCTGTGCTTAACCTCGTTTTACAGGGGTCCCCAGGGACAAGCTAGAGGAACCAGCCCTGGTGGTAAATGCAAACAGTGTGGGTAATTGCCTGGTGAATAAGGGTCATTGTGAAAGTAATTGTGTATATTGTTCAGGCCACTAGAATAGAAAGGGGGTTACAGTGTCCCAGAGGGCGGTGCCCAGATTAGCTTGACAACCCCTGACCTCCGAGTTGCAGGCACCCGTTTCATTACCAGGCCCCTTAACCTGCTACTAGCCAAGCAGGCAGGGTAGTAGCCTGGGATAAGCGTCACCTAGGGTTACAACTGTATGGTGCGGAAGGATGGCTACAGAATCAACCACACACAGGCAAGAGTCCTGGAGTTCAGAAGGGCAGATTTTATAAAGATGGGCGAATGCATCAGGGATGATCTGCTGGGGGTGGTTGACCTGAAGAAGAGTGAAGGAACAGTGGACCAAGATAAAAGGGGCACAGTGAAGGTACCAGGGTGGGACAAATTCGGTAGCCAGGTGGCCAATGGGCATTAACAAAATTGGTTTTGGTTACTAGATTTTAAAATTACCAGTCAACTGGCTACCAGCCCACAAATCGAGTTTGGAGCCCATAAAAGGATAGCCACTACAAATATTGATTTGGCTACCAGATTTTGAAAGCTAGTGGCCAAACTGACCACCAGTTTCAAACTCATTTGTCCCACCCTGGAAGGTATAAACCTCTGCATTAAGCAAGTGGGCAAAAGCAACAGGATAAAGATATTGCTATGGTTCTCAAAGAGGAGGTGGAAAATGTAAAAGGCTAAAGGGGTTACAGAGTACAAGGAAAAGCAGAGGCGGGATAGGGAAGTGTAGGGAAACAGTGGGAAGTAGGTAAAGCAGTAAGGGTGCAAAGGTGCAAACAGAAGAGAGAATAGCCCAGGCAGTAGCAAAGGGACAAGACATTTTTAGGTATGTAAATGAAAAGAGGAAGACTGATGAAGGGATTGTAAGGTTAAAAAGGAAGGGAGGAACCAGGAAAAGGCAGACATCTAGAACAAATACTTCTGCTCAGCTTTTAAAAGGAATGGGAATGGGAGGGACCACAAAAAAGTAACTGGAGCTTTGAAGAGGCATACCCTACTCCTTTTCAGAAGAGTCTCTCTTGAAGCACCCACTAATCTGAAAAATGGGCAAAGCCAGACAGTGTGCATCCAAGGGTGTTGAGGAGGTACTGACTGCACCTCTGATGGACCTGTTTAACATATACTGGAAACAGAAGAGGTTCCGGAAGACTGGAGGAAGGCAGATGTAATCACACTTCACAAAAGTGGTAGCAGAGAAGAGGCTGGCAATTATTTATTTAATTTAGTTTTTGTTAACCAGGTAAGGTGCACTAGGCAAACAGTTGCCTATTTTCAGGCACAGCCTAGAAATACAACCAGCTGAACTATTACAATACAGACAATGATAACACATAGAAGCACCATTTGAACAAGAGGAACATACCTGTGCACAGTACGGAAGTTGGTGAAGGAATCCATTGGAGTACAATTCTATACCATGACAGTGAACATGGCACACTGTGAGCAGAGAGTGGTGAGAGAAAAAAATACATAATAAGGCACATCCCTAAAAGCAGGGAACATAGAAGAAGTTATATTGGTGGAAACATAAAAGTACAGAGGATTAGAACATATGTCAGAATAATCAAGTCGAGCAGACAGTTGTTGGTGGCTAGAGAACACTGCAGGCAGTGGTTAGGAACGAAGCATACTGTGTGTTAAAGCAGGTATTATAGGCTAGTCAGCCTGACATCGGTGGTGGGAAAAGTTTGGAAACATTGCTGAATGAAAATGATGTGGAATACCGTGAATCCAATAGGTTTCAAGACACAAAGCAGCATAGATGCACAGGGGGCAGGTCAGGTCAAACAAATATGTTAGATTTGTTTGACCAGGTGACAAGGAATTAGATCGAGGTGAGGTGGTAGGACGTGGCTACCTAGATTTCAGTAACGCTTTGACACCATTCCACATAGGAGACTAGTAAGCAAGCTGGATAGATTAGGGATGGGTAAGAAGGTGGTAAACCTGGTAAGAAATTGGTTGGGAGATAGGCAACAGAGGGTGGTGGTTAACAGAGGTTGCTGTGAGGAAGTGTGGGCAGCTAGGTACTTTAAAGATCAGTACAGAGTACAAAATGGGTGAAGTGGTACTGACTAAATCTAAGCAGGAAAGAAACCTAGAGGTAATCATATCAAATGAGTGGCCAGGCACTGCAACAAGGCAGTCAGGGGGCTAATGAATGCTGTGGTGCATAGGAAGGGGTATCACCAGGAGAAAGAGGGAGTTGGAGCTGCCCCTGTATGGGTGCTGGTAAGACCCCACCTTGAGTACCGTGTCCAGTTCTGGAGACCGCATCTCCGGAAGAACACAGACAGAGTGAAGGCAGTCAGAGGTGCAACTAAAATGGTGCAGCATCTGCATCAAAAGTCCTATGAGGAGAGCTAAAGAACCTCATTATGTATACCCTGGAGGAGAGTCAGGATGTGATAGACACCTTTAAAGGAAAACGGTCATAATTTCAGGGCCCCACCCCAAAACAGACAGCGCACCTTCTTATACAGAGCCTCTCTTTGGTTTAACAAGGTATCAGAGTCATTCGAACTCCACTAGCCTGTATGGCTTCAAATCAGACCGTAAGCACTACCTGACCTCCAGCTCTATGTGCCTACTTCTCCAACAGCTGACAGACTCTGGATGACCAGGCCTGGCTCTGCTAAAAGCAACTATTCTCAGCACAAGACAGAAGCCACCCTCCCACAAGCTCCTTGACAATGCCTCTGCATCACACTAAGGGGCTGCTCCTGTACACCCCATCTCCACGCTAGGATGGGTCTCTGCCTCCCAGGCTCAGCCTTGCCTCCTTGACCACTTTTACTAGAGGCCACCCTCCTCCCCCTACCAAAATCTTGGCCTTACTGACCCTCTGCCCAACCTAACCTAACCTAACCTCTAGTGCCTCTGCACCTTACCTGCACTTGTAATCAACTAAAGTTGATGTCCATATGCTGTATATAGTGTTTTAAATGTCTAAGAAACTCTGTAACCTTTTCCCGATTGTTGTGCTGTTCAGTGTCTCAAATGTCCTAAAACTCTGTAACCTTCTTGACTGAATGTCTATACTCTGTTCACTTGTTGGAACCTTTGTAAAAGCCTTGGCTCAAGGTTATTTTCAAATACCAAATAAATAAAAAAATAAAATAAATAAATCTTACCCTTCAATTAGAGCGTTTCACAGAAATGCTATTTTTCACATAAGGGAACTTACTTTTAAAAAGTCCAGGGTTCTGTAAAATGTTGGATGCTATGCGGTTCCATTTCACGGGAAGTGTGTGCTGCCTCTCTTCAATAAAAGTGTATTGAATCGGGGGGTGGTGCTGCTCTCCGTGAAATGGGATCGTGCAGCATCCAACATTTAGCAGAACCCTGACCAACAACATTTAGAAAAAAATTCCTTTATGTGAAAAACAACATTTCCTTGTGTGCTTTTGGGGGTAGGGGCCTCATGACATGACCATTTTCCTTTAAAGAGCAGCTGACTCCTTCAGAAAAACATCAGAAAACATAATATTTAGACAGAATTCAGCTTGTATTTTGTCCATCTTCTATAGATTTCTCATCTCCATTGTTTATTACTAAAGAAATTCCCACAAAACAAGATCTTTAGCCCTTTGAGTCTCACTGCCTTTATAGCTTATTCCCAACTTGATGCCATAGTGCTCTGTTGTGACATCACAGTTTGTTGCCATGGAAATAACTGATGTCACAAGCAGAGTAATATGACATCAAGTTGAGAAAAAGCAATAGGAGCTGGTGAACTCTCAAGAAACAACTATCTTGTTTTCATGCATATGACCTCAGAAATAAATAATGGGGATAAGAAGAACAGAGCTATTGAAAATATAAGCTGCTTTGTGTCCAAATATTATGTTTTTAAAAGTTCTTCTCAAAGGCGTTGGTGGCTCTTTAAAGGAAAGTTCCCTCAACCTATTTTCTATATACCTGTGTAGTTTGCAGGCATGAACAAAGATTCCTCTATTGCATCCCTAATGTCATCCTAGTTTAAACATAAATAGAGGTGCTTCACCTGTTTTGTCCTGCTGTGAAAACCTGTTTGTCTCCATTCCAAGGTCATGACCCCACTCATGCAAGGCATCATGGGAGTTGAGCATACATGCACAAGCCAGCAGAAGTTACACTCTTATTCAGTTCTACTGTATGTCTTGTAGAGTCCCTGTATTCTCTAAAAACATTTTTCTAGCTAAAATACACTTTAACTACAGAAAACAACAGGACACTTATTATGCCTTGAAAAGTTTCATGGCCAGAATAAGACAAGAACGTAGGGGACTGCAGAGGACAGCAGCAGAACTGACTGATGAGTTTAACTTCTGCAGGCTTTAGCAATAAAACATCTTAAAATTCCAGGATGCCTTACATGAGTCTGGTCATGAGCTTAGCAATGGAGTTAAGTAGGTGTTCACACAGACTTGAGAAACTTCATTTACATTTAAATCATGATGAAATTTGGAGGGTGCAATAGAGGCGGTTATTGTGCATGCCTGCAAACTACAGAGGAAACAGAATAAAGGCTGAGGGCACCTTCCCTTTAAATACCTCACAGTGTTAAATAAGGTACAGGAGGGAGTATTTTTAGCAAAAATGTGCTCAAGAACAAGGGACTTGCTATGAAGCTGGAAGGGGGTATATTCAGGAGGCGTGAGGAACCACGTCTTCATAGAAAAGTGGTGGATTCCTGGAACAACCTTCCTGCGGAGGTGGTGGAGGTAAAACAGTAGCGTGGTTAAAGAATGCATGGGATAGGCACAAGGAATCGTAGTAGGAAGGAAGGAGGAGGAGAAATAGCTCTAAATCAGATAGGGTCTGCAGCGATAATGTAGGTAGGAAAAAATGAGCAGACTGGGAGGCAGCGGCCCTCATCTGACATCAGATTCTGTTTCTATGTCAGCAGCAAAAGAAAAAAAACATTCAGGTTTTAATGTCTCTGGAGTCCTTGCAAATCAGTGGTGATGTCTTCCTTGTGGTTTGTTAACCATAATGCTCCTCCTCCACCCAACCTGTTGCCCCTGTCCATAGCACAAGGTATAGCTACAAGCCAGTGCCTCACTCTGATGCACTATTCAAAGGTAGAGAAGCAAGTCTCACTGCATATTGCCAGAAGAATCTGTTGTAGCTTTCTTCATGTAGGGTCTGCAAAAGAGATCACGTCTGACTGTGATTGCTTGGTGGGGGCATTAGGGTTGACAACCCCAAAGAAAACCCTACCACTGATCTGCAAGGACTCCAGAGACCCAAAACCCCATTTGTGTTTTTTCCTTTTGCTGCTTGGGGAGGTGGGGATGGAGAACTGGGGTTGGAATCCTAACTCCACATTTCCCTACTTTGTGATGGTAACTAGAACTCTAACTGGTGCATTAACACTTGTTTGTACAGAATTTCCTTTTTAAGATAGTGAACTCATATCCTAATTCATGCAGGTCCCTTTGGAACTGGCATGAACAGATGCTGAACATGCAGGTCCCTCTGGCCCTGTGCCAATGGAAAACTCTGCCTATGGGCCCTTCACTTCTGAGCAGCAACAGATGCCAAGAATTAATGGGCTGTCTGGTGGACAGCAGAGGTGCAAGGCCCTCTAGGTACTGTGCTTCCCGCAGTCAGACACAGATGCAAGAACAATCAATCCATGTCTCAGTCGAAGCACAGGGCTCCCCTGACAACCACGGTGCAGAAGTGCAGGGCGCTTTGCCAAGAAAACAGTTCTCCTCATTATATCAACTTAATCTGGTTTGTAAATCAGTTTACACCTGTACAAATATTCCTTCCCTTGCCCCGGTTCACACCTGGAAAGAGTCATCGCTCAGTGTGCCTCTCCCAGTCACAAACTTTCAAATAAATAATATACTTGGGCCCATGCGGACAATCCTGTACTTATCCTTCCCAGTTTTGGGGTGGTATCACACGACAATGCCATCCTCCCAACCTCGACCCATCCAGATGGGTCACTGAGCTGCCCCAAACTCAACTCACTGGCAAGGGATCACAAAGCATTACCCTTGAGTAGGGCTGGTGCTACACACAGTGTTTGTTTTGTTTTGCTAATTTTACCCAAATTTTCAAGACAGGCGTTATATTACTTACTCCCCTTATGAATATATGATGACATTAGGCATTTACAGAATACTGGCTGAAGGTTCCATAACATAACAGCGATTGCAGAACAGCGATCGTTATTCTGATGTACATACGCCAAAATGAATTTCGTCGATGTACACCGCAGCAAGGAGAAATACGGCGCCCAACACCTACGGGTTGATTTTTTAATGTGGAGGTTGTGCCTCCGTGATCCCCCTACTTATGGATTTTCAACTCCGGGGTGCATGGGGGCGAAAACTTAGAAAATGTAAATGTGCATACCTGCAAAACCCCAAAAAACCCACATCCTCCACCTCCCTCCCCACCATGCTAGTGGACCAGCTCGGCAGCTACCCGCCACACCTCCTCCCACATACACCTCTCTCCCCCCGCACGTATACACACATACATCCATACTATGTTATCGGCCAGCCCGGTATCCGGTCACCCCTGGCAGCAGGGCTAGAAATAATGGTCAGGCTGCTACATTACCACGCGAAATGAGAGCCTGGCACTGTACATTTCCTGGGGCACTGCCACATTTCCACATTAAAAGGCATTTTTCGTGCTACTGAGACAAACTCGTATGTCAACAAAATGGTAACTAATTTATAACTAAAACAATGTGAAATAAAATGTGCTTGAACACTGCTTTTGTGTATCCTTACTACTTTATTTTTCCTTTCACGTTGTACATTTTATTCCTTGTCTCGTCTAACTCATTCTTATTACATGATGCCTTTTGTTCTTTTTCACAGATTGTTTTTTTTCCATTTTCATTTTACTACCTATTACGCTTTTCTCTCTACCTTTGTTTTTGTTTTCTTTTTTATTTTCTTTGTGTATTTTTCCTGGCTTTTCTGGACTCTGAACCTTCTACCTAGCCCCTTCTTCTGCCTCACTTACTTTTATTTATTTTATTTTTTTATTGAAAACTTTGGAGCACGACTACTTATGTACAAAGGTACATAAAAGCAGTTCCAGAGGAAATTCAGTCGTGTTAGCCTCAAAGCACTTAAGGCAAAACAGTTACATACAGTTTTGAAAACAAAATTCATAGATTGTTGTATAAAAGTTACAGATTATGTACAGAGCACCAAATAAAGCTGCACTGAACTTTAGGGTTACCTACTTGTATGTTGGTCCTGCATACTTCCTCATGTCAGAGTTGCAGTTTTTTTTTTTTTTTTTATACCTCAATACTTCTCTTCACCCCAGGATCACACAGCCCCCTTTCTCGTCCGCTTCACAATTATGAACCTGCGTTTGGCGACTCGCCCTTCCCGATTTAGCGCAACAAATAACCGACTTGCAGGCTCTCTTCCTCTCCCTTCCCACCTGCCTCTGTGCATGACACGCTTGCACGCATCCCTGTCTGAGTGACTCTGCCTCCCCCTCGGCACTCCCCAGTGGGCATTACAGTGACCACCAGGCATCCCTATGTTCACTGTAGACCCACTGCTTCACCACATGGCGCGCTTTCTGTTTTAGTTAACAGCCCCACCATGACTCAGGCATGGCACAGAGACTCACTACTGCCACTGCAGCCAAGTTGCCAAGCCAGCAGATTGCAGCATGCATTTCCATATGGAAATGCTGGCTGTAAAGTACATTCCAGGGCTAGAAATGCCTTTCCACGGAAATCCGGAAATGCTATATTTCAAGCCCTGGGCAAGTAGCCCTGAACACAGGTATAACTGAGTCGCTGTTTTTGTAGGTGTCCAATTGGTCGCTTGTTCACAGGTTACCCTGGCTGAAATGTCATTTAGCAATACAATGTGTGAAAACACATTAGGAGGCAGTATAAGCGAGTGGTTTAAGGCTCTGAGCTGCAAATCTGGTGACATCCAACAGATCAGACCTGGGTTTGAATCTCACAGCTTCCACTTGCATACTGTGTGACCCTGAACAAGTCAGATAACTTCCCTGTGCTCCCAGGTTGCTCCTGTAAAAAGCTTAAAAACAAAAAGAAACACGTCTCATCAGGGATTTGAAAATATCACCTGTCACATTTATGAGATGATGAGAAAAATGGTTAACTTGAAAGTCTGGAGTCAAAATAGAATTTGCAAAGTTCACTCATAACTTGGTCATTTTATCATATGTTTACACCACATTTTCAACAGTCTTCTTACAATCTCGCCTCATGAACCCAGTATGTGAAAATGTTCAAATCTCTCATGAAATGTGATATTGTGGAGTGACTGTGAAATCACCCTTCAGCACAGATTTGAAAGATTTCACCTGCCTTGATCATGAGGTGGGATCCCAATTAGTGAAGTTATGACTGAGCGTTGAAATATTTCAACAATCACTAAATAGCGTGGTCATTTCTTAAAATATTTTTACATCAAATTTTCAATATTGCCTTTTGGAACCTTATCTCATGAATAAGGGAGGTGAAAGTTTTCAAATCCCACCAGAAAGGTGGTTCGCACAGTGACCACAAAATCACCTTTTAGGCCAGATTTGAAAATCCAGCCTCCCTTGTTCATGACGTGGGGTTCCTAAAAGACCTTGTTGATAATTTGGTGTAAAAGTAAATGAAAGCGTTACACAGATACATAGATACATAGTGTCAACGCACAAGGGCTTATGGGCCACCCAGTCTGCCCATTTGAGCTTGTAAGTTATGTTTTCCTAGAAGTCTGTTGCCCTTACCCTGACCTCCAGAATTCCTTTGTGCCTATCCCTTGCATTCTTAAATCCTGTGATTGTTTCAGCCCCCACCACTTCCTCTGGCAGGGTGTTCCACTTGTCCACCACCCGCTCTGTGAAGAAATTCTTCCTTACGTTTCTCTGAATCGTCCTCCTCCAACTTCATCCCATGCTCTCTAGTCCTGGAACATCTTTTCACTTAAAATAGTGTATTCCTGCACCCTGTTCCTCCCTGTAAGATACTTGTATGTCTCTATCATATCCTCTTTCTCCCTCCTCTCCTCCAGGGAGTACATGTTCAGTTCCTTCAACCTGTCCTCACAGGATTTGTGATGCAATCCATGCACCATCTTTGTTGCCCTCCTCTGAACCTTCTCTACCCTGTCTATGTCCTTACGTAGTAAGGTCTCCAGAACTGTACACTGTACTCCAGGTGGGCCTCAATAGTGTCTGTATAGTGGAATTATGACCTCCCTTTCTGCTGGTGATGCCCCTGCCTATGTATCCCAGCATCCTATTTGCTTTACCTGCTGCCTTGTCACTGTTTCCCTACCTTGAGGTCATCAGAGATGATAACCCCAAGATCCTTTTTCTGCTTGGTGCATGCTATATCCTCACCCCCAACTGATATATTGTGCCAGGGTTTTGTGCCCCATATGCATTATCTTGCACTTCTTTGCATTGAATTTCAACTGCCAAACCCCTGACCATTCTTCAAGTTTCTGCAGGTCCCTTCTCATTCTGTCACACCCTCTGGTGTGTCTACTCTGTTACAGAGCTTTGCGCTCATCAGCGAACAGTGAAATTCTGCCTTCTAGGTCCCTGCACGTCACTGATGAAGATGTTGAATAGGACCGTCCCAGCACTGATCCCTGTGGTACCCCCACTGGTCACTCTTCCCCTCTGTGGAGTGACAGCCATTTACCACTACCCTCTGTGTCCTGCCACCCAGCCAGTTACCTACCCACCACACTACTGTCCTGCCCACACCCATATTCCCCAGTTTGTGTGATAGTCTTCTATGTGGCACAGTGGCAAAGGCCTTGCTGAAGTCCAGATAGGCCATGTCCACTGCCCTCCTGATCCACCTCCCTAGTCACCCAGTCAAAATAAATTCAACAAGGTTGGTCTGACATGACCTCTCCGTTATGAGTAAGTGTTCAAACCCTACTTACCTTATTTTCTTATATCATGATCACCTGTTCCTGCAGCAAGATGTGCCTTCAATCGGAGAGTGATCTCGATGTAGGACATTCAGGTGAGCATGTGTGTGGGGGGAGGGTCAGATCAGGATGGGACCATATCTTTTTTTTTTTTTTTTTTTTTAAAACAGGTTTTTTCATTTATTTTATTTAAACATTTTAGTAACGGAAAGTATTCTGAGCCAAGGCTCGTCTCCAGGTGCGACCCAGGGAAGGAAGCATGGGATAACAGTATACAGGATATAAATAAAGGAAAACAAAATACAGGATACAATGAAACAGTACACCAAAATACAATAATAGCTACAAACAATTTAGGTAGGGACGGTACAAAATGATACCAGCATTCGGTATATCACGATGCAGACACACAACTAGTGCAACTGCTATGTATGTTGTTATGGGAGCAAAATATTTTACTCCCATAACAACAAATATTAGTATATGAAACAAAATAAAGACATTGAGGACAGTTTTCTTTTTGCAGGTTTTAAATTAAATAAATATTGGATCCAACAGTGGAGATTGGGCACCCCAGTATCAGCTAAACTCGCAGCACGGGTGGGCAACCCAGTGTTACCTCGATTAGGGGCAATCCGGTCCACTTTTTTAAACAATATTTTGTGCAGTATTGAGGGAAAACAAGGGAAGGTTGGCTGAGTTGGGAGATGGAGGAATGAAAAATGAAAAGATAGAGACATACAGAGAGACAGAAAGAGAGACAGACACAGACAGACAGACAGAGACAAGAAGATCACCAGCTCAGTGCAGGGATGGAAGCGGCAGCATGTCGCCATCCATGTCTGCAGATGTCGAGAAAATCTTGCTGTTCCCATATTGAGAGCGTGGGTGAACCACTCGGTCACTAAGCTGGGTACCTTGGTTGTGGAATGTTCAGAAAAACTATTTCTAGCCATAATTAACAAAAACAAACAAAAAAAAAAACTCCACCAGAATCTAGCTAAACATGTTCCGGCAATTCTATTTGTCTGATACCGTTGCCTGGTTCTGGTGTTAGAACTCTGATGTTCTGTATGTATGAATTGGATCGTGTTCTGTAGGTGGAGTTAGTCTCTTACGTTCGTTTTCCTTCATCTACTGTTTTCTCCACGCGGCTGCTGAAAGGCAGGTTCCGTCTCTAATCATGAGAGAGCCAGCTCTTATCCACACTGACCCATGTGTGTCTCCTGACCCCAGCCCAGATCCCGGTGAATCCTCACTGATTTTTCCCCATGGCAGGGACAGGGAGGACAACCCTCCCCCAAGTACACAATCCAGCTTGCTGGGAGTTGAGCCCAGATCGAGAGAGCAGCTGGGCATCATGCAACCTCCAAGCGCCCCTTCATTTCCATTTTTCGTTTCCCCTTCGCGACCATGAGTACATGGCTGTGCCACATCGCCACATTCCTGCCCAACTCCGTGTTTTTCCACCCCGGCCTCCACCAGGCAGCCATGGAGCGGCACAACATTCCTCCCACCTCCCCGGAAGAGGAGAGCAGTCCATCAGACGCATGATCCTCCCCTCTCCAGCCAACTCCCAGCAAACCGAGCTCTCTCCCAAGCACAGGTTGCCAGTGTAGTGTGAGGTGGTGTCCATCGCCTCAATCCCAAGCACCACTGGGCCGGTGTCTCTTATGGTTTTGATTTTTCAAAATGATTCAAGGTGGATCCTGAATCTCATATTGCGGTTACCCACCTGTTGAATGTCCCAGTTCTTAAACAGAACACAATATCCTTACACTGAAACCAGGCAACTCCAGTAAGAGCCACTAGCAAAGGATTTTCCCTGTGGGAGAGGTTTTCAGTGCAACACCACCAATAAAAACTATGTACCTTTCTCTCTCTCTCTACAAAATATATTTTATATAAGCACCCATATGTGAATGTTAAAGGAAGCTGTCGATAATACAGGCTCCCATCCCGCAAGGCTTACCTCCTAAGTTTTTAAAGCATGTTGCAACATTTTTCTCATGCCGCAACATACTTTATTTAATAAAGGAAAGTCTGCGACCGGACGTATAGCCGGGCTGGGGCAGTATCTGTAAAAGAGTGCCACACCACTCATCACATACATTATGTATTGAAGCGAGTGGTGCGTGCTGCATCGCCATAGATAATGGAGAACCCTATGCGTCCGCCATACTTGGGTCGCAGATTTTCTATATATAAAGTATGTTAGCGGCATGAGAAAACCCCGTAACATACTTAAAAGCTTAACCGAGGGTAAGCTTTGTGGGGGAAGCCTGTATTGTTGACAGCTTCTCCTGACACTGTATGAGATCAAGCAGCACATAACCTGTTCCACTGATGTGGAGCACCAGCCTCTAAGCAGGAGAGGAGTATCTGTGTGTGTGAAGGCCCTGCTGATGCAAGCGCCGGCTCCCCGCCACCACCCTTGGTGAGCACTTCGTTTTATAGGCTCCAGGAATCAATCAGCCAATTTCTCCCTCTGCAGGTTATACTCAGCTGCCAGTAGGGGCAATGCTGAATCTCCTCACCAAGTACTGGATTCCCTTGGCTCTGCATCACGTCATGGCTTCTATGACACGATCACTCCTCCTACTACACTTTCAACTACCCTATCTAATAACTCCCCAGACAACCTCCTGGACCATCGCCTCTCTTTGGTCCCCTACGGCTGCCTGACTGGAAGTGGCAGCAAACTGCAACTCCTGACTGGAAGTGGCAGCAAACTGCAACTCCTGACTGGAAGTGGCAGCAAACTGCAACTCCTGATAACATCCATAGAAATGAATCCATTACCTCCTGCCTCTTCAGTACAGACTGGACTCTCCTCACAACCCTTCCGCCTCTTTTCTCCTAAGCACACCACTCCACACAGCACTCCCTGCTCCCCTACACGACCGCCAGCCATGCCATCCGCGACTCCAGCCCCTAACTCTGTCCCTCACCACGGCTCCTATTACTGGCCACACCAAGACATCGCTAACCTCCCATCCCCTACTCCCTGCTGTAAGGGCATCTGGGCCACAGTGTATATTCTCACAAAACATTGAAATGGCACCTCATCCGCAGGATCTTCCTCCTCCTCCTCCTCCTACTACTCACGTCCAGGAAATGTACCCAAACCCTGGCCCGCGTCTGCCCATCCTCCAATGTCAGACCACCCTCCAACCAGCGGACTACATATTGCCTCCATCAATATCTGTAGCCTCCTAAAAGTGGGACTCCTTTCAGGGCTAGGTCCTCCAGCACCAGCCCGATATAGCGGTTGGAAACCTGGCTCTCTCCTATGATCCTGGACTCTTCGCTAACCCTCGCGGGGTATAACTTATACAGTGCTGATCGTCAGGGTAAGCGAGGGGGCTGCGCCATATACACCAAAGCTACCTTACGTGGACAGCTAATTCCCACCCTCTACTTCATCCTGGTCCACAAACCCTCACAATCCAAGTCATACTGGGCAACTCCAAATCCCCACCCCCATCATCACTGCAGTCTACATTCCCCCAGAGACCACATGGTGGCCTTCCATTCCGTACTGTCCTACCTGACCATGCTCCGCCATGTGCAGAGAAAATTTTACTTGGTGACTTTAACATTAACTCTCTAGACAAAGCTGCCGCGACTGCTTCAAAGATGCAGCCACTGCCCAAGACCTGATGCAAGTCGATTATCCCCACCCAACTGAACCTGGTCCTCCTCCTTGATGGACCTAGCATTCCTAACCGTCCCTATAAAATCACTAATACTGCTGTCCTCCCAGATGCCCTTAGTGACCACTCCCCAGTCCTCTGCTACTGGACGTGCAAACCGCCTAAGTCCCCAAAATAATCTATCAGCGCAAGCTTGGACGAGCAAACTTGCTCAACTCAAAGCGATCTCAGAACAATAGAC
Source organism: Neoceratodus forsteri (assembly GCA_016271365.2). Lineage (NCBI taxonomy): Eukaryota > Metazoa > Chordata > Ceratodontiformes > Ceratodontidae > Neoceratodus > Neoceratodus forsteri. The sequence goes on along the minus strand of CM028132.1, from coordinate 85,847,311 downwards.
TGGTCCTACCTTACTCGCTCCTTGACCCAGACAGAGCACTCTACCTCTTCATTCTCGCTTTCAACACCTCTTGCAACAGATTTGCCCCATCACCAAAAGGGTGGCCACAGGTAACCCTGTCTTGTGGATCACTGATAAACTCCTGGACCTCATGCGGACCAGAGAGTTCTTTATAACGCCTCTCTACTTGAGACTGGCCTACCGCCGATAGACAAAAATATGAGAGGCTCGGAATAAATGCACCTGGTCCTTCACAAAGCAAAGGAGAGTACTACAAGACCTCTCTAACCAACACCTGGGGATCAGGTCAAAAGTTCTGGGCTAATATTAAGGACCTATGTGGCAACATTCCCAACACTACCCCAACCAGATTATGGTTGATGGGCACCTGTCCTCGGATCCAGCCCAAATGGCCATTGCATTCAATGACCCTTCTCTAACCTCAGCAGGGTCCTTCCCACTAACTTCTTGACCCACCCCAGTCACTCCTGCCTCCCCCATTAGCCCCTCCTTCGTCTGCACTGTATTTTGCCCAGAGTGCAAAACCGTATCTCAGAACGGCACTAAATCACTCACGATAGAGTAGTGACACCTTAGACCTGAAACTCCTTAGCCTCTCGCTCCGTGGAGGTGCTCAACCCTCTTACTCGTATACTAAATTGCTCTTATGCCATGGAAAATCCCTCCGCTGAAAAGCTGCCCACATCACTCCGGTATTTAAAAATGGGGACCGCACCCTTACTAACAACTACTCCTATCTCCATCCTCCCTCCCTATCTAAGGCCCTTGAGAGGAAAGTTGAGGATCAACTCACAGACCACCTCAACAAATACAACCTGCTTAACAAGCAGCAACATGACTTCGGAAGGGCATAGCACCACAACCGCACTCTTGGAACTCACCACACACATTCACTCCACATTAGATAAAGGTCAAATCTCTGGGGCTGTCTTCATAGACCTCACAAAAGCATTCGACATCATTAACCACCTGCTCCTCATATCCCGCTGATCAACACGGATTCTCCCAGGATGCCCTTGGCTGGTTCATTGATTACCTGTCAATTGTTCCCAGCAGGTTAAAATTAGTAACACCCTCTCAAATAAGCTACCTATCCTCTCCGGTGTTCCGAGGAGTCCGTCCTTGGCCCATTATTGTTCAGCCTCTTTCTTAACTCCCTCCCAGTTCTTGTCAGGGAACCTACTCCTCTATCGCAGACGATGCCGTCCTGTATACCTCCAACTCCGACCCTTTGCAATTACACTTCTCCCTGCAATCCTCCTTTAATGGAGCCGAAAAATGGTTCACCTCACAATGTCTTATCCTGAACTATAGCAAAACCAAGGTCATGCTCTTTTCCCATCTGCTCAACAGAAAGAATCTCTGCCCTCAAATATGTACTGCCAACCAGACCCTCTGGAGCAAGTGGACTCTTCCAAATATCTGTGCATTACCCTTGACCCTGCCCTTACCTTCCACCAACATATCCACCTTCTGTCTAATGCCCTTAATGTATGGATCGGACTCCTGTATCGCCCTAAACACTGCTTTACCCCTAACGCAATGAGACTAGCCGTCTCCCTCCTCTGTACTCTCCTGCTTAACTATGGCTTAATCATTTATGGCAGCAAACACCTCGGCCCTTCAAAGACTTCGTGTCTCCCTAAATAAAGCCTGTCGCCTCACACTGGGGTCGACCGCCTAACTCACACTTGCTCCCTATATAATGACACCAACTGGCGAACCTTGACAACAGGATAATGTTCCACACCTGTCTCATGGCAAAAAAAAAAATTGCCCTAGGGGTCTCCCCACAGGACTTACCCTCTAGTTTGACCGCCCCACACACAAGATAACCCGTGGCTCTGAAAGCAACTCCTCTCGGTCTCCTATGGTCACACCTCCCAATTTCAAAGATCCTTTAGCTATAGAGCCCCCATCTGGTTAAACAGCCAACCCACTCCACTTGCTAAAGAGATAAGACTTGGACCCTTCAAAGCCACTCTTAAAGACCTGTTACAGTCCTCAAACCACTGCATACTGCCTTTGAATCACCCCCACTATTTGGTCTGGCTAAGGTCGCTGGCTGGCCTCTCTGACCCTACCCCCAATCTGTGTCCGACTAGCCTAGTCCTTAGTTAGTGTCCTATATGAATGGTGTGATCTAACCTAGTTTTCTCATGGTTAGCCCACAATCTGCTACTGTAACAACCTGACCATGTACTGATGTATTGCTATATATCCTGTATGTCTCTGTATGTAAACTATGTGACGTGGAACCTTTGTAAAGGAGTCTCTGACTCAAGGTAATTTCCAGACATTCAATAAATAAATTAAAAAATAAATAAATAAATGTCATCTACCTCCTACAGTGTCCCAATGACAAATTATATGTGGGCGAGACAAAGAGGAACTACTATGAACATAAAAGCGACATCAGGAGTCAGGATAAGAACTCTATATTGTGACCAGACATTTTGCAGCAGTTGTTCATTCTGTGACTTCACTAAGATTCTGGGGTCTGCATATGTTTTGATAACCTAAAATGAAAACGGTTTGGGACAATATATTGCTGAAATGGGAGGTGTACTGGATACATGTCATGGACTGTACAAACCCTGCTGCAGGACTTGATGAGGAGAGTGCCTGGAAACTGCTTTGGTGTTGTATCAGACACTCAAATGGTCTGTGTTACTGTGAAGAAAAAGATACAGTGGAAAACTCTCAATGATACCCTGGGTTTCCCTGAGGCACCTTCAAGTTCATAAACTGTATAAGTGACTAAGACATGATATAAAAATACTGTATCAACTTCAATGCCCGTAATAACATGGGTTTAGGCATGGACACACTGTAGTACCACAACAGCTTTACTCGAGTTCACAGGCTTCATACCTATCGCTGACAATGGTCATCTCGTTGGGATGGCTTTCATTGATTTAACCAAAGCCTTTGACACAGTGCACCATGCCCTCTTGGCTGACCAGCTTATAGCCACTGGCTCTCCTATGATACCATGGCTTGGTTCAGAAGCTATCTATATAATCGAACATAGCAAGTGAAGATTAGGAATGTCCTATCTGATAGTAGACCTGTCCATTCAGGAGTACCAAGGTCCATTCTGGTACCACTCCTGTTTAGTATTTTCCTCAACTCACTCCGTACGCCTGCCAGGGTCACATCCTGTTACTCGCAGATGGCGCCATCATCTTTGCCAGTGATCCTGACCCCAACTCCTTGAGACCGAGCTTCAACAACACTTTGCTGGATGTTGAAAATGGTTCAGTAACCACAAATTCATAATGAATTACAAGACAAAAACTATGTTGTTCACCAACCCCAAAAACAGGCACAGAACCTATCCTCTCACTGTCAGTAACTCGATATAGGCTCCCTTGGAGCTAGTTCCACACTTTTAAGTACCTGGGGATCACTACTGACAGTACCTTATCTTATGCTCCCACATTGACAATACTGCCAAGGCAGTCAATATGCGAATTGGGTTGCTCTATAGGGATAAGCATTGTCTAGCCTCAGAGGCTCTTAATCTTGCTATCCACAGCTTGGTTGTCTCACTCATTGATTATGGTTTGGTCATACTGTATATGGGGCAGCCACAGTCACAGCTCTCCATCGCATCAAAGTTGCCCTAAACAAAGCCTGCCACCTCCTAACTGGCTCTGCACATTTGACTCACACCTGCGACCTGTACTCTCAGACTAACTGGCTCTAGTTCAAGGGCAGACTTATGTACCAAATCTGTCTACTGGCAAAGAAGTCAGCTTAGAGCTTGTGCCACCAGGGGTACAGAAGCTCCTCAATTCCTCAGGTAATCAGCGCCGCACTAGAGCGCCAGATAGGCAGATCTTTAATATTATCCTCGTTATGGTACCTCCTAAAACTCAAAGGTCAGTTGCCCACCATGCCCCACTTTAGTTTAACTCCTCAGTTGTGATATATAATCAACTGCCACCCTGGGCTCATTTAAGTGTAAGTTGAGGCAACAAGAAAAAATTACTCACCATAGTAATGTTTCTTCTAATGGAGTCTTGCTGTATTCTGACTATATGCAGTTAGCCCCAGCACTTGAACTGCTCTGGAGAGTAAAGGGTTAACTCTATGCAAAGGCATAGAACATTGAGCTCGAGCTCAGTTTTCAAGCCTCTGTCTGTGGTACTCTGAAATGTAACCGTCAGATTGTTCACAGTACTAAACTAACTAACTCAAAGGTAGAAATTGTTTCTAAAATTTTGTGCCAAATGGCAAAACAAGGATTTTTAGGGTCAGAAGACTCAAGTCGAGAACACCCAAAAGAACACAGAAGGTAGTGATTTACCCAAACACTTAATAATAAACTAAAGAAACCCACTAAGAGATGGCGGCATGTCCAGTATACCTCTGGGGTGCAGCACTGTGCCTGCCCCACCACATTCCAAAACTACTAGGTTCCAGGAGGAGGTCAGAATACAGCAAGACTCCATTAGAAGAAACAACATTACTATGGTAGTATTTTTTCTTCAAACAACATGAAATCTTGCTGTATTCTGACTATCTGAACTACAAGCAGTACCCCTTGGAGGAGGGAGTCACAGAACCCATTTGGGAACAAGATCTGCAGCACAGCCATTCCAAACCTAGCATCACTTACGTGACTGGATGTCCAAAGAGTAATGCTTGGTAAAGTGTGAACAGATTTCCAGGTAGCTGCTTTGCATATGTCCACTAAAGGTATATCTCTAGCTGCTGCGACAAGCAGATGTACCTCTGGTAGAATGACCCCTCAGGCCTGAGGGAGGTTCCTTCCCAAGCTTTGAATAGCAGAATTGAATACAGGAGACAATCCATCTGGCAACTGACCTCTTGGTAGCAGGTTTGCCTTTCCCACTTCTCCATAAGTGAGAAACAACTGAGAACAGTCCTTCCTATGGGCCTTAGTATGCTCAATATAGTAACTAAGAGCCCACTTTACATCAAGACTGTGCAACCTTCTCTCCCCAGAGGAAGAATGGTCAGTGAAAACACAGGCAAAGCGTGACTGGTTCAGATGAAAGTCTGACACCACCTTGGGAAGAAACTTATTGGTGCAGAGGACCACCTTATCCCTATGAAAGGAAATGAAATTAGGTTCCACTGATAAAGCCTGTAATTCACCAATTCTACTGGCAGAGGTAATGGCTACCAGGAACACAGTTTTCCAAGTCAAGTATTTCAGCTCAGCTGAGGATAAAGGCTCAAAAGGGGCTGCATAAGCTGTGTGATACAGATGTTCAGATCCCAAGAAGGTAGGCTCCTTAAAGGGAGGATTGACATGAACCAAACCTTTGAAAAATGTTTGAAAACTGGATGAGAAGCTAGGGAAGATCTTACCAGCAGAAAGGAAGGCAGACACAGCTGCCAAATGTACCTTGAGAGTAGCAGGCTGGAGACCTAAACTGTTAAGATGCACCAGATAGTCCAAAACAATGGCAATATCAGCCAGCTCTGGCTTGACACGCTTTGGGAACACCAAAACCAAATCTTTTCCATTTGGAGTTGTAAGTCTTTCTAGTAGCAGGTTTCCTGCTAACCTTTAAAATATCCAATACTGACTGGGAAAGGTGCAAGCTTGCATATTCTAGCTCTTCAACAGCCAGGCTTTGAGCCTGAGAGTCTGAAGGTTGGGATACAGAATCCTCCCTGAGAGGAGGTGAGGAGATTGTGTTGTCTGGGAAGACACAAAGGCAGTGTTACTGACAGTGACAACAGCAGAGGATACCAAGGCTGTCTGGCCCAATCTGGAGCCACCAGAATCAACTTGCAAGGTTGAGATCTGATTTTGATCAGGACCCTGAATATCAGAGAAAAGGAGGAAATGCATACAGAAACCTACTTGTCCAATTCAGTAGAAGAGCATCCTGGGGACAGGGCCCAGAAGAGGTGGTCTACAACAATAACGAGGGAGTTGATTGTCCAGGGCTGCAAAAGATCTATCTCTGGAGTGCCCCATCTCTTGAAGATGGCTCGAAGAACTGGAGTTCACGGACCATTCGTGGTGGCCCTGGGAAATTCTGCTGAGAGCATCTGCTAGAATTTTGTTCTTCCCTGGGAGATGCACAGCCAGCAGGGAAGCCTGAAAGGAATATGCTAGAGACCATACCTTCATGGCCTCTGTGCACAAGGCCGAGGACCGGTGCCTCCTGTTTGTTGATGTACCACATGGTTGTGGTATTGTCTGTCCTGATTTGCACCACTTCCCCCTTGAACAAGAGTTGAGAATGTCTGAAGTGCCAGAAAGACAGCTCTCAATTCCAGAAAATGTATGTGCAGGAGGGACTCCTGGTGAAACCAAGTTCCCTGAGCTGTAAAATGATCCAAGTGGGCTCCCACCCCATCAAGAGGCATCTGTGGTGAGAATCACAGAAGGGCCTGACTGATAAAGGGACACTCTGTTGAAGACTGTCTTCCTCCAGCCACTGCTGGAGGCCCAGACTAGAGTTTGAGAGCTGGAACCAGTTTGGAGAGAGGATCTTTATCTGAGACCAGTAAGACCTGAGATGAAACTGTATATCTCTCATCTGAAACCTTGCTCCTAGACTCCGCTGAAGCTGCCATGTGGCCCAGCAGCTGTAGAAAGTGTCTGGCTGGACGAGACACTAGAGAGCGAAGAGGAAGCCAGAGTGGCCAGTGACTGAACCCTTGAGAGAGGAGAAAAGCCCTTGCCTGAATAGTGTCTATTTCCACCCCTATGAAGGTGAGAAGTTGGGCTGGTTCCAGAACAGCGTTCCAGATTTAGAATGAAGCCCAAGGATTCTAGAAGTCTTTGAGTGACCTCTAAGGCTGACTTGACTTGGTCTGAGGACTGGCCCACTAAGAGCCAATCGTCCAGGTATGGGAACAGAAGGATGCCGTGTCTCCTGAGGAATGCCACCACTACTGCAAGACACTTGGTGAACACTCTTGGAGGATGTTAGGCCAAAAGGCATAGCCCTGAATTGATAATGGCCTGAGGGCAACTCGAACCTGAGTTACTTTCTGTGGAATGTCTGATAGGTATGTGGAAGTAGGCATCTTTGAGATCCGGGAAGCTGGCCAGTCTCCTGGTCTCAGAGAGGAAGAATTACTCGGAGTCACCATTTTGAATTTTGGTTTTGTCAAATGTTTGTTCAGGTACCTTAAATCTAAGATGGGTTGCCAATCCCTGTCTTTTTGGGTAAGAAGTATCTGGAATACAGTTCTTTTCCCCTGTGACAAAGAGTACCTTCTCTACTGCTTGCAGAAGCAGAAGAGGAGACTTCTGCCTCTAAGGCCTTTGTCTCCAAGGAAGAGGACTGAAGGCCCTTGCTCTCATTCTTGGGAACCTTTTGAAACTGAGAGCAAGTCCCTGGCTCACTACTTCCAGGACCCATTTGTCTGAAGTAATAGACTCCCAGGCCTGGGAGTAGTGAGCCAGCCTGCCCCTACTGGGATTGTGGGAGGTGACCTGACTGACACCTCAGGGTGTCTGCTTGGCAGGGGCTTAGACTGAGTGGATGATGGGGTCCTAGTCATCCCTCATCTACCTCTTCCCTAAAGAACTCCCTCTGCTGAAAGAAGAGGAGGTGGTCTGAGCTTGGTGAAAGGCCTGCCCTGCCCCTAAACTGCTGCCTCTGAGGAGTGGTCTGTTTTCTCTGACTGCAGCACTCCTATAAGTGGTAGTGTATTCGTCCATCTTTTCATGTAATTCTCTGTCTGATTCCCAAAGAGAAATTACTAGCTACAAAAATCCATGGCCTTAGCCTGGGTATCCTGCAAGAGGTTGGTACACTAAGCCAAGCAAATGTCCTCATGGAAATAGGTGTAGCCATGACCCTGGAATGAACATCACTGGAATCTACAACAGCGTGGAATTGCACTTTAGATGCCTCAATACCATTTGCAGCCACCTGCTCCAGCTCCTTGGCTAGCTAGGGGGTTATTCTAGCCAGTTCAGAACCGTATCCCACACCTAGCTGCATATGCCATGTAGTTAGATTGTCTGAGTCCCAAAGAGGATGCCAAGAATTTTTTTTTTTGCCATGGCATCCACTTTCCTGGAATCCTTGTCTGGGGGTGAGATGCCAGGGGAATATTAGCCTTGTCACAGGCTGCAGCTTGTACTACTCCAACATGGCTGTTGTGATTAGTAAGGAATGCCATCCCAGGACCTGAAAAAGTATACGTCCTTTCCATTCTTTTTCCACAGGAGGAAAGGATGTAGCAAACTGTAAAAGTTTTTGTGTCTGCTTCCCAAGGATTTGGGTAAGGGGATAGTCACCCTTTTGACTCTGGTACATCCATCATTAGTAGTCAGGTTCTTCCTAATCCTGTTCAGCCTCTTCCAAAGGAAGCTAAAGAGTCTCAGCCACTTTCTTGTAAAACAAGAAATGGAAGGGACTCAGAAAGCCTGGGAGGAGAAACCTGAGAGGGCCTGTCTGGGAGATGTCAGACTCTACCGCCCATCTAGGCCCTCATCCTGTTCTTCATAATCTTCATCCTCCTCCCAATCGCCCTCATAGTATGCTTCAGGTTCTATGTCTGAAGCAGCTGTTTCTGACCGAACCGATCGGCTTTGGACCGACACCGGTTCGGTCAGAACAGGTAAAGACTGAACTATGGAAATCGCTTTTGCTATCTCCTCAGCGGTCGGACCATGAGAAGTCTGATCCGAACTGGCTGACTTTCTTTTCTCTTAGCTGGAACCGATTCCACAGAATCAGCTCTCCGTTTGCCTGAGAAGGTATCACTCAGGTCAGTGGGCACCTCCTCAGGTTCGGTTGTAACCGAACCGGGCTGGCCATCCGGGTCAGCGGACTTCTCGGCCTCCCTCTCCTTAGCCTACTCAAACGCTTTTCCAGTGTGGCTTTGGGAAAGTTCTTGCAGATCGGCAGTCTTCTTTGAGGTGGTCAAACCCCAGACAGCACACACATACGAGGTGAAGGTCAGACTTAGCAAAGGCCTCCTTACACTCAGTACAGTGCTGAAACCCAGTGGGTCCGGTTTTCTTTTGGGTTTCTCAGACATGCCTTCAATATCAAAAGTCACCCTATACAGCAGTTAAGCCAGGCGACTACCAACTTATCAGTTCCAACGTGTCACTAGTCGGTTAAAAAAATCCTAAAATACTGGATTTTTTAGAACCGATAAGTACCAGAAAACCACACACAAGTATTGCAATACAACAATCAAAATAGGTTTCAGTTCTGAACCAGACCGACCAGCAAAGAACCGAAGATAAAACAATTTCTTAACCCAAAAACACTAAAACAACCACTACCTACTACTAGCACTTACACTGTACCGAGACAGAGGCAAGAATACGAAATACTGAAGCAATGGTTTGAAAAACTGACCGATTCAAACTATAACAAACCGAAGCACAGGAGGGATCTCCGGAGTGACTTCACAGTTAAGCAGAGTAAGAAATCTGACGGTTACACTTCAGAGTACCACAGACAGGGGTTTGAAAACGAGCTCGAGCTCAACGTTCTATGCTTGCATAGAGTTAACCCTTCTCTCTGGAGCAGTTCAAGTGCTGGGGCTAACTGCATATAGTCAGAATACAGCAAGACTTCATGTTGTTTGAACTAGTAGCAAGCGCCAGCTGTGACTGCTTCCACTAACCAGGCCTAACCTCAGCACCTTGCACTTAACTTACCTACTCCACCCTCTGTTACTTTAACTGGTTTATAAGCATTTCGTCTTGTTTCCTTCATCCTCACCCCTCTCTTACACTCCCTCATCCTTCTCATGACTCTCCTTCAGCCTCCCTCCTTGTTTAATTTGAACTGCTCGCATTCCCCTGCCATCCTCAATATCTCCTCCTCCCACCTCCTCCGCCCTCCCTTTCTTTCTACCCATCCCGTCTTTCCCTGTAAACCATGCTGACTAGGCCTCTTGGGCTGATCCTCTCTTCCCTTTGTAGTAGTTCAGTCCCAGTCCTGTTCTCCCAATTTGTTGTTATGCCTTCTACTCCCTGTGCAGACTAGGGCTCATGGGCTGATCCGCCCTTTCTCTCTTTGTGGTAGTCCAAGTCTCCGGTTGTATATTTGCATTACTCTTCAGTGCAATCTATTTACTCTGTAATGTTTGATTAGTCAATTAGTTTCTTATGTTAGCTGTAATGATGGACTGTAAACTGTTTTTCACTTTAATCGTTGTAAATGTTGTTGGCCGTCTGCTGGCTACATAATCTTTCCTTCTTCTGTAATTCCTCCGACATGGAACCTATGTAAAGAGCTTTAGCTCAAAGGTATTCTCAGGAACAGAATAAATAAATAAATGTTTAAGATATGTTACTTTACTGAAATACTGTGTGGCCATTAGGGTTATACAGTAATGTCGGTCTGTCACAGTTACCTTCTTTTCCTCATCTTTTGAGATATATAAAACATTGTGCATACAAGGTTTAAAGTGTAGAATAGCTTATGTCTCATTTGGGATACTTGTTTATTTTTCATTTTACATTCGACACAAAAACTTTTGTCTGTGGGCAACAGCCCTGGATGAGTGCAAACTTCTGCAACTTGTAGGGTTTCTAGAGAACAGAGGATCCACCTAGCCCACTCCTTCTGTGCTACTAGAGCCTGTGCAAAGGTCCTCCGTGTTAGGGCTTCTGTGGCAGCGACAAGGCGGTACTGTTTGACATCGCATCCCCCACCTGCACTCAGGTATTTAAACCACTCATGTCCTCTGACCCAGTGGCTATTTTTTACAGTTGGAAGTTGGCAGGATGGTGCTGAGAGTTCCCTGGACCAACTGGGTGAGCAATAGTACAATATTTGCCCACAACAGTACAGATGTGAAAGCACATCCAATCAGCAGTTAAAAAAATGTTTTGTTCACTTTGATTTAGGAGACTGAAGGATGAAGTTTTCAAAGTTAATAATTACCTCATGAAAGGGCAAAAAGAATGATGCCATTCTACGAGGCAAAGTGAGCACTTTGCAAGATATGCACACTCCCATTCATGTTGTATGTCCACACTACTATATATCATTTTTCACTGCTATAGACTCATGAAAGGGGGTACAGTATAGTTTGTATTGTTTATTACTGTTTCAGAAAAAAATAAATTACAAATACAATGAAACGTGAAAGAAATACTATAAGGTAAAAACTGTTATATAACAAGATGATGATGGATTGATTCATTCAAAGTAGGGAGGGTGCAAAGGACTATATTAATAATGTAATAATAAAGGCAAGTATAAGAATCTAAAACTGCCATGAACTGATGTCTTGAAAGTCTTAACTGGATGGTGGTGTGGTCTCACAACTCAACTGTAGAGTTACGCGCCTAAAAAGACACTAAGACTTAAAATGGCTATGACATCATATGTAATCTTTTCAATAGGGACAGAAGTGATTTACATGTATCACAGTAAGGTGAATAAGCATACAAGGATAAGGTCAGACAGACTCATGGAGTTGGTCAAAGGGACTACAGCAACTGGTTAAAACAGCAGTACAAGTGGAGGCAGGAATCACAGGCGCACCAGTGAGAGTGCTGCAACACTGTGAGTTGTTTTGGGACCGCAGGCGTTTTAAGATGTAATTTTAAATATTCTCATTGGAAATTATGCTTGAAACTTTTTGACAGATTTACAATGCAGCGGGTCTGATGAAATAGCAGGTGCCATGAAGCGTAACCCTTTCTGATTTTTGTTTGATTTGAATAATAAAAAGCAAAAACTGAACTTAACGTGGTGTACATCCATTCATTTTGTAACCCAATCTGCTTTGTCTTTGGATGACCCAAGCTTGAATTTTCACATTTCTTGACAAGAACAGGGCAACATGGACCCCACCATGCAAACACCTGTCTGTAACCTTTGACCCTTGAACATGGTTGAAAACAAGTTTCTAGTCTCAATGTAACCCCTGCAAATGGGGTTCCCAAAAGACTTCCAGGAGCTTGCTTGAATGCTCCAAGCCTGAATGGTGTTTGGCATTTAAGCCATTTATCAGTGAGTGTTTTAGAGCCTCTGGTACTGTCTCTTTAAGAGCTGTCTGCTTGCAGACATAATTAGTTTGTATGGGGGACTGTGTGCTTCTCTGAGTACCACTGAGCTGCTGCCAATTCACTTCATTTTTGCAGTCACTAGGAGTGCAAAGGGAACCTATCTGAAAGATGTAACTGTTTGCCAGAAATTATTTAGGTAATAATGAAATTACAGTTTGTCTAACCTGCTTTCTTTGCAGTCAGAACTGTGTCTGCTAGTTCCCCATTCTAGTTTTGAACTGCTGAACTGGACCAATCAGTGTGGGGGTAAGCTAGCTCTAAAATGGTGCCTTGGACGAATCAGAACTTGGACTCATAATCTGAGCCAGCCACAAGAGGATTGTATGGGCAGTGACTCTGGGAGATGTAGTTTAGACTTCAGTGCCTTTTGGACCAACAGCAGCAGTCTATTGTGAGTGACAGCCAATCCAGTCAAGAACTGGGAGGAACTCAAAGGAAGTGCCAGTTTTGTCGGTTGGAGTGTCAGTTGAGCTTTGGCAGTGAAGAAGGAAGAAGCCCTGTACTTTTCAGTGTGCAGTTTTAGTCAAAAAAGCGTGTAAGGCCCAGAGTTCGGTCTGCAGCTTGTTAGGACTGAATCCGTCCTGAAAAGAATCAAAGGATCTCTGAAGAGTAGAAAACAGGCTCACCCTGTAGAAGACTGGAAGAATTGCTGAAAATTGCACTCGGTCTGTCAGGAACTGAATCTGCTGTGTGTTCTCCCGGTATTGTGCAGTAATTGCGATCGGGATACAGATGCAGCCTGCCTGGTATAGTGCTTTCTTTTATATGGATGTGTGAAGAGGTTTGTGTACCTCAAGTGAGCCCTGCTGACATTGAAGGACCCTATCTTATTTGGAGGTCGTGAGTACTAATTCAAATTCAGCTCCCTGTTGAATTGCCACATTAAATCCAAATGGAATTACTGTACTGCTGACTGTTTAATTCTCCTTTTCTCTGTGTGAAAGGGCCTACCAGCTGCCACGGTTTGGACTAGCCACTAGGGCTTGGGTGCCCAGGGACAGTAACTGATAGGGATAGGCCTGTGCACAGAGCCATAGGTAGATTATTAGAGTGATAAGCTAATTAACCTGATTTCCCTGTCCTTCTTATATCCCTAAATAAATCAGAGCTGCTTGTTTCAGCAAAGTTATACTGCCTGAGGTATTTGTCTATGTTAAAGTACTGTACTGTGATTGTTGCACTGTATCTCATTTCACAGGAGGTCCCAGTGCGGAACCAGACCTGGGGGTAAGTGTATACTGTGAAGGTAATTCTGATATATTGTGTGGGCCACTAGTGGGAAGAAAGGGGTTGCAGTGTCCCAGAGGGCTGTGACCAAGTTAGTTTAACTATTGCAAACCCTGACCTCTGGGTGGAGGCACCCGCCATTGGATCCAGGCCCCTCAACCTGTTAGTGGCAAATCAGGCAGGGGTAGTAGCCCCTGGGATAGCGCCATCTAGGGTTACATCAACAATCCCTTTCTCCCGACAAATTTATTGTTATTTTAGTGATAAATGGCGGGAGAGGTCTAGCTATAGCACACACAGAAAAAAACTTAAAGTCCCTCAACCTATTTTCTATATACCGTGTAGTTTGTAAGCATAAACAATGATTCTCTCTATTACATATCCCTAATTCCATCCTAGTTTAAATATAAATGAGTTGCTTCACTCTGTTTTGCCTGGTGTGAAAAGTTGCTTGTCTCTTTTCCTAAGGTCATGATCTCACTCGTCTGAGGCATCATGAGAGTTGATGCATACATGCACAAGCTGCAGAAGTAATACTCTTATTCAGTTCTGTTACAGGTCTTGTGAAGTTTCTGTATTCTCAAAAGCTTTTTCTAACTCAGACACACTTTAAAACTACAGAAAACAGAGGCACTTACTATGCCTTGAAAAGTTTCATGGCTAGGATAAGACAAGAACAGGATTCAGCTGAAGCCCTAATCAGGCTGCTGCTCTTTTCTGTGGCTGCAGCGGCTGGGAAGCCACCAGCCTCTTCTGTCTGTACAAACCGACCCTCCGCTCCAGCGATTCAGCTGAAGCCCTGATCAGGCCACTGCTCTCTTCTGCGACCACTGGGAAGCCGCTGGCTGCTCCGTTTGCCAGCCAACCCTCCGCTCCAGCAATTCAGCTGAAGTCCTGATCAGGCTGCTGCTCTTTTCTCTGACCCGCCGCAGCTGGGAAGCCACTGGTTGCTCTGTCTGCCAGCCCAACCCTCCACTCCAACGATTCAGGTATGATCTCCATCTAGGACCAGGACTGCCACCAGGAAGCTCATTGGCGTGGTCTCTCAGTGAATGCACCTGACTGGTGCCCTCTCTCCAGCTTTTCCTCCACTGGCTGCTTGCTCTAGCTGAAAAGCTCCTTAAACTGTGTACTGTAATCTGTACTTTTTTTTTTTTTTTTTTTAATACTGGTTGAATTTTAAACCATTTGAGCTGTACTGTGTTAATTTGCTGTGCCTGTCGCGATTAGAGTGAAATATTTAACTGAGCATCACTAACCCTAACTTTCTCCCTATCCCTACCACTTCCTGAATTCTCTCGCTTTCTTTTCTTTCCTCACCTGCCCATCAGCGACCATTTTGGCAGCCATTTACACTTACTGTTGACTTCTTTAGCTTGCCAGATTGCTGGTAGCAAAGTAAATTGATCCCTCTCTTAAGTGGTCTCCCTATCTGCCCCTTTCCTCTTCTAAACTGCTTTCTCTTTGTCTTAGCCCGCCCCTCGATTTAGTGCTCAGCTCTTTTGTGGCATACTTTTCTATTTACTCCCTGTTCTAACTCCCTGTTCTCTCTCCGTTCTCTAGCTGAAACCCTGATCGGGCTGCTGCTCTTTTTCTGTCACAGCACCTGGGAAGCCCTCCGGCCACTCCGCTGCTCCTGTCTGCCAGCCCAACCCTCTGCTCCAACAATTCAGGTATGATCTCCATCTAGGACTGGGACTGCCACAAGAGCTCACTGGCCATGGCTTCTCGTGAAAGCATCCGATTGGTTGTCCTCTCCAGCTTTTCCTCCATTGGCTGCTCTCTAGCTGAAAAAAAACTCTTTAAGCTGTGTACTGTAATTTGTACATTTTTTTTTTTTAAATACTGGCTGAATTTTCTCCTGCACCAGCACTCTTTAAATATGCTACTTTCCCCTCCTCTCATGCTGTGCTCCCCTGCCATTGGTCCAAATCAGAACTTCTCCAAATTTAAAAGGTCAAGTTCTCCTACCTTATGCCTAAAAGGGGCTATAATCTTGTACTAGAAATCCTCTGCAAAATCTACAGCCACTGCCACTAGCACTCCTGTACATTTCCTCTGGCCTTAGAATTAATAAGCTAATTTTACTGCTTCCAAGTGGTTACTCTGCATACTACCAAATCCCCTATATCTCCTAACATGTACCCAACCCAACAGCCTTTCTCCTTCTCCTGTGCTCCCTTTCCTACCTTCTCTTCTCTCCCCCACAAAACACTTGGTTGCACCTACCCACACCCTCTGCCTCTTCAAAACCTCCCTTATACAGCCACCTCACCGCATCATTCCCCACCCTACCACTGACTGCTCCAAACTTACTGCCATCCCATATAAACAGCTGCATCAATTTAATTAGATGCACCAGGCATAAGCCATATGCCCTCAACTCCATAAATGGTCGTAAGCTCCCAGGCACATTCTCGCTCCTACTTCTCCTCCTGCTACTTGCAGGAGATATCGAAAAAACCCTGGCCCCCAAACTCCTCAGAAACAATCACTTTCCCACAAAGGTTTGAGGGTCATGCACAACAACATTATGAGCCTCCCCCAAGCTGGACCTTCTGAAGCGGCTGGATAACTCAGAACACCCCTGACATCCTATACCTCTCTGAAACCTGGCTATCTGCAAAACCCTGGACTCATCTCTCTCTTTCCCAGCCTATCATATAATTTTGCAAGACCGAAGCAAAAGATGTGGTGGTGTCGCTATGATCGTAAGACACCTCCTCTCCTATTTGGTGTTGAAAAGAATCCACCATCAGATCCATGAGTGATTCCTACCAAATTTTCCTTCCCCAATCTCTCCCAACCTTCCTCGGAGTAGTCTATGCATCCCCAGCTCAGTCAAGATGCATCACTGCAATCTGCCCTTTGGCCCCTCAGTGAGCAGTTCTCCTTGGAGATTATAACCTCGACTGGCCGCCCCTTCATCTAAGACCACAATAGCCAAGTTAGAATCCCTGAACATCTCCTAGCTAATCACGAACCAACCCACTACAACATTAGATCCTCAAAGCACTCACTCTTAGATTGGGATCTTTCATCCTATCCTCACCATATATCAGCATCTGGTGTCCTCGATCCATCTCTATGTGACCACTGCATCACCTACTGTGTTAGGAAAACTCATTTACCCAGATCCACTCCAAAATACATTGGAAACACACCCTCTCGCTCACTGGACACAAATTCCCTCTATGACCTTCATCATGCAAACTGGTCCCCAGTTTACTCTGCCTAAGCTCACTTCTCTAGGATTTTTAACAGCATCTGGGATCTCCACACCCCTGTATGAAAAGCTAGGGTTAGGAAACACTACCACCTTTGGATTACTGCTCCCATAGTCGCACCTGCAAGGCCCATGACAAAGCCTGGTCCACTTTCAAAGCCTATCTAATGGCTAACTCGAGACAAGTGTACAACACCGTGAGAAATGCTTGCACTAATGCCATCCATCATGTGAATGCAAACTATTTTAAGCATCTCCTGAGCAGCGCAGAAACCTCCTCTTCCTGGAACATAGTACACACCATTGCAGACCACTTCCTCAATCCAACACTCCTACCCTCAAGCACAATGGCATTGAAATAACAGACCCTGTACAAGTTGTAGCTATGTTAAATATCTACTTCACCACTTGTGCTTCCCATAACCTGACCACAACCTAGCTGCCCATCTTCAATCCTTCCCCAATACTTACAACTAACAAAACACCTACTAGCTCCTGCTTCCACATCAGATGTGCTGCTTGCTCTGCTATCCCTTAACACATCCAAATCAAGCCCTGATGGTCCACATCCTAGCCTCCTGTGTCTTTCTGCCCCTGCCATCGCCCCCACCTCACCCACATCATAAATCTATCCTTTTCCAAAAGCCTGAAATCGCGTGCGCCGCAACTTCCATTAGAGTGAGCCAGACAGATACCAGACCTGACTGTGACAACCTTATCTGCAAAGAACCAAGCAAACTTGTCACACCGTTCTTGTGACAAAGCTCCCCCAGACTGAAGACAGACTGGATTGCACAATCTGTCCACAGTCCAAAAGAGCTCTGAGTCAGTTCTTTCAGCAGCAATCTCCTGGACAGGAATTCTGCCTTCTTATGGGTGGCTGCTGACTGATAGACCACATAATGGTCCATCAATCTAAGTCTGTCACACTCCAGGCCCGATTCTGCCAGCTCCACTCTAACCTTCAGCCCTCTCCTCAGCTTCTTCAAGGTCTCGTCAAACCAAGGAGACTTTGGGCGGAGGGTGAGGGATCTGAGCTAGTGCAATGGAATCCAGGGCCGCCACCACTGCTTCATTATAAGCAAGTACTAGATCCCTGGATCACGCATTCGCTCGGTTTAACACGATAGATCAAATACCCTCATTAGGCCATCTGGGGTAGCGCCCTTAAAGGATGGTACTGGACCATCTCCATAGGGCAGGCCTACTAGAGAGAGCAGCGAAACTGAACCGATGGTGTGATAGTCAGACCACTCAACTGACTCCACCACCAAATTGGATATCTCCATCCCAGGAAGAACACCAAGTCTAATGAATGACCTACAATGTGGGTTGAGGAAGTAATAACCTGTGTAAGGCATCAGTTACTGGCCAACCTGCGATCGCCACGCGCGTGCGCTCGGCATCGAGGGTGGCGCCGCCAGATGTCGGCTCCTCCTGACAAAAAAAAAAAGAAAGAAAGAAAGAAAGCCCCATGGGATCCTGATCCTCTGGCCAGAACCCACCAGCGATGAATGGTAAAGATTGATACAGATAAGATCAAACAATGCCCTCCTATTACCTCCCTTGATCAAACAATGCCCTCCTATTACCTCCCTTGTGGCACCCGCTAGCGTGGTCCCATCCTACAAATACCTTGGTGTCTGGCTCGACCCACAACTGAACTTCTCTCTCCATATTGATTACATTACATCCAAACTACACCCCAAATGCGAGTCCTCTGCCAAAACAAAAGACTCTCCCCCTCCCAGTCGTTGTAGAACTCTTGACAACAATGATTATGCCAGTCTTTGACTATGCGGACATTGTTTCAGCACTGCTCACTCCACCTCTCTCCCTCTTGACTTCACTCCCTTTTTATGCTTTCTGTCATTTTGCCTCAACTCTCCTTACAAAAGACTCACCACTGTTCCTTCTTACCTGTCTGGATCTCCCTCCACTCTTGCACAGATGTCTCACCCACTCTGTATCTTTCATCTCTAAATTCTGGTTCAACCTCCTTCCTCCTACATCTCTTCCCTCCTATCACCTGCCCCTACCTCTGCCTATTCTCTATGATCTAGAGACTCATGCACCTTCTCACTTCCTACCCCATCCTGTGTGGTCCCAAAAGCTGTGTATAATTCTATCTTTATACAAGACACTTGTCGGTCAAATAAAAAGGTATCAAACCTTCCATCTTCTTCTACCCCATCCTCAAACTTTGGCAAATCTGCCTTTAACTTCTGCCTCCCTTCACTGTGGAGCTCTCAACACTCTCTCTTCATAGCTCTCCCTCTCACTGCTGTCAAGTCTCAGCTCGCCTTCTACCTCACCCACCTGTTCCCACAACCTAACACAGCACGTACTGCAAGTCACAGCTACACTCACTCTGCTCTCTGTTCAGCCTCTTCACCAATACCCTACCATGTATACTATGTATCTGAGTAGCCTATTATGTTTGTATTAGTCCACGGAAAGTTTAGCATCACACCTGTAACCATATGCTATGTACTATTTAATTTGTTATGTCTCCTGTGCTACTGTCTTGTATACTACTGTTGCCAGACTATGTATCATGTAATGTTTTATATTCTGTGTATCATGAAAATGTATATTTATCCATGTTCCCATTCTCCAGGTCACACCTGAAAACAAACCTCGACTCCAGCATGCCTTTCGGTAACCAAATATTTAAATAAAAAAATAAATAAATACGGACTGCACAGGACAGCAACAGCACTAATACAGTGCAACTAAAGCAGACTTTAGCAGTAAAACACCATAAAAGTCCAGGATGCCTTACATGAATCAGGTAGTGACCTTTGCAATGGAGTTAAGCAGGTTTTCACACCTGATTTAAGTACCTTCATTTACATTTAAATCTTAATGAAATTAGGAGGGTGCAATAGAGGCAATCATCATGTATGCCTACAACCTACAAAAGGAAACAGAATAAAAGGCTGAGGGACCCTGCCTTTTAATAGTTGCCATCAACCGCACCTAATTGCACTGCATTCCAAACAAAACTTGAATTTCAAGTCATTCTATTTGTATTACAGAGAGTAGTTACATGTAAACAGGGGCTTTGCAGTTTATAGATAAAGCTTTAATTCAATGGGGAAGGAGGATTCCCCAAGGTTTTCAGTATTTTACACAATATTGAATGCTGCAGGTGGCTGGAGACAAACATGCTGGACCTGGCGCCCCCCCCACCCCAAGAATTTTCTAAGCTCCTATGTCTCGTCTACAGTGGAGGTTTATTTAGGACCTCGAGTCATAATGTCCAGTTTTCTTAGTATAGTTGCAAGTATCCGCCTGTCACAAGGGAGACCATGGTTCAATTCCCAATGGTATGCAAACAAAGGAAGTCCTACTTCAAGGAAAAAGTGGTTGATGGGTAGAACAAGCTTCATAATAAGACTGGGAGGCAACAATAGATGGGTTCAAGATGAACTGGGAAACACTATAGGAGTTACCACTGAGGTGGGAGGCAAGTGCCAGTGAGAAGCACAACCTGTGGGGAAATCGCATCGCTTCTGTTTTTGTTTTTGTTTTTAATCACTTACTAACTATGGGATAAAAAAGTGTCTATTTTGTGTGAGGGAGACATAGGACAACCCATACCACGTGAGCAGTGGAGACAAACCAGTGCACTCCACAAAGCTGGTGAGAAGGGATTATATACCCTCATTTTCTACACAGGCGGAGGGGGAGGCAAGCGCTAGTGAGGAACAAACTGCCTGAAACAAACGCGCAGCTTGTAACTTTCTTATCCTTATGGTTTTCTTTACCATTTTCGTTGCAAACCCTGGGGAAGAGGAAGTGTTTCCATCTTGGGAAAGCGAGACATCAAGGACTAGCACCACATGAGCATCTGAGATCAAGCAGGGCACTCCAGGAGCTGGCGAGAGGGGTTTAAATTTAATTTATTTGTTGAATTTTGTTGACGGGTTGGCCCACTGAGACTAGGAAGTCCCTTTTCAGAAGTAACTCGGGGGACACAGATGGTAACCAAATGAAATTGAACCAGATTAAGCGGTTTGTAGTATTTTTAGTGAATGGAGAAATCTGGACTGCACACGGTAAATTCACCAACTCTTTTGAGAAGTGCCATGGGATCTTTAATGTCCACCTGAACAACCACAAGAACAGGTAGACGGGACCTCAGTTTAATGTCTCATCTGAAAGACAGCACCTCAGGAGTGCAGTATCCCCTCATGATGCATTAGTGTCAGTATTGGATTTTACCTCAAGTGCCTGGTGTGGGGATGGAACCCACAGCCTTCTGATCTTCCAGCCTAGCACACATGACATTTAGGCAAATTTTATAAAAATAGCACTGGGCATGAAATCATGAAGATTAATAAATCTCCATATATATGGGCACAATACAGGGAGGGAAAAGCGGCGTCAGCATATCACACAGTTTACAGTTCAATCTCCGTGTCCAGTACCCCGTTACAAAATGCCAGCTGCACCTCGGTGATTATCAAATTTACGAGTAATCGGGTATTTAAACAAGAAAACGATACTGTGACTGCGGGGAGGGGGTCAATGGTACTGGAGCCTCAAACTGTGCAGCGATGGCTGCATTGGTGTTGCTGGTAATTCTCCTTGAATATATTAAATGAATGTTTTTACCTGTGGAATTAATGGATTGCTCTGCCCAATGAAATAGAGGAACAAAACAAACCAAATACTGAAACAGCTAAACTGAATCATTCTAAAATGTCAGTTCTTAAGGTGGTATAGTGGTTAGTAAAGCTATGTTCCAAGCAGCGAACTCAGGTTTGATTCCCAGCCAGCCAGTAATTTTTATCTCAGCATAAGTGCCAATAAACACGTGCATGTTTTGTATCTGCTTTACAAACAAAAGTTTTATGTTCTTCATATACTATCTCTTGTTACATGAAAATATGAAGAAAACATTGTAATCTAACTATAACTGATAGCACTAGTTCTGCATGGATTGCCATCTCGTACTGTGCAGACAAATACGATAATCTGAAAAGAAGTGCAAGAACAACCAGTAGTTTGAAAAGCAAGACTCTATGTAATGAGATCGGGATAATGTTTGTACCAGGGAATCCATGTAAAATGAGATATAGGTGTATAAAGTTTGGCAAGGATGAAGAGTTTGTATAGTAAGTCAGTAAGGCACTGAAGGTATATATATGTCGATTGAAACCACTGTAAGTATATTTACTGATTCTATATTTTTAAATGTATTGATCAGAAAACCTTCTGCTCTGAAGAAGCCTGAAGCAGAAGCTGAAACATAGACTCTCATGAGGGTGTTCTGGAAGGAAAAATAAATAAAAGAACTTTTCTGAACTTACCTGTGGTGGGTGGCAGGTTTGTACAGAGGGACAGAAGATTGTGTGTTTTTTGTAGATGCTCTGCAATGGGGCGGACACTGAGAGGGATGAAGAGAATGCATAGAGATCTTGGGGAAACTTGAGGAATGGTTACAGTATAGTAGTTGGGGCTCAAATTAAAAGTTCAAAATCATGCACCTAGGGCACAGGAACCTGGAGGCCACATATAGGATGTGGGAGGTACTAGCAGGCATTAAACAGGAAAGGGATCTTGGAATTATATCTGATGAAACATAGAAACATAGAAGCTGACGGCAAATAAGGACCCAAGGCCCATCCAGTCTGCCCATTTCTTTTTCTACCTTATGAATAGGCCATTAACAGAGCAAAGGCCTATGGCACATCTATTCATACTCATCTGTATTGCTCCTTATGCCTATCCCATGCCAGTTTGAACCCCTGCACTGTATTCATATCCACTTCCTGAGGTAGTGGTTCCATTCATCCACCACCCTTTCTGTGAAAAGAACTTCCTCACATTACCCCTTAATCAGCCTCCTCTAATCTCAAGCCGTGTCCTTTTGTCCTGCTATTTTGCTTATATTGAAACATGCTAGACTTTCACCTTGTTAATGCCCTTAAGGTGTTTGAATGTTTCAATCATATCACTCTCTCCTCCTTTGCTCTAGTGTATACATACTGAGTTCAGTTAATCTGTCCTCATATGTTTTCTGATGCAGTTCCTGCACCATTTTGGTTGCCCTTCTCTGGACTGCCTCAGTTTGGTTAATGTCCTTGTGAAGGTGTGGCCTCCAGTACTGCATGCAGTACACCAGATAGGGCCTAACCAGTGTCTTGTATAGAGGGATTATTACCTCCCACTTCCAACTTGTGATACCTTTACTAATACACCCCAACATCCTCTAGCCTTACCTACTGCTTTAGAGGTCTGCTTGGATGATTTCAGCTCATCGGTGATTATGACGCCCAAGTCTCTTTCTTCCCTTGTGACTGCCACCAACTCCTCCCAGCCTATAGGTGGCTTCAGGGTTTCTCTTCCCTATGCATGATCTTGCACTTCTTTCGTTAAACCCAGTTGCCACTCTTCCGACCATTTTGCTAGTTTATCCAGATCTCTTTTCATTCTGCCCACACCATCTGTATCATCTGCAAACAGACAAACCTTACCCTTCAGTCCATCTGCAATGTCACCGATGAAGATATTGAAGAGGACTGGCCCCAAGGCTAATCCGGAGGTACCCCACTTGTGACTTGCATCTCTTCTGACTGTATACCATTTACCACCACTCTCTGTTTTCTGCCTGTCAACCAGTTTGCCACCCAGTTGACCAACGTCTGACCCACCCCAAAGCTACCAGCTTGTTTATCAATCTTCTATGTGGAACAGTGTCGAGCTTTGATGAAGTCAAGGTGGCGACATCAACTGCTCCCCTTGGTCCACCACTCTGGTTACCCAGTCAAAGAAATCTATGAGATTAGTTTGACAGGACCTTCCTTTATAAACCCATGCTGTCTTGGATCCTGTGCTCCTATGGATTCCAGGTGTTGTGCTATCCTTTCCTTAAGGAGTGTCTCCATAATCTTGCCCACTACTGAGGTAAGACTGACTGGTATGTAGTTCCCTGCCTCCTCCCTGCTACCACTCTTGTGGAGCGGGATCACATGAGCCCTTCTAGGACCTCTCCTGTGCTCAGAGACTCACTAAACAGTTGTGATAATGGCTCTGCTAGTTCCACCCTTAGCTCCTTTAGTACCCTGCGATGTATGCCATCAGGTCCCATTGCCTTGTCCACCTTGAGCTTATCGAGCTCTTGTAGGACCCTTTCTTTGTGAAGGGACTAGTGCACACCTCCCTCCCCTGTGTCCATGGTGCAGAGCTGTGGGCCCAGTCCTATCTTCTCTTCAGTAAATACTGAGCAGATGTATCTATTTAGGATAGCTGCTTTTACATGGTCCTCCTCCTCCTCACGCCCCTTATCTCCTTTGATCTTAGCAATACCCCCTCTGGACTTTCTCCTTTCACTAATATATCTATAGAAAGTCTCGTCATCTTCTTTACTGTTAGTGCTAGTGTTTCCTCGGTTTGGGCCTTAGCCTGCCTGCCTTCCCTGCTTCCCTTAGGGAAGTTTGGTATCGTACTTATCTTCATCCTGCTGCGTTCCCTTATATTTCCTGAAGGCCAGCCTTTTGGCTCTGACCTTTTCTGCTACCGTGTTTGAGAACCAAAGTGGTTTCTTCTTCTTTGCACTTCCTTTTCTCACTAACACAATGGGATGTTGCTTCAAGTATTGCATCTTTAATGCTTGCCCACTTTGCCTGTACCCCTCACCTGTATTTCTTTTGCCAGGGCTAGTTTAACTCTGTTGGCCATCTTATCAAAGTCAGCTCCTCTGAAGTCCCATATTTTGCCTTGGAATGGATGATTTTGTTCTAGTGGTCAAATTGAACCATACCATGTGATGGTCACTGGCCCCAGGTGACCCTCTACCTGGAGATCTGTGATCCTTTCCCTGTTAGTCAGTACTAGATCTAGGATAGCCCTGTCTCGTAGGTTGTTCTACCAGTTGTTTGAGGCCCTCCCCTGCAGGAATCCACCATGTGTCTAGTTCTGGCAGATGTTCTGCCGGTATTGACCAGTCTATATCTGGCATTGAAGTCTCCCATTATCAGAACCTCCCTTTAGCTGTCAAAGTGGCAGGACAGTGTGACAAAGCAGTCGGTGTCGTGCACAGGGAGGATATCTCCAGCAGGATGGGGAGGTGGGTTGCCATTGTATCAACTGCTGGCGAGACCCTACCTGAGTACTGTGTCCAGTTTTGGAAGCCACATCTCAGAAAGGGCATAGACAGGGTGGAGGCAGTTCAGAGGAGGGCAACTAAAATGGTGAAGGGGTTGCACAGAGGCCCTGTGAGGAGAGACAGATCTCAACATGTACACCCTGAACAGAGAAGAGCCAGCAGTAACCTGATAAAACCAACAAGTACCTCACAGGGGTGAACACAGTGCATGAAGGGTCTTTTCAAATGAGAAAGAGCACCAAGATAAAGGCATGCAATGAAGTGTTGGGGGCATGCAATGAAGTGTTGGAGGGGCTAAGAGACATGGGGAAATATTTCTTCACTGAAAGGGTAACAGACACCTGGAACAGACTGCCAGCAGAAATGGTGGAGATAAAACCAGTGGGAGGCTTCAAGTACGTCTATCGGCATTGCATGGGATAAACACAGTGGTGTATTAGAAAACAGGCAGTGAGGAGAGGGTCACCAGAGACTAGTTATGGTCTGCGGTGACAGATTAGGCAAGGAACATCTGGGCTAACTGCATGGGCCAAGGGTCCTTTTTGCTGACAAATTCTATGTTTCTCCTTTTAGACGAAACGACGAGGAGGGAGGGTGGAGACAAGAATGTCTCCAAGTAGGAAATCCTGGGAAAGACCAGACGGACTCCAAGTGTTTGTCATTATTCTGTGTTTCTATGTTTGTGACATCAGCTCAAAGATAATCCTCAACTGAAAGTGAACTGTGAGAGACAAAGTTTTCATTAATTGAATCTCTTAGTAATTTTGCTGTAGAATTTGCTGGATTTCACACTGGAAAGTCAGGACAGTAGAAAGTGGTCACCTATAGCAACTGTCCCCGCTGCTCAGTGGTAGTAATCATTACTTGTACTCGTTTCCATAAAATTGTCAAGCACGTTTTGAAACTATCTTGACTGATGCTCTTGAGCAGTCTTTTGCAAAGAGTTCCAAAGATTAACTATTTCTTGGTAAAATACTGTATGATTTTCTCTTATTAGGTTTAAAGCTCTCTTTTATTAAGTGCTCCTGTTACATACATTCAAATTTTTTTTTTTTTTTTTTTTTTTTTTTATTTCTAGTCCAAAAGAAGCCAACATTTTCTTGTCACTTACTCTTTTGTACATCATTTTCTTCCCCACTCTATCACCCCCAACTCCGGAACTCTCTCAGGCCTCTTCTCTCACCATCCTGCTCTACACGCCATGTTCCCTGCCATCTTCAGAGCGTTCTGAATCCTCCCGGGCCTGGGTGGCTAACGTCCCAGGAGACCGAAGGGGCAGTGGCAGGAACCAGCACTGGAAGGGCCGTCGCCTATCTGGGTTGGGAAGTTTTTTGTACAGTCCCTGAGCTCTCCCCATCCCACCCCACCAGGCGTGGTGCACTCCTGGTGCTGCAGCACACAGCAACCCTGCCTGCATCAGCCACGCAGTGTATACGTGCAGTCAGTGCTTCTGCAGTCCCCAGTCTCCACCGGGTGCACTGGAGCACCGGACAGTCATGCCCTCCCAGGAGGAGAGGAGGGAAATGGCCCAGCAGTGCAATCCTCCCCCTGCCAACCCCGCCCGAGCTCGCTCCGAACTCAGGTCACCAGCGTGGCGCGAGGCATGGCGCCCTGCGCCTCAACCTCAGCGCCACCGGCCGGCTCTCTTTGTACCTCATTAAGAGGTGGCCCTGGTGAAATTATATTGTTATTAAAACACTAAACTGTAAGTAAAGTACCATTTATGGGTCAGAATGAGAGAAAGAGAGGTTCATACAGGAAAGTGCACAGGTTCTACAGGACATAACTTAAAATAAATACGGAATCTTGATATCAACAGGGTGACAACCATGGTTCATTTTAATGTTCTTACTTTTCTTTATTTTTGGTTGGGAAGCAGCAGTGAATTCATTAATGTTATGACCTGAAAATAAATTTAACTTAAATTAATAACGGAAAAAGAGGTCTAGAACAAGTTAAAATTGTACAAAACAGTATAGGATAAGGCAAATGGAAATTAATTTGTATTCTTTTCTTAGTTCATTTTGGAAGAAAAGTCCTGTACGGATTAATTGTTACAATATTGAAAGAATGTACATGGGCAAAGAGAGCAATACAGATGAGTATGAATAGATAGGCCATTGACAGAGTAAAGGCCTATGGCACATTCATAAGCTAGAAAAATGGGCAGACTGGATGGGTCATGCGGTCCTTATCTGTCATCAACTTTAAGTTTCTTTGTTTAGACCTTTGTATCACGTTGCAAACTATTCAAGTACAAAAGAACAAAAAACACAGAGGTGGCCCTGAATGCTAGGCTGATGGAAACTACGGAGACCCAAAATTGACAGTCTATCCTTATATACATTTTCAGCCAATCCTGTGATCATTATGTGACTGTGGCTGGCAGTATAGCCTAGAGGTTAGAGGAATGAGGTGTGAACAAGCTGATACATATAGCAGACCAGACCCGAGTTTGATTCTCACAACCTCCACTTGCCTACTGTGTGACTCTGAGCAAGTCCTTAACCGCCCAGTGCTCCCAGGTCACTCTGAAAACAGGCACTTGCGCCTAGTGGGCCTTACCCGTTACCAAAAGACTAAAAAAAAAAAAAGATATAGTAGCTCTTCTCTGCAATCTTTGCTTTTTGTTGCTTTCAGTACATGAACCCCAGAACTGTCCACCACAGACTGTGTGTGGTCTACCATGTGTTCTATATAATGGAACTACATTAGGAGACCTGCTGATTCCAACTCTGTCACGGTTCTATTTTACTGGTCTCTCAGTTAAGTCATTGAATGTTTCTGATTTATGTACTGAGGTAAAGACCACTTTAGAACTCTATTACATAGTTTATGACCTTTATAAACTCATCTGTTGTCCAATGCGTCTGTGTCCCACTGTAGAACTTGGTGGATGGAAGGGGCATAAGCCATATAAAGTCTGCTGTTCTAAAAAATGTCACTTTCCATCAGTTATCAAGTCAAAACATCCAGAGGTTGCCAAAAGGACAAAAAGAATGCAAAATTAAACCAGTAGGAAAACACATATAGAATAATGACTGGGTAGGGGTTATAACATATTGGGAATTTAATACACACACATTAGTCCGAGGTGTGGGATGCCACATAAACCCCTGAGAGCAAAGTTTATAAAGGCATCCCACACTGAGGACGTGTGTAAAATTTGAGTTTTCCACATCTACCCAGCCATTATTTTATATAATTGTGGGAGCGTTTGCCACAGCAGTTATATAAAATATAAACATCTCCCTTCGCCATGGTCTGTTTCGGGACAAAGCACGGTCCGTGATGGGAAGTGGCTGAATCTTTCTTCTTTATTTATTTATTTTATTTATTTTTTTTTTTTATTTCTATAATCATCCATTCTTACAGCAAGTTTCCTTTATTTTTATTCTTAATTTTTTAAATTTAACTTACCACTGAGTGCACGGTGCTGTGAAGTGTCCAGTAAGTCATAGCGGCTGCTGAAGAACGGAAGACCAGAGGCTGGTGCATGAGTGAAGCATGGAAACCCAGCAGTGTTTGACATTATAACCAGCTGGTTATAATGGCAAATTATAACTAGGTTTCTACGGAAAAAACGCCACCAATAATTATATACTAGTTCAACACAGCTTTTCTTTAATAATAAACAGGCCCCTTAGTGCTCTGCAGCAAAATTTTCTGATTTCTGTGGCAGGGCTTCATGGCAGTATTTTCTGATTTCTGCAGCATGATTTATTCATTTCTGTGGCAGAATGCAGCCCTGCCATTGGCTAAATATGAAATGATGTCATTGATGACATCATCTACCAAGCGAGGAGGAGGCTTCAGGATAAACAAGATGGGTGTGGGAGCCTGACACTATGGAAAAACTGTATATCTGAATGAAAATTCACCAAAACAATGAATTCTGTGGCACTATATAAATTCTATGCATGATGCAAATTCTGCAGAAAATTCTGTAACCCCAGAATCGCAGAATTCCAGGGGCATTGATAATAAATAAAGAGTAGCATGGGATGTAACTGAGGCATCATTTGTCCTGTTCTGTGCCAGCTAGTGCCATTGGAATGGCCAGATTGGTGTCCTGTCTTGAGCCATGGCTCCGAGGGGTGGGTAGGGTATAGAAATGTGACATCATGGGTTGAACTCTTCAATCTTTGTACTATTATTGAGCAACTCAGTGAGTTTGTAAATCTGACAATGTACACGTTTGTACATTTTCGCTTCATTACTGCTTTTGGACATGCACTTTCATTTGACCCTTTCTGTGTTGCATTCTAACCCTGTAAACCCTCCCATGGGTTACGCCAGAAAATGAGCTCCAGTTCAGTGAACCCCTAATCGTCATTTAGGATTTTTATCTGCAGGTTAGATGTCCCCTTCAGACAGGCAACCACCCAGCCTCAACACCTCATGACACCACTCCAAGGTCCTCCTCATGGATGCCCGCTGTGGCAGAGTAAGAATGGAAGCAGGCATGCATACTGTCCCATGGCACAATCTACTGTGGGACTGGTGCAGTCAACGTCGGATCAGTGTGTGCCACGGCCCTATCCAGAATGCCATGATTTTTTCCACCACATTTGTCTTCCCCATGGAACCCTCCTGCAGAGCCAAGCACTGCCCCAGTTACAGGCCACACAGGGCCACCCTGCCAAGGAGTAAGTTCTGCAGCCACCCACAGGGATCACTGTAGTGGTGGAACATGGCACCAGTCCCCTCTGGCTGGACAGAATGCCATGTGACAGAACCACCCAACTCCCACCCTACGAATTCGCTCACCAGAATGGCAGCACATTGTGCTGTCACTGGGACATTGGGTGGTCTAAATGTAAAGAAACAAACCCCTGGTCCTTGGCACTCACAGCTAATTTAATTTCCACTGTGCCACCAAGGTGCATGCTGGTTAACTTATTTAAATAAAATTAAAGTATTCAGCCTATTTTGCATATCAGTTTTTACGGTGGAATACCATTTTCATCATGCTGGTATTCCAATAGGAATACCACTTTTCCATGCTGCCACTCTGCAGCTGAATCTACAACAACTCTTTTTGATGGCCGAATACCCAGATATTGGGGCGGAATACCAAATCTACTTGGTGATTTTCGCCTCTTAGCTACAGTTATTTTCTACTTCTACCCCGATAACAAATCAAAAATAAACAGGTGGAAACAATGGTGGCACTTTTGCAGGCAATAGAACAGTTGTACCCCCACCCACAGTGGTACATGGACCCTCTTGGTTCCCTGCCCAGCTACTTTGGGTGTAAACGTTGCAGCCTGCTTCACGAGGAATGCTACATCCAGGACAGTAGATGAGGGAGATGCAAGGAGTATGTGACGGCAAGTGTCAGTCGCACCAGTAACCGTGGCATGAACAGCTTCCAAAGGGTGGAAGGTGAGTCAGATCCACTGGGTAAGGAGGGATGAACAGAAAGTTAAAAAATAAATAAATAAATAAATAAATAAGGCAGTGCAGCCTCTGGGAGACATGGAAACATAGACAAAATAGAATTTGACAGCAGATAAGAACCGCTTGGCTCACCCAGTCTGTCCATTTCCCTACCTACAGTCTCGCCTCAGACCCTATTTGATCTCTATCCCCTTTCACCAAGATCCCTTATGGCTATACCATGCATTCTTGAACCCCACCACTGTTTTCACCCACAATCACTGCTGGAAGACTGCTGAGGCATCCACCACCCTTTCTGTGAAAAAGTACTTCTCACATCCCTCCTGAATCTACCCCTCCAGCTTCAGTGCATGTCCCTTGTTCTTGAGCATCTTTTTCTGAAAAATACTCCCCTCCTGTACCTTATTTACTCCCATGAGGTATTTATAAGTCTCTATCATATCCACCCTCCTTCTCTCTTCAGGATGTACATACTGAGGCCCTTTAGGCTGTCACACTTTTAATTGTTTTAGAAAACGCTTTTCCGTGTTAGAGCACGTGCTGTCGGAGGTGTCCACACTGTGATCCGACTCCATGCTTGCTCGCCCAGCTCCCAGGCATGCTTATGCAATACTGCAAAGCACCACGGTGCCGCAATGCATACCGGGATACTCTCGACCAGGCACGTAATGGATCCAGTTAAAAGAACAGAATTCAGGAGTTCATTGCAAGGTCAGGGATGTAAGTAAATCATTCCTTTTCTTTTTGGCAGCATTAAAAAGGAGGTTGCCTTAAACCATGTTGCAGCAGTTTGTATCCACACTACTGTTAACACAGCTAAAGGCAACCATGTTGGTCTGAAACCGTGCTAGAGACCTGCTCAGACTGGGTTTTCAAACAAGGTTTGTAGCATGGTTTTACTATGCTACAGTGTGGACACAATCCGTGTTTGCTGGTCTTGTAACATTACAGACTGCCGGTAATGTTACAAGAAGGCAAAGTAGACAGGGCCTTAATCTTTCCTCGTGGGACTTCTATGCAGATCTTGCATCATTTTAGTTGCCCTCCCTGGATAGCCTTCACTCTATGTCATTACGGAGATGTGGCCTCAGAACTGGAAGCAGTACTCTAGATGGGGTCTCACCAGCAATCTATAGAAAGGCAACACCACCTCCCTCTCTCTCTGCTAGTGATACCCCTCCCTATGCACCCCAGCATCCCACTAGCCCTCCCAACTGACCTGTCAAACTACTCGACGACCTTTAAGTCATCAAATATGTTTAACCACAGGTCCCTTTCCTGTTACGTGGTCATCACTGCCTCTCCACCCATTTTGCACTCTGCTGCTGGGTTTCTGTGCCATAAGTGCAGAACCTTTTTACTTTTGCATTGAAACACAGCTACCATACCATTGACCACTCCAAGTTCTCTCAGGTCTCTGCTCATTCTTTCGAACCCCATCCCCCAGGAGTGTTCTCCCCTACTGGAGATTTTGGTGTCATCTGCAAAGAGGTAGACTTTCCTTCTAGCTCCTCTGCAATGTCACTTATGACACTGAACCATGAGATACCCTGCTGGTCACCCTCCTTCTCTGAAAGGCACTCCATTTACCACCACCCTATGTCACCTATCCCTAAGCTACACAGCTTCCTTACGCAGTCTCCTGCGTGGAATGGTATTGAAAGCCTTACTGAAATCTATGTAGGCCACGTTCACTGCTCCATTATGATCTAATTCTCTGGTCTCCCAGTCAAAAATAATCTATCAGATTACGTTTGACATGACACCCCCCACCCTCCGTGAATCCATGCCTCAGGTCTTGTAACCCACTGGATTCAAGATATTCCACAATCCTTTGTAACCCCCTGCAAATGGGGCTCCCAAAAGACTTCCAGGAGCTTGCTTGAATGCTCCAAGCCTGAATGGTGTTTGGCGTTTAAGCCATTTATCAGTGAGTGTTTTAGAGCCTCTGGTACTGTCTCTTTAAGAGCTGTCTGCTTGCAGAAATAATTAGTTTGTATGGGGGACTGTGTGCTTCTCTGTTTGAGTACCACTCGAGCTGCTGCCAATTCACTCCATTTTGCAGTCACTAGGAGTGCAAGGAACCTATCTGAAAGATGTAACTGTTTGCCAGAAATCATTTACAGTAATAATGAAATTACAGTTTGTCTAACCTGTTTTCTTTGCAGTCAGAACTGTGTCTGCCTAGTTCCCATTCTGGTTTTGAACTGCTGAACTGGACCAATCAGTGTGGGTAAGCTAGCTCTAAAATGGTGCCTTGGACGAATCAGAACTTGGACTCATAATCTGAGCCAGCCACAGGAGGATTGTATGGGCAGTGACTCTGGGAGATGTAGTTTAGACTTGGCGCCTTTTTGGACCAACAGCAGCAGTCTATTGTGAGTGACAGCCAATCCAGTCAAGAACTGGGAGGAACTCAAAGGAAGTGCCCGATTTTGTCTTTTGGAGTTTCAGTTTAGATCTGGCAGTGAAGGAAAAGAAACCCTGTGCTCCTTCAGTGCACAGTTTCAGTCAAAAAACGTGTAAGGCCCAGGAGTTCCGGTCTGCAGCTTCTGTAACTGCTTGTTAGGACTGAATCCGTCCTGTGAAAAGAATCAAGGATCTCTGAAGAGTAGAAACCAGGCTCACCCTGTAGAAGACTGGAGAAATTGTTGAATTGCACTCGATCTGTCAGGAACTGAATCTGCTGTGTGTTCTCCCGGTATTGTGCAGTAATTGCGATCGGGATAGAGGAGCAGCCTGCCTGGTATAGTACTTTCTTTTACCATATAAATGTGTGAGGAGGCTTGTGTACCTCAAGTGATCCTGCTGCCATTAAGTGACTTTTGCCTGTGACTGTTTACCATATAAATGTGTGAGAGTCTCTTGGAGCTCAAAGTAGCCCTGCTGCGTTGAAGGACCCTATCTTGTTTGGAGGTCGTGAGTACTAATTCAGGGTCGCTCCCTGTTGAATTGCCACATTAAATCCAAATGGAATCACTGTACTGCTGACTGTTTAAACTAATTTTCTTTTCACTGTGTGAAAGGGCCCTACCAGCTGCCACGATTTGGACTAGCCACTAGGGCTTGGGTACCCAGGGACAGTAACTGGTAGGATAGGCCTGTGCACAGAGCCATAGGTAGATAGTAAAGTGATAAGCTAATTAATCTGATTTCCCCTGTCCTTGTTATATCCCCAAATAAATCAGAGCTGCTTGTTTCAGCAAAGTTATACTTCCTGAGGTATTTGTCTATGTTAAGTACTGTACTGTGATTGTTGCACTGTATCTTATTTCACAGGAGGTCCCAGTGCGGAACTAGTCCTGGGGGTAAGTGTATACTTGAAGGTAATTCTGATATATTGTGTGGGCCACTAGTGGAGAAGAAAGGGGTTGCAGTGTCCCAGAGGGCTGTGACGCAAGTTTAACTATTGCAAACCCTGACCTCTGGGTGGAGGCACCCGCCATTGGATCCAGGCCCTCAACCTGTTAGTGGCAAATCAGGCAGGGGTAGTAGCCCCTGGGATAGCGCCATCTAGGGGTTACATCTTGGAGGCTCACCACTGGGATTGTGTGTCCTCTAGTGGCCATATTTACGAACCACTGTTAAGAAAAAATGGGTACCTCGACAAGTGGCTGCTGCACCCGGCTGGTGGAGTGGTGTACTGGGAGGAGATTGACCCCAAAATGCTATGCTTATCCTGGACATCCCCTGGGTATCAATACGGACACTGTACAGGGAGTACTTTCCAAGGTGGAAGGTTTACAAAACCCTGTGGTGGTGGGTCGGCATGCTAATCTGCTCACCCACACTTTCCTGGCCTAGTAGAGTTTAAGGATCCATAGATAGCTCCAAAGTGCCACAGACCGTTACCCCAGAGGCCCTCACTGCCTGGAGAGTGATAACTAAGTACAGTAAAGATCCAGAGGGAATGAGCCCCACCGCTGTCTGAAACTTTTGAGGAGAAATTTGCTAAATGGTTGCTGGGGAAGGGAAAACTGTGGAGGACTTGAAGAAACTATTCTTGCCACCTGGGGTGTTCCTCCCCAACACCCTCTCCCGCTCCAGTACCCGTAATGGTGGCTGAACCAATGCAGACTCCTATTTCTGCACCTGCCATTAGTCACGACTCTAACCAAGGTTGAGGATCTTCTCTGGCACCCTCCCCACCCCCAAGGAGAGGATGACTGGGAGACCTGGATAGACTATGTTGCCCCCAAGTGCTAGAATGGCAATGCTCGGAAGCCAGCGAAGAGGGTTAGTGAGAGCCTCAGGTCCTGCCCTGGCTACCATCCGTGCTAGCAACGGGCCAGTAACCCTGAAGTGACTGCACAGGCCTATCTTGAGGCCTTGGAGAATGTGTATGGGAGCCCAGATTCTGATGAGGATCTATGGTGGAGAGTAAGAAATGCACAACAGTACCAAGGGAGTTGTTGTCTGTGTATGTATCTCGCTGGAAAAAAAATTGTTGCAAGAATGCCTCAGAAAGGGTAGTTTGCCAGCGATTGAACTGGACCGAACCAGGCTGGACAGGATCTTAAGTCTGCCCCTTCTCAGAACTGCTGTTGCTTCAGTTACGCCTGGCAAATCGACTGGAATCCCACCCTCCTATGATGAGTTAATGAGAGAAATTGAGGAGTTGAGAAAAGGCGACCTCGGGAGGACCTGCACCAATAGCTGCGGCTACGACCGAGTGACTGAGGGTGGCCCATCAAGTGAAGTTCAGGGCAGAGGTTGGCAGTCAATGAGTGCTCTGACAAGGAAAAGATATGCCACAATGGGGCGAACTGTTGAGAGAGATCCGAGAATTCAAAAACAGTCCTTTATGAAGGCCACGCCTGCAAGTACGGGCCCTGACCTATATCCGACTGCATCTGCTAAGGGGTGGGGCACCCACCCATGTATCTCCTGCTGATAACAGCTCCAAACTCAATTCCTTGACCATGGAAGTGGAGAACTGACGAGATGTCTCCAAATGCTTATCACGCCGCAGACAGAGATGGCACCAGGTTTCCAGTTAGTAATACCCCGCCCTGGCTCCCAGTGTGGCGCCTCGGCCAGCTCAAACTCCAGAAAGTATGTTTTGCTATAATTGTGGGAAGGATGGGCACATGAAAAGGAATGCCGGTCCCAAAAGACACTGACAAAGTTGCATATAGGCTACAAGGAGAGCTTGGAGAACAAATCAGTGGTTAAGAGGTGCAGAAATGATCCCAGTGAGGGCACCAAAATGCTAACTCACGTCCTTTTGTGGCAAGGTCAGTTGCCAGGCCCCCACTATCGCCTCTCCAGACTGGTCCAGAATAGTGTGTCCCTCCATGGAGACCACTGTAAAGGTGAATGGAGTGTCTACAAGAGCTGTATTAGACAGTGGCTCCCAAGTGACAATTATGTTCCAGGATTGGTATCAGAAGCATTTGTCAGACGTACCTTACAACCATTAGAAGGACTGCATGTATGGGGGTTAAGTGAGAAGGCCTACCCCTATTCCGGTATATCCGAATTTGGCTGTCTTTCCCCACCTCCGTGGCTGGAGTGGCCGAACAAGTAGAGACTCTAGCCTTAGTGTGTCCCCCACTGGACTGTATGATGGTGTCCTTTGTTGATTGGAACAAATGCTCATATGTTCGGAAGGCTGGCACAGTTGTGTTATGAAAACAGGGTCAAAACTAGTAGAGTTTTAAGAGTTCCAACTTTAATTAAGAAGGCCTATGAGGCACAGAGAGATGCTGAAAAATAGAACCAGAGGAACCGGTCGGAATTGTATGGAAGAAGGATCCTGAGTCTCTGATCCTGGCCAAATGCCCAGTGTACCTTACAGGAGAGGTCCGTATCAGAAAGGATGTTAAGAATAAAATATTAATGTTGGATGCACCAGGCGATGGAAAATTGCCAGAGGGACTGCTGGTCAAGCCTAGTATTTTGCCCGCTAGAGCCCATGCTTATGCCAGAAGGGTAATGGTCCAAGTTCATAATGTGTCTGAAAGAGACATTCGAGTAAACAGAGGTTGCATCCTGGCTAATGTGCATTGTGCAGACACTGCAGTGCTACCCAGCAGCAAGAGTTCGAGGAAGAATGACAGAGTAACGCCTGACTTGTTTGATTTGCGACTCCCGTTGCCAGCTGAATGGAAAGTGAGGATCAGTGAGAAGCTTGCCCAGAGAGACCAGGTGTTTTCTTTAAAGGAATGGGACGTAGGATGCGTGCAAGGAGCTGAGCACAATATCCGCTGCATGACGAAAAGACCATTTCGTAGAGAGGTCTCGACGCCTGGCACCTGCTGACATAGATGATGTGAGACGGCATCTGCAAGAGATGTTAGCTGCTGGTGTAATACAAGAATCCAGAAGCCCTTATGCTTCCCCATTGTGGTAGTGAGGAAAAAGAATGGGACAGTAAGGATGTGTGTGGATTATCGCACCTTAAACGGCGGACTATCCCTGATCAGTACACAATGCCCCGCATTCAGGATGCTTGGACTGCCTAAACGGGAGCAAGTGGTTCTCTGTGTTGGATCTCCGCAGTGGGTACTACTAGATCCCGATGGCCCCAGAGGACCGTGAGAAGACAGCTTTATCTGTCCGCTATTTCTATGAATTCATGAGGATGCCTCAAGGGATTTCAGGTGCCCCAGCCACTTTTCAACGATTGATGGAGCTGCAGTGGGGACATGAACTTTTAGAGTGCCTGGTATACCTAGATGATGTTATTGTGTTTGGCAGCTCACTGGAGGAACATGAGAGCAGATTATTTAAGGTATTGGACCGACTGGAGTCTTTGGCCTTAAACTGTCCATTGATAAGTGTCAATTCTTTCAAACATCAGTAAAGTATGTGGGACACATAGTATCCACCGAGGAATAGAGACCGACCCAAGTAAAGTTGAGGCCTTGACCACCTGGCCACAGCCAAAAATCTAAAGAACTGCAAAGATTCCTGGGATTCTGTGGTTATTATCGGCTTCATCAAGGACTATTCAAGAGTGATCCCCCTTTACTTAACCTTACTCAAGGTATCCCCAACCCACAAAAATACCAAAAGTCAGCGTCCCTCAAGACTGAAAGAATGTATTTTCATCCGATTGAAGTATTTGGGGCCCGCTGGACTCCTGATTTGAGACTGCTTTTCATGAGATCATATATCAACTTACCCATGCTCCAGTGCTGGCCTATGCCAATCCAAGAAAACCTTACGTCCTGCACACTGATGCTAGCTTGCAAGGGTTGGGGGCTGTGTTGTACCAAGAGCACGAGAATGGCCTGAGACCAGTGGCCTTTGCCAGTAGAAGCCTGACCCCATCCGAAAAGAACTATCCTGTACATAAGTTAGAGTTCCTAGCTTTGAAGTGGGCTATTGTTGACCAATTCCATGAGTACTTGTATGGGGCTAAAATACTAGTAAAAACTGACAATAATCCTTTGACCTATGTGCAGACCTCAGCTAAGTTGGATGCCACTGGCCATAGGTGGCTTTCTGCATTATCTACATATGACTATGCTCTCGAATACCGAGCAGGTCTGAACCACATAGATGCTGATGCTCTCTCCGGAGGCCTGTTCCCCAGAATGATTGGGTCCGATTGGCAGAACCTGACATTCGGCACTCTGCCGGAAGTTTGACAGGGAGGAACAATGTCCACGGATGCAGTGGACTGCATGGTGGATTGCTTGGGACCCTCTGAGAATTGCATACCTGCTGCTTATTGCCACTTTTCTGCAATAGACATTGGTGCACTGCCTCAGCTGGACAATGACAGTATTCGCGGGCTCAATCCCGCGATCCCATGATCAAAGCAGCTTTAGAAGCCCTCTATGCAGGAAAAGATGTGTCCAAATTACGCCCACTGATTTGAGAACTGCACTGTTATACAAAGAAGGTCCTAAGTTGAAACTGATCAATAAACTGTTATACAGAGAAACAGTAGACAGAGGGGACAAGTAGACAAACAACTAGTGCTGCCCACTGCCTTCGAGACTCAGTACTGAGGTCCTTGCAGAACCACATGGGGCACCTTGGTATAGACAGAACGCTTGACTTGGTGGAGATCCAGATTCTATTGGCCTAAGATGGGGGCTGATGTGGAGCAACACATTCGAACTTGTAGTCGCTAAGTTACAGAGAAAGTTTTACCCCAGAGGGCTGCCCCCTTGTTAACATCACCACCAGTGCACCCATGGAGCTGGTCTGTATTGATTTTCTGAGTTTGGAGTCAGATCAAAGAAATATCAGTAATGTGCTGGTGGTCACTGACCATTTCACGAGATATGCCCAAGCTTTCCCACCAAAGACCAGAAAGCATCCACTGTGGCCAAAGTACTTGTAGAAAACTTTTTGTTCACTATGGGGCTCCACAAAGAATCCATTCTGATCAAGGGAGAGACTTTGAGAGTCGTCTGATCAAAGAGATGCTTTCTCTGTGGGGAGTCAAGTCCAGAACCCTCCTTACCACCCCAGGACCCACAGCCTGAACGTTTCAACCGCACTTTGCTAGATATGCTAGGCACCCTGCACCCAAAGGACAAGCCTAGATGGAGCCAACAAATTAGCACCCTGGTACATGCTTATAACTGCACTAAAAGTGATGCCACTGCTTCTCCCCACTTGATGTTTGGAAGAGAAGCTCGACTACCAGTAGATGTGTGTTTTGGGGTCTCTCCTGATGGGGTTCAAGCTGACAACTATTTACAGTATGTGCAAAAGTTAAAGGCCCAGCTAACTCATGCGTACCAACTGGCTCAAACCATGGCTGCCAAAGAAATCTGGCCAACAAAACGGTATGATAAAAGGTGAAAGCACAGGAACTCCAGGAGGGAGATCGGGTTGCTAAGAAATCTGGGACTGCATGGCAAACACAAGATTGCTGACAGATGGCACCATCTCCCTCACATTGTAGTGGGCAAACCAGATGATCTGCCAGTGTACAAAGTAAGGCCTGAGAACAATTCAAAAGATGTAAAAACAATGCATAGAAATCATTTACTGCCCATTGGACAAATCCTGATTGAGTCTGAGCCCCAGAAGATGCCCCTCTGGACCAGTGACTAGAGCTGCTGCTAAGAAAAGATCAAGGAAGTCTGCACCTACAGAAGCAGAGTTAAAGTGTTCCCTGCACAAGTCCCAGTTGAGCATGACTGTCAGTCCATATCAGAAGAAAGTGAGAGTGACTTTGAATACTATCCTCTTATGAACTGAGTCAATTGTTTGAGGCAATCCCTAGTCAATACTGGAGACACAGCTGGGCCTTCTGGACTGTCTAAGCCCCAGCTTCATCCCTGGAGCCAATGCTCCCAGAAAGTGAAGTGCAAAGCATCAGATCAGATGAAATGGAATCATTGTGCATGGTTGAACTGTTTGAGCTTTCAGGGAGAAAATGATAGATTGGGGCAGACTGGTGATACACCAGAACAAGAAGAGTATTTTGAGTGCCCTGACAGTCCACTGCCAGTGTCAAGCTCTCCATGCGAGCCAAATGTTGTGGACTCAGAAACTGTAACTCCTGGAGCTGAGAAGCCCCAAGTTCTAGCCTCTCTACCCCCAGGAGACTCCCTGACAAGTGAGGACAATGCTGAAAATGAGGCTCAGAGTGCAGAGACTGTAACAGTTCCCCTAGAAAGACTGGTCAAGCTGTAAAACCTGTGGTGCACCTCAGTTATGATTCACTTGGAGGCCTGTGGACTTGCCTCTCAATGTTGTCCATAAAGGAGTGTACGTGTCCCCGAGCTCATTGCCCAAACTGAGCATCAGTGCTAACTCCAAGTTACTTGTGTTGCCCTCTAAGTATGGTGCCCTTGCCCGTCCAGCCCCAAGGTAACTGATAGGAAGGCCCTCTCTTCAGGTTTCATGTACAAGAGGTAATAACTTGAGTTATGGTACAATGTGTGTAATACTGTGTAAAGAGTGACGTACTGCAATGTTTCAGAAATGTGTTCTTGGTAAAATGATGTATTGACTGATGATTACATGTGTGAGCCTAATGCAAATGTATATGGTTGCAGTTGAAACTTATGGGGTACTTGCTTGTTGGACGTCAAGCTTTCCCAGGCCAGGAAGGTGTAACCCCTGCAAATGGGGGTTCCCAAAGACTTCCAGGAGCTTGCTTGAATGCTCCAAGCCTGAATGGTGTTTGGCGTTAAGCCATTGATCAGTGAGTGTTTTTAGAGCCTCTGGTACTGTCTCTTAAGAGCTGTCTGCTTGCAGACATAATTAGTTTGTATGGGGACTGTGTGCTTCTCTGTTTGAGCACCACTGAGCTGCTGCCAATTCACTCCATTGTTGCAGTCACTAGGAGTGCAAAGGAACCTATCTGAAAGATGTAACTGTTTGCCAGAAATCATTTACAGTAATAATGAAATTACAGTTTGTCTAACCTGCTTTCTTTGCGGTCAGAACTGTGTCTGCCTAGTTCCCCATTCTGGTTTTGAACTGCTGAACTGGACCAATCAGTGTGGGGTAAGCTAGCTCTAAAATGGTGCCTTGACGAATCAGAACTTGGACTCATAATCTGAGCCAGCCACAAGAGGATTGTATGGGCAGTGACTCTGGGAGATGTAGTTTAGACTTGCGCCTTTTTGGACCAACAGCAGCAGTCTAT
Source organism: Neoceratodus forsteri (assembly GCA_016271365.2). Lineage (NCBI taxonomy): Eukaryota > Metazoa > Chordata > Ceratodontiformes > Ceratodontidae > Neoceratodus > Neoceratodus forsteri. The sequence goes on along the minus strand of CM028132.1, from coordinate 85,806,747 downwards.
TGTGAGTGACAGCCAATCCAGTCGAGAACTGGGAGGAACTCAAAGGAAGTGCCGGTTTTGTCTGTTGGAGTTTCAGTTTAGATCTGGCAGTGAAGGGAAAAGAAACCCTGTGCTCCTTCAGTGCACAGTTTCAGTCAAAAAGCGTGTGTAAGGCCCAGAGTTCGGTCTGCAGCTTGTGTAACTGCTTGTTAGGACTGAATCCGTCCTGTGAAAAGAATCAAAGGATCTCTGAAGAGTAGAAACCAGGCTCACCCTGTAGAAGACTGGAGAAATTGTTGAATTGCACTCGATCTGTCAGGAACTGAATCTGCTGTGTGTTCTCCCGGTATTGTGCAGTAATTGCGATCGGGATAGAGAAGCAGCCTGCCTGGTATAGTACTTTCTTTTTACCATATAAATGTGTGAGGAGGCTTGTGTACCTCAAGTGAATCCTGCTGCCATTAAGTGACTTTTGCCTGTGACTGTTTACCATATAAATGTGTGAGGAGTCTCTTGGAGCTCAAGAGTAGCCCTGCTGGCGTTGAAGGACCCTATCTTGTTTGGAGGTCGTGAGTACTAATTCAGGGTCGCTCCCTGTTGAATTGCCACATTAAATCCAAATGGAATCACTGTACTGCTGACTGTTTAAACTAATTTTTCTTTCACTGTGTGAAAGGCCCCTACCAGCTGCCACGGGTTTGGACTAGCCACTAGGGCTTGGGTACCCAGGGACAGTAACTGGTAGGGATAGGCCTATGCACAGAGCCATAGGTAGATAGTAAAGTGATAAGCTAATTAACCTGATTTCCCCTGTCCTTGTTATATCCCCTAAATAAATCAGAGCTGCTTGTTTCAGCAAAGTTATACTTCCTGAGGTATTTGTCTGTGTTAAAGTACTGTACTGTGATTGTTGCATTGTATCTTATTTCTGGGAGGTCCCAGTGCGGAACTAGTCCTGGGGGTAAGTGTATACTGTGAAGTAATTCTGATATATTGTGTGGGCCACTAGTGGGAAGAAAGGGGGTTGCAGTGTCCCAGAGGGCTGTGACCAAGTAAGTTTAACTATTGCAAACCCTGACCTCTGGGTGGAGGCACCGCCATTGGATCCAGGCCCTCAACCTGTTAGTGGCAAATCAGGCGGGGTAGTAGCCCCTGGGATAGCGCCATCTAGGGGTTACACTTTCCTTCAGCAGGGACTCAGCTTTCCCACCACCGACATCAGGGTGACCAGCCTACAGCTGCTAGCTTTCTGTCTGCTACCACTTTTGTGAACTTTTGGGACTACATCTGCCCTCCTCCAGTACTCAATACAGCAACCTCAAACAACTACGGTCTAGCTCCCTCCTCACTGCCCATACAAATGTTCAGTTCCAGTTTGGTTACAACTGTTCTTTTTTTTTTTATGTCTGACACCTCATTCCTCAACACTATCCTGTCTGGTGTTTGGTATAACCAGTCCACCATCACCTCCAGCTCACTGACTCCATCCTTAGGGCCAATGATTTTCTGTTTTCAACAGAAAGCACGGGTGGGGGACAGAATGTCATTTTAAACTAGCATGTTGGGGTCAATTTTCATAAAAAAAAAAAATCTATTTACACCACTTTATCATGCAAACCACCCAACTTTGCTTCAACTTTTCTTTTCATTTTGAGCCAAATATTTGTCCAAAATATGCTGATTTGCCCTTCATTTTAAAATGGATTTTAAGATTCTTCCAAACCAAATTGGCCATTTTTAAAAACAGAAAAATCATTGGCTCCAATCAAGATGGATCAGGGCTCCTCACGCCATCAGTAAATAACTTTTCAGAACTTCTGACATGGTCTCCCACCCCTGCCTTACTGAACAAGTTAGCCAGGGTGGGGTTGTTGGGAGTGGCAGTCAACTGGTTTAGGTTGTATATGTGCAACTGTTCACAATCTGTTCATGTTGGTGGGTCCAGCTCCCCTCCCAAATGATATGGGTGTCCCCAAGGTTCAGTCCCTGGACCTGTACGGTTCTTCACTTTCCTGAACAACCTGCCCACGGCCTGCCTCTCCCATATCCACACATATGCACAACATGGTACTTTATATGTCAGTGTACCTGACAAGAGGTTTCGTGAAACCCAAATTATACAATAGGAATGAGCAGATAACTCATTAGATAAAAACATATATTCTCACTGCAGTGTGATGACTCGAGATATCACACTGTGGTGACACAATCAAACAAAAACAGCACAAAACACAGTCCTATTGTATAAAAGGAATATGTGATGGCTAGGCGTGTGATGCAGAATATCTCTGAACTTGTGGCAAGTGAGCTCAGGGAACCATCACTCATGGTTCAGCTACGCTCTGCCACTCGTTATATTCCTAAGCTCACTTGCCACTCATTCAGATACATTCTGTATCACACATCTAGCCATCATGTATCCCTTATTGGCCCAGTCAGGACAGCATTCAGAGCTGCATCTATTCACAGCAACAGACCTGAATAATAAGAACAGAGTCCACGACACATGGTTACAAGAAAGACTAGCCAAACTCACCTCTTGCCCACCTTTGAGTCTAATCATAGTTTGCCCTCTAGATCATGCTACATCTTTTTGTTTGGTTGGTCAGTCGATTACATTTTGGCAAGGAAAGGTTACTGTAAATTGTGTTGCAGCTCTTTTCCAATGGGGTCCCAGAAGCACAGAGAGGTTGTGACTTGTATAGGGTCACACAGCATGCGAAATAAATTGGGTTCTAGGGTTGACCACTTTCTGAATTTCTCCACCCAAATCAAATACAACTTCTCCAACCTCCTCCCCATGCCCGATGCCCTAACTGTAATAAATCCTGCCTCTCCAACTCTGCCAAACAAGAGATTTTTCCCACCAGTTTCCTCCCGTCTTTAATTATGGGGACACTGTGGTGCAGCACCAAAGTCCCCCTGACCAGGACTGGACACCCTCTTTCATGCTTTCTGACATTTTGTTCTAAACTGCCCTCCCTACCGCTTTTGCTCAAAGTGCCCTCCCACCACCCCACACCCACCATAACAACTAGTACTCCAGACTAAGCCAGCCATCCCTGGATGGTAGCGATCATGCAAGGTGCCCTTCAGACTTTTAAGTACTGGGAACTTTCAGACTATGGGCTAGATTTTGGAAAGTGAAATACCCTGTTGTGCCTAGAACAATTCTGAAAGGGGCAGTGTTGGTCCTGTGCTCTAGACACAAGGGATGTGCTGCCAGCAGCAAGTGCTGTGCATCCAGTGGTGAATGCAACTGGTGCAGTCTGCTTAGACCATTTCTTTTGCATCTACATGGACTTGGTCCTGATTGGCAGCTGTGGCTACAGTTTGATGCAAAGCTGACTGAAACCACAGCCAAGTGTCATACAGTATATCAACTGTGATTTCCAAATTAGCATCTCCTGCATCTACGTGGAGGGATAGATGAAGCAGGTGCTGCAGAATGGAGACATACTGCCTTCATCTGAGATTCTGAAAACATCACTATCTAATTATCCACCCTTTCACACACACACCTCCCTTTCCTACCCCCAACCGATCAGGTAAATCCTTCCTCCTTTCCTGTTCCTAGAGAACAGTCCGACTGCTGATCAAGCCTCATTCTGTAGAGACTTCTTCATACTGAACTCCTCTCTTATCCAGTCTGCCCCCATATGGCTGTGCTTAAAGAGGTAGCTCCAAGGATTGTACCAGTTCTTCCTGCAGACGTTTATTCTAGCTCCAAAGTTCCACAGAACGGAACTTCAAAGGAACATACAGTTCGAAAGGATGGGTGGAGCTCACCTGCCTTTCAGACAGCACCAATAGGCTATCTGCCAGGTCACTTAGCAAGATCATAACCAAAGGGGGTTAGGGGATAGAGCATGAGGCCTCAGGCATGCCCACATAGCCACAGTAGGGCCCTACAGGCTCCTCCTGCTCCTCACCGGCTAATCCTCAAAAGGACTTTGACCATAACATGAGTTTTTTCCCTATAAGGGATAAACTATGGGTTACAATCAGAGGTTCCAAAGAGGAACGTCAAGCAGAAACTGCAGCAATCTGGAATCTCAGCGGACTCCTGTGGCAGGCAGAAGGGCTGGAAGACAGGAGGTGGCTCTGGTGGCACCAAGGAGAAAAACAGCAAGCAAAAATAAGAAAGAAAACTAATTTAAAATTCAAATAATAAATAATCTAGAAGCTACACTGCAGAGCTGTGAAGCTAGAGACCCAGGTCTGTATCCTAACACCGCCACTTAACCTACTTACTTCCATTATTGTCCTGGCCTCCTCAAGTATCATGGTTACTGTCAGCTGATCACGCTCTGTAAGGTGCTTTTATTGCTTTTTCTGTTCTCTTAAATGACCAAGGCATGAAGCAGCAGGAAAAAATGTAAACATCACACCTGAAACCCATATTATACACACACACACACACACACACACACACACACACACACACAGTAATTGTATATATAGTACCTTATTTCTAGGGCAAACAATTTTCCATTTTCAATGAAAACACTGGGAAAATGGCATTTGCCTTTTAAACCAGCAATTGGGAGTTAATTTTTCATGAAAAAAGAAAAAAAAAAAAAAAAACTATTTGCACTTTATTCCTGACACAAACCCACTCTGCATCAGCTTTTGTGCAAAACCTCCATTTTGAGCTGAATTTTGTACAAAACATGCTGATTTACAATCAGTTTTGGGAGGAAAAAACAAAATGGCCACCGTTGAAACTATAAAATTACTGGCTTATATATCCCACGTGTCCTGGTATCTCTTCTAGAACAGCTGCGTCCAGTTTGATTACAGGATAAACGGTTTGCAGTGCATGACCCACCGCACCAGCAAAGAACATCACGCCATATGGGCAAGCTAGGTTCGCAGTGCAAGCCCATCCTCCCACCTCGTGTAAGTGCAGCCATTAGGAGCACTGAAGAGACAGCACTCTTAGGCTTTGGAGGAGAGGAAGCAACTGTCTGCTGCCACTGCACTCGCATATCCCATGGGTCATGAACCCGACATTCAACTGAAATCATGGAGGGCACTGGCCCCTCCACATGGCTAGTGCGCAGGGTGTGAGCGAAGTGCGGAAAGGTGTTACAAGAGGGTCAAAACAATCACCCAGACCACCAATGACGGGTCAGCCTCAGGCTCCCCCCATCGCACCCAGCCTTCCAACCCCACCCCACCCTGCCTCACACACTACCAGCCCTGTGCCTCCCACCAACATGCAGGCAAATGTTTCTCAGGCCAGGTCCCTCACCACCTGGCTCAGGCCCTAGCAGTGAGGGTAAGCCCTGTGGCTTGGCTGGTAGCTGGAGTGAAGTAGGCAGGCACTGGAGAGGTTCAGTGGAATGGATGTGTACAGCGGGGCAGAAGCAACCTAATCGTGCAGAAAGACAGTGCCAGAGACAAGCAAGGTGCAAACCACAGTTTAAAATGATAATTATACAATGGGGTATGAAAATCTAGTAACCTCTTTGGTCAAAACACATCACATGACCGTGATAAATGCTCCAGTATACCCACTGTAAAAGTTTTATATGACTATAAAACAAAAAAACAAGTTGAACATTATATAACAGAAATACCATGACAGGGGTAGGTATATAGATTGGATTTACCACTTCTGGTGTGGTTAAGTCACTCCGGATGTGCCTCATGACAAACCACATCAGGCGTGTTAAATCCACCAATATACCCTCCCTGTAATGGTATATTTCTTAAATCACTAATGGGATTTCAGCTAATCAGCATGAAGAGTCACTGTACCTTTTATCTGGTGTACAGTGTTCTCCTGCAGGATCACTAAGAGGCAGTATTCCACTTCAGTGGCAAGGGAGGACAGCATAATAAAATGAAAAAATAAATTCAAAACTTATAAATCCCTGAAGATAAATGCAAGTGACTTAGGATAACAGGGCTTCCAACGGTGTCTCTTTATAGTTCTCTAGGGTTTGCAGTGCAAGCCTGTCCCCCACCTCAGGTCAGTGGTGCCACTGGGAGCTCTAATGAAGCAGCACCCAGGTTCTAGGAGGGAGGAAGCAACTGTCCGCTGCTGCACTAACATCTTCTGCAGACTGAGCCGACCTGACATCTAGTGTCCCCTTGGACGCGGCTACCCTCCACATGGCTGGCATGCAGTAGCAGAGAGCATGCAAAGTGCTGGGGAGGTGGGAGGTGTAATAAGCAGTCATAATAGATCACACAGACCATCATTCACAACCAGTCCCACTCCCCACCATGCACTGAGTTTCTTATACCATAGCAGACATCCCTCAGAGGCCAATTATCTTATAATAATCATAATAATAAAAATAAAAAAAAATGGTTTGTACAGCTTGCTCTTCACTCCTCAACAGGACTGTGCCCTACAGGGTCGACACACCACAACCTTAAATGGGCACTAAAATGTACAAGATACATAAAACAGTGGTGCAAAACAATTTTTGAATACACTAATGCAGCATTTAGAAATACAGATACAAATATTACTATCTATTTAAACCCAATAAAAATTATTAGACCGCTACAGAAGCTGATGTGCCACACAAACTACTAATATAAAGTTTACGGATCTGGCTATAGGGCCTGTTATGGATATAAGTGTCGCCTTGAACATTCTTAGGACCACAGGACTGCAAACCAAAGGTGAGCAATTCTGTGGTCCTATAATTTGAGGCGACAATTTTAGATCCATAAGAGAAGCCTCTAAACTGACCCATAAAATTACTATAGACCGCCAATTTCTTTTTAGATTAAAAAAATCATTTTTATTATTTAAAATGCTGATGGCACAAGTGGTCAGTGGAAACCCATTACAGTGGCTCAGCGCTCTTATATGGTATTAGAAAATGGGCGTTTTATTTGAGGCATCCGATTGGCTGGCATCCATTCCACAGGGTACATTAACTTTCAATAGATGCCCACCAAATAAAAAGCCCCATCCCAAACCTGCCTGGTAGCCGAAAGTATCCTTGTAGCCCAGCACCTGCTTCCTCATTGGCTGAAGTGCTGGGCACACAATTTCAAACTGCCACCATCTTTCACCCTCACTTAGCGACAGGGAAGTACATTAACAGTCAAATCTCCCAGGCTGCTCTATACAAGTAGAAGCACATACCATGTTCAGCTGTATTTCAAAAGTTTTAAGCAAGCGGCAGGTTTTTTTTTTAAATCACAACTTCCAGTACCTGGTAAAATATTCCACATTTCAACTGCTCTCGCTCGCAACAGCACAAAACTACCAGTAAAACAAACAAACAAAAAAAGGTTCTATAAAGTCTTTCCACCTCACCAAAGTACTGTTCTCAAATGTAGTACAGAGCCCCTCACTCCACAAAAGCTGGCTGACCTAGAAATCCTGTAAGCCGGCAGTGTGTCTTCTTCTCCAGGGAATCCACGCTGCTTGAGTGCTGCCACCGCATCTACCTGGATAATTACCCCGCTCAAAAGACCACAGCAAAGGCACTAAACTGTAGCAATGAACCTCTTTTACTTATCGACATTTTTGTCTTCTCTAAGCTCACTCAACATCCAATGCACTGAAGCCCGAGACTTTTCTCTCCTCTGACTGACTGAGACACGTGCCATTTCGATCCACTGCTGAGGGACCACTCATTATGCAGCAAAACCCACTTTGCAATTAATATTAAAAAAAAAAAAAAAAAACTGTACCACACTAATCCTATCACTAAACTCATGGGGTACAGAAAAATATAGAAAACGAACAGACAGTAAACTGATACAAAAGGTGTCACATCAGCAGCCCCTCTAGTGGAACAGAAACAATTTTGCAGAAGCTGCTGTTTCTGATCATTATTTTTGTTTTTAAATAAAATCATTACACAAAATAGAAAATAGACATCATCTTAATTTTAAGCAAATAATACCCTCCAGGGTAGGCGGTATAGGCAATACGGACCTTCCAGGAGCTATAAGGCCCGATGTTGCATTACGACCCTGGGCGGTCCGGTATTGCCCAATACCACCAACCTGTCGGGTATTATTGCTTGCATAGTACCTCATGTGCAACTGAAAGCAGCGCTGTTATTGGTCTGAGGTGCTCCACATTCATCATCATCATCCATAAGCTGGGACGCTCTAAGTAAACTGGGGTTGCACTTAATTATAAAACAGGTAAAGAAATACTGTAGTCTGTACTATGATTGGTGGAATCCAGTCCATTGACCGTGCTGTTATTCCAGAGGCACAAGTCAGAATGCTGTTATTCCAGAAGCACAGGTCAAAGTACTTAATTGTTAACTTTCTGAACCTCATTACTTGGTCCTAAAAACAGGGAAGACATTTCATAATCAATAAGGCATTCCAGGGTGTGCATAATTGTGTGGGTAACGGCACTTCTTTGGTAAGCGTAAATCCAGAGGCACTTCCAGAGGTGTGCTGTTATCCCACAGTAACAGCACATCGTCATGCCTTATTGCTTTAGTGACCAATCTACTTCAGAAATGTTAAATACAAATAAGATGACAGCATATGTTAAATAAAATACAAATAAACTGACAGCATATGTTAACAGCATATGTTAAATAAAATACAAATAAGATGACAGCATATGTTAAATAAAGTACAAATAAGATTACCACATAACTATTTTACAGATGTTCCCTTGATGTTGTGCCATCATTATCAAATCTGGACCTGCCTGTCACTGACAACAGGAAGAACAGCCCAGGAATAAGAAAGCCCGGAGACCAGCCCAGGAGAGAAAATGGTTTAAATAGTAAACAGAGGCACAAGTAGAAGTCAGCCCAGGCACAACAGTCCAAATACTGTGTGAATCAACAGAGAGAGGGACATGACAGGAGGCAGAGGACCCTTAGGTTTGTTAAACTTTTTCAGTGCCCCCGCCTCTTTCCTAATCCTAGAAGGATCCGACTACAGCGATTACCAGCAGGAATGCACACACTGACAGAGTAGCTGATAGAAGGGACTCTTTACCTGACCAACGGCTGCTTCTCGTGGGTTTTACAACCAGGCAGCAGCACCTCCCTTTCCAGCAGCACACCTGAGAACCACTCTCGAATCCCATGGATGCGGCAAAAGGAGGCGGATTAGACAAAAGCGGAGGGTTCGAGACGGAGTGGGGAAGAGGTCGGTGGTTTCCAACCGTTCTGAGTCCGGGAGCCGCGCTACCTTCCCGCACTACCGCGGGTGTTCAACAGCGAGCTCTCTTGATGCAGCAGCCTCCTGTCACCCCAACTCTCCTGGGACGGTAGGTACTGGGACTCTGACGGTCTCAGAGCCGCTGCGCCTAGCGCCTTTCCTTGCTTCCTTCAGGGCTCCTGCATGCTTCTCCTTCCCCCGGTCTTGCGCGGCTACCGTGTAACTTCTCCCGCGGCGCACTAATGGTGGAGTCCAGCAAACCAAATTACACCGTCCTGCAGCGGCAATGTGACAAGCCGCGCCTGCGCGCTGCTCCACCTGGACCAATTAAAGGGCAGGGGAATGCTGAGAATGATAAAACCTAGTGACAATTAAACGACTGTTGCCAAGAGCGCTGCAGAACTATCGGCGAACATTTCGATTTTTTTTTTTACCGTAGATGCGGTTGAACAAAGCACATATTACCACACTGTTTCCAAATAATTTACCTTTCGAAAATATTGATGTATCTGCCTGACAGCTGAGGTGTTGTGTCGGGCGAAGGAGGTGGGGGGCTTCAGCAAAGAGAGACGAACTGGGTTTTATACAGCGCGTTATAAACTGGGTAGGGTCAGTTTTATACTCTGATTGGAGACAATTTTCCAGCCATGCTTTCTTTTCTTTATACCGTGGTTGAATGAGAATGTTTAGGTGGAGGAAGTCTCATACTTAAGATTTTCAGGTGAAAAAACTGTCGTTTCTAGTGATGGAACTCTCCTATACAGTAGTGGTCGATGGAGAAAATGACAGGTGGTGGAACTGTCATACAGTTTCTTTAGGACGTGGTGGAAATGAGTTCCGTGGACTTCTGCTCAATTTAACCCCTGCTTTATACCCACAGAAAATAGTAAGTGTCTGTAAAGAATGGAGGACACAGAATTGAGTTTAAACAGCATTACTGAAACGCCAGCAACACAGGAGGGGTAGGGTGCACTACAGCTTCTACACTGTAACCGGTGGGTTCTCAGCTGGCCAAGCTGTTTGTATAAGATTCGAACTACAGTGATGTCACGCAATGCGTGCATCATTAATATGCATGAACTTCACATCTCCTCCTTTAGACAGAGACAATAAACAAATGCACTACTTTACAGTCCCATAGTTTAGGTCCTCGACTGCAGTCTAGTCCGATATCGGGTGGGCCTTTGGATGACCTGCCTACTCACCTGGCTTATTTTGATTGGGCGTAAGTCCTGGGTGTGCACGTACACAGGAGCTGCTCCTGTTGTAACTGACATCCCTGTTGGCGGATTCTTGCGAGAGTCCTGCTGCTTGGGTGCTGCCATGGTTGCAGCTCCCTCCTGCTCTGTCACTCCTCCGCCGCCACTGGGTCAGTCTCTCCATTATTTGGCCATTGCTCTGACTTCAGCTCCACTGGGTCATTTTCTTCCTCTCATCCTCTCTCTCGCTCTCTCTGCCATAATGGCAGGTCCTCTCTCAACTGATCATCTGGATAACAAGCGCCACCTCACTGGGAAACTTTGGACTGTGGCTCAGGAATACTGAGACTGTCTCCCCATTTCTGCGACAGTGCTTCCTTACTCCACGTTAGCAGGATCAGCGTTGTGGCTGAGGATAGCACCCTGCAGGAGTCCATTCATTCATCATGGTTCTCATGTAGACTCTCTGTCCAGAGTTCAGATAGTAGTGCTGTTGTTTTCATTGGTTAGCTTCCAAGCGGAGTGGACATCTGTAGTCACTATCTTGGGATTTAAAAGTTTTGGCCTGATTGGTAATAAAGTTCTCGTTCTGCAGCCCTATCAGTAACTGCGGCTCGAGCCTGTACCTCGATAGGGGTATTTCTGAGCTCCAAAAGTGTCAGCTAGGGATATATGTTGTCCCATGTTGCTTTCTGAGCAAATTTTTACTGTTTGTACAGCCTCTCCACCATCCCATTACTCTGGGGGTACCTTGGTGACGTCACATATTTTAACTCATAAGCCCGCACAAAACTGGCAAAATTCAGTGCTAGCGAACTGTGGCCCATTATCAGTTATCACTGTTTCTGGTATCATGTGTCTGGCAAATTGAGATTTGACATGATTAATTACAGTCTCACTTGTTGTATCTTGTAACTTAGATGTCTCAATGAACTTTGAGTAATAGTCTATCAGGATCAAGTAGTTTACTTTGCAAAGTTCAAACAGATCAGCTCCTACTTTTGCCAGGGCCTATCTGGGATTTTATGCAGTTTTAAGGGCTGTTTTGTTTAGCTTTCCTATAGCTGATACAAATGCCAGAGTTTATTTATTTTATTCAATCTCAGATTACAAATGCCTTTGATATTGAACTCATTTACAAAGGTTCTACTTCATACATAACAACATACAGTAACAGTAAGAAACGGAAACAGCACAAGTTTCTACTGGGAGAGTCATATAAGGGTGAAGTAGAGTTATATAGTGCATAGAGTATTTTTACAGATATATAATTAGAGAGCTGTGTTATACAACAAAGTGGATATGTTTCAACATACTACCATTTTTGTAACACATGGCCATAAAACATAGTAATAAGGACACTATATAGAGAGGGCATCCAAAACTGGCCTTGTCAACATGTAGGAAGTTGGAGGTAATTGGAGGAACGAGGGTGGAGATGAATAAGAAGATAGAGAGAGGGTGTAGAGGGAGTGTTATGGGGTGGGAGGGTGAAAGGAATGGGAGTGGTAGTAAGTGCTGGCAGAAGAAAGGACAGGTGCTGGTGAGAGTACAAAGAAGGGAGGGTAGTGTGTTAGGGAGGCAGTCACAGTTGCTTTCTCCAGAGAGGTGCTGCTGCAGTTTGAATTTGAAGGGGCCTAACTTGTTTTCGGAGGTGATATCACTAGGTAGAGCACTGAGCCAAAGAGGTGCTCTGTAGGCAAATGGTCTTTGTCCCTGGGATGAACAGCAGTGTGGAACCTAGTAGTTGGTGTTCAGAGCTACGCATGAGGTGTGTTTTTGGGAGGGACTTAACAGAGCTTACATTCCTAGTGGAAGGAGACCCAAGAAAATATCTGAGCCAGCAGGCAATTTTGATACTTTATGTGCCCTATTAGTTGCAGCCAGCTGGTTTTGGTGTAAAGGTCGCATGTATGGGTGCGACTTGGAGCACCTAATATCAGTTGACATGCTTTGTTGAGGTTGGTAGAGATGCACCAGAGAGCTGTATCTGTGGCTGAGCCATAAATGACCAGCCCATAGTGAATGATGGAAATAACTGAGCTCTGTACAGCTGACCTCAGGGCTTCAGGTTAGGCAGTTCTTGTGTCTGTATGGCATGCCAGTGCATATGTTCACAGCCTTGTCAACATTGTTGATGTGGGCCCCTGAGATAAAGTGCTGTTAATGGTAACCCCAAGTAACCCCAAGGTATTTGAAGTGGGGTACCAAGCCAAGATAGAACGGGTTTAGAAAAGGCATAGTACCAAGACAGCACTTGTTCAGGTACTAAATGACCTCCTAATAGCAAGAGATCGTGGGACCCGTTCTATCGTGGTACTTCTTGATCTCTCTGCAGCATTTGACACTGTTGATCATGATGTGCTGTTAGAGCGTCTGCGGTCCATCTGTGGATTATCTGGTATGGTCCTCAGGTGGTTTAGATCTTACCTTGAAGGCAGGACTCGGAGGGTGGTGTCAGGAATTTTTCCTCGGCATCAGTCTTCCTGCCTTGTGGGTACCACAGGGCTCTATTCTAGCGCCCTATGTTATTCGCGGTGTATATGCTGCTGTTGGGAGTGATTATAAGATGATACGGTCTGGTTTTCATTGCTATGCCGATGACACCCAGCTGTATATGTCTTTGTGCCCGGCCAGGATGCTGCCTTGTCGGTATTTAATAATTGCCTTGCAGAAATCCAAGATTGGATGAATGGGAGTTGGTTGAGGTTAAACCCGGAGAAAACTGAGGTGTTGGCTGTGGACAAAGGTCACTGTGAGGCGAGTCTGCCAGCTGGATCGCACTCTGGCTTATGGCTTGCAGGCATTCCGCTGGCGACCTCAGATCAGGTGCGGAATCTTGGTGTAATAATTGACGACCACTTGGCGTAAAGCTCAGGTGTCAGTGGTGGTCAAAACTTTCTTTTTCCATCTGAGGAATATCGCCAGGGTGAAGCACCTGGTTCCTCCAGAAGATCTTCCAACATTGATCACGCCTTTGTTACCTCCCGCCTTGACTATTGCAACTCCCTGTACCTAGGGCTATCGAGGTTGAGCCGCCCGTCTGCAGCTGAGTGCAGAATGCAACGCCAGGTTGTTGACTGGTTCTTCTAGATCCAGCCATATAATGCCTGTGCTCCATGGACTGCACTGGCTGCCAGTATTTTGCGAATCACCTTCAAGGTCGGTTTGCTGACCTATAAAGCTCTACATGACCAGGGACCAACTTACCTGAAAGAGCTCCTTTGCCCCTACTGTCCCTCCCCCCTCCGATCCACTGACGAGGGATTGCTGGAGATTCCCAGGTCCGTTTGAAATCTTCAGGGGCTAGGTCATTTAGTTTTATGGCCCGACCCTGTGGAATTCTCTACTTAAGTCAGGTTGAAATAGTCCGACTGTCCTGAGCTTTAAAGGAGCCTTGAAGACCCACCTTTTAGTATAGCTTTTAATGATTTATAATAGTTTTAAATTCTGTCTATTTATTGTTTTATGATATTGTGCAGGCGCTTTGGATTTGAGAAAAGCGCCTTTTTATAAATAAAAGTTGATTGATTGATTGATTGAACAGCTGCTCTGAGATGATTTCTTATTGTCAGCAGTGGTGTTTGTGTTTACTTTGGGAGCTACTGAAGAGCATCACCTTAGTTTTTGATAGTTTAGGACCAGTTTTTGTTCTGAAAGCCAATTCTCCCCATGTGCAAAGCCCTGTTGGAGATTGCTCTCAAGCATGATTGGGTCAGAATTGCTTGAGAAAATTATGGCATCGTCGGTGTAAAGAAGAGTGGGTTCATGGCAGGAGCTAGGAAGATTAAGAACAGGCTGAAGAGAGAGGCCCCAATATAGAACAACAGTACTCCTGAGCAGTGGCATCAGCAGTATTGTAGAAGTGAGGCACATGCCCCCATCAGTGACTTCAGCCAAAGAGGGCCTAAATTTCCCTGTAAGAAATTTTGAAGAATTTGGTGTTAAATGGTGCATTTTAGAAGCATTTTCTATGAAATCTGCAGCAAGACAAGCATAGGGATTTTGTAGCTAAAACCTGAGAAACACAGCAGGTGACTTGAACCAGGGAAGTGGAACATACCTGATGTGTTGCGTTGTCTTAGAACCGAGTGGTCACAAACACAAACCAAGATTATCAGATCTCCTTTTCCCTCAAACCAAATGTTGCCTGGGGATGGGGGGAGGGGTTTTTTACCCCTAGAATAAAGTTTGAAGAATTTGGTGCCAAAGCCCAATAGTGTATTTTAAAAGCATTTTTATGAAATCTGCAGCAAGACAAGCATAGCGATTTTATGAAACCCTGAAATACACAGCAGGCAGGTCACCAAGTGAGAGAACTAGCACATACTTGGTTTCTGCCTTTGTCTGAGAAGCAAGTGCTCACAGACACAGACAAAAAGATTAACAATGTTTTTCCCAAGCCAGATGGTGCCTGGGCATGGGGTGGTATTTCACCTGCAAGAAAATTTGAAGAATTAGGTACCGCATGGTGCATTTAGAAGCATTTTCTGTGAACCCTGCAGTAAGACAAGCATTGGAATCATGTAGATGAAATTCTGAAATACACTGCAGATCGCCTGAACTAGGAAACAGAACATACCTGGCTTAGTGCCTTAGTCTGAGAACCAAGTGCTCACAAACATAGACAGAAAAGACTGTTTTCCCAAACCAAATTTTGCCTGGGGCTGGACATGGGGTGGTAACGTGGTATTTGCTCCTGCAAAAATTATGAAGAATTAGGTAGAGATAACAAACCCGCCTATTGACTGGGGTTATATTTATTTTATTTTATTTATTTAGTTTTGTTGACCGGATAAGTGCACTAGACAAATCCTGCCTATTTTCAGGCACAACCGGGGAGGGATACAGATGAATGCCAACTGACCTTGAACCAGATTAAGCTGTTGGTGGTACTTTTAGTGAATGAGGAAATTTAGCCAGGACACTGGGGAAATTCCCCTACTCGGCAACTGCTTAGGTAGGCGGGTAGGGGGCTTGCTGGCGTCAGTCAGTGTTATAGCGAACAAGGTGGGCAGCTGCCATGGCATGGAAATCGGAGAGAGTGCGGTATCTGAGGAGCTGAATATTTCTTGCGTGGAGAATGTTTTTGTGATACAGGAAAGCGTTGTAATGCTGAAAACAGCACGGAAACCAGTATAGACTTACCAGAGTTGGCTGGTGATATTCCAGCATTGGAGAGGCGCATTCGGTGGATATTTTACTGAGAATGTTCCTGGCAATTCTGTTTTGTCTACTACCTCGTCTACTTCTGATTCGTCATGTCTCTTGCAAGGTTGCACGGAGGTTCATTCGGATCTGCCTGAACTAGGGCGTGTTTCTGCTGGGAAGACTATTGCAGGTGCACCTACGACGTCACAATCTGTGCGACAGCAGTTTGGTGTTCGAACTGAAACTAAGGAGGGTTTCCTGACGGACTGGTGGAGTCTAAAGCTTTAACTGACTCTGAGTGGAAAAAGACTGCCTCAGGTAAATGGATCCCGGATTTTACCGTGGACTTCTTCGTCTCCTGCTATTTAAGTGACAATGCATGCCACCGAATATAGTCCTGAGCTCAGGTACAGACTTTGTGCATACAGATCCTAATGTCTCTTGTAAACAGGTTGTTATGGGAGGAGAGTGATTTGGCTTTTCTAAGCCAAGCACCTCAAGGCTGGGGTTTTGAGCATTGAACAGGGACAGGAAGGTGTTTTATTTCAAAATAAAACAGAGTCTGTTTCACAACAAGTTAGAAAGTTGCCCATGTCGGAGTTGTTTAAGAACAAATGGAACAAGCACCACATCGCAATGCAGTGCGCGTTATAAGGGAGGTCTCTCAGAGCATCCTGATAGATATTATGTTTTTAAACAACTCTTGAAAAACTCTATGGAATTTCTCTCCACCGATGTGTATACCTTAATACATATCTCAGGAAAGACTCATTTGATTTTAGTTTTCAAGCTAATTTGCATTTAGAAAGTTTTGGGAAAAATATGCTCTACTTAAAATACCCCTTATGGTCTCCCTTTTTGCCATTCCTCTTACTAGGCCTCAGATTCGTTTTGTCACCATCATGTTTCGTAATGAAGGTGTGAATGTGAGTGATATTTATCACTGGCTTCAATCTAAGTGTGATATCTTAGGACCCCATGAGGCATTACTTGATACTGAGGGTATTTGGACGGGTGGCTGGAAATTTAAGGTGAAACTTTTCCAGGTTAACGCTGAAATTGTTCACCTTCCTAATAGCTTTTTCTTAGGGAAGGATAGGGAGTTTGTTTTTATGGTGGTCAGCCTAGAGCCTGCTATAAATGTGGAGCTCGTACTCAGATTAGTAGTGTATGTGATATGATGAAATGTCCCTTATGTGGGGGTTTGGACACTCGATAGATATGTGTGATAACATATTTCAATGTAATTTATGTGACGAAAAAGGTCATGCCTTTCATCAGTGTCCCTAGGCTAGACAAAATTGCACCGAAGGATGGGATCATGATGATTTGTTGAGTAAAGCTCAGACTAAAAGAAGGGATTCTATAGGGACTATTCCCTCAGCACGCCCATTGTTCCTGTTCAGCAAGTACCCAGTGGACTGGCTGATTCTCGGAAGTTGGAGGCCGTGACTGTCGGAGTTACTGAGTCTCAGGTTTCAGTTGAAACACCTGTCCCTAGGCCTTTAGTGTCTGGGAGGCAGAGTTCTGCAACATCCATGCCTCCCCTTTTGAGACCATTAAGAGTAGATGATTCACTAGGGCCTCACTCAAACAGCCTGTTGTAAGTCCGCTTCCCACTGATAATTTTTTTACCCTTACAAGATGAACAAGGGATTCTGACTTAGAATCTGACACATCTCATAGGTCTGAATTAGTTACCGAAGATGAGGATAGTAAGGCTACTGAGTTAGCAAAGGAAAAGAAAGGAAAGAAAGGAAAGAAAAGGAAGGTTAGCCAGAAGCATGGTCCTTGATTTCATTGTTTTTGTATGGCTTCACTACAACTGGCTTCTTATAATGTTTGTAGTTTGAAAGCATTTCAAAACAGATTTCCATACTGACATACCTAGATTCTTTGAAATTAGACATAATATTCTTACAAGAAACCAGGGTTCCTCTCTCTTTGAAGTTGAACAACTTAAAGAGCGTTGGATCTGAGGGCCATCTTTTTGGACTTTTGGGCCAGACACTGCAGATGGAATTGGAATATTATTTAAAAATTCTAACTTTAAAATTTCTAAATTGATAGATGTTAGGCCAGGGCGAGCCTTGATTTTGGATTGCTCTTTAGGGGATTATTATTTTCGTTTTATTACTTTATATGCTCCCCAAACAAAGTTGGGCGCATTAAATTGTTTGAGGAGATTAAACCTTTTCTCTACACCAAAAACATGTTGTGTGGGGAGGTGATTTTAATTGCTCACTAGATGCAAAAGTTTGTGAGGTTCCAGGAAAAAAATATATTGTGATACAAATGCTCTCAAAAGCATTGTTAAGATGCTGGACTTCAGGATGTGTATAGAAGCATTCATTTGCAGGCTGGAGCAACTTATTATAGACACACCTTTGCCACCGCAATTGACATGTTTTTATTTCTCACTATATTACACCTCGTTTTGTACTGTCACACCCACTGAATTTTCAGATCACCATATTTTGGTTTGTGACCTTAATTTGACTAATATGCCACCTAAATTGTTATCCACTGTTCAACGTTGGAGATTGAATACCTCCTTTCTAGAGAGTCCAGTTTTTTTCTTAAATTGGAATTTTTTGCAGCTAAATTTTCCACCATGGATTTGTTTGATTCAATCTATGATTGGTGGTTGCATACTAAACGGAAATTAAAACTTATTTCTTAGTTGGGGTAAATTTAAAGCCAACTCAGATTATATGCAATATTTAATACATAGAAACCAGTTGTATAAATTGATGTCTTTTCCTCCTAAAGATCATGCTTTTATACTTCTCAAATCCTAGAAATTAGAAAACAGATGAAGTCATTTCAGTATGACAGGGCCAAGTCTTTAGACATGGAATTTAGATTTGGAACTAAACATAATAATGTTTTATTTTGTTGTTTAACCAGGTATAGCACACTAAGCTGAAAGCTTTTTACAGGAGTGACCTAGGAGCACAAGGTGGTTAAGTGACTTGCTCAGGGTCACACAGTATCTGAAAGTGGAAGCTGTGGATTCAAACCCAGGTCTGGTCTGCTGGATGTCACCAAATTTGCAGCTCAGAGCCTTAGACCACTGCGCTATATTGCCTCTATGTCTGATCCTTATCAGGCTTGTAAATCACGTTTGGAACACACACTTATGTCAGGACCTTATAATTCAACTGGGGAAATGATTAATACAGATATAGGCATGCTATTAATTGTGCAACAACATGTTCAGGATTATTTTGCAGTCCATACTAACTCTCTACTGATACTTTCCCTATACAGACTTTAGGTCACTTACCACAGGTACAGAAAAGTATGCAAACACTTTTGACTCAACCTATTTCTACACAGGAAGTCATAGAAGTAATTAAGCAGTTAAATAACGGATCTTCCCGGGTTTGGACGGATACCTAATGAATTTTAATAAAATTTGTATGCAGTATATGGGTATTTCTTGCCTTTGGTATTTAATTATATGTTGTCCTCAAATGTATCTTGTAAGGACTTTACCATTTCCTTATGTCCTTTATTTATAAAAGGGTGACAAAAACCTTTTGACCAACTGGAGACCGATCAGTCTTTTAAATAGTGATTATAAGATTTTGACCAAAATTTTGAATAAACGATTGATGAAGGTAGCGGACTCCCTTATACATCCTGCCCAGACATGCGCTATCCCTAATAGGAAGATTCAGCATAATCTTTTTTAGTGAGGACCTTTTGCAAGTAGTAAATTTGCTACCCAAACAGGATTGGTGGCAGCTTTGGATCAAGCTAAAGCTTTCGGCTGTTTGTCATTCCTTTCTTTATTATATTTTATTACAATATGGTATTCCAAAACAATTTGTTCAGTGGGTAGTTATGCTCTATAGTCAGGCAGTTACTATTCCGATGGTTAATGGGATTATTGGTACAGAAATTGGTATAGGCAAGGTGTTACGGCAAGAATGTCCCTAAGCCCCCTTTATATACCTGTGTATTGGATCCTGTTATTAGGAGAATTATTTGGGACCATGAAATCATAGGTATTTACCCTCATCGCATTTAGACACAGTCAAAATCACTGCTTATGCAGATGTTGTAACTCTTTTAGTTGCAGACACTTCATCCTTAAGGAAAGCATTGGATGTTTTATCTCTTTTGGACGCTTTTCAGGGCTATACTTAATATGGAGAAAAGTTTTGTTTGTCATTAGATACTGTGTCCCCGATTTAACTGATTGTTTAGGTATATCCTTTGCAGTATTACCACAAAGATCTTAGGGATCTGGTTTGGGACTGATGATATGGCAGTCTATAATTGGGAAAAACAATTACTAGTTGGGAATCTAAGGTTAATCAATGGAAGAATTGGAAATTTGGTAAAAGAAGAGAATTTTGATTATTAAAAATTCTTATTGCCAGTATTTGTATATTTGAGCCATCTTTTCCACCACCATTTTCTGTGGAAACCAGGTTGCACAGTATTTTCTTTCAAATGCTTTGGGGTAACAGGCTTAACCGGTTAAAAGAGATTTTACTTATCTTCCGCTCAAAAAGGAGGTTTACAGATGGTGAATCCTGTTATTTTCTTCCACTCTGTATTTTTATTTTCTTCCTTTCATTTTATATGGCATGAAGCTTGTTCATACTTGGTATAGAGTACAGTCTATTTGGCACAAGTATTTTTAAATGGTCCATGTTTCCTCCTAAAATATTGGTCTCTGATGAGCTACCGGGATATGGAATTTCATGCTTAAAAACAATATCAATGGAAGGTACCTTACAGAAATTACGTTCCTGACTAGAAAATCATTCTATGCATATATGTTGTATATGAAGTTCAGAAGGTGGCTTCTCTTTCCTACTTGTGCCAGCCGAAAATGACTTTTGCTTTGTATAAATTGACTGATTTTAGAATTCCTGTGAAAACATGGATATAGTTTGGGTTCGCACATGGGAGGTTGGGTGTTAGGGTAATCTGAAATATAAGCCTCAAAGTGATAGATACTGTTTGAGGCCTATGTGTATTAACATAGAAGAAAGTCAATCCCGTTTTTCTTAGAATGTATGGAGAGTAAGGCATTCTGGGATGCAGCCGCCTACATTGCATATAGCCACACTTAGCTTCACTATCATATGGTACTTTAGTTTTGGGTGATTATACAGGAATCTGGGTAAATATAATAGAAGTACCTTGAATGTTTTTTTGCATTATTACAATATTTTCTCTGGCAGGTCCGATCTCAGTTTGTATTGCAACAACAGCAGGTGTTACATTCTGTTATCATCACAATGTTGAGACTGACTTCTGCACTTGAACACTGGATATTAACAAATATTCTAGAGATAAAGTTGTTGATTTATGGAAATGTTTCCTGTTTTTGATGTTAAAGAATTTCAATATGTATTTGAGTTTTCTGTGATATTTCTGTATTTATTTTCATGTTCGCTGATTGTTTTGAGCTTTTCTGTTTTGTCATTTGTGATGTTTTGTTTTTCTTGTTCAATAAACTTCCCTGCTCTTTTCAATAAGTACCATGGGATCTTTAACATCCACCTGAACTACCACCAATCGAGCAGATGGGACCTCGGTTTAACGTCTCATCCAAAGAGACGGCACCTCAGAAGTGCAGTACCCTCTCATGCTGCACTACAGTGTCAGTACTGGGATATTAACCCAAGTGCCAGATGTGGGAACTGGAACCCACAGCCCTCTGATCTCCCGGCCTCAGAGGCAAGTGTGCTACCTACTGAGCCACTGACACTGATAAATGATAATATCCCAAGTCTGTAAGCAAACAAGTAATTTGTGACTGTACTAGGCAAATAAAAAGTGCCTTATTTTGTTCTGGGGCTATATACCCCAAGACCATGAGCAATCGAGAAATTACAGTGATGGGCAAACAACAAACCCTGCCTATTTACTTTTTTCTGGGGCTATATCCCAAGGCTGCAGGCAATCGATTATGTTTTCTGGGGCTCGCCAAGTCTGTAGCCAATCAAGTAATTTTTTTCTGGGGCAGGGACTACCTCAAAGCTGTAGGCAATCAAATAACTAGTGATGGTACAGGCAAGAAATTACAATAAAAAATAAACTTCAGCAGCTATTCAGGGCCGGCTGCTCAGCTCCACCACCGCTGCTGTTTTCACTCACTTCCCAAGTCAGTCTGTCTCTCTGCCCCTCTCCCCTATTATTCAAATCTTTTTTATTATTATTATATATATATATATATTTGTGTACAGATCTTACTCTACTTCAACACAATAATAGACACTGCAGGGCACAGCCTGCTCAACTGAGTTTCTACTGGCACCTGCTGCTCGGATCTCCCTCCCTGTAATCAGACTGTGTCTGTCTTCTTCTCTTCCCTCTGAGCTCCCTCTGCTCTCTTAGTTTTGTTATATCTTTTTTTTTTTGGGGGTCTTAATCACTGGGCCTGCAACAAGGTAGTACTTAATACTTCAGCAGACTACCGGTATCCTGCTGCTGCTGCTGCACGCCTGCACCCACTTCCTAGTAGTAGCCACAAACTCCTTAGGAGTCTCCCTAAAGCAGCTCCCGCTCCTCCAGCTACTGATCTAGGCAATATCAGTGCTGCACTGCACTGCACAGCAGCTTGGCTCCTGCTGCTCTAACAAGTCTCCATCCCTTCTCCCTCCTCTCTCACAAACTGCAGCCTGAGTCCCGACCGTCCCACTCCCCCAGGTCTCAGCCTCTGTCTCCCTCTCCTGTCTCCCCTGCCTGGCCCTCTACCCTCCTACCTCCAGTTACTCAGATGTCAATTATATTGTTCGCACCATCAGAAAGTCTGTAGTGTGTTTTTAACTTAGGTTTTTATTTTAACATTTAGTCAAAAGTGAAGTCCTGAGGCGTACCACTAGCTCCACTTTGCTGTTCACTAGTCACTGCAAGGACACAAAATGATGACCACACTCTACAGCAGAGCGTAACAGTCATCCAGCTCCACCTCCAACCCACACCTGCTCCAATCAAAGCCATTGCCCACTCCATGACTGCACCTGATTGGAGCAGGAATAAGTCTGTCTCTCTCTCTCTCTCCAAACCACGGCGGCACCCGACCCCAGCTCCCACATGATGGTTGTTTTCGGTCCTCCTCCACCCCATGTGATTATCAGACCGACCAACTTCACAGACTTTGAGAGACTCAGGGATCATCATCTGGTGCTCGGGAAAATCAAGACCTGCTGCCATGACAGTGAGTGACTGCCATGGCAGGAGTGCTGGAGCCCAGGCGGGCAGAGGCAGAGTGGAGGCGGGGCTACCGGGCTGGCTCAGTCATTCAGGGCTAGCTGGCACTCTTGCTGTAGCCTGTATTTTACTTGTTGTTACAGCCCAATAATTAAAGGCAAAAGGCTGGGTTAAAACAGTGGGGGTACCAGCATAAACTGAGGGGTCATGCCCCCATTTTTGGGGCTAAAATGCCCCTGCTCCTGAGTGAATAGGCTTAGTATTAGATAGGGTGTCTGCTATTTTTACTTGTTGCGTACGATTACAGAGATAACTTGCGAACCAGGCTGTAGTGTCCTTGGATAGCCCTGCCTTTGATAGTTGCTGTAGGAGTAGGGGTGATGAACTGTGTTGAACACGTATGTCAAGTCAATAAAAAGCAGTGCCTAAGCTGACCCTGATCCAGGGATTTATGTCTGAACCCGGTGAACTCCAGGATGCAGAGATGGTGCTATAGGCCTTTCTGAACCCATGTTGTTGGGCACATTAGATCTCATATTTATCAGGGTATTCCACCAACTGGTCTGTGACAATGCATTCTAGTGCCTTCGAGAGGGAGGGAAGTACAGATATGGGCCAGTAATTCACATATTGGGACCTATCTCCACTTTTTGTGAACTGGGTGACCATGGCAGGTTTCCATTTGTGAGGGAACTGGGCAAGTCTGGTTAGAGATTAAAATCATTGTCAAAGGAAAATCACTTCATTCAGTATAAGGGCCAGAATTTTGAGGTCTAAGGAGTTCGCACTATGTCTGGATTTGCCAATGGCCTTTAGGATATACTTGCTGGACTTAGCAAAGGAGACCTCTTTGAAGCAGAAAGGAGGGTGATCATTTGGCAGGTGTTGATGATGGATGTTGTCGGAGCGAAATCTAGATAAAAAATTCAGGGTCAGTACAGAACTGAGGTCAATGAATGCATCATTGAAAGTGTTCACAGTAACTGCTGGGTCCAAGGTAGTGGTGCCATCAACGACCAGGACAGTGAGAGGTAGATTAGGTTCTTCCGGTAACATCCTTTATGTTGTCACAGAACTGTTTACTGTCACACCCAGGAGTTGTAAGCATTCCCTGTAATAATTAATTTTCTCCATACGGATGGATCGGGTACAATCATTTCGGGCTCATTTGTAGAGTAGGATATCTACTTGCTCTCTTCAGATGTTAGAGCGATCTCTGTTTTTATGCAGGCTAATAAGTCTGCAGAGAACAAGGGATTGCTAGTGCCCTGACTTTCCATTTCTTTAGTGATGCATGAATGTCACAGGCAGAGTTTTTTTTTCCTGAATTCTATTTTTGCACCTTTTCCTTATGTCCACCAAATTCTCTCCAGCAACCACCCTACACCACAGACTCTACCTCCTTGCATGCCCTGAGCTGTCCTCTCCCCCCGATGCTGGGCATCCCCAGGTCTACCCTCTGGGAAGGGCCACCCATGAGGGCACCCTTTCTATAGGGTTTGAGCACCGGGCCAGGGAGGAGACAGGACGAGAGAGCCGTGCCAAACAGGCGGGAGTGTTGTTCATGGTTAGAGGCGCCACCTATCAGAGGAGGGGGGGTGGTTCTTACTTAGTTACACCCCTGTGGAGCCCGGCTGCCAAGGCAACGTACTGCCATGGCTCCACCCCCGGCATATGCCTAACGCTTACTTTTGGCCACCTCCAGCCTCCGACAGAGGTTGCTCCTTGACGGTCATCTCTCAGCGCTCCCGGGGGAAGAGAGAGAAGTCCCTATGGATGCTCATTTCAACCTCCCCACCAACCCCGGCTGCCCGGCTCGCTCCCGAACTCCAGGTCGCCGGGCGCGGGCACTCTAGGTGTGGCATCCAGTGCGCTCAACCATCAGCTTTCACTGGGCTGGTGTCACAGGCAGAATTAAAGGTGTTGACAAAGTAATCAAGCTCTGTGTCCACACCCTTAGCTGCTGAAATAGGTGACCAGTCCTGCACCCTAAGAAGTAATTTCAATTGCCCCAGGTGAACATAGGCTAAGGATTCTGCTGGTGATTGTCCTGAGGGAGGTTTCTGAATTTGTTTGACCATGTGCAGATAACTGGGGAATGAGCAATAAGTGAGTCCGGAAGGATTGTTTTATTAAGGATGTGCCCAGGTGGGTGGTAAGGACCAGTCCAAGATGGTGCTGGTTCCTCCTATGTAATTAGTCCTAGCTATGGAGTTAACCATCTGGGTGAGGTTAGCAGCTGTGACAGCATCCAATTAGCACTGTTCCTGGAATCGAGCCAATTAATATTGAAATGTCCCATCAGGATCATCTCTGGAGTTAGCTGGGAGGCTACAGGTAAAGTTCAAGACAGTAGTGAATCCCTGGGATTGGTCCTTTGGGGTATACAGTAGCCATGGTTAGTGTTTTGTTGTAGGCCCCAAGCAGTAGTTGAAGGGCAAGTATTTGAGCAAAGGTCCCATTCGAGGGTGCAGGTATGGCACAACCCTTTGGTGTGTCTTTAAGGTAGATGGTACAGCCACCCCTCTTTTCGTTATCCTGTCAATCTGAAGATTGTGTAACCATTTAGGACTATTGCTGAGTCAGGAACTTTTGGTGTAAGCTAGGTTTCAGTGATAGAGAAGATGTCTGGGTTGTGCTGGGACACAAAGGCTTTTAGCACATCAAATTTAGCAGGCAGGCTGCAGATATTGAGGGTAGCTATCATGAGCAGGCCTTGCTTTTTGAGGCAGTAGGGGTATAGTGTGCAGGGTCGGTTGGGGTGGATGTTCCCAGAGATTAAAAGTAGTAGTAGAACAAGCTTTAGCATATATAGCGGAGCTGTCTAAGTGTGGACGTTTCTGTCACCTCAGGGTTTTGCGCTGTGTTAGGCTTTTGTGGGCAATGGAAAGGGAGGGGTAATAGTAGTAGAAGGATGGAGGAGGCAGTAATAGTGTTAGCTAAATGCATGGCTGAGGAAAATTGAGGTGGGGTCAGTAATGCTGCCTTTGAGTGAGCAGATGAAGGTCATAGGTTAGTGTACCGTGTACTTGGTAATCAGGGCATAGAGCGGGGTAAATTGACTGGGTAGGATAGCAGTCACCTATTAGGCCAGCATGATTGAAGGTAGTTAGAAGGAAAGCAAGTGTAACGGCAGATGTGCAGACTCCATGCTAAGATGAGAGGATTGAGGATGCAGGTAGTGAGAAGGAATCAGCAATTAGACACCAAGGCCCTATAGTGACAAGATAATAGATCCTGCAAATGGGGAAGCAAACACTTAGTAAATGTCAGCAATCATCATGTGACCACCAATATCTATATAAGTAATAGCCCATGACCACCAATGTCTATATAAGTAATAGCCCAGATAGGGTGGGTGGAACTGCACATAGCACCAGCGGGATTTGCTCCTGGAGGGCAGGTGGGTCACGACTGACCAAACCTCTGAGGGAGGTTTGGTGGAGAATCCTGAGCTGCAGGAGGTGCGGCTGATGATCCTTGCCCGTCAGTGGTGGGGGTCCAAGGAACTTATGGGAGAGATAAAGGAATTAATTGCAGCATCTCCCTATTGTTTGTCTAAATTGTAGGGTGGGATTTTGCAAGAACAAGCGAGGGGGGGGATGGAAGCAGGAAGCAGAAAGAAGGGAGAGAAAAAGCAGAAAAAATTAGTGGCTTTCAGCTTAATTAATTATAGCCCAGCAAAGCAGGAAAGGAAGAGCAGAAAAATCAGGACTTCAAGAATGTATACTTGAAGCAGATTATGGTAAAATTAGGCAACTTTATTACACCCTAAATTCAGATATATTTCATAAAATCTGAAAACAAATACATTTGTGGGAAATCCTCCAAAAGTCAGTCACAAAAAACTACTTTAGCACAATATAGCCTGTTACAGTAAATCTTACTTTAGTACAGTAGAGCAGGTTAGGAATACAAGGGCCAGTGACCAGCCGATTTGTAAAAAAAGACACTAGATCTGTTATTTGTAAAGACACTAGATCTGTGATTTGACTGTTCATTCCAGGCCAGGAACATCTCAAGCCCTTCTCATACATTGTTTAATCCTTAAATGGGATTCATGTAGTTTAGTAAGCATTTCTTTTCCTGAGAGACACTGGAACTATGAGTCTCCCCTTTAAGCAGCAACTCACTTTATGTAGTGATTTCTTCCTGGAAGGGCCAATATTGCCTGATTAGTGGGTCCACCTAGGATTGTGTAGCTGGTCATCCATTTAACACAGTAGTCTCTTTCAACTTAGTGAATTCAGGGGCTTTCAGCGTTTCTTCTTGAAACTGTTAAAGCTTTTCATCAGTTATCGATATTTTCACAATCGTATGAATTTCAAACTGGTCACTGTCCTCTTCCATAACTGGCCTCTTATATACCACTCTATGCAGGGTATCAGCAATATGCAGTTCCTTGCTAGGGTTCAGACTTTCACTTGTAAGTCATATTTCTGCAGTTTAAGCATCATTCTCTGAATCTGAGGTGGGGCAGTGTGCAGCATTTTTTGAACAAACTTTCAAGAGGTTTATGATCAGTCTCTGCTTCTACTTGCTTTCTGCATTACATGTATTGATGGCATTTGGTGCAGCCGTTAACAATGGTTAACATCTCTCTTTTCTATTTAAGCATAAATCCTTCCTGTTTAGTTAAGGATCTGGATGCACAGGCCACTGGTTTAGTCTCTTGTAACAAGCAGACTCTTAGGCCTTCAGGTAATGCATCCACTGACAGAACTACAGGCTTGCTCAAGTTGTAGTATACCAGCACCAGGGGTTTGTAATAATTCGCTTGCACTCTTTGAACACATGTTCATGCCTGCCTTCCCGGTGCCATGCTGTGTCTTTTTCGAACAATTCTCTCAGTGGCTTGTTGATTATCACCATATTGAGTATGAACTTGGCTAAAATGCTCATCATCCCAATAAACCTTTGTAACTCCATAACATTTTTAGCTATGGGCATGTCCACTGCTTTAATTTTTTCTGGGTCGGCCACTAGCCCTCAGTTTGTGTCCAATATAAGGAACCTCCTTCAGAAACATAAAACAAAGAAGCTGTCAGCAGAAAAAGACCACCAGGCCCAGCTAGTCTGCCCATTTCCCAACCTGTAATGGCGACTGGTGCCATTAGTTGGCCACCTGCTTAAGTCATTTTTCCTATCTCTGTGGCCCCTTAGTCCTCTATCTCATACATGTTTGAACCCTGCCACAGTGCTTGCTCCCAACTCTCCCTGGGCAGGCCATTCCATACATCCACCACTCTCTCAGTGAAAAATAACTTCCTCCCATTTCTCTCTTATGCGCCCCCAGCCTCATGTCATGACCCCTTGTTCTAGTACTTTTTATACTGAAAAATGCTTTCCTTGCACCTTGTTTATACCCTGAGGTACTTGGAATGTTTCAGTCATATCCCCTTGTTTCCTCCTCTGTTCCAGTGTGTACATGTAGAGGTCCTTTAACCTACCCTCCTATGTCTTATGCTGTAGCCCCTGCACCATCTTAGCCATCCTCTGTGCCGTCTCCAACCTGTCTATGTCCTTTCGAAGGTGTGACCTCCAGAACTACTTGCAGTACTCCAGATGAGGCCTCACCAATGTTTTGTACAGTGGAACCAGTACCTCCCTTCTCAGGCCTGTTCTGGATTTTAGCAGATTTAACAATAGGCGGCACTTTAGCTCTCTGTAGCACCTTCTCTAGTCTCACATTATGTTCCTGCATGTTTGACCCCCGACCAGAATGTCTTCCATGTAAGACTGTGCTCCCTCTAGCCCCTCAAATATTTGAGCTATTTTTCCTGAAACACCCATGGGACTGAGCATATTCCAAATGGCATTCTTTTAAACTTATACCTTCCGTACAGAGTATTGAAAGTCATTAATTCACAGCTGAGGCTCATCAAGCTTAATTTGCTGAAGGCGTGCACCACATCTAACACTGAGAAGGTTTTTACCCCAGCAAGATGGGCCGCAACTTTTCTACAGTTTTCATTGGATAATGTTCTCACTTTATTGCCTTGTTTAAATCTCTTGGGTCAATACATGCTCTTACCTTGTTAGGCTTTTCTATAACCACCATGGAGATCACCCAGCTTGTGTGTCTTTCAACCTTCTTGATGGCTCCCATTTGTTCCATCTTGTCTAATTCAGCTTTGACTTTTATCGTATAAGCAAACAGTATTTTCTCAGTGGGTGGATCACTGGGTTCACTGTTTTGTCCAGCTCGATATGATATGCACCATCAAAGCACCACAGTTCCTTGAATACATAAGCATACTTGTAAAGAATTTCTCAGTGGAATCCTCCGTATTCACGAAAACATTTTTTTACAAGTTGCCTCTCTAATCATGTAGGCAGTACCAGTACTGGAGTCACATTTGCATTCACCACCTGAAATGTGATCACATGATATTCTTTTAAAACTTGCCGCCAAAGTGACTTTCCCTTGCACGTCAAGCTGATGGTCTGAATATGAGATCAACCATGCCTTGGATTTCTGGATAGGTTCTGTGGTTACCATCTTGTACATCTTAAAGGGCATCACTTTGCACTGGGCACCAGTATCAATTTTAAAACCCACTTCTTTCCTTGAATATTCAGGGTCACTTTCCAGTCATTAGATTGTTCCTTTCTCAGTCACAGTTTCAATACTATACTCATTCTCATTCTCACTCTGTGATCCTCATGGAGTATATGAACTTTTGCGCTTTTCCCAATGTGGCACATTTGGATGAAATGATTTACGTATGACAAATCTTGCATTTCTGTCTATACACTAGGCATTTGTAACTCCTATGCTCCCTGCCACATTTTGCACATTGGCTACTTTTGGTGTCCCTTACTGGCACAGTCTCTCTTACTGTCATATTGTCTCCAGCCGCATTCTCACTCTCTCGCCCTCCCACTTTCATGAAAGTAGCCATAAATTGCTGATTGTTCAGGCATCGCCTCATTCATAGTTTTAATCTGCATCTTACTTAACTCATCTGCTCTGCAAATGTCTATGGCCTTTGTAAAAGTTAAGTCAGCCTCTCTTCATAGACATCTTCTGACGCTTATCATTATTAATGTCAGTGTCAGTGGCTCAGCAGGTAGCAGATTCACCTTTGAGGCCGGGAGATCAGAAGGCTGTGGATTCTGTCCCCACACCAGGCACTTTGGTTAAATCCAATACTGACACTGTAGTGCAGCATGAGGGGGTGCTGCAATTCTGAGGTACCATCTTTCAGATGAGACATTAAACTGAGGTCCCATCAAACTGTTCTGGTGGTAGTTCAGGTGGATGCTAAAGAACCCATGGCACTTCTCAAAAGAGTAGGGGAATAGTTTATTGAAACAAAAGGACTAAAATCAAAATAAATACAGTGTCATAATAACAAAGAAAAATTAAATCCAGTAAAAACAAGTTTAGTTTACAAAAATAAAATGAAATAATATACAAGATAAGGAAAAAAAAGAAAACTTATTTAAGGAGGTTTAAACCAAGATTCACAATTAATCCAAAGGAGCTTACATGTTGTCTCTGAATACCATTTGCAATCTAATTTCCACACTTTATTAAGAGAAATAGCAATATTTCAGAAAATGTCAAAATAAGAGACTACTTTTTGCTGCGTAAGCTAAACACATCAAGCTTGCTACACATAATACCTTATGATAGCAAAACCATTGAGATTGTTTCATTATGATACTTCCCCATCTCCCTACTGGGTACCTATATACAAGCACAGAATATGATAATGAATGAAATAAGGGTTCTTTCCATTCTTGTGCAAGAAATTGCCAGAAAGACCTGGCATAATGACAGTCTATAAAAGGTATTCTTGTGTTTCCAGGACCTTCACACATCTCTCTTAGACAATACCTATCATCAACCTGTTTGTGTTTATTATTGTTGCAGACATTTAGTTCCCATGTAAAGTAAGCCTTACAGTATCCCAAATGAAGGCAGGCAGCCTTTTGGAAGTTAACACGAGAGATTGAACGGGAGAGCATATAGAGGACAATCAGCCAAATGAAATGGCTTTTCTCCATTCTTGAAAGATTATATGAGTATATATCTTTTTCCTGGATTTAATTTGAAGGAAATTAACAGAAATGTCCCATTTAATCATATACTTAACATGCATTAGCCAAACACTAGAAAGTAATTCAGTTTGCTTAGGGCTCAAGATTTCTTTGAACCCATGCAGACAAGCATGGAGAAAGCCAGCTCAATACAGCCTCTTTCCATATATTAGACCCAGGTTTTAAGGCTCCCCAAAATTGTAAGCACAAAAAATGCTACAAAAGAATGCTATGGAATGAATCATGTTTAGACCTCCTTTCTTCTAAGGGCCTATATGTCACCTCCTTCTTAACAGGATTTAGTCGACTCCCCTATAATGTCTGAAAAAATACTATATAATGGGGTAAAAATAGATTGAGTGGGTAGAAAGACATAACTGAAGTATACAAATATGGGTACCAAAGGACTTAATGAGGAGGACTCTCTTCTTTTGAAAGCTGTTGTCCTTTCCAGGAATTCACTAATCTAAATGATTTCTGTAAACCCATTTCCCAGTTTCTTGAAGCCATGTCTGTTCCCCAAAACTTACACCCAAAATATTAATGCACCCATATACTACATTAATTCCAGCAAGTGTACCATGACTGGGGATCTGGGTATTATGTAGTTACTCCTAAGCTTTTAGTATGATTAATTTGAGACCCAGACCAGCTAGAATAAGACTGAAAATACTAATCAGTTATTGTTCTTGAGTGTCTTGAAATAAACAAGTACCAGGTCATCTGCATATGCCAGTACTTTAACTGGTGGAGCAGATGGACTTAGTAGTAATTCTTGTATGTTAGTGTTCTGATCAATACTGTGTAAAAAATATCTGTGCAAAATGAAGTAAAAAGCTGAGCAAACACCCTGTCTTACTCCTCTTAACAGAAATCTCACAGCCAATCCAACCATTAATACTGGGAGTAAGAGAAGCACTATTATACAGTATTTGGATCCAAGATGCAAATAGGTCCATAATCCCATAAGCTTTTCAGAGCTTTATATAGAAATTGATGGGAGATTTTATCAAAGCTTTTTCCTGGTCGATACTTGTAACAAATCCCTGTAAATTTGAATATTCATCCTGAAAAATATTTCCTTAAGTAAAATCAAATTATCGTGATAGTGTTCATTTGGTATGGCACATATTTGATAAGGATATATGACTTCATCTGCAATCGTAACTAATCTATTCAATAACATTTTGCTGAGTATTTTAGATCGGTATTTAAAAGACTGAGAGGTCTCCAATTTTTGAGGTCCTCCCATTGCCCTTTTTAAATAAGAGAATCAAAGAGGCCTGATTCATATAATTAGATAGAGCTCCTTCTCTAAGCATACAATTAAAACTTTCAAGAGCAGGAGCTAATTCTTCCTGAAAAGTTTTATAGAGTGCTGCCCCAACCCATCCATACCAGGTGCAGAAGCTGATTTTAGGCCTTGAATAGCTTATTTAACTTCACCTACAGTGATAGGTACACTAAGAAGGGCTTTGTCAGCTTCAGAAATCTGAGGGGTCTGCCCTTGGAAGAAATCATCTGACAAAGAATGTGGATCAGTTTCAAACATATCTCTAAAATTGCTGATCCACCTGATTCAAGATTTCTTCAGGAATAGCTATTACCTGTCCTGATGAATCCTTAATCTTTACCAGGTTTTGATTGTCTACTGTATTAGAGCACTCTTTAAAGGGGTCTAGGGAACCTTTAGCCATTGTAACTCCAAAGCTGAGTTCTTGTTCCAAGGATTTTGCTCTATGATATTGGAACGTAAACATTTGTTGCTTTAGATCTTTAATCTGAGGCCCATAATCTCTTCTATGGAGTTCTGTGAGGGAAATCAGATTCTGTAAATGAACCATTAACCTCAAGTATTCATTATATGATTTGGTGGCAGTAGTTCTAGATTGTAGTTAGAAAAAATCTTTTGCAAGATTTTTAGTGTCTTCCCACCATGTAGCTATACAATCATAGAATTCAATGACTGAAAGTCTAGCCTGCCATGTACATCTCCAGGCCTCTGAATATTTTCTTCCACTAATACAGAACTATTTAGGAGCCATGTATTTTTTGCAGTAGGGTACAGAATGCCAGTCTGATATTACTGTAATGGATCTATAATCCAAAAACTCCCAAGCCTGAACATTAACCTGAACAATTTCCAGTATGGCAGAAAGAAGTATAAAGTCAATCCTGGTGGAAAGGGAACCCTAAAATAAGTATTACTCCCAGAGGAATAATGACACCTACATGAGTCTTTTAATTTTGAACTAGAAATAATCTGTTTAAGAGTTACTGTGTCACTGAATAACTTCTCCATCCGTGCTCCCCTGTCTGACCTATCCAGATCGCAATTGAAGTCCCCAGCCCAAATTACTAACCTATAGGTATACAATATCGGTTGGACCTTCTAAACATGGCTGCATGGAGGGCTTTAGTTTGTGAGCATAGATGGAAATAAGCCTAAAGCGCTCAGTATCACAAGCAAAATCTAATAATAAAGCCCTTCCTGGATCTATACTTACCAATCTATATATTTTAATCCCAGGTTTAATAAATAATATACCAATACCATCACAAGACTCCTGACCTATAGACCAAAAGGAGGGACCATTGGTCCAAGTCTTAGAGACCTGTTGTACCTCATATGTTGTTTTGAGCTTGTATCTTGGATACAAATAATGTCTGAATGTTCTTGTGCTAAGGAGCCCATCACAGAGATCATCCTATAGTGGTTCTTAATACTGTTAACATTAAGGGTCATGATCCAAGGGTACTTATAAGGAGAAAAATAAAGAGAGCCATACTTTACATCAAGGAGTTTTGCTGCATCTCCTACATCTAGCATGCTGTGAAATGTATTTGGATTTTCCACAGTCTTCAGTGTCTGAAGTGATATCTGCAGATGTCTTAGAGGAGGAGTCTGAAATAGCATCCCTGAGTCCTCATCAGACTGGTCAGTTACCAGAGCAGAAAACTTATTCCCTATCTTCCAGGAGCGCTTACTAGCCCCTTCTGTGAAACAGGGTTGAAACCGCACTCTTTAGAGATTTTCCTGATCTGTTTCATTTTATTGCAGATGCTTTCCTGGGCTCTGTCTCATAAATAGGCGGGGAGGGGAGGCATGTCTGTAGCTACATTTTGTGCTGTCTGAGGGATAGAGATGCCTTCTGAGGGAGCAGGATCCACACAGTCTATCTGAGGGGTTGTAGCAACTGAGGAAACACTAACATGGTGTTCACCAGGGCTGGGGATCGAACGGAGATGCCACAGTAGCTGTCTTTGGGCCTGTAGCTATTGGGCTCTGTTTATTATTATGTGTGATATGGCCGCCACTACACATTCAGTCATTTCACTACCAGTCTAGCATTGCTTGTAAAATGCTTTGGGATACACTGTGTATAAAAGCACTATATAAATGCAGAATCTTCTTCTGCTGCTTCTTCTATTAGATCATCTTGAGGAGGACAGTCTTCACAATTGTGGGAGGCCCTTGGGCATTTTCCATAACCATGCCCGGTGTGCTAAGCTTAAATTAGATTTAAAAAGGTTGACACAGGTTGCTGAGGTAAGCCCATAGTCTCAAAAGTGACTAGAATGGGGGGTATCACAGGCAGAACTTAAATGTGCAGCACCATATTTGAAGTATGATTTAGGTTGGCCTACATAAAATAAAATTCTCTCTTTCCCCAAAAGGAACTGGGCAGATGTACTAGGCCTGTATTTGTAGTGAACAATTTAACCTTAACTTTCCATCCCCTGCTCCAAATTCGTTCAATGTCAAGAATCGGGAAGGTTTGTCCAAACCTCGCAGATCTTGTCTAAGCCAAAAAGAATGTCTCTATGTGGATCCTCATTATGAAACATGGCCTTAACTAGTTTAACTGCAGGTTTAGTAAGCAGAATAGCCATGTAGGGGATCCATAAAGGGAGTTCTTAACAGTCTGAGTATTGGGCCCAGAATCTATCCAAGCTAGACACTATCTTGAAACTAAAATCATACTTTCCATTACATCTAAATGGATCAAAGCATAAATCTCAGAGGAAAAAAATGAATTTGTAGATTCATAGATTAATACGAGTTCAAAAGGCAGATACCCATTTGTGAACTCTCACCAGCTAATTCAGCAGTAGAATGAACATTTCCTGTTACCCATATAATTGTCAAGTTTTTCTCAAATTGTTCTACATTTCACTATTAATGATGTCAACTCCATATGGGAGGAACTCTCTGCATGAAAATCTTGAGCGCTTATTAGTTTTACATAAGGATGCTTTAAGTTTCAAGTTATGAGATCTAGTATGGTTATCGTGCTTGTCTAATCAATTGTATTTAACAAATAGTCATTTTGAAATGCATTAAAAGTATAGATTAGTTCACCTCTTAGTATTCTATATTCCAAGGAATATAGTTGCAATGATTTAAGTCTAGATCCATAGCCTTTGTCAGACATATTGTCAATCTTTTTGTTACTTTATGCTGTACCCTTTCTGTCATCTTTAAATAACCGATTGTGGTTGGGGCACAGAATGAAGCACAATAATCCAGACATGGATGGACCAGGCTAGAATACAAAGGCAAAATAACAGATGGTTTTCTACTTTTAACATGTCTCAAAATGCTACTTAAGATCATATGACATTTTTTGACAGTTGTGCTGGTATGAGAATTGAATTGAACCTTTCAATAGTTGTTTGGCTATATGGAATCTGTCCAGAGGATTTTCCAAGCCCCTCTGAAAATTAATCTCACAGCATTCCTCTGAGGAGCAGGCTCACCCTTGTTTTGAAAGAGATCTGAAAGTTTAAACATAGGGTTGAGCTAGCTTTCTGGGAGGGATCCTGTAAAATCTCCTCCAAAGGACCCTTCCTAACATTTTGCAAGTTATCAGTATTCTCATTATTAACCACATTATCTGAAATAGAAACAGCTATAGCGTTATTCTCGGTGGGGTCCATACCTGCAGGTTCAGCGTTTGTTGTAGGCCTAATATCCATTAGTCCAGATGTCGAGGTTGTAGCTACTTGGGATCTGTTTAAAGCTTTGTGAAAGCGCTGAACATCAGCATCGCTGGGGTCTGGAGTCCATGACCCATTCGATTGTTGAAGCCAGCCAGCATCCTGTAATGTGCGGGCTGGAGACCACGCTGGTCAGATGTTGTTGCAGATTCAGCACAATCAGCCTGATTTCTGCTTTTAGGTCTCAAAGGCATATCAGAAAAATTTGCCGCCTGTTGTGTAGCACCAAGTGGGCCCTGAGCAAGATGCCTCATTCCCAGCCTATGTCCTTGTTTCCCACCTTGAGCTTTTGCCTTTTCATTACATTTTTTACACTCATTGATCGCTGATGCAAGCTGCCAACCGAAGTACAGAGTCTGGGTTTTCTCTGGGTAAAGGCGCTCTGTGGTTTTAACAATATCCGCTATTCCTCAACTGTGCAAGCAGCTGAGTCATTGGTAGCCTTAGTGTTCTGACAGATGATTCTGCTGTCAGTTCACCCTGAAGTGCTTCTCTTAGCCATTTGTATTCAGCGTCCTTCGCTAATAACTCCTGAATTCATTCCTCTTATTATTTGCACCTTTTGATGACTGCAAGACTTTAGCAGAGACAGGACTCACCGAAGCAGGAACATCTTGAGAGAATTCCATATCTGTATCAAAATAACAATCAGGTATCTCTAAATTCTCCATGTCTTATGATTCTTGTATAGCAGCCTCTAAGGAAATAGGGACAGGAGAAGAGGCTAGTCCCCTGTCTCTGCAGTAAACATTCCACCACTTCCAGGATCCACAGGAACAGCCATCTTAGAAGAAGATGGCCAGGGTTCCCCTACTGCAGAGTATGAGAATTTCCTGGTGCCTTGTCCAAATTCCTGCCCCTCATTCACTAAAATACAACCAACAGCTTAATCTGGTTCAAGGTCAGTTGGCATTCATCTGTATCCCCTCCCGGTCATGCCTGAAAATAGGCAGAATTTGTCTAGTGCACTTACTCGGTCAACAAAAATAAATAAATACCACAAATAATTTGATCCGTAATAAGGAATCACATAATGAACCAAACTCACAGGATTTTGCTTCCAAACGTAGGTCTGTGATATACACATCAATCAGATCTCCTGGGTTCTGATGCTTGGTGTTTAAAATGCATTTCAAGGTAAGGTTTTTCCGTGGGTTACAGTACCTCTCTAACTGGTCCATCACTTGTGCTAGGTTTCTTTATCTTCTGTTCTGGCCCACTTGAATGTATTGTAGACTTCCAGGGCTGCTGGTCCAGACACACGTAAGAAGGTCATTGCTTAGATCTCTGGGACTGTTCCGCAATTCCTATGGCCACAAAAATATTTCTACTTGTTGCTTAGGGTGCCAGTTCTCTGCCAAATTGTCTTTAAGCTCTAGCTGTGATGGTGGGAAAGGTGCTTCATCTTCTGACACCATGTAAAGATGAGAGGATGCAGAACTGGGTTTAAATAGGTTTACTGCAACACCAGCAAAACAGGGGTACATGTACAACAGCTTCTATACTGTAACTGGCAGGTTCTAGCCCACCAAGCTCTATTTGTGTAAGATTCAAACTATAGTGACGCCACGCAGTGCGTGGTAACCCCTAGATGGCGCTATCCCAGGGGCTACTACCCCGCCTGATTTGCCACTAACAGGTTGAGGGGCCTGGATCCGATGGATGGTGCCTCCACCAAGAGGTAAGGGTTTGCAATAGTTAAACTAACTTGGTCACAGCCCTCTGGGACACTGCAACCCACCTTTGTTCCACTAGTGGCCCACACAATATATCAGAATTACCTTCACAGTATACACTTACCCCAGGACTGGTTCAGGCACTGGGACCTCCTGCAAAATAAGATACAGTGCAACAATCACAGTACAATACTTTAACATAGACAAATACCTCAGGCAGTATAACTTTGCTGAAACAAGCAGCTCTGATTTATTTAGGGAAATATAACAAGGACAGGGGAAATCAGGTTAATTAGCTTATCACTTTATTCATCTACTCTATGGCTCTGTGCACAGGCCTATCCCTACCAGTTACTGTCCCTGGGTACCCAAGCCCTAGTGGCTAGTCCAACCGTGGCAGCTGGTAGGGCCCTTTCACAGAGAAAAGAAAAATTAGTTAAACAGTCAGCAGTACAGTAATTCCATTTGGATTCAATGTGGCAATTCAACAGGGAGCGACTCTGAATTAGTACTCACGACCTCCAAACAAGATAGGGTCCTTCAACGTCAGCAGGGCTACTCTTGAGCTCCACGAGACTCCTCACACATTTATATGGCAAACTGCAACAGGCAAAAGTCCTTTAATGGCAGCAGGATTCACTTGAGCTACACAAGCCTTCTCACACATTTATATGGTAAAAGAAAGTACTGTACCAGGCAGGCTGCTTCTATCCCGATCGCAATTACTGCACAATACCCGGAGAACACACAGCAGATTCAGTTCCTGACAGACCGAGTGCAAATCAGCAATTTCTCCAGTCTTCTACAGGGTGAGCCTGGTTTCTACTCTTCAGATATCCTTTGATTCTCTTCACAGGACGGATTCAGTCCTAACAAGCAGTTACACAAGCTGCAGACCGGAA
This sequence comes from Neoceratodus forsteri, assembly GCA_016271365.2. NCBI lineage: Eukaryota > Metazoa > Chordata > Ceratodontiformes > Ceratodontidae > Neoceratodus > Neoceratodus forsteri. The sequence goes on along the minus strand of CM028132.1, from coordinate 85,768,488 downwards.
CTCTGGGCCTTCACACGCTTCCGACTAAAACTGCACACCGAAAAAGCACAGGGCTCCTTCCTCTTCACTGCCAGAGCTCAACTGAAACTCCAGCAGACAAAACCGGCACTTCCTTTGAGTTCCTCCCAGTTCTTGGCTGGATTGGCTGTCACTCACAATAGACTGATTCTGTTGGTCCAAAAGGCGCCAAGTTCAAACTACATCTCCCAGAGTCACTGCCAATACAATCCTCTTGTGGCTGGCTCAGATTACAAGTCCAAGTTCTGATTCGCCCAAGGCACCATTTTAGAGCTACCTTATCCCACACTGATTGGTCCAGTTCAGCAGTTCAAAACTAGAATGGGGAACTAGGCAAACACAGTTCTGACTGCAAAGAAAGCAGGTTAGACAAACTGTATTTTCATCATTACTCTAAATGATTTCTGGCAAACAGTTACATCTTTCAGATAGGTTCCTTTGCACTCCTAGTGACTGCAAAATGGAGTGAATTGGCAGCAGTTCGAGTGGTACTCAAGCAGAGAAGCACACAGTCCCCCCATACAACTAATTATGTCTGCAAGCAGACAGCTCTTAAAGAGACAGTACCAGGGCTCTAAAACACTCACTGATAAATGGCTTAAACGCCAAACACCATTCAGGCTTGGAGCATTCAAGCAAGCTCCTGAAGTCTTTTGGGAACCCCATTTGCAGGGGGTTACACGTGCATCATTAATATGCATGAACTTCACATCATCACAGTGCCTATACGTAGCCCACAATACAGTACAGATCCATGCACCATTTTGCCACCTTTTATTTTTGCACTTTAGTGAGTGAAATCAGAAGCCAGAAAAAAAAACTTGGAAAAGTGTGGTTTCTGCTGGTAACCTCCTGCTGTCCCTCCTGAGCTGCTCCTCCCTCTCCTGAGCTGTACATATCATGGACTCTATGAACTCCTCCCGACTTGCAAGCAGAGTGAGACCTCTGCAAGTTTGTTGAAACACGCTATCAGAGATGGTGAGCATGCTGCCAGCAAGATATTAAGGAATTTGCAGTCTTGCTGACAACCTACAGCAGGGATCCCCAGCACAGTGTCCCTAGTGACAGCAGCAATAAAACACCACCCCAAGGGGATACAGAGGGACTAGTTCTAATCAAGTATCACTTTTTATTTCACCAAGTTTTTGTAAATATCATAGTTTCTCAACACATACCCATTTTATAACCACAGTAACACACTCTGGGATGTGGGTTAGTGTGTGATAAATGCACTTGTAGGGCAGTAAAGCACTTGGCCTCACTCGCTCGCCTAGTCTTGTGTTTATTACACGCTAAGGCCCATCCACGCTACACCGTCAGGCCTGGTAATGGATGCAAAACCGCTATGGCCTGGGAGCGTGCAGTGTGTCCACACCGCGGCGTGTCTGTTACGGGACTGGTACCGCCGGTCCACACTGCAGGAGCTGGGCGACTGTTACGGCAGCACCTGATCCCACAGTGAGCTTGCGCCGCGCTTAGGACCAGTGCCAAGCCTTCACACTACGGCCAGTAACGTTCACGAGGCGTAATCCAGTTTTACACCGCTTTTGAAACCACGCCAATGTGGTTTCAACAACGGTTATGAAAACACCTTCGTAACGTTACAGGTGTAAACGAACCTGTTGCGTGATGGTTTGGGCTCTCTGTAACATTACAGAGGCGTAGTGTGGACAGGGCCTTAGACACACTCTGTCATGTAATTGCTTTCTTACATATTGCCTATGTCCCCTAGCAGTCCACATTTATTTTTATTTATTTTATTTGTATTTATTTTAGTTTTTGTTTTCATTTCATTAATTTGGTAAATGGGTAAGTATACCAGAACCTAAGTTATTTTTCAGAAGCAACCTGGGGTCTGTATACAAAACATACAGGTACAAAGTATACAATATAAATACCGCATATATATTAACGTAATAAAACTAAAACAGAAACAAATATATAGCACATAAAGCTGTTAGACCAAAGACAGGAACACTGGGCTCTGTAATGAGAGTTAACAGAATCAGAAACAAGTTAATTAAGCATTTTAAGTCTAATTAATTATTCATGAGGTTAATACACACTCTGATTGGCTGCTGTACTGGACGTTAGTCCCTTAGAAATGCCTAGTACTGCTCAGAGTGGCATGCACATTCATACACTGTATTTAAAAAGCGATTTTACCCCATTACTACTGTAATTAGACTTACAATCTATTGAAAATGCCATAATCAGTGAAGTAGAATATTTAGCTTTGGCACTGGATGCATTGAAGGCATCTGACCTGTTACAGTAACCTTTCCTGCTCAGAAGTCTCTCCTCTGTGAGTTCTCTACTCACTCCTGCAGTTGCTCCTGCCAGCTGGGACTTTGACATTTTAATTTTGGCATGACTTTTTCTCCTCCAGCCAGTCAAGAGGCAGCTTGTCAGTTTTCGGAGGACTTTCAACACAAGCTGCAGTTTAAACTATTGAGTTCAGTAGATACATGGAGAGAGGCTAGAGTGCAGACTAACGCTGGCTCTCTTGATGCCATGCATCCTATTACTGGAGGATTGAGCTGCCAGAAGATAGCAGGAACCACATCCTCTCACCCAGATCCACAAGACATTGTATTGCTTGAAACCTAGGTAGTCAGCAGATGCACACTGTGGTGAAAAACATGAGGTATGCTCTGTTCATCTTTTGCTTGCATATATAAGGATAACGAGTGCTTTACTAGCAGTGGTGTTTGACCATTGTGCAGGTGCTGGCTACCTACATTTCAAGTAATACAATGCCTTGTGGATCTGGGTGAGAGGATGTGGTTCCTGGCATTTTCTGGCAGCTCAATACCTGGTAATATGGCGGATGCGCGGCTTCAAGAGAGCCAGCATCAGTCCACACTCTAGCGCCTCTCCAAGTGTCTATTGAACCTATGGTTTGAACTTGTTGGAGTCCTCAGTGTTTTGACTCAGTTCCAGTCGGTGGTCTGCCTATTGGCTGGACCCGCTGCATCAGTTTCTTCTGGAGCACTGCATCTGATACATAGATACATACATCATGTTATTGGCAGATAAGGGCCTTGTGGCCCATCCAGTCTGCCCTATCCCTCTTCTAATGCTTAAGATACCCCAGATGCTACAAGTGCCCCTTCACCCTAGCTTGATAAGTCCCATGTGCCTATCCCACGCATTCATGAATCCCTGAACAGTGGCCACCCCATCACTTCCTGGGGAGACTGTTCCATCTCTCCACCACCCTTTCAGTGAAGTAGAAGTTCCTCACGTTCCTCTAGGTTTTGCCCCTTTTAGTCTCATGCTGTGCCCCTTGTTCTGCTATTTCCTTCATGTGAAATATGCTCCCTCTGGTACTCTGTTGATCCCTTTAGATATTTGAAAGTCTCTATCATGCCCCCCCTTCCTCCAGGGAGTGCATATTGAGAGCTCAGAGTCTCTCATACAACTTATGCTGCATCCCGACACCATTTTTGACACCCTCCTGTCACCGCTTCCATCCTGTCTTTTGGAGATGGGGCTCCAGAACTGAACATAGTACTGCAGATGAGACCTTACTAGGGAGTTGTACAATGGTACCACCACTTCCCTCCTTCTACTTGTTATACCCTTCCCATACACCCTAGCATTCTTTTAGCCTTTCCAACTCTTTTACGCACTGTTTGCCACTTTGAGGTTGTGTTCTATGACTACCCCTAGATCCCTTTCCTTTGTGGTGGCCTCCAGTGTTACCCCATCTAGTTCATACTCAGCCCTAGGATTCTCTCTCTAGGTGCATAGTCTTGCACTATTTTTCATTGAAACCCAACTGCCATTCCTTTGAGCAGTTTTCTAGCTTCTTCAGATCCTCCTCATTTTTTCTATACCTTCCTGTGTATCTACCCTGTTACATAGCTTTGTATCATCCATAAACAGGCTAACCCTCCTTCTAGACCCTCTGCAATATCACTTATGTAGACTCAATTATTTCCTATAGAAGCCAAATTGCTCTGTTTTCCTAGATAACCAATGCAAGTCGGTGGAAAGAATTTTCCTGTAGATGGCAGATTCTGTATCAGGTATTTTGTACTAAACATGATACCTTTAGGGTTATGGTCCATGTGAATTTTATTTTAGCTCAGTTAGAAATATATTAAAATTATGTTGTAATATATTCCCATGTAAATTAACTGTCAAAGAAAGTAGATTTTGCTGCTGCAGGATTCTGCTTAATGTTGAATCTGCCACGACCTGATTGATGGTCCAGTTGAATGCCATTTAAATTATGGGCTGCTCTGGGAGGGAGAAGAGAAGGCTGGGAGCATGAGGGCAGGTCAGGGTGGGCTTGCTAGGACACTGACTTTGGCGCTTATTGTGTTTAGGGTCCAGATCACGTGCTTACAGTTGACCAGTGACCAGTAGTGCGGTTGCAGTCCGTGAACTTTGCTGTTTCCTTCAGTTCAATATGGATGCCAATCAGAAGAGGGAACTACACTATGGAGGGAGGTAGAGGCTGTGCTATGTTTTGGTTTGGGAGCCGAGGTGAGGGGGTGTCCACTGCAGATCCATTGCCGGGGACCACAAAACCTGACACCGCCCTGGCTGTACCTTGTCCCTCAGTAGTTGCTGCTCCCCATAGAACCTAGCCAAAATGTGACAACTAATGAACAACTTGCTTCTCACTATATTCCTAATTTGTATACTCCGTGATTCTAGACTAGTTATCTACAACTGATGCTAACAAGAAAGCACTGCACAGTCACACCGATTTTATCATGTCCAAGTACCTTTTCCTTACTGAACCAAATAAACTGCTCCAATTTCTCCTGCTACCATACTGTATATTTAAATTGGCTCTATCTAAAAAATCAGCTCTGGAATGATGTCAGTATAAATATTCTCATAAAATACAATCCCCTCACATATCTAGCTCTCACCTGCTTACTAAAACTGGTTAAAGGTTAGTTGGCATTCATCTGTATCCCTCCCCGGGTCGTGCCTGAAAATAGGCAGGATTTGTCTAGTGCACTTACCCAGTCAACAAAAATAAATAAATAAATAACTCAGCTGGTGATGTTGAACTAAACCTGGCCCTACCTCTGCCCCGCCTCCTTTTTCCACACTACACCTTGGCAAAACATCAAGGGCCTAGAAATTACTGGTCTTAATATCAGAAGCCTAGTTCAAGATGGCTGAGCTGACAGCATGGGTCACCCACTACCAACCTGATATCCTTGGAGTATCAGAAACACAGCTTAAACCTCTATTCCCAATGGTCTGTGTGCCTCCCAGATATAGTCTCATTCAGTTTGATTGTCCAGATCCTAAAAAGGTCTCTGTTTCTATATCCTCTCTATGGAAACCCCAGCATGCTCTTCTCACCTCACTAAATCTATTCCAGTGGTCAAAACAATGAATTCTTAGTTTTGGTGACTTCAACATCATGTGGCTAAGTGAATGTAACAAGGCAGTGATGCAGGCCCTGGGCTCACTCAGCCTGTCAGGTAGTCACTGAGTCCACTAAATACTCCAGCAACAGCAAAACACAAATCCTAGTAAACTGGATACTTTCTTCCAGATTAGATAGAATATTTTGCTCTAGTGTCTTGCCTGATACCATCAGCAATCATGCACCTATCTACTGTGTTTGGCATGCCAAACTGCCCAAAGCCCTCCCCAATCATCCACTTCAGGAGTTTCTCAGACCTAGACCGTGAGGTCTTTAGGCTCGCTGTCTCAAATGCCAACTGGTACTATCTTTATGAAGCCACTGATGTTAACTTAGCAACCACCTTCTTCACCTCAGAGCTCACTAAACTCCAGGACACCTTTGTCCCTCGCACTAAAAGAAGAGTGTATGCCCCAATCACCAAATGGCTAGATCATAAACCACTAAACCAGCTTATAGAGTGTGACAAAAAATTGTATGATCTTAAGGTTTCCTCCTACTTGGCAGACTGGGTAGCATGCAGAATGCCTGTAAGAGTTCTGTTGTGAAAAACAAAACTGTAGACTGCAAAAAACTCCTAAGCTCTTCTGCCCACAACTCTGGGCTCTTCTGGAAAATATCAGGAACATGTTAGGACAGCTGGTAGCCCGTGACATGGGTGTCAGCAATTCAGGGCTTGCATTAATGGCGACTCAGTCCTGGCACATGTCGATGGGGCTACTACTGAGAAGGGTGACCAGATGGGGGAGGTGGGCACATATAGTTGCAGGACATCACTACATGTATCGCACATGGGGGCATGATGGAAGAAGGGAGGTTGGCCTGGTGTGGTTGCTATGGGGCTGCTGAGCTGGCTTCGTAGCATGGTGGGTGGGTGGCAGCCCTAAGCTGCAAGGGTTCCAGGTTCGGTCCAGGCGCACCTGCATTTTTGTGCACCCAGCCCCAACTACTTTTTTGTCCAGATTTTGCCCCCAACATGCACTCCCAGGAGTTAAGAATCCTTTAGTAGTAGGTGCAGGGAAGAAGCCCCTATGGAGGGGCACAGCCGCCTGCATGAACATTTACAATCTAAGTCCCTGGTACTTTCTTGTGCACAGAGGTGTATATTGCTGAAATTGACTTTTGGTGATGTACCTTCACTCTGCACGATCACGATTGCTGTAGTAATCACATAAATCGGACAGCTAGGGATCACTCCTCCCAGATGTGCTTCTAAATGGCATCAGTTGCAATAATAATACCATTGCAAATGCCTTCAACCAATATTTCATTGATCTTTCCTCCTACACAATGACCTTCCCAAATAAGCCCCTTCTTGGCCACTAGTAATACCCTCACAATGCCCCTGATAGCATAGTGTGGTCTCTTTTCTACTTTAGGTATGTCAGCACCACTGAGATCTGCAACCTACTTGCATAGATTCCAACTTCCAAGTCAGCAGGCTCAGACAGTATCGAGACCAAACTTCTAAAGATAGTGACCAAGGAATTAGTTTGTCCTCCTTCCAGGTTAATCAACTTATGCTTAAGGACTGGCATCATACCAGACCTATGGAAAATCTCCCATGTCACATGTGTCTTCAAAAAGGGACCTTAAATTATCACACATATACAGACCAATTGCCACCCTCCCTGCCTGAACAAAATTCCTGAAAAGGTGGTGGCTTCTCAACTTGCACAGTACCTCCTACTTCCGAACTCATATCCCCCAACAACATGGTTTTTGAAAGTACACAGTACATCTACTGCCTCCTCACTTAGATGAATGATATTGTCCAGCTTAAACTCTGGTGACCTTACTGGTGCTGTCTTTATTGATCTGACAAAGAATTTGATCTTGTGGATCACTCCCATCTCACCCGTAAACTGACAGGCGTTGGTAGCTCACAAAGTGCTCTCCTCTGGTTCTGTGTTATCTAACAAACTGATCTCAAAAGTCAGGTACAACTCTTCCCTCTCTGACCTTGCTCTAACAACTGTAGGAGTCCCACAAGGCCCCATTCTCAGACTACTTCTGTTCCCTCCACATGAACGATATAAGCCTTTGCCTATCTTACTGCTCTGTTATTCTTTATGCCGATGATCTAGTCCTCTATAGCCACTCCAGTAGTATTGGCCAAATAAACCATAACTTAACAAGTGACCTATAGTTCATTCACTTGTGGCTATTAGCAAATAAGCTAATTCTGAACACAGCTAAAACACAGTCTATGCTGTTTGATGCATCTGCCAGACTAACAACCTGATCATCCTCTTTCCATAGCTTATCAAGATGGTACCTTAGTCCCTCAGTCTCTACTTTCACCTGTCTCTGAGTCACTTTTGAGCCCTCATTGAACTACTCTTTCATGTGTCAAACACATATGAACATATGAACATGCAAATCTGCCAGCAGAAACAGGCCCTACAGTTTATCAAATTTAGTCTGCTTGAATCGCAGCTAGCACCCTTATGTTGCAGTTGCTCCCCTCTGTCCCCCTCACCTTTACCCCCACACCCTGTCCCATGACCTTTAAAACTGCCCACTGTGCTACAGGACACCACCTCCTTGGGTAGAGTTTTCCATTCTCCTCCACCCTCTCTGTGAATAATGCAAATAAATAAATTCCATGCTAGCCGTCTCCTATAAAGTGAGCTGTAATCTCACACCACAAGCTCACCATGCCATTGCCCAAGGAATGCTCCTCCCTAAGCTCCTATATGGCAATTTGTAATTAAAGTCATGGCACACCTACACAAAGTGAATAAAAAGGCAAAACAAGTCCAGTACTTAACCAGTATTCCAATTTATTGCCACCACAAATGTGTGTAAGTCAAGAGAACTTTCCAACACAGCTTCAAATTTTCAACCAATCTTGGTCTTTAACGAAGATAGTGCCCCTTGTGAACACTCTGTTTAAATACATTTAAAATTAATCACGTGATTTGTCAAACTACTAAAGTGCATTTCATGTATCAAAACGCATATGTGTTGCAAATGGTACATTAAATACAGAGTATATTCAAAACACAAACAAGACACAACATGGAGATCATTTTCATCTTTTTCTTCCCATACTTAATACTATGTGGAGCTTTGAAAAGTGGATAATATGATTTGTGTTTCAAGAAGGCCTGGTATACCAGTATGTTTCCTTATGTATCAACTGATTGAAAGAAGACACAGGATATTTTTGAGCTTATTAAGTTGGTACTTGAATGGATGTACCAGTACATTTGCAAACACTGCATGTAAGTGGTCTCCAAGAAGCAAGTAATTCTGTAACTGGATGAAAAGGAAATGAATGTATGTAAAATATGCATTGGCACATATTTTTGATACCTGGTTTGTAGTTTTTATTGTAAGGTCCTTAGTGGATTTATCAGTAATTTAATAATTTAGTGTATTTGAAAGATTTTCCATTACTTGGTAAGTGTGTTTCTTCTCTTATACATGTTAAGTAAGGAGGAGTGCAGCTATGTATTAAAATAGCACATGCGGTTTTGGTAGTTTTTACCCCCTCCCGCTTTCTTTTGCTGATTTTGTAGGTTTGTTTTTGTTTTTTTAGCAACATGTTTTGTTTTGGTACATATCTCCACTTTTATGTATTTATACATAAAAGCATAAAAAAGGTAGTTTTTGAATTTTGAGATATGTCTGCAATCATCAACATCTTGGTACTAGATGTACCTGTAAAATAATCTATGGTTAATTATAAGGCTTTTTGGGCCTAGGAAGAATAACTTTGGCAAAAGAAAGAACAAAATTGTTTTGTATATATTGTTGCTTTATAGCCATTATAGTCTATGTAAGATTGAAAATACCAAAAGAGATGAAATAATTAGATGAAAGGATGAAGCTGTGTCTTGTTTGTGTTTTGAATATACTTGTTTTTGAATACACATGTTGTGGGTTTTAATACGTGAAAAGCACTTTATTGGTTTGCACAAATTACCATCTTTCGGATGAGACGTTAAACCAAGGTCCCATCTTCCTGGATTGGTGGTAGTTCAGGTGGATGTTAAAGATCCCATGGCACTTATCGAAAGAGTAGGGAATTTTCCCTGGTGCCCTGGGCCAAATTTCCTCATTCACTAAAAATATCACCAGCTTAATCTGGTTCAAGGTCAGTGGGCATTCATCTGTATCCCTCTCCCGGTCGTGCCTGAAAATAGGAAGGATTTGTCTAGTGCACTTACTCAGTCAACAAAACTAAATAAAATAAAATAAAAATGTGATCAATTTTAAATGTATTTACATAGAGTGTTCACAAGGGGCACTATCTTACGTTAAAGACCAAGATTAGTTGAAGCGTTAGAAGCTATGTTGGAAAGTTCCTTGGCCTTACACACATTTGTGGTGGCAATAAATTGGAATACTGGTTAAGTACTGGACTTGTTTTTGCCTTTTTATTCACTTTGTGTAGGTGTGCCATGAACAAATTGAAAGTCATTTGTCATAGAGCATCCAGCCTCTGGTGCGGCTCTTTTGCTACTTAAGCTTACGCCTCTGTTTTCCAGTCCGCTTCTAAAACTACACTTCTGAAGTGGGACATCGCACAACAACATTTGTCACTTCGCATTGGCATCCCCCAGCTTACTCATCACTGCTCACTATACAACATGCTAGGCTGGCTGCCCCATCCTCCCTAAGAGAATACAGTTTTGGCACTGTTATTATATTCAACATCCTAAAATCAAGCTGCCCAAATCCCTAGCTGCTCTACTTAAACTTGTGAACAGGTACTGCGCATGTCTGCCATGTCGCTTGGTATGCTGGAGTGCGTGGGGCCAGATAATATTCACCTAAGGTAAGGATCTTTGTTTATGGACTTCTTTCCTGCTCTTGTTTCGGGTTGTACCAGTGTTGCACCTAACACTTGTAATTAGTGTGGATATCCTGCTGGATTCAGCTGAACCACTTGGCCTTTTGTTATTTAATTTTCAAATAGCTAAATAAGAGACAAGTATAACACTTGTGCTGAGCCTCAGTATGGCAATGTACACTCTATCCCTAGATACAAGTTTGAATGCCAACTTTACCTGTGATAAATGTCTATGCATTGTAATTTTACAGGAGGAGATCAGTAACTTTAAAATTAAATTTCAAAGTATAATTAACAATCAGCAAGGTATTCAAAATCAAATAAAAACCCTGGAAAATGCAAATTTTGATCTTACAACGAACTCTTTCCTTACCTCTGATACACATTATATTTGTGCTTGTCCCCAGATTTCTAATGATATTCTTCAGGCACCTGTTAGCAAAGGTTCTATTAAAAAGAGCCAGAGATTGTGATGAAGGGAATGATACAGAGGTTGAATAGAAACATAGAAACATAGAAGTTGACAGGAGATAAGGACTGCAAGGCCCATCCAGTCTGCCCATTTCTTTTCTACCTTATGAATGTGCCATTGGCCTTTGCTCTGTCAATGGCTCATCTATTTATACTCATCTGTATTGCTCCTTATGCCTATCCCATGCCTGTTTGAAGCTCTGCACTGTATTTATATCCACCACTTCCTGAGGTAGGCTGCTCCATGCATCCACCAACCTTTTCTGTGATAAAGAACTTCCTCACGTTACTCCCTTAATCAGCCTTCCTCTAATCTCATGCTGTGTCTTCTTGTCCTGCTATTTTTCTTATATTGAAACATGTTAGACTTTTCACATTGTAAATGCCCTTAAGGTGTTTGAATCTTTGATCATATCACCTCTCCCCCTTTGCTCTAGGGTATACATATGGATCTCCATTAATCTGTCCTCAGATGTTTTCTGATGCAGTCCCTGCACCATTTTGCTGCCCTTCTGTGGACAGCCTCAATTTGGTTAATGTCCTTGTGAAGGTGCAGCCTCCAGTACTGCATGCAGTACTCCAGATGAGAGCCCTAACCAGTGTCTTGTAAAGAGGATTATTACCTCCCTCTTTTGTGATATCCCTACTAATTCACCCCAACATCCCCTAGCCATACCTACTGCTTTAGTGGTCTGCTTGGATGATTTCAGGTCATCTGTGATGATGATGCCCAAGTCTCTTTCTTCCCTTGTGACTGCCAGCAACTTCCCTCCCAACCTATAGGTGGCTTCAAGGGTTTCTCTTCCCTATGTGCATGATCTTGCACTTCTTTGTATTAACCCAGTTGCCACTCTTCCGACCATTTTGCCAGTTTGCTGAGAGGTGATATGATTGAAAGATTCAAACACCTTAAGGTCATATCAGATGAATCTAATTGATTTCTTTGACTGGGTAACCAAAGTAATAGACCAGGGAGGGGCTGTGGTATGGCCTACCTAGACTTTAGCAAGGCATTTGACACAGTCCCCGCACAAAAAGATTAATAAATCAAGTTAGCCAGTCTAGGAGGGTCCCAGGGTGGTAGCCTGGGTAGCAAACTGGCTGCACAACAGGATGCAGAAGGTAATAGTGAATGGAACACATTCCAAGAAAGGGGGTTACTAGTGGAGTACCTCAGGGCTCAGTACTGGGTCCAGTCCTCTTTAACATGACATTGCAGAGGGTCTGGAGGAAAGGTATGCCTCTTGCAGATGACACAAAGATCTGTAACAGAGTTGATACACAAGAGGGGTAGAAAGATGAGAAGGGACTTAGCAAGGTTGGAGGAATGGTCAGACATATGGCAACTTAGATTCAATGCAAAGAAGTAAAGTAATGCCTGGGAAACAAAACCCAGGAGAAGAGTACACATAGCAGAGAAGGTACTAACAACAACAAAATGGAAAGGGACCTGGGGTAGTCATATCAGATGACCTAAAGGTGGATAAGCAATGTGAAAAGTCAGTAAGGAGAGCCAGGGGATACTGGGATGCATAGGAAGGGGCATCACAAGTCGAAAAAGGAAGTGGTTATCCTCTATACAGACAGTTGGTGAAACCCCATCTGGAGTACTGTGTGCAGTTTTGGAGACCTCATCTATGCAAAGACATAGACAGGATGGAAGCAGTCCAGAGGAGGGCAACTAAAATGGTGCAGGGTCTGCAGCAGAAACCATATGAAGAGAGACTGAGAGAGCTTAATATGTATACTCTGATGAAAGGAGGGACGGGGGACATGATAAAACTTTCAAGTACCTCAAGGAATCAACAAAGTCCAGGAGGGTAGCATCTTTCAGAAAAAGAGATGTGTAAGAACAAGGGGCACAATTTAAAGATAGAGGGGGCGGCTCAGGGTAATATGAGGAAATTTGTTTCCATGGAGAGAGTGGTGGATACATGGAACTGCTTTCCTGAGGAGATCATTGGGTCTAAAACAGTGGGGAATTCAAACATGCATGGGGCAGACATAAGGCAATTATAGTGGGGGTGCAGGAAGTAGGCTGTTGGTTAACTAGAATCTGCAGCTTATCCAGTAGGTAGGAAATGGGCAGAAGGGTGGGCCAAGTGGTCCTTATCTGCCATCAAAGTCTATGTTTCTATGTTTATCCAGATCTCTTTTCATTCTTGCCCACTCCATCTGGATCATCTACTCTGTTGCAGATCTTGGTGTCATCTGCAAACAGACAGACCTTGCATTCCAGTCCATCTGCAATGTCACTGATGAAGATATTGAAGAGGACTGGCCCCAGGACTGATCCCGGAGGTACCCCACTTGTGACTTGCATCTCTTCTGACTGTATACCATTTACCACCACTCTCTGTTTTCTGCCTGTCAACCAGTTTGTCACCCAGTTGACCAACTTCTGACCCACCCAAGCCTACTCAGCTTATTAATCAATCTTCTATGTGGAACAGTATCGAGCTTTGCTGAAGTCAAGGTAGGCGACATCAACTGCTCCCCTTGGTCCACCACTCTGGTTACCCAGTCAAAGAAATCTGTGAGATTAGTTTGGCAGGACCTTCCTTTTGTAAACCCATGCTGTCTGGGATCATGTGCTCCTATGGATTCCAGGTGTTGCACTATCTTTTCCTTAAGGAGTGTCTCCATAATCTTGTCCACTACTGAGGTAAGACTGACTGGTCTGTAGTTCCCTGCCTCATCCCTGCTACCACTCTTGTGGAGCTGGATCACATGAGCCCTTCTCCAGTCTTCTGGGACCTCTCCTGTGCTCAGAGACTCACTAAACAGTTCTGTTAATGGCTCTGCTAGTTCCATCCTCAGCTCCTTTAGTACCCTGGGATGTATGCCATCGGGTCCCATTGCCTTGTCCACCCTGAGCTTATCAAGCTCTTATAGGACCCTTTCTATTGTAAAGGGACTAGTGCAAACCTCCCCCTGTGTCCATGGTGCTGAGCTGTGTGCTCCTGCCCTAACTTCTCCTCAGTAAATACTGAGCAGAAGTATCTATTTAGGATAGATGCTTTTACATGGTCCTCCTCCTCCTCACATGCCCCTTATCCCTTTGATCATAGCAATACCCTCTCTGGACTTTCTCCTTTCACTAATATATTTATAGAAAGTCTTGTCACCTTCTTTTACTGTTCATGCTAGTGTTTCCTTGGTTTGAGCCTTGCCTGCCTTACTGTCTTCCCTGCTTCCCTTAGGAAGTTTGGTATGCTTTCCATCTTCATCCCACTGCATTCCCTTACATTTCCTGAAGGCCAGCCTTTGGCTCTGACCTTTTCTGCTTCTGTTTTTGAGAACCAAAGTGGTTTCCTTCTTCTTTTGCACTTCCTTTTCTCTTAACACAATGGGATGTTGCATCAAGTATTACATCCTTAATGCTTGCCCACTTTGCCTGTACCTCAGACCTGTATTTCTTCTTGCCAGGCTAGCTTAACTCTGTTGGCCATCTTATCAAAGTCACTCCTCTCAAGTTCCACATTTGTGCCTTGGAATGGAATGATTTAGTTTTAGTGGCCAAATTGAACCATACCATGTGATGGTCATTGGCCCCAGGTGACCTTCTACCTGGAGATCTGTGATCCTTTCCTGTTATTTGGTACTAGATCTAGGATAGCCATGTCTCTTGTGGGTTGTTGTACCAGTTGTTTGAGGCCCTCCCACTGCAGGGAATCCATTATGTGTCTAGTTCTGGCAGACGTTCCTACTGGTACTGACCAATCTGTATCTGGCATGTTGAATGGGCAACTGTATCAGGTAGTAACTGTAAGAAAGGCCATAGGCCATTAACTTTCTGTGCTTTTACAGAATCACTTTTCATGTCTATCACATGAAAATATTGAAACTCTTAGTCCTGATTCCCAGGCAGCTCCTCTACTTCACTTTGTAGTGAGCCCTCCACTTGTTCTGTGTCTGAAGCTACTAGGTATTACATAGTGCAGAGACAAACGAACAAGGCAATTACACCCATTGACCCCCCATTACCAATAGATGTAATAACCCCTGATACAGCTGACATTAATAGTATCCATCCTGAAATTATGATCTCTACTGACAATGTTAATAACCAGCAGTTCCAACAAGTGCGCATTTTGAGGATGCCCTTACTAGTCAACCTGTATCACCTCAGTCAACTAGTAGCAATGGCTATATGTTAACAGCCAATGTTGGTGAAAATTATGAGAACATTACATCAACTGGGAATGATAAGCATCAAGTATATGTCCTTGGGAATCAGTCATTAAACATATTGACCGAGTTGTCTGTAATCCAGAAAAGTTTAATATTGTAGCAGTTACAGAGGTGTGTCAATATCTGACATTAGTTCCATGTTAAATACTATCCTTCACAATGCTGGGACCAACCACCTAGTGGTAATCCATGTGGGAACTAATAATATAAATAAAAGCAGTGTCAAGGACATACAGAAGGATTACATCATATTAAGTGAGTTGCTGAAAGCAAAAATTGTCAGATATGTCTTTCAGAGATACTTCCTATCCTCAGAGCAACTAGTGCTATTTCTACCAAAATAAAAGCTATTAACAACTGGCTGAGGGGTGGTGCTTATTAAATAGTTACTTTTGCTTGATCCATTGGGAGAGTTTTCATGAAAGGCCCAATCTTGTCCCTTGGGGATAGTTTACATTTAGGTAAGCATGGAAGTTTATTATTAGGTAGGGAAAACTGAGACCTTTATTACTAGGCATTTGAACTGATTACCAGGGAGGGTGTTAACTTTGAAATGCCAAATGGTAATAATGGCCCTTTGTTCAGAGTACTACAATTCATGGCTATAAGTTCTTCTTAGCTAATGCCAGAACCATTAACTGTACAGAAAAGGCTGAGCTGGAAGTATTTATAAAAATGCACAAGATTGACATTATTGGAGGTAATGAAACCTGGTGGGACTCTGTATCTGACTGGGTTAAAGAAATAACCAGATATACATTATATTCTAATTACAGGGATTTGAGAATAGGTGGCAGTGTTTGTCTCTGTGTTTAAAACAGTACTGTATCTGAACAATTTCATTTTAATTATTCAACACCTACTGAAACAATATGGGTGAAATTTACTTTCCCAAAAGACCATCTATATTAGTAGCTTGCTGCTATAGACCACCTAATTCTTCTGATATTTACAACATCTACTTACTAAAATAAATAACAGAGGCATCCAACATGGGGACGTTATAATATTGGGTGATTTCAATCTGTCAGGTGTTAATTGGGATATGATGATTGGGAATACTCATCTGGAAAGCACATTTGTGGACAATTTCACAAACAATGGTCTGGATCAGTTGGTAAATGAACCTATAAGAAATGATAGGATTCTGGATATAATCCTTACTAATATTTATAATAACATTTCAGAAGTCACTGTTCTGGATCCATTGGGTGATAGTGACCAACATGGTCCTGGGTACCTTACTTGCTTGTCGGCACAGATCCCATTTAACTACTAAAATTAAGGACTGTAATAATGCAGATTTTAAGTCTATTTCTACCCATCTAGCTAGGACTGATTAGGACATATTACTCAATGATGCTAATACAAACAAGGCATGGATGATCTTTAAAATGTAATCCTATCTTTTGAAGTCCAATTTGTGCCCATAAAAATAAATATAATAAGGGTAGTGTACCTATCTGGTTTAATAATGAGATCAAAAACTAAATTAAAATGAAACTTAGCCTTCAAAGGTTTAAAACCAACAAAACAGAAAGCAACAAGCTTGTATTTTTCAAAGAGACTAAAAAGTAAATACTTAATCTGAAAGCCAAGGAAATACTGAATTTTGAGTAGCTCATTGCAAAATAACAAGTTTGTTTTATTCCTATGTTAACTCCAATTGCAGGACATCTGGAAATGTTCTAGGCCCTTTTAAAATTGATGGAATAGTTCAAAATAATGATATTGATGTTGCTAATAGGTTTAATAATTATTTCTCCTCCATTTTTACCCCTAAATCCCCTAACCCTCTATTGTTATACCTGATAACTGTACTGCTATTCACCTATCACCAGATGAAGTTTACTCAGAGTTAATCAAGCTGAATAGTAACTCCAGTCTGGGACCAAATAAAATAAGGCAAATCCTCTTAAAAAACAGCTCAGTTTTTAGCATACCCTTATCCATTATATTTACTCACTCGGTATCAGTACCGAGTGATTGTGTAAAGCTGCTGTAGTGCCTATCTTTAAAAAAGGGATAAGGGGAACATAAAAAACTATAGACCTATAAGTCTGACATCCCACTGTAGTAAATTGATTGAGAAACTTATTAAAACTTATTGATGTGTATGTTTCCAACAATGGAATGGTTGACCAGACTCAACATGGATTTACTGAGGGGCAATCCTGCGCCACAAATTTTTCACTTTCTGTAATCTAATTAACAAAAATCTGGATAATGGCATCTCATCTGACGTCATTTTACTGATTTTACGAAGCCTTTGATAAGGTCTCCATACTAATCAAGTTCACAACCCAGACGAGATGTATCAACCCTATGATTGTTAAATGGATTGATTTATGGCTTGAAGGTAGAACTCAATATGTAAAACTAAGAGATGCTATATCACATGATGTCAATGTGACTAGCGGTGTACTGCAGGGTTTGGTTTGGGTCCCATGTTCTTTAATTTATTCATCAGTGATACAAATATATATCTTGAAAATCCCATAATAAAATTTGCTGACAGCACTAAAATTGGGGTTCAGGTAAACTCATTAGCTGGCCACTTATCACTGGTAAGGGATCTGGGTAAAATCGAGGCTTGGGCATCTGTGAATAGAATGGCTTTTAACACCAATAGCTATTCTCCACTTTGGTCATAACAACCCAAAATATTCTTATATATTGAATCAAGCAATAATTCAAGCATCTACTATTGAACAAGACTTGGGGATTCTCATCAATAATAAATTATCTTTCAGGGACCACTGTACTTTAATCTCAAAAAGCATCAGTTATGCTAAATAGGATTAAGAGATCCTTCACAACCAGAGCCAAACTGTGTATCATTTCATTATATCGAACTTACATGTGTCCACTTCTGGACTATGGCTCACAAGTTTGATCCCTTATTATATTAAAGACAACAAACAAATAGAAAGAGTTCAACGTAAAGCAACCAAATTGATCACTAGATTAAAAAACCTTACCAGGAAAGGGTTAATGTCACTGGCCTCTTCTCCTGGAGTGTAGAAGACAAAGGGTGACTTGTTGCTTTTACACAAAATCTCACATGCTTTTGATTTGTCTGCTGAATGTGAGCTACAATGTCGGATTACCAGAAACAACATGAGATCACATAATAGAAAACTTATGTTTTCCAGTGGTTAGGCCTACTAGTAGAGATTGGTTGTACAAAATTAGAGTTGCCAAAATGTGGAACAAACTTCCTCAGAATATTATTGAACTGGATAACTTTGACAAATTTAAAACTGCTATCGATAATCAATTTTACTCTGGGCAGATACTGGTCTAATAATTTTCCACAGTTGTGAGAGCAATCTCGATGGGCCTAGTACTTTATTTTGCTCCTTCTACCTAATAGCCTAGTAACCAACCCCTTAAGGTCCTGCAAATGCACTTCTGTCTGTCCCCAAAATTAGATCCTGTATCATGAGATTGTCCTTCACTTGTGCTGCTCCTCACCTTTGGAACTCCTTCCCACTGTCCCGCTGTACCTAGTTTTCAACTTAAATACCGCGGGTGGGATATTCAAAACAGGTGCACATGGAGCAACTGGGTTGCACATCTAACTGTGGAAATGCTTCAAAAGAGCGATATTCAGCGGGCAACAACTGGCGCAGTGAAGTAGTGCCATCAATGCACAATGGGAATGTATGCATGCGCAAGGGTGGGGCGACTTTGAATATGCAGCACAGTGTAATATTCAACCCCAACCAATGGCACAACCAAGGAGCAACTGTCAGTTGTGCGGAGCAGACTTGAGCCTATATAAACAGGGAGCAAGTAGGAGGAGGGCAGTTGCTCCAGAGGGAGCAGGACAAAGGAGACAGACAGGACGTCTGCGGACAAAGAAGGAGACAGGGAGAGAGAAAGAGACAGTGGCAGGGACTGAGAGGGAGAGACAGTGCAGAGGGAGTGAGTGAGAGTGTAACTGACAGGGAGGCGACTGAGGACGTGTGTGGAGTGGGCATGGCGCAGAGCCACCAGGCCCAAGTGGAGCGACACAGGCCCCCACAGGGGTGGGAGACAGAGGCCACAGGCAACAGCTAGCAGCCAGGGCAGGGTACACAGGAGGAGGCCCTGCTGGAGCAGCACGACAGCCACACACAGCCGGGTGAGCCAGTGGAGCCGGACACCCAGAGGGCAAGGACAACAGGGCCATGTCCAGTGTGATATTCCAGATGGAGGCTGTAATGAGGGGTGTGGGGAGACAGGAAGCAGAGCACCACAGCTGTGGAAGGGCCCATCGGTAGTACGCCCAGAACAGGCAGGTACCAACCCCGCATCAGCTATGAGACCTAGGCTGACCACGGAGATCATGGGCGGTACTGAGCTGAACTGGGCAATTCTGAGGCAGCTCTGTGAACTGTGCAGTGCGGAGATGCAGGCACCCACTAGACAGAGCCACACCCTGACAGTGGAGACAAAGGTAACAGCTGTCATGTGCTCACCACCTTCCAGAGACCAACAAGGACACCACAGGCATAACCCAGTTGGCCACATCATGGCTCCTCACACATCCTCAATGCCCTGCTGCCACATGCTGTGGAGTACATCCACTTCCCAGCACACAGGCAGAGCATACAGCAACCATGAAGAGGTTCCACAGGGTAGCATGTATGCCTGGCATGCTAGAGGCCATCGACTGCACCATGGGGGCATCCACATGTCACCTGGCCAGGAGGGGTAGCCTACATCAACAGAAAGGGCTACCCTGGTATCAACTGCCAGGTAGGTGTGCAATGCCAGGGCGACAACCAATGTCTATGCCACACACCCTGGGGAGCACATGACACTCTCATTTGGCACAGCTCACACTGTGCCACAGGTTCGAGAGTGAGGACATCCCCACCGTCATCTAGTGGGTGAGTATGTTGAGACTACAGGCAGCTGGGTACAACAGGACATGGGAAGGTGGTGGTAGGTAGGGCACCACAGAGTGCGGCTGGAAGGACGCATTGCACAGTGACAGAGGACACCAGACTAACCATATCTCCATTCACACAGGTGACAGTGGCTACCCACCCGCCCTGGCTGCTCACCCCCACCGGCACCGTCATCCCCAGTGGAGGAGCAGTACAGTGAGGTACATGCCAGCATGGGGAACATCATTGAGCGTGGCTTTGGTCTGCTGAAGGCACATTTCCATTGCCTGCAGGTCTGGCAGTGCCACAGTACAGCCCTTGAAGGCCTGCGGCCCTATTCCTGCCTGCTGCATGCTGCACAACATGGCCACTGACCATGGGATAGCTGTTGAGGTCGTAAGAGGGAACAGCAGTGGGGACGACGCGTCAACGGTCCATGTGGCAGTGGGCATCCTCCCGGGTGGAGGGATCCCCGCTGACAAGGATGACACGCCAGCACCGGACACTATAGCAGAGGAGAACTACCATGCATGCAGGTATGTGGACAAACACCCATGCACAGGACAGACACAGTGGCATGGCACACAGGCATGTGTGGGCATGTTCTGTGACTGCACAGACAGGCAGGGGCAGGGGGCGGGTGGGGCCGTGCCACACGTCCACATGCAACAACACGCAGCACAGCACACCACACACACACACACACACACACACACACACACACACACACGGCGCCGCAGGCACGCACACTGGTGGTAGCTCCTGGCGTGGATCAGATGCAGGTCACTGGTGCACATGTTCAACCAGTGCTGTGGTGGCACCATCACACACCGCCACATGGGCTTGCGGCGGGGAGGTGCGCACACCACCAGCATGTGGCGCAACCCACGGATGCCATGTCTGTGGCATGCACACACACAACACCCATGTGCTACAGGGCGGACGGCAGCAGACAGTGGACAGGGTGGCGGGCACATCAGCTCCACCATGTGGTCACACGGCCACCATGGACATGAGGATGGCTGCACCGCTTCCACCCAGCAGGCCCAGGTTGTGTGACGGCCAAAGAGCGGGTCTGCAACCATCCCCAGGGGTGGTACTGTGGGAACGTGACCGTGTCCTCGCTCCCAAACAGGCTTGCACCAGGCGTGCCTGGGATGCCCACAGTGGAGCCCAGCATCAACACCGAGGGGTCGCCCGATGCCTGGTCTGTGGGGTGGACAATGCACTCCATGGGGTCTGCGGCAGCCGCCACACCCGTGGCAGCCAGTGGGGCAAGGCCAACCGTGACTGCAGTGGCTAAGCGGTCCAGGCAGCAGTTGTGTTCTTCCGCAGGCAATGTAGGCCCCTGGATCTGTACGCTGCCCTGTTGTGCTGCTTGGTAGCCTGGCGCACCTCTGCAGAGTGCATGCACCCCAGCCACGAGCCGCACCTGTGCGAGGGTGGTGCCGAGGCCTGTGGTGTGGCACCAACCCATGGTGGCATACAACTGCATTGCACTGCCCCGCTCAGGTGGGCGCTGCACAGCGGATCCCATGGGGTTGCTCAATGACAGGCGCACCCAGGCAGATGCTACACCCGGCCTCCCAACGTCCCCAGCTGTCTGCCGCCCTCCAGCCCTGTGCACTGGCCAGCACCTCTGCAGCTGCACCACCGCTGCCCAGCACCACGCTGCCTTGCACACAGCAGTACCAGGGGCAGTGGCGGTCGGCTGTCCCACCGCCAACAGGCCACTGACCGCACTGCCAGGTGTGGTGGATGGTATGGGTGTCTCCCCAACAAGTCCCCTGCTGTCCAGGACAATGGTCACATCATCATCAGAGTCAGACCCGCCCAATCTGTGTCTCCACACACAGCACGCTGTGGCTGGCGTCACGCTGGAACACAGCCAGGGCCTCATCCGCCACCATGCCCAGGTCATCCAGCTGGACGGCGGTGTTCAGCTGCATCTGCTCGGGCCCCGGATGCCAGTAGAGGTGGATGACTGGTCCTCCAGGGCTGGATATGCCCCATGGCAGATGCAGGCACCCTGCCACTGCATGCTGGCATTCGGTGCTGAAAGGGAACACAGATGCGTTAGCGCTGCTGATGCAATGGACCCCCACCCCCTGATGCTGGTGTACCTACCATGCAGTGATGGGTTTCCTCCAGTCTGGAAGCCACCTGCCAGCACAACCTTGACAGCGCTGCACCACATGGTGGCCGCCACCAGCTCCTCCTGCGGCGTGAGCTGTGTCATGTCAGCCTGGCCCCACCTGTGTAGGGCGCCACCTTCTCCTTGATCCGACGCTTGTCAGTGCCCACCTTCTTCTTGCACTGTGCAGATGGCTGGTGGCTGCCCTGCTGGTTCACAGCCTCCGCCACCTCCATCCAGGCTGCGGCCCTGGCCTGGGATGTGCCAGTGGCGCCACTCAGCAAGGGCTCCCTGTTGAGTGCAGCGTCAAACAGGGCATCTGCCTCGGCCTTTGTAAAGTTGGACCTGTGCTTGCAGGCAGGCCCACCCTCAACCTCCTCATGTTCGGACATGCTGCTACCTGTGGGCAGGGACATGTGGTTAGTGGCTGCTGCGTCCACTCCAGCCATCCATCCCTCTGTGCTGTCCACCCTTGGCAGGCGCAACTTACCTTGGATGGTTGCAATACTGGTCCATGGCCTGTGCTGTCTTGCTGCACCTTTATAGTGCATTGCATGCAAATGGGCAGATGCCAACAGTAAAGAGATGCTAATTCCCCATTCTGCTGCGGATTGGCTGATGAGCTAATCTGCATATGCCAACTGAATATTGGATTGTTGCACCTAATGCAATGGACTTGCTCCAGCACAAGTCATGGCGCAATGGTGTGGCGTGTGCAGTCGCCTGTCAGCGGCGCATGCACCATGGCATGTACTACCACCCTATTGTGCAGCGTGCGCTAAGAGCATATTGGTGTGTGTGCCCTGGGCCATGGGCACTATGGCACTTTCGGGCACTATGGGCCTATGGCGCTCAGGCACTATAGGGCCTATGGTGCTCAGGCGCTATAGGGCCAATGGCACTCTGGTACTATAGGGCCTATGGTGCTCGGGGTGCCATGGGGCCCTATGGTGCTTAAGCGTGTAGGGCCTATGGCACTTGGGCACTATAGGGCCCTATGGCACTTTCCGGATGCTATAGGGCTATGGTGCTCAGGTATATAGAGACTATAGTTACTCAGGCTATAGGGCCTATAGAGGCGTGGTGCCCTTAGGGCCCTATTGCGCAACATGCGTCATGGCCCCAATAGTGCTCACATGCACATTGCGCGTGTGACCCCTGACCCTGCCCTATGCCCCCAAGGACCTCTGTCCCATGGGCCAGTGTGGCTATGCCCATGCTGCGCAGTACTCCAGAAGATGGGGCCTAACCAGTGTCTTGTAAAGAGGGATTATTACCTCTTCTAACTTGTGATACCCCTACTAATACACGCCAACATCCCCAGCCTTACCTACTGTTTTAGTGGTCTGCTTGATGATTTCAGGTCATCGGTGATGATGATGCCCAAGTCTGTTTCTTCCTTGTGACTGCCAGCAACTGTCCTCCCAGCCTATAGGTGGCTTAAGGGTTCTCTTCCCTATGTGCATGATCTTGCACTTCTTTGCATTAAACCCAAGTTGCCACTCTTCCGATCATTTTGCTAGTTTATCCAGATCTCTTTTCATTCTCGCCCCATCTGGATCATCTGCTGTGTTGCAGATCTTGGTGTCATCTGCAAAAGATAAACTTTACCTCCAGTCTATCTGCAATGTCACTGATGAAGATGTACATATATATATATATATAATAAATATATATATATATATATGTGTGTGTGTATATGTATATATGTATACAGTATATAGAGAGAAAATAAATGGTGGGTATGTATAGTATAAAAATATACCCACCAAGGAGCTAATTAAATAAAGCCACAAACCTGAAGGGCAGGTGGTTTTGTTATCTAAATAAGCTCCTGAGATGGGTGTATAGCCTTGTATGCCAGACATACCTATCATTTATTTTATACAATACATGGTTATAGTTGAGTCTGTTACCTTATGTGTTAGGCTGGGTCAGTTTTCTGGTGAGCAGTGGTTAGGGCCATTTTGGGTTGTCCTTGTTCTGTTTGCCCCACATGTTTCATAGGGTTCCCCTAAGCCGGCATGTCTGGATTGGTCGCCCTTTAGTTCACTGTGGTGTTGTGGAATGCATCGAACATACAAACTATGAAAATTACCAGCAGATTAGGCCCAAGGGTTCATTGCATCTGCTTGAGTAGCAGCTAAACAGTACAATCACAGCTGCTCCCCTCCATCCTCCCCATACACTCCCCATCCTCCCCCACCCCTCCATCTCCCCATTCACCCCCTCTCCATCCTCCCCATACCCTGATACACTTTCTGAGTACTCCAACTGGTCCCTTCACTCCTCACCTGAACCTTGCCATGTATCTATGGATTACCTCTTAAAACCTACCACTGAACCCATTGAAATAGCTCCTCTGTCAATGCATTCCAAGGTGCCACTACCCACTCAGATCCCTTTTGTACCGCCCACCTGCCAATTTAACGCTATGTCCCTAGTACTATCTTCCCTGCAATCTAAATAGATTCTCAGTATCCACTCTGTTGTATCCCTTTAGGTATTTAAAGGTCTCAGTCATGTCCCTTGGTCTCTTCTGTCATGTTCAACTCTTTGAGTCTCTCCTCATAGATCTTATCCCCAATTCCACAGATCATTTAGATGCCCTCTTCTGAACCCTGTCCAAAAGCCTAATGTCCTTCATTAAATCACGGACACCAGAACTGCACACAGTATTCCAGGTGCGGCTTACCAATGATTTGTACAGTGGCATGATAACCTCCTCACTTCGTGAAGAATCCTCCTGGCAATACACCCCAGCATTTTGTTTACCTTTGCCGCCACCTTCCTGCATTGCTCAGAGTGATTCATTTTCCCAGTAATCACTACTCCCAGATCCTTTTCCCTTCTGAGACTGTTACGCTAACCCCCAAGCAATAGTTGTATCCTGGATTCTTAGAACCCAAGTGTAATATGTTGCACTTTCTAGCATTAAACCCAACTGCCATATTTGGACTGCTCTTCAAGTCTCCCAGGGTCTTCCTGCAGCATCTTACTTCCTCCTTGCTATCCACCACTGCACCCAGTTTTGAGTCATCATAAACAGACTCATCTTACTGCTTACTCCTCTGCTATATCTGAAATGAAAGCATTGAATAACAACGGTCCCAGTACTGATCCATCTGGGACTCTGCTAACGACCCTCTTAGGTGCCGATAACTCATCCCCTACCACTACCCACTGCTGTCTATCACTCTGCCAGTTTCCAATCCACCTCACCATCCCATCCCTACTCCTGCTTCCTCAGCTTGCTCAGTAGTCTCCCATGTGGTACCAAGTCAAATGCCTTACTGAAGTCCAAATAAAGGACATCAACCGGTCTACCACAGTCCAGGATCTTGTCACCCAGTCAAAAATTCCACCAGGTTTGTTTGACAGGATCTCCCTTTGCAAACCCATGTTAACAGACATCTTGAAGTCCTTTGGCCTCCAGGAGCTCCACCAGCCTTTCCTGAATTATGGTCTCCAATAATGTCCCCACTATAAATGTCAGACTCATCGGCCTATAGTTTCTAGCTCATCCCTTGGTCCACCCTTATGGACTGGCAACACATGCCATTCTCCAGTCCAGGGTACCAGTCCTGAGTGAAAGGAAGAATTGAATAATGCCATTAGTGGTACTGCCAGAACATCTGCCAGTTCCTTAAGGACCCTAGGGTGGATCCCTTCAGGGCCTGGGCTTTATCAGTCCTCAGAGACTTTAAACCCTCCCAAACTCTCTCCTCTGGTATCTCATGAGTAATTTGGGCTCCCCCCCAAACCATTCTTAATCCTCCCTGAGAAGTGGCCCAATCTTCTCCTTGTAAAGACAGAGCTAAAGTACTGAGAACTCAGCTTGCTCTACTCCATTCTCTGCCCACCCACTAGCCTTCTTTAATCTGGTGATATGCCTCTATCCTCCTTCTCTCACAGTGTATCTAAAGAACTCTTTTCCCCTCTCTATTACCCTGTGCCAGCCTGAGGCTCCTTGATGCCTTGGCTGCCCTTACCACCAGCTCACCTCCTTTGATCTCCTGCAGTACTCATCCCTGTCCTCCTCTCTGTGAGTTCTCCTATACTTACAGTAGGCCAGCCTTTTACCCCAACCCCCTGCACCTCTTTGGTCCACCAACTGGGTTTCCTTGATTTAACTTTCTTACACTGTAACCTAGCGCAGGATTTCATGACCTCCAACAACCCCGATATCAAAATCTCCCATCTATGATCTGTGTCCATATTGGTATTCTTCCTCTCTAAATGTCCCTCCAAAATGGCTGCCATCCTCCTGGAATCTGCACCCTTGAAATCCACTACCCTCATGTTTGTGTGATTACCTCCCTCCACAGGTCAAGGTAAAACATATCGAGTGGTGCGTTCTCTGCTATTGGGTCTTCTACCGCTACCCCCTAACAGATCACCATCAGTAAATACCAAGTCCAGGATGTTCCCCTAGCTGGTTGGCTCCACCACCAATTGTAACAGGAAAATATCTTGGAATGAATCCAGACTCATTTGTTTCCTGGCACTGAAGACACAGTAGTTCTCCAGTCAACCCTGGTGGGTTAAAGTCCCCACCACAACTGTTTTATCACTTCTCCTGCAACAGTGAGATCTTATGTTCTCCACCAACTCCTATCCAGTTCATCAGACGTGCAGAAGGCCTGTAAACAACCCCAGGTTAACCCTTCTCCCCTTAGCATCATATAACATGACCCGTCACTTCCACTTTACCATCCCTACTCTCATCCCTACTACACTCTATCCCTCCTAACAAAAACCACTACTCGCCTCGTCTTCCCATATTTCTATTCTTCCTGAATATCTTATAACCAGGAATTGTTAAATCCCAGTCAGATTCTGGTTAGCCCAGCTCTCTGAGACTGCAACCACATTACCTCCCCACACATCCCACCATCATTGCCTGCAGCTCAGGTACCTTATTACCCAGGCTCCTTGCATTAGTGGAGACCACCTTCCAGCCAGTCTCCAATTCCTCCCTCCACCCACTCCCATTTATATTACTATTGTCCCATGCTTACTTCCCTCCTTCAATTTTCAATAGGGTGGAGGCTCCGCCCCCAATGTCCTCTTGAAAACTATCAGGCCCACGACTCTATTCCCTCCCTCCTCAACTAGTTTAAACCATCGTTCTCTATGATGAACTTCCCAATTTATGTTTTAAAAACCCTTCCTCTGTGCTAAATGTAGTCTGGCCCTACCAAACAACTCATTATTATTCCATGTAGTATCAGCCTCCTACCAAACCAAACCTCTCTTCCAAACATCATTTACCCAACCACTCATTGATATCTTTGGCCTTCTACTTCCAGTCCATGCTAGCCCTTGGCACTGGCAGTATTTCTGAAAATGCAACAGTGCCCCTCAATTAAACAAACTCTACCCAGTTCCCTGAACTAGCTTGAACCTCCTTCACACTATTTCCATCAAATTATTTGCACCAAGGTGCAACACTATGTGAACTCCTCCTCAAGTTTCTTCACTGTTGAGTGTACTATGTACTTGGTCTTATGCACAGTCATACCCAGCATACACTCAACCTATATAAAACCCTCCACCTACCCCTTCCTCCCCATTTCATAACCTTAACTACTGAATCCTTGTATGACCACCTTCCTACCTCCTTGTTGCCCCTCCAAATGTTCCACCCAACCATCTCCTTATTCTGCACACGCCCCACCCCAATCCCTCTGGTCTGGTCCACTCCCACCCCCAATTTCTCCTGCATTTCATCCCTCCAGGAGAAAACCCTAGATTCTCACCATACCATATATGTAACTCCCCAAAGAGACTTACAACCCCCAGGAGCAACCACAGAATTCTCCTCAGATAATATATTCAGCCCCCAAGACTAACTGCCTCCATCCTCCAATACACCATGTTGTGCTCTCGATGTTTCCTCCTCCTCCCAATTTCCTGCCCAGTGAAACCAATTTCCCTGTGCATTACCATCAAGTCCTAGCCCTTCCATCCCTTTTCCATTACTTATCACTGTCCCCTGACTTCCCTATTATGACCCCCCTAGTCCCCCATATTAACTACCCTATCACCTCCAGCTGCTCCAATCATACTGACCTGTCCTCTCTAGTTCCACCTTCCATCCTCCTCCGACTTCCTCACACTCCTTCCCCTCTGCTGCTATCCTCCATGCACCTTTCCTCTCCTGTATACCCTTATCCTTTGAATTACTTAGGGAGTATATTTATTAAACAGTTCAACCCCTACCTCAAAATCCATTTTGCCATCCCCACCCAACCTGCCCCTCTGTCTCTTATATCCCCTGTGCAATAGTCCTCTTCACCCCCTTGGCCCGCCCACCACCTGCCATCTGTCTGTTCCCGGTTACCTGATATGCCACCCCTCTCGAAAGTACACTAAAGTACTTTTCTCTATTACTCTCCAGCCTGCACACTTTTTATCAGATATGCTAGCCTTCCCTAATAGGAACTCCAACAATTCTCTCATTAGGTCCCCTTGATCTGCTCCTTCCACTTCTGTTCCCAGTGTATCTTTTCCACTCATTGCCACCTCCCAATCTCTGCCTCCCCATCTCTCTATGCAGACTATAAAGTTCTGACTCGCATACCTCCCCACCTCCTTTTTCAGACACAAAATGTCATTGTCCAGGTACCAGAATCTTCTACAAATAGGCAATCTCCCATTCTCCACAGTGTGTCCATATACTGTACCACCACAGCTCCACAACCATTACACCCTACTAATCTCCTTTATCTAAAACCCCCTACATTACACCCCTGCCCCTGCTGAACCCTCCACCTCCCTTATTTCCCATAATCCATCCCGATAGAAGAAATGCTACTGAATTCAATCTTTTTACCCTCAATTGAGATACATGCATTGAATAGAAGCAGGAAACCATACATATATGAGAAAGGCCTGGGTAACCGGCACACAAAGGTGGAAAAAACAGGATGTTAAAATTATAGGCCAATAAGCCTAACATCTGTCCTAGGTAAACTTTTGAACGGTTGTTGCAAAAACATATCATAGATCACCTAAAATATCTCACACAATGACCTAACTCAACATGGATTTGTGCCTGGAAGGTCAGTGTGACCAAACTATGAGTTTTTTTGAGCCTATAAGTGCTGCCTTAGATAAAGATATGCCTGTTGATGTGGTATTTCTCCATTCTTCAAGGCATTTGATTCAGTCTCTGATAAAATCTTAATCCAGGAATTAATCAAGCTTCATTTCCACCCGAATATAATCAGATGGATTAATTCATGGCTTAAAAATGGAACTCAATGTGTATCAATTAGGGTTCAGAGTCTAATTGGGGCATGTGACTAGTGGAGTGCCACAGGAGCTCAGTCTTGGGCCCAATTTTGTTTAACATCTTATTATCAACTGTGCAAACTCTACCTGGTGTTTGGTCATGCAAGTACACCGACGACTGTAAAATCGGTGGAATTGTACATGATATAAATTTAGCTAAATCCTTTTAAGAAAATCTTGATAATCTGGCAGTTTGGGCAAAAACATAAATTAATGTTCAATGAGCAGAAGTGCAAAGTTATGCATTTCGGTCAAATAATTTTAGATTCAGTATAAACTGAACAACATACTGTTAAAGGAATGTACAAATGAAAAGATTTAGAGTTAGGATTTCCAATAACCTAAAATTTGAGTACCATACTAGTATGACCATAAAAATTTAATCGATTAACTCGATGCATTTTAAGATTAATAAAGCGAAGAGACCCAAGTAATCATTCCACTATATACAGCTGTAGTTCACCCCACATTGAAT
Source organism: Neoceratodus forsteri (assembly GCA_016271365.2). Taxonomy (NCBI): domain Eukaryota; kingdom Metazoa; phylum Chordata; order Ceratodontiformes; family Ceratodontidae; genus Neoceratodus; species Neoceratodus forsteri. The sequence continues at coordinate 85,738,809 of CM028132.1, read as the reverse complement.
ACGGTTTCCCTTTTGTGCCCTATACTCAATTCAAGGAAAATAAGTTGGAAAAATTCAGAGAAGAGTAACCAAACATGTGAGGGTGGTAAAGCATCTGAGCTATCCAAACAGGTTAAAACATTTAAACCTATACTCTATTGAGTATAGACGACTGAGAGGGAACTAAGTCTGGCTTTTAAAGCAAATAAAGATTATGCTTTTTGAGTTAATCAACTAACAAAAAAAAATCAATATACAAACACTAGGTCACATAACTATTTGGGTAAACCAACAGAACACTAAAATAAGCCAATGGTATACACAAAGAGTGGTGAATACCTGGAATGCACTTCCTAGAGAACTGAGTAGAGAGTGATAATATAACTGTCTTCAAAGTAAATTAGATAGTCATATGGGTGACAAGACAGTTTCAATTTCTACCATGTCAACTTGATGTGGTGGCAAGTTCTATTATGGAGTTCAGTCTTTTGAACTTGATTCCCATCTATGTACCTATAAGATGCAACCAGTGTGCAGAAGGTTTTAGAGCTGCAGTATGAAGGATGGTTTATGGTTGGGAAGCAGTGGATTTCCTTTGTCTTGGAGTATCAGATGGACGTAGCAGCATGGAGGGTATGGCATTAGAAGAGCTTGACCACTGAGTAAAAGGCTTTTGGTAAGCACAAGGGAGAGTGACTTCTGTTTGTTCTGTCAACTGCCTACAACTGTTTTATTTTTGCTGGTTTGAGTGCTGGAGCAGGAGGGAGTTGTCTCCAATTGTTTGTATTTGCAGGTTTTAGTGCACCAGGTCAGTTGGGATGATAGAGGTGCCTGAAACATAGATGCATAGATGATGATAGCAGAAAAGGACCAATGGTCAATTCAGTCTGCCTGTGTTCCCTATCTAACCTTGTGACCTACTGTCCATCCAGGGTCATAGCCCCTCTTCCTCACCCTTATTTTCCTTCTTGATTTTGTCGACCCAAATGACAGTCATACCCTTTAGTCTGTTACAACGGTGTTTGAAACCATCACAACTGTTTTAGCACCCACCACTTCAGCTGGTAGACTATTCCACTGCTCCACCATACTTTCAGTAAAATAATAATTCATCATGCCCTTCCAACCTCACTTCTGTCAGTTTCGCCATGCCCTCATGACCTCTATCCAATTCCCTCATCACCCAATCAAAGAAAACTATCAGGTTCATCTGACAGGACCTCCCTCCCTGCCTTGAACCCATGCTGTTTATTATCCTGAATTGCTCTCAAGGTAGTCCATGAGGTCTTCCTTGACCAGTGACTCCATCAGCTTCTGGAGATCTGATAATAAACTAGCAAAATGGTTCGAAGAGTGGCAACTGGGGTTTAACACAAAAGAAGTGCAAGATCATGCACATAGGAAGAGAAACCCTGAAACCGCCTATAGGCTGGGAGGAGCTGCAGTCACAAGGAAAGAAAGAGACTTAGGCGTCATCATCACCGATGACCTGAAATCATCCAAGCAGACCACTAAAGCAGAAGGTAAGGCCAGAGGGATGTTGGGGTGTATTAGTAGGGGTATCATATGTCTGAAGAGGGAGGTAATAATCCTCTTTACAAGACACTGGTTAGGCCCCATCTGGAGTACTGTGTGCAGTACTGGAGGCCACACCTTCACAAGGACATTAACCAAATTGAGGCTGTCCAGAGAAAGGCAACCAAATGGTGCAGGGACTGCATCAGAAAACATATGAGGACAGATTAACTGAGCTCAATATGTATACCCTAGAACAAAAGAGGGGGGAGGATATGATTGAAACATTCAAACACCTTAAGGGCATTAACAAGGTGAAAGAGTCTAACATGTTTCAATATAAGAAAAATAGCAGGACAAGAGGACATAGCATGAGATTAGAGGAGGCGATTAAGGGGTAATGTGAGGAAGTTCTTTTTCACAGAAAGGGTGGTGGATGCATGGAACGCTCACCTCAGGAAGTGGTATATGAATACAGTGCAGGGCTTCAAACAGGTATGGGATAGGCATAAGGAGCAATACAGATGAGTATGAATAGATAGGCCATTGACAGAGCAAAGGCCAATGGCACATTCATAAGGTAGAAAGAAATGGGCAGACTAGATGGGCCTTGCAGTCCCTGTCTGCCATCAACTTCTATGTTTCTGTATTTCCTAGAATGGAAGTCAGACTGACAGGTCTGTAGTTCCCTGCTTGTTTCTTGTCTTCCCTTATGGAGTGCAACTATGTCGCCCACCCTCCAGTCCTTCAGAACTACCCCTGTTCATAGTGAGCTGTCAAATAGTCCTAACAGGGGTGAGCCAGTTCTGCCACCTGTTCCCTGAGTATCCTTGGATGCACCCTATCTGGTCCTGGGGCCTTATCTATCTTTAGGGATACCAGCCCTTTTTGGGTCCTGTCTCTTGTAAATATTGTCTGCCTCATCTGTGAGACCTCCTTACCAACTGCTTTGATGCCACTCTCAGACAGGTTCCTTCCTCCCTGGTGAAAACTGAGAAAAAAAATAATCCATACATACATATGTAACCCTAGGTGGCGCTATCCCAAGGGCTACTACCTGCCTCGCTTGGCTAGTTCATGGTTAAGGGGCCTGGGTACTGAAATGGGTGCCTCCACCCAGAGGACAGGGTTGTTAGTAGCAAAGCTAACCTTGGTACAGCCTCCAGGACTTTCCCCTCTAGTGGCCTAGACAATATGTAACCAACACTTTCACAGTAGCCCCATTCAGCATACAAATCCCCACACTGTTTGCACTTACCACCAGGGCTGGTTTCACCAGTTCGACCCTGGAGCCCCTGTAAAACAAGATTAGGCACAGCAAATAACAACAGTACAGTGCTTTTGGTACAGACTGGAACCACAGTCAGGTTGAATGCAAAAGAGTTAGATCTGATTTATTTAAGGGGATTGAACAAGGGAGGGCGTAATCAGGTTGATTGGTTTAAGTTCTGAATCAATCAGGCAATCATGCAAGTGCTGTAGAGTCCTTCACGTCACACCTCTGGGTACCAGTTGGAAAAAGGTGGGCTAGCCTGACACGTTGCTCAGGGTAGGCTGGCATTGCAGCTGGTCGGGGCACTGTGGTGGAAAGAAGCATGTACAATCACACACAATTTGTAATCTGGAGCAGGAAGGCTCTGTTCATGGCAAGAAAACAACAATTAAATTAGATGACAACACTTTTGATTTAGCTGATGTTGCAGGAGCTACCTGGTGTTTACTCATGCTACCCAGTACAGGACACAGGATGGACGAAATGGAGACTGCAGGTTGGCAAGCTGGTATGCCAGGAGAAGCAGGCCCACACGAATCACTGAGGCATCATTCCTGTTCGAGGTGTTGAGCAGGGGTCCCAGGCAGGTCTCTCATCGATGGTCTTCTCTGTGGCATGAGTAGCTGGCTGGGCCATGGTGGCAGAGCCCAGGCCAATTGGAAATAAATGCAGATTCAGTCCGTAAATGCTGGATGCAGCTTCCAGCAAGCGTGACACAATTAGGCAGTGGGAACCAAATCTTGACCCACTAACAGCATACAGCACATTTATAGTAAAGAAAGGTAATACCACAGTTTAGATAACAGCCTGGTCACAATCACAGTGTCTCTGCACAAACCATGCTCTCCGTGGTGGTTTTAGACATACTGACAGGCCAATCGCATATAGCAAATCTTTGGTCGCTTCAGGCAAAAGTACAGTCACAATCCGGTGGCTTTTGTCACAACTAGTTCAGATAAAGTCCGGTAATCAAGACTTCAGAGGATCCCTCTTTAAGGAAAAGTAGGCAGACAGGCCAAAACTCAGCCTGTCCACCAGTTTCCTGTGCAACTTCGCGTCAGCTGCTCAAATATCTTGAGCTGTTCACGCTCTCATTTCCCATCTCAGACTGACTCGACTCGCTGTACCCACTAAGCTGGGTACAACAAAATGGATCGGAGACATGGTCTGAAATAAAGCTCCTCTAATCTCTGCATGCGGGAGGCCAAAGGCAGACAGGTCAGACTTAGCCTTCCGCTGAATCCCACGCCCCGTGGGGCAGCTGCTCGAATATGTTGAGCTCCTCACTCCTCCAGCTCCATCTCACTTCTGCCTCCCTGCTGCAGGCAGCTCTGGGATTTCCTCTGATCCAAAAAGGGTTTGATTGGTTGATCCATCTGTCTGTCAAATCAAGGGCCCCCTCCAGGTCTGTTTTGGCCAAAATGTAAAACTACAGTTCCTACAGAAATTCACTCCCACAAGACCCTGGGGACAGGTTCCATTTTAGAGTCCCCAAAGGTACTGATTGGTCCCAATAGGCAGTCCAGAACCAAGATGATGGTGCAATACAAAATGTCCATGCTGCCAATGAAGGCAGGTTAGACAAACTAAAATATCTTTATTACTAAAGCAGATAATCAGCAAACAGTTACAGTTCCTAGCAGGGCTTCCTCTGTGCAAATAGTGATGGCAGAGCGGAGTGACAACACTGCAGCCTGGGCTGAACTCGAGCTTGAAACTACTCGGCCCCTACCCAAATTAATTTGACACCACAAAATAAGCAGCTCTTAAGAGACAGGCATGGAGGCTAAAGTGCACTTACATGCAAACACTTTTAAATCACTAGGACACTGAACACCAACCTGGCACTGGGCATTTAGAGCAAGCCCAAGGAAGATTTTGGGAACCCCATTTCTAAGGGGTAACACCTACATATACACATACATATATTTGTTGGTAGATAAGGACCAACATGGCCCACCGAGTCTGCCCTTGATACCCATTTACTCATGTGTATCATGTAAATGTTTTTATTTGTATATGTACTGAAAGTTCTAGGAATGGGGAACTTGTTTTTTTCCATGCTAGGTAGGCTGTATACCTCCTGAGGTATACAGGTATCTCTCCTGAGGCATATAGTCTTAATTGGGAGGTATACAACTTTAACTAATGAGGTGTACAGAGAAATACATGATAATGGTTCCTATGGGGAAAGTGCCAACTGTGTATTATAAAAAATAAATCATGGGTACAACCAGCATACTGGGAAATATACTTATCTCAGCGGTTACCAGCTAAATAGACTGTGGGCCCAAAACTGTGTATATGTCCCTGTATACCTGCCTTACCCATCATTTATGCTATATATACAGTGGCAGCCATCCTAATCTTCCTGTTTACCACAGAACAGTTTATACAGTAAGGTACAGTATAACAGCACTTCCCCTTGCAGCAGTCTTCTTCAAGGCATCATAAGCAGTCCTTATCTTCTGTTAAATACTATGTATATTAACTAAAGTGTTACCTTATTGTGCTAAGACTGGGAGGTTTCCAGTTGTCTTTGTGGTGCAGCTGGTAGTGCAACAGAATGGCATTTTGAATAGCCTTTGTTCAAATCCCAGCAAAGGTGCTTATTTATTTCTATTTTTCCTGTCTGTCTGTGTCTTATATATGCACACAACACCCTTATGAATACAAATGTAATTATCCTGAGCGGCATCAGGTTGTACATTTGAGGAATGAGATACTGCTAGGAGTCCAAGGTTTCCAGTCAGTTGGTATGGCAGCAGAATTTTATTTCTAACAACCTGGGTTCAAATCCCAGCAAAGGCAATTACAGTACCTCTTTGTCCTGTCTGCTTGTGTCTCATATATATGCACTGCACCCTTGTGAATAAAATGCTGCCTCAACTGAAGATAGGCTATAATGCAACAGTTGTTTCTTTTGTGTCTATAAAATCCTGGACCAAACATCCTTTCTTCAGCCTTTTGTATGCATGAACTCAAGGATCTACAATATCAGGGCAATTCATCTCTATTTTTTCAGTTAAACCAACTAAATTAACCAAGGGCAAAAAAATAGTTTTCATGGTATACTCCAGCGATTTGTCGGATATGGTTAAATTGGCACATATTGTTATGAATTTTAAACATCTTTTGAAGAAGTTACAGTTCACAAATTTTAATGTTCTTGCTGATATTTATAATTGTCTTAAGTGTCGTAATTACTTGTTTTTGTTGTTGCGTGATTGTTTTATGTCAGGCATGACTGAAAAGGGTTGTGGCCAGTTCACTTCCTGGTTAAAAATAAAACATGTAATGAAATAAAAAAGTCCAAACTGAGCCCACACTTTAGTTCCTTATACCACTTGGCTCTTTACTGTCCCTTCATACCCACCACTGCTCCTTTGTACCCCTCTCTATTCCATCTCTTTAGCTATGTTTATACAGCCGCAGTGCTGTGGTATTTGCCACTCCATTCCTGCTCCGATCACTGGAGCAGGCTCAATTAACTGTTACACAACCCACCCTCACGATGATGCAGATTGCAGTGAAGAGGGGTGGTGCATTCCGTGAGCGGTGCTTTACCCCGAGCTCAGCAGTGGAGGAACATGGGTGAGGAGACTTTCAATTGGAGCAGAAGATTCACACAGCACTATAATCTGCTTGCTCTGATACACATACCTACTTCTGAGCTGCAGCAAACACAGGCTGCAAAGCACTTCTAGAACACTCCAGTAGTGTCAACACTGCCGACTTTGCAGCACACCAACCCATGCACATAGGTCGATGCACTATAAAGTCAGCAGTGTAAACATGCCTCTTAAGGCAAACATCAGTTCCACTGCAGCTACCTCATCTCTAAAGTTGTGATGTGACTCACCCCATGCTACCCATCTCCACTCTTCTCTCATTTTGTTATTTGTCAGCCTTGCTTGGCCAGGTATTGTAAATTCTGTCTTTCACTGAATATATATATTTTTTTATCTGATAATCAGAACATATATTTTTCTATATTATCATATGCTATCTTTTACAAAGTATTTTGCCTAGTTTGTACTGCAATAATCTTATTTCATTTAATTGCATGGCTTGCCTGCCCTTTTTTTGTAATGCCACTCCTTCATAGTCACACCTGAAATAAACTTCGCTAAACATGTCTCTCCTGGTGGCCAATTTTCATCCATATAAATGATATATCAGTGCTAGTTTACAATAGGAATATAGTGATTTGACTGACAGTACAGTGTTAAGCTAACTGTAGTGGTACAGAAATAGATCTGAACATTGAGCCAAAGCCGTCACTCAGAGTGGGTGGTAGTGGAGGATGCAGGTCAGGTAGCAAGTGAGGGAGAAAAGAAAGATGCATTTTCAGTTGGAAATTGAACAGAAAGGGTGTGTCACTTGGGCAGAGATGCAAGAATAGAATTCCAGACTGTAAAGGCTGCGGTGGAGAAGGGTCTTCCACCAGTAGGGACAGAGATATGGGGAGGGACAGCAGGGAGATGGGGGAAAGAGTGGACAGAACACAGGGAGTAACACTAGCATGGTGGCTGAAGGGACTTTGGTCCATCTTGCCCACCCATCCTGCTGCATGGCAGTGACTATATCCATTTTGAGTATGGACACACATCTCAGTTTGTCAGCTGGAATGCTGCCTCACCTCATGCTATGTAACCCCAGTGTCATTCTCGCTCAGGAATCTGTCTAGTCCTTGTTTTAAAGCCTGAGCAATGCTAGCTTCCACAACCTCACTGAGTAGGCTATTCCACATGTTAACCACCCTCTGAGTGAAGAAATGCTTTCTGATATGTCCCCTCATCCCAACCCCTCAGTATGAGTACATGCCTCTAGTTCTGCTTACATTCAACATTTCAAACATCTCTGTGTACTCTACCTGACTATCCCTTTAGTATTCAGAATACTGTGATCACGTCACCTTCAGTTTGCTGAGCAAAGAGGCACCATTAGAAAAGTCTAATTTTCAAATGGATCTGAAAACCATTGACTAGCCATGTTCACTTTTTCTTCCACAGATCATTCTGTATATTCACATTTTCTTCCCCATCTTTAGTGGCTGCCTTCCCTTATTCCACACCCAAACTTCTTTTTCAACATTGTCAGATAACCTCCTGAGCCCATCAGGCTTCCACCTCCTGTGACGCAACTTCAACCTCGCAGTAGGTCTCCTTCCTTCCCATCAGGATCTAGCGAGAGGCAGAGACCCTACTGGACGATGCCATGGGGCCATTAACATGTGGATGTCACCATGTACCTGAGGCATTCCCCCACCTCACTTATGTGGGCCTTCACTGTTGCACTGCACCTCTGAGAGGAGGGGCAAGACAATATGATATCTCACACAGTGTCCCATGACACTCAGTTTAGCATTTGAGAAGATATGTGAAAGAGATCCCTTTATTGTCAGGGACTTTGGCACTGTATAGGCCACCACATGGTGGTGCTGGTGGTGGTGGTGGGGGGGACAAACCGTTCCTCCAAAGCTATAGATATAGTAACATTACAGAGCTCAAAATCTGGTTATTTCTAAGGGTTTGCTTGCTTTGAACCTTGTTGTAAATTATTGCACTGGGCCTCAAAAGTGAATCTTTATTCTTCTTTCATGTCCCTTAAAGCAGCAGTCCAACAAAAAAGTTACTTCAAAAGCTCATTTTCTGCTATGGTTATAAAAATATTGGCAGAACTGTTGATTTGGGTTTTCTGGATGCTCCTAAGCTGTGTACTGTACATTTGTGTAACCCTCACCGGCCTCTTATTTAACTAGATGGCACACCTCCATAGTCTAGGGGACATAGAGGGTGGCATTTACATAGTGCCACCATAAACAAGGTGGGATATGCAGATGGAGTAGACATTATAGAAACAAACCAAGTGTGGTACAAGGCACACACCTGGTAGGACCAATACCATGGCCAAAACCGGGTTCTGGGAAGAAACGTTTGCTCAGGCCTATGCTAGGTTTGCACTTCTGGACAGGGGTACCCAAGCAACTCCACAGAAAGCTATAACATAAATGTCCATACCAGGTTGGGATTCTAGAGTGTGGCTTTATTCCATAATAAAGTAGGAACACACAAAGCAAACATGGACCCCCAAGGGTTTACACACACGGTAAATGCAGACATCTGAGATACAGAACTCCAAATTTCCCATATGGCATAGGATAACTGTAGAAATTGTGGAACTAGCCACTGGTAAAACACACCAAGCAAATTCCCTCGACTAGGCACACACGTCCAGTACTTGGAAGTCCCTTATGGCATAGGATTACTGTAAAATGTCTACCAGCCACAGGTGAACACACAAGTTCTTTTGGACTTGGCACACACGCCAGCATTTGAACACTTCCCATATAGCATAGGATTAATTGTGGCACACTAACCACGTTGGAGCACTAAAGGCTCAACTTGAGGAAAATCCATTCACTGGGGTAGAAGTTTCTTCAGGCATTGGCTACATGCACTGACAGAATACACAGGTGCCCTTCAGAACCCAGAATGCTAAACTGGTCACTCCAAATGGGGTCTCCTACCTTTGTTTCCAAGTTCATACTCAGCCATCCCTCCAGCAAAACACCTCACTTTATACCAAAAGTTACTGTAGATGCTTTCTTGAAATGTATTTCACACTTAACATCAGCAAAACACCTCAGGGGTGTCAAAGGTAAAAGTTCTGTTCACATGGATGGTCACATACTGGACTCCACTGAAAATAGCCAATTTTAAATGTCTTAGGTGACAGGGTCCCTTTGTCTGAGAAATGTGCCTTAAATGCAGGTACTCCTGGGCAGACTTAGGAAAATAAAAGTACTCACAAGAAGTTGTCACACTAGGCAGCTTCACAATGTCCTAGTAGTATCAGGGATTGCCCATAACATCCTGGCAGCCTGCTCCATCCCAACTGGGATGAAGAACAGGAAAACCTTGGAGATGGTTTCCATCACTTCACAAAAGCTGGAAAATGCTGTACTCCACTAGGGTGAGAAAGACTGGAACACTCATCAGAGCCCACACGTCTCATTCTCTGAGCTCTGGCCCTGAACTCAGCACTCTACAGACTCTTATGCAGAACTGCTATAGACTGACTCTGGAATTCTACAGTCCCCACTCACAGCAACTGCTGTGACTTATGCTGCCGTAGAGTTCTAAGGTGACATCACCTCTCCAGCTCCCAGCTGAGACCAGAAGCAGAGAGGGACAAAGTGAAATCCATTTACTGGAAAATCACTAGCTGCCTTCCCTACCTACCACTGATACTAAATGGGATTCTTGTAAGCCCTGGGAACAAAGGGGTTACGTTGGCATTTCTGTCTGGTTCTTACCCTCCTCAGGTCTTCAGTATTATTTCTATGCAAATATTAGGTGGCCATCTTTTTTCTTGAGAAATAATTATTTTAAAACTTTCAAAAATTCCTTTTTTTTTAATGTGCTGCCCCCACACCCTGGCAGGTCCATCTTTCAGGCTCTCATGGATCTGCACACCCGCTACTCCCGACCCCACCACCCCACATAACGGCAGCCCAGGTAACCCCGATCTATCCCTTCATCAGGAGGATCCCTTACATTTATAGGGAGATAAGTCTTCTGGCCATGACAATGATCCTGGGTGCTGCTGAGGTAGCAGATGGAGGTCTGGGGGCTCGGCGATGAGGGTCTGGGGAGGCCGTCACCCTGATCAGCCAGGGTGCCATTTCCACTTTTCTCCCGGGGAGTGGCATGCCACAGATGTCTAGGTGTACCCTGACATCCGCCACACCCTAGTCATCTGCGACCTGATATCCTGCTGTGCTCCCAGCCTCTGCCAGGGGCCAGCAGGTGCCAGGCCACATCCCCACCCTCCCCCAGAGAAGGTGAGCTGTTGCTGGATGCTCCATCCTTCTCCCACGGATGTCCTTCAGTGACCTGGGTCCATTCCCAAATCCAGGTCCGCATCACAGATGCAAATCCAACAGCTAAGCCGATGGGCGGCCCCATAAAATTCTTTAATGATAATGTAAACTGAAACTTTCACACCAAAATAAACTGGAAGACATCTGGCATCGATCAAGGAGAAAAAAAGGTGGGGTCAAATTTTGGCCATTTTTCATTGCACTGCTGCTTTAAGTGCAATATTTGCTTGTTAAGGGAACAGTCATTGCTAAGAGCCCCAGACCCCAGTGTGGGTCTTGTCTCAATTAACACTTTGTTTGCAAAGAAATTTTTTTAACTTACAGTTTGCCACTCTTGCAATAGTTCATATCTGGTTGATCCTGCTGACTTCCGGCTCAGCTGTGCTTAAACCTGGAATCCCAGAATCCCCTGCAGCTGACATCAAAGCCAGGCTGAAGCCATGGAAGATTCAGTAGCCTGCAGCTCATGTTAGATCAGCTGTTTACGAGTCCTGCTGCCCTCCTGGACCTAAGTACAGTTGCCAAGGACTGCTGTTAGCTCTGGGAGGATAGCAGGCCTGGTAAACAGCTGATCAAAGATTTTAAAAAGCTCTAATATGAACTTAAGGGTATTTTTATTTGTGTGAATTTTAGTGCTCATAAAAGGTTCTGGATTGACAGCACTGGGACCTGAAGTCTGTTTTAAACAGCAAAATATGTTTATTAAATTTAATTAAAAAGTACCTGCACTCTGGCAAAAGACCAGTATCATTAATTGAGCTATGCTGTGGATCAAACAGAAGTGAGGAGGAACAAAACCAGTAAATAGTGCAAATATTACAGAATCTCATTTTATAAAATGGGTTGAAGTTCATGTATTGCATGGTGAGACTGGTTCAAATGTTGCTTGGGGAAGCACAGGTTGCTGCAAGCTTGAAACAATGTTACCTCAAGTACAGAAACAGAAACCTACCTACTCATGTTTCCCTGCCAAACCTTTATTTAAAATGTCATGATTTCAAAATAATGTCCCTGAAATATGTGTCTCTCTACTGTCAGGTACTTATGTCATGCTTTGTAATTCTCACCTTAACCAGCTCATGTCTTGTGTTATCATAGAAAACCATTATTAATGTCTTTCACTCAACAGTGTACCGAATCTTACAGATAAAATTATTATTTTACTATCATAATAACCAATTACACCATGGGCCTGTATCAGGCAGACTCAATTGACCGTTTCTTTTCTGCTGGCAGTTTCATATCATAAAAGAAAACACTCATCTTATAATAGTAACAATGATGGTATTCCAATCCCAGTTTGTAACTAAAGGCATGCTGCAGGGACAAGGTTGCTAGCAATAAGAAAACAGGAGGAAAGCAATATAATACTAAAGAGCCTTAGCTTGAAGCGTGATTATTATCCTTTAATAAGATCACATTTATTATTTATGAAATGCCAAAAGATTTATATAAATGGCAAGATAAATTATTTCTTTGTAGCTAACCTCAAGATATCATGATATCTTAGAAGTTATTTTCATCACTAAACAAACTAGACAGCAGCTTACACAAGGATGACGGCATCACAGCCACCTGATGCGGCACCAAAGCCCACAGTTGTAATCAAAGAGAAACAGTTTAATCTTAAACAAACTGCAGGGGCCCAATTTCTAAAGTGTCGGATATGACGAGGTGCTTGCATCAAAGAGATATGATGCAAGGGGCTCACTGCACTGCACTGCACCTTACATCATTCCTGATCTGCAGCCTGTGGCAGTATGTGGACCACCTATGCCAGCTGAGTTTATGCCGTGCTTGCGCGGCATATGCACGGATGTGCCATGGTGGAAGGGGCTGCTGCATCCCCACATTGGGATTTTCTAATTCCAGAAGGCCATGTGGTCCATAAGAGTTAGACCAGCCAGAGCTGATCTAATGCCTCAGATGCCACCTCTGGCCATAGCTACTGGCTGGCCAGAGGTACTAGCAGGCACTATGGTCACCCCTCATGTCTGTGGTGTGAATGTAGGATGTACCTAGCTGCAGGAGTATGGAGGAGTAACACCGTAGTGAGACATGACCTGGTTTGTGGCTGGTGAAGCCTGCTGTGGCAGTGGGGTGCCAGTGTGTGCAGCTGTGATCTGGTGCAGGTTGGGGCTGGAGACATGGGCTGGCTGCACTGAGCCACAGGAATGTCAGAGACATCCAGGAGCACTGTCAGGTGAGGGTGTGACATGTGGCCGTGGAGGTGACAGCACTCAGCACGGGTCTGCTGGGCACTAGTGGGGAAATTACCAGCATCACTGTAGCGTGTGCCTGTGGCCAAAGGTTTATCTGTATCTTTGTCGCTGGTCTCCCTGCAATCTATGCTTCTGTTAGCAGAAAGCCGATGAATGGGTGGTGTTTCCACAATGTGCCATACTTGTTGGTAAACATACAACTCCATGAATATGCTGCACTCACTGTGCCACTGCAATCAAAGAGCTTCATTAGGAGAGTAGTAGGTGGGTGTATTAAACTGCTGACACCAACAGATATGAAAGCAAGTGACCGTCTTCTCTGGATGCGTCTGCAATGTTTAGTGTGTTAGTACAGTACATACACCATTCAAAGACAGCATAATGATGGGTAATGTACTGTATATGTCTCACCCTCTGCCAGTACAGATAACTGTGGTACTCTGTGGCATAACAATGGTGGCGGTGGTGGCCACCACAGAGGTGAGCTATTGATATCCTGGAGTTGTATATTACTGATTATCGATTGGCATAGCACCATAGGACAGTTTGTAAAGGTTCTCTGTAAAGCTATCTGATGCTACAATCATTGCCATACTACATAGATGCCATGGATACCAATGGCACTGCCACTGTACAGTTGTTTTTTTATACGTGTATTGGCTCTATAGCTGGGGACATGTGGGTTCTTTTATGTACACATATACCTGGCATCTGCAGCGTGGCACCCGTTTAGGAGACCCTGGGCGACTTTGCAAAGGCTGGGGAGACAGCTGCCTCCATCAATCCCCTTTGGTGCATCATCTATGTGGCACATGGGATTGCTTGCAATGGCTGTGGGGACTTTAGAGCTGGGACCTGTAATATACTAAAATCTGGTGTAGGGTCCCTGGTGCACAGCTTTGCTGTCTACAAGTGGGGTTGACATACCTTGTGTCCAATCTAAGGGGCTTTTGAAAATCATGCCCTAGGTTTAAAATATGTGTCTAGTAGACAGATGTACAAATCAGACACACAATAGTCTGACTCAAAATACTTAGTTTATCATCACTTCAGGGGAGCAGGACTTTTGTAACTCACTTGTGGCTCTGCCACTTGTGAATTATTGTCCTGCCTCCTTACACTTGAAGATAAAATGCATATTTGAAATCCAGCCATTTGCTAGCCACTATTTATTTATTTGAAATTACTCCAACCAGGATAACCATATCAGATACAGAATCTCATTTTATAAAATGGGTTGAAAACGTCCTGCATCATGATTGACTAAACAGGTTCTGAGGCTCTATATTAATTCTTCACAATTGCACAGGTTGGAAACAGTTTGGCAGAATGATTTGGAATTTGGGCAACTCACATACAGAATTAATGTGCCATTTCACTCATTCCTGATTTCCATCACAAACATGGCTGCCACCTTTACAGTACTTATATATAAAAACCTTAAACTAGGCCCTAAAAATAAAAAGTCGCTAAATTACAAAAAATCAATCAATAATTGAATGTTCTTTCCACTCATAATCTCCTCCTTACACACGTAATCACATTTAAAACAAGCATTTGTCAATGCCGAAGGTTTGCTTGCTGGCATTAGCAGTGGAACGTGCAGGAGTTAGACAGATGCAGTATGGAAATGGCAGTGATGTATTGAACTGATGCCAACTCCACCCCACCCTGCAGAAATGGACAGGTATTGGGTGCGGCTCTGGATCATCGTCATAACAGTCACGACATTTCACCTCACCCTACCCTGCAGACACTGAAAATGTTGAGGTGTGCCTTGGGGTGTTCGGGCTTTACACTCACCTCATTCCATAAGGAAATATGCTGAAGTGGGTGCAGTATAGGAGAATGGGGTGAACTCTGGGGGCAAAGAGTCCAAGGCACACCTCGATGCTGGTCACTGACTGCATGGTGGGGGTGGGGTGGAGGTGGAATGGCATGAGCATTATTGTCAACTATCCCAAGTCACACCCCTGATGCCTGTCAGTCCCTACAGGGTAGGGCGTAATGGTCAGGAACCCTAATGCCCTGGGCGTTTTTGGTATTTTTACTCCAAGTTTTCAACATGGGCTTTTTGTGATCCTACTGCATGAACAGTGACACTATCAGTTTGTTAGCCATAAGGTGATTTTGCACAGTGACTGCGCCATTTGGTGCCACAGGTGCGAAAACACATTTTGAACACAATGTGAAAATGACAGCTGTACTGTTCATGAGGAGGTGTAAAATGGTGATGTTGAAAATCTGGAGTGAAAATAAAAACTGAAGTCATATGATGTAGAAACTGCGCAACGCACACCCATAACACAATTATTTGGGGATTTTTGCATCAGATTGTCAATACAGGTATTTTGGGACTTCCGCCTCATGAACAGTGTTACTGGAATTTCTTAATCTGTCCTGAACACTGATTTCCCACAGCGACTCGCTATTCTGGAAGTGCCGAAGTGCAAAACACATTTCAGCCAGGATGTGAAAATGACAGCTGTACTGTTGATAAGGAGGTGTGAAAAATGCCAATGTTGAAAATCTGGAGTGAAAATATTAAAATTCTCAAAGTTACAGTGTGTGTAGGAACTACACAATGCACGCTTATAAAACAGTTATTTTGGGGAATTTTTCATCAATTTTCAACATTGGGTTTTGGGGCCTACCTCATGAACTGTGACACTGTTGTTTCATTAATCAGTCCGAAAGGGGTTCCACACAGTGACCACAAAATCACCCTTTCAGGACCAAATAACCAGATTACAGTCACTGAATTCATGAGATGGGGCCCCAAGAACCCTATGTTGAAAATCTGGTGCAAAAATTCAAAACAATTACCAAGATATGCACCAAAGTTGAAAAAACCTATTTATGTCATTATACAGCTTACCGGCATTTCTTCAGTTCACGGTCGGCTTTGAAGAGTGCAGGCATGTTCCCAGCCCACTGAAGATCATCGCCGGCCTCTGGAGGTAAGTATGGGGTGGGGTGTGTGGGAGGTGGAGTACGAGAGGTGGGCACGGGTTGGGTGGGGGGCAAGAGAGTCAATGAGGGACCGTTTTTTTGTTACAGGGTTGTTTTTTTTTAACAAAGGCGACGTGGGACTTTTGCCACGCTGGGGTGGGCTCCCAGCATGGCACCTGGAGTTTGGGGGAGTGGAGCCAACGGGGATTGGGCACCTTCAGGCCATACAGTGTGGGGGAGTGCTATGAAGACGGGACTTTCACGCTGGGGGGGCTCAGCGTGGCACCTGGAAGTTTCTTTGGGGAGGACACTGGAGCCAATGGGGATTGGGCACCCCTGTTAGCCACATGGGGGAGCACATGAGGACACTGGACTTTGCTATGCTGGGGTGGCTCCCAGTGTGGCACCTGGAAGTTTGTTTTTGGGGGCACTGGAGCTGACAGGGATTGGGCACCCGTTGAACATAAAATGTGCTTGGGGGAGTGTGCATGAGCCAAAGGGAGATTAGGCCACCCTTGGCACACAAAAATGGGGGTTGCATCATGCTGGCGGGACATGCAGTGGTGTACAGTTTGACACCTACAATCAGCGGTGCATACTGCTGAGCGACGGCAGTATGCAATTGCCTACACGTTACCACCGCTGATTGTAGCGGTCTTTCTTTCAACTGTATGCCACTGCATCTGAAATGCTGTCATGGACAGCTCGGATATTCACTGCTGCAATGCGACTGAGCCTACAAACAGATCAGGGCATTGGATGCAGGGTGCCACCCTACGAAACTCATATGGTGGCACTATGTTTCTTGCACTTGCGTGCAAACAAACATAAAAATAAAGTACTGCTCAGAGTTTCCATTTCCAGTGTCTCTTTGCGACTATGAAAAAGTGCCGTCCTTTCCTTATCAATTTGTCAGAAACTCTCTGTTGCTTACTCTGCCACAGATGAAAGTGAGGCTCCAGCTCCATTTGAGGCCTTGTGCATCTGTGTGTCTGTGCATGTGAATGGCAGTGGAATTCTGCAGAATTTCGAAATCATGTATTCCATGTTACCATTGCGTGTGTGTGTGTGTGTAGGGGTGAGCATTCTAATAGTGGAATACTACAGAATTTTTTTCATCAGTACTCTTATCCACTTGCACCTCTGGACCACCCTCTTTTCAGTCTGGACCCCTTCAGCTGCACCACTAACCCACTGGGAATTATGCCCGGTTGTCAGGGTGGGGTCTCTGAAGTCCTGATTGTCATCCTGTGGCCAAAGGGGTTTTTCTTCCATTTTTTGTTGCCCCATCTGCAGCCGCCCAGTGTGCAGTGGTGTGACAGACGGTTCTGACCTCCACAGAGACATCCTCAAACGCCCGTGTTTGGCTCGGGTGAGTGCACCCAAACTGAGCTACCATCCAGACACCTCATGGGGCAGGAAAACAGTGGCGCCACTCCCCCCGAGGAAGTAGAGCTGCCCAGTGGAACGCCGATCCTCCCTCCCCAGCCAACCCCTAACAATCCAACTCCATTCTCAAACTCGGGTTGCTGGTGGCAGGAGGAAAGGTGCTAGGCGCCCAGCCCTCAACACCACTGGACTGGCTAAATACTGCAGAATTTTGAATTCTTGCATTCCATGGTAAACAAACCATGCATTGAATGTGTAGAAAAACAGATGGCTGAGAGTGTAAGCCATCTGCAGAAGGACTATTCCACCTTTTAGCAATACTTATTATATATTTTTAAAACCTTCAGGGTTAGTTTTCTTAAATTGTCTCATGCCTTACTATGTTCCTAGATGTGCAATAAAACAGGCGACAGCCAACACCCCATCATGTCTTATTGCTTACATCATGGGGTCCCAGAGAGCAGCAACCAACAAGTTAAGGCAATGCAAGGCAAGTGTATGTTTTCAGCACCCTATCCTGAAGGCTCAGGAGCACCTTATAAACAAACAAACCAAATGCACAATCACAGCTGAAAATAATAAACAACGTATAGGATAGTGTATACGTAGCCCATACATAACAATGCTATTCTTACACCAAGTGGTTGCTATGAGGTCAAGGACCTCAAGAGTGAAGCTTGAGAGGTCTCTTTGATGTCATAGTAACTATGAGGTGAAAGGAAGGCGTTGTCGTGTGTATTGGCCAACCGTACGCTATTCTACGCAGTGTATGGTCCCCAAAAACGCAAATCACTTAATTCACTTTCGAAAAGTCAGACTCAGCCTTCTTACTCTTACTTCTCAGCCATTCACCCACCTGCAAATCCGTGTATGCAACACTCCAACCGCCTCAGTCCAATCAACTGCTCTGATGAGGTCACTTGCATTTGAGCCGTTTCGATTTAATGCAGAACAAAAAGTCGTTTCTGCGTTAGTACAAACGTCATTGTGCAGCAGAATGACTTTTATAGTGTGTGGATTATCATACACAATGACTTTCGACCATACACTATATTACAATAAATATTGTACTGTAATGTAACTTAGATAGATATGCTTTTTTATATATCGTATATTTTATTGTATATTTGTAGGTGTTTCTCCTCTCCCATCCAAGGCCCCTTACATGGCCATGCTTGTGTGTGGAGGCATGCACGCGTCCTATGGCACCAGCTCAGTCCCTTCTTCCCACCCATGCTGCCTCCCCTCCTGCCTATGCAACCCACCAGACCTCCACTTGGTGGGTGTGGAACCACGTGGCGGTGGGTGATCTATCCACAGATACTTTGAGTGTTGAATGTGTAACCAGAAAGCCTACCTTGGTAGAGCAAAGAGGGCAGATGGGGGTGTATAGAGACAGAAGCTCTTTTACTTAACTAGGACCTCAAGCATGTGTTAACATACTCCAGCAGAAATATTTACATACTATACAGGCTAAGACAGATGGATATAGATAGATAGATAGATAGATAGATAGATAGATAGATAGATAGATAGATAGATAGACAGACAGACAGACAGACAGACAGAAAGACAGATAGGTAGGTAGGTAGGTAGGTAGGTATAGATATAATATATCTGCGAAAAAAACTGTAAGGTAAGTATATCCAAACAGCAACCAAAGCAAGCTAACAAATGTGTCAGACTCAGGTCTGTCTCAGTTTTGGTCCAGTGTGTTTGTTTATCTATACGCTTCCGATGGTCTGTGAAATACAATATATGTGACTGAACAAACTGGAATTACAGGCATACTACGGATATGCTATTGATAGAGTCTGATATCCAAAATGTATATATTCACATATCTATATAAACTGTAAACTGCTGAAATCTGTAACTACAGGTACAAGCAGAATTTTTCGTGTTAATATGATGATTCTACCATACTGAATAGTGTGATATATTTCTGACATGTTTTCAGTCTCTGTGCGTAATGTTATAATTTGTTGAAAATCAGTAATAATTTTAAATGTGAAAAAGCGGGTCAGGCGAAAACAAGAACATTCTGTACAACATGATCATGGTTGGGGAGGGTGATACTGGATCATATACCTAAGTCCTAAATAACAGAAACAGTTCATGGTATCAAAATCCCCAAAGACTATCACTGAACCTTCCCAACGGAGGCCCTATATGGCAGGATTATCAGGTCCCCGCCACAGGTGGTCTACAATGGGTACAGTGCCACCATAGGGCTGCCTGGCCTCAGTCAGCCAGTGTAGAAATCAGGCTAGGGATATGAACCTAGGTCTTCCACATGGTACTCACATTGTCAGCAGGCTGAGATGTAGAGATCACTCCTGAAGTACGTATGATTCAAATGCTGTCACTAAGGTTATGTCCCATTAATTATTTATGAGGTCACAGTGTGCTCTGACTGGCTACAGCACTGAACAGTAATCTCTTAGAAAGTGTGGTATACAGTTGTCTAGGTACTTTCTTTCTTACAAAAAAATTCTTCTTTAAAACACAAATGTGATTAGACTTCTAGTCACAGTAACACTCTCACAAATGGGCATCTCCTGGTTTAATGCCCTTGCAGGGTGAATGATCATTGGCTGCATCTCAGACCATCAGTACCCCAGCTGAGAATCAATCCCCAGGAAAAAAAAACACTTCTTTGAGCCTTATTACTTAATTATTTTCATTTTGAACAGGCAGTTAAGATAACTATTTCCTTCCATTCTGTGCAACTTTAATTATTCCTGTAACAAGGCTAGTCATCTTTTTCGGATATATGTTTAAAGGTGGTAGCGAATAATTTTTCATAGTTAACTGTCCTTCTATTTTCCTTTCCATGCCAGTTATGTATTCTGATAGGCTCTGACCAATTTTTGATAAATAAATAAGGTAGCTTTAGGGTGCCCTCTGATCTACATGGAAATCAACTCTCCTTGAGCTACTGCTTTTTCTTGTCATATAAAGATATTACATGACATCGGTTACCCCATTCCATGTTATTTATCTGGATAGACTGGAATGGTGATACAGATAATGTCATAGAACTGTTGATAATGCCATAGAACTTTCGATAATGTCATAGAACTTTCAGGCAGTATCAAAAGAGAGAACAACAGCTGCTGAGGATAAAGGGATTCAGAGTAGTTACGAAGGCAAACAGATTATTAATTTAACAGAAACATATCAGAATATTGGATAGACACTAAAAGGAAAACAGAAGGGCATCTAGAGGTGTAAAAACTGTTTCCTATCGCTTTTAAGTGGGCTTTTCTGTAATGAAAAGATCAGTATTTATTAATTTAGACATTTGCACACCAGGCTAGCTTAATTTAGGCGCAACACCTATGGTATTTTTCAAGGGTATATTACAGCAGCAGAGTTACAACAGTATAGATGAAATATTAATATTAAAATATGAAAAGCTAAAATTTTAACGAAATACTTCCACTTGATCTTTGCAGTGGATGGGGGATGGGTGGACATGCATTAGTAGTCACCGGGGAGAGGGTGTGAACACAAGTCAATTTATGGAACAAAAGTTCGGTGGGATTGGAAACCCTAAAGGAAAACAAGGTGATGGGGCCAGATGGAATCCACCCAAGGTACTAAAGGAGCTGAACACAGTGCTAGCTGCCCCTGTGGCAACACTGTTTAACACCTCATTGGAGATGGCAATGATTCCAGAGGACTGGAGGAGGGCCATTGTTGTCCCTTACACATGAGTAGCAGCAGGGAGCAGGCTAGCAATTGCAGAGCAGTCAGTCCCACATCAGTGGTGTGGAAATTAATGGAGTCCCTGCTGAAGGAGAGACTGATGGAGCACCTGGAGACAAATGTGCTGCAGGACCACCATCAGCATGGCTTCACAGCCCAGGGAGGTCATGTCAGGCAAATTTCATAGATTTCTTTGACTGGGTAACTAGGGAGGGGTTCAGGGGAGGGCAGTAGATGTGGCCTATCTAGACTTCAGTAAGGACTTTGACAGTGTACCCACAGGAAGTTAATAAAGAAACTTAGCAGCCTGGGGGTGGGGAGAAGGAGGTGAACTAGGTATCTAACTGGTTGAAGGCTAGGAGGCAGATGGTGGTGGAAATGGCAAGTTACTCAGAGGATGAGAAAGTGACCATTGAGTGCCACAGGATCAGTACTGGGTCTTGTCCTCACAATGTCTTCATAAGTGACATTAATGAGGAACTGGAGGGAAGGTGTGTCTCTTGCAGAGGACACAAAATCAGCAGCAGAGTGGACACCCAGGAGGGGTGGAAAGAATGCAGTGGATCTTTGGAAAGTAGAGGAGTGCTCTAGGGAGTGGTAGCTGGGTTTCAATGCCAAAAAGTGCAAAGTCGCATACCTGGGGCTGGGAAACCTGAGGGTTATGTATAAAATGTGTGTGTTGGGGGTACTTACAGTTACCAAGTAAGAGTGGAACCTTGGGGTAATCATATCTGATGATCTTAAAGTGGCAGGGCAGTGTGACAGAGCAGTGGCAAGGCTAATGAGATACTGGGGTTCATAGGAGGGGTATTTCTAGCAGGAGAAGGGAGGTGGTGTTGTCTCTGTATCGCTCAAATGTTACACCACACCTGGAGTATTGCCTCCAGTTCTGGAGGTCACACCTCCATAAAGACATTGCAGAGTTGGAAATGGTCCAGAGGGGGCTGCCACAATGGTGTGGGTGTTACATGAGAAACCACACAAGGAAGAGGCCACAGGAGCTCAACACATACTCCCTGGAGGAGAGGAGAGTGAGGAGAGACATCACTGAGACCTATAAGTACCTCACAAGGGTGTACAAGGTGCAGGAGGGGAGTCTGTTTCATAGGAGGAGAAGTACCAGAAGGTGGGGGCATGCTATGAAGCTTGGGGGTGGAATTTAAGAAGGATGTGAAAATATTTCTTCACAGAAAGAGTAGTGGATACCTGGAACAGCCTGCCAGAAGAGGTGGTGAGGCAAAACAGCGGGAGCTTCAAACCTGCTAAGGGATAGGCACATGGTATAATAAGTAGAAGTAAGGGAGAAGGGAGTGACACTTGTGACCAAATAGGTGTAGTAAGGCAGGAAAATAGGAAGGCTAGATGAGCCAACTGGTCCTTTTCTGATTACACATTCTGTGTATGTGTCTATGTTTACATTACAGTATAAGGAATTTGATATACAGCATATATGATATGCAATGGTCTGACTCAAAATATGCAGTTTATCTTCAAGACTGAAAGCTGAATTGATCTCACTGGGTTCGGAACTGCTACATAATTGAATCGTGAATACTGGGGGCTGCATTAATATGGCTCCCAAATAAGGAAAAACAGGACTGTTTCAAAACAAACATACAAAACAATACACTGAGGTGTTCAAACAGATGCAACACTAGCCTAAATTTACAATAATAAAGAAATGGAAACAACTGGGCTTATATTCCCTTTAAGGTTTCTTTTAAAGCTGAGTGCTATGGCACCATGGGTCATAGATTTCTGTGTTCTTGGGCTAGTGACTGTTAAGGGATAGTTATTCTGTTTGTATTGACTGGAATACAGATCTGCTTAGATACAGATCTTGTTTTCTAAAGTCTTTGGGGAATCTGATATAGCTGACCAGGATTTTTCTTTTGAGTAAACACACTGAGTAGAAGTAAACATAGAAACATAGAATGGTGCAGAATGAGATGGTGTCTCATCAAATCTACCCATAGTTGTTACTACCTTATCCCCAATGACCTAGTGCTGTGGTGGAGTTTAATCCCCCACCCCTTCCACTGCCTCCCACTTCCTGTTTCCATGTGGGATTATATGTCCACTGGTCTTGTCCCACCCAGGCCATTAATGGAATGGTCCTTGCCCTGACAATTTCCACCAGTAATCTGCTCCAAGACTGATCAGGTAGATAGAATACCTGGGGGTGGGGGCTAAGCTTGTTGGGACGGTCAGAAGTTGGCTGTAGAACAGAAACCAAAGGTGTATTAGGGAAGGAATCCTTGCCTTGACTACTGGGGTCCCACAGGGCACACATGCTCAGTCTGGTGTTGTTTAACATATTCATAAGTGACATCATGGCTGGGATCAAGGGTAAGATATGCCTATTTGTGGACGACACAAAGATTTGGGGGAGGTGGACATGGAGGAGGAGACAGGAACTCAGGGAAGACCTGGCTGGGCTGAGAAGAGGTCTGGCAATTGACAACTGGGGTTCAACTCTAAAAAGTGTAAAGTTATGCACTTGGGATGAAAACCAGGGACAAAATACTAGTTGGGTTGTGTTCAGTTAATCAGGTCAGAAGAAGAAAAGGACCTGGGGTTAGTTATCATGAGTGACCTGAAACACTCAGCACACTGCAGTAAAGTTGTGGCCAAAGAAAATCGGATGCTGGATAGCCAGGGAATTACTAGCAGGAAGGCAGAGGCCAGTCTGCCATTGTAGAGGTCTCTAGTGAGACTGCACCTAAAATAAAGTGTGCATTATTGATGCCCTTATCTTAAGAAGGATATCAACTTGTTGGAAATGGTCCAGATAAGGGAAACAAAGATGATCCAGGGCCAGCAAGGCAACACTTAAAAGGAGAGGCTCATGGGGCTTAACATGTGCTCTCACGGACAGAAGGGAGAGGGAACATGAGTGAAACCTTTAAGTACCTTAAAGGTATAAACAGAGTGAGAACTGAGGGCCTCTTAGCAGAAACAAGATCAGTAGGGGCAACAGCGTAGAAGCTGTTGGTGAGAAAAGTTCAGGAAGGAGATGAGGGGATGCTTTCCATCAAGAGGGTAGTGGCTAAGTGGAATGAGTTGCCAGAGGAGGTGGTATCCCTAAGAACAATGAACAGCTTCAAGAGAAATTAGCACAGGGTGAGGGAAGTTACAGGAAGAAGGGAGGAGGGTTCCTCTGTAAACACAGTGGGAACTGCACTCTCAAGCAGACTAAATAGACTGTAAGGCCTTTATCTATTGGCACATTCATATGTCCATATGTTTGTGTCTGGGCAGATTTGTGGGCTGGCCCAAGATTTGGTAGCTAAACTTTAATGCAAAAAAATTAAGTAATGCAATAAAATGAGAATAAACTCAACCAATTATGCAAAGGCATTTCTCTTTATTCCTTGTATAGTATGCAAAGTAAGATGATGGTTATTCTGTGGGAGGCACAAAATTAATTTCATATTTGGGAGAGCCTCAAGATCTTTCTATGGCATGGAGGCTCACTGTGAAAAAGCCTGACAACTCCAGATCAACGCTTTCCATTACCAACTTTCTGGGTGTTATGCTACAACAGGTTGGCGCCTTCAGATACCTGGGCATAACTCTGGATCATCCTCTCCTTTCATAAGCACATCCAGTTCCTGTCCACCTCACTACACACTAGACTCGGTCTCCTATACCGCCTAAACACTATCTCCCCAGAAGCCATCCACGTTGCTATATCCTCCTGTAAACTCTCCACTTTGGATTAAGGAATTTGTTACCTATGGTTTGGCCAATCAAACAGCCCTAAGCCGCATCAAAATCACCTTAAACAAAGCCTGTCATCTTATCACAGACTGTGACAAACTTATCCATACTTGCGTGCTGTACCAGCAGGCCCAGTTGCTAAACTTTGACTCAGAGATTTAAATATCATTCCTGCCTCCTGGCCAAGAAGAACTGCACTTAACCTCGCTTCACAGGCCTGGTCCCCTCATCCAACCAGTTCAAACAAACAGATGCACCAGAAGTACTGCTAAGTCACTCTGTAGGTCCCCACTGTAGGACCTCCCTTGATCAAAGGGCCTTCCAGTGTCAGGCCCCAAATGGCTAAATGAGCTCCCCACACCCATCCTACATGAAATAAAACTGGGTCCTTTCAAGCCCCATCTCAAAAATCTGCTCCTGTTGCAATCCTCCTGTGATTGCCCTAATTTCTCCACCCACCCCTCACTTCCTCTTTCCCTACCTTTCACAGCTAGTCCCTATTTCTCTCCCTCTTTTACATTGCCGTGCTCACAATTTACCCAGTTGCCTGTCTTTGATCCTACTCTTATGTGTCTGTTTCCTACAAATTTCTCTAGTGCCTGGCTTTAGGTAATATCCTCTGAATCTCCTTGCTTGTTTAATTTTGGACAATGGGCTTGTTCTGCCCAAAGATTACTGTTGACTACCTGTACTTTATATCTAATTTCCTATTGTATTTTAACATTATTTTCAATGTATTTCTCTCTTATGTAACTTCAAATGTTTCTATGACGTGGAACCTTTACAAAGGAGTCCTTGACTCAAAAGTATATTTTTCCGATAAAAGATAATAAATAAATAATTAATAAATAAATAAATAAATTAACTAATCATATAGTTTGATCTACAGATAACTCTCAGATACAAAATTTCCTTCAGTTTCTCAGCTGAAAGATGATGATTTTATAATGAGTATCATGAATGATCATTATTAGTTATGTTCAAAGATCATATTCAAGCTTCAAAACCATCATTGTGATCATGGCTAACAATGATTAAACATAAACGTTAAATGGCCACCAATCAAACACCATGATGTCATGGGAATGGTGATTGCAATTATTTATTTATTTATTTGAAAAGTTTCATCAGGAAAGGCACATTGAGCTGCAATAGTTTGTCTCCCATCGTTCTCGCGGGGCAGTGAAAAAGTGGGTAGCAACAATAGTTACAGAAATAGTAAAATTAACAAGAATGTGACAGAACAATAATGGAATGCGTGTAATTCACATTGAGTCGATACAAATCAGTATTGGTATACATATAGCACATCACTAATTTATTTATTTTTATTTAAGAGTTTAACCTGGAGGCATGATGAGCAGGGTTGCTCGATTCCAGATACGTCCTGGGGACAAGTCCTGATAAATAATACAACACAGTTTACAGTAGTTTACATCACATGTGGCTGCAGGCCTGGACATTACAGACAGTAGGCAGTTAGGGTCCAAGGAGGTGAGGAAATACACTTGGATACATTTACACAGGATACTGTCTGAGGCCACGTGATGGTGGCTAAGCAGAGGCCCATAGGGTAGGCACAGAATGGGAACTAGCTAAAGCAAGAGCAGCTGGTGGAGAAGTGTGTGCTGAGGAGGAGGTTGAGGTAATGGGGGTTGGTTGCATGTCTAATATCGGCAGACAAGGCGTTCCAGAACATGGGAATACATTATTTGGTGACTAGCCTTTAGTTGTGTGCATGTTAAGTGCAGGTTAGGTACTATACAATAGATATACACATAAACTAGTCACAGTTTTGAAATTTACAGATATGTACAACCTTATTATATTCATTGTAAGACTTGAGGTAAGAGCTTGAGAATATCATAGTGACTAACAAAGGTAGAAGGGAGAAGGGGTAGTGACCAACCCTTTCGAATGCATGAACCCTGCAAATAGTAAGCACAGGATAAGAAATCAGAAAGGACTGAAGTGTCAGGATGAGGAAAATGAAGGTGAAAGGTCATCAGTATACAGTGCACATATAGTTGGGAAAATAAATTATTGGCAGGGTACAGCAAATAGAATAACACTGCTGGAAAGTAAACACTGTTGCTAGAAAGGAAAAAGAGAGTTCCTAGAGACTAGACACTATAACCATCTAATGAGAAAGTGGGTGATTGTTGCAAGCAAATCTGACAAGAATAAGGCAGTAGGAGTATCACAGGATTGCTGGAAAGGAAAAGAGTGTCCCTAGTGGCCAGCTACTATAACCAGCTAATGGGAAATTAGGGTGATTGTGGCAAATTGAGGGATTGCAGCAGTATGATTGAGGGACTGAGGGATTGCAGTAGCATGATTGAGGGATTGCAGTAGTATGATTGAGGATTGCAGAAGTATGATTGAGGACTGAGGGATTGCAGCAGTATGATTGTGGGATTGTAGCATTATGACTGAGGGATTGCAGCAGTATGATTGAAGAGCTGTAGTAGTATGATTGAGGATTACAGCAGTATGACTGAGGGATTGCAGCAGTATGACTGAGGCGTTGCAGCAGTATGACTGAGGATTGTAGCAGTATGATTGAGGGATTGCAGCAGTATGCACAAGGGATTGCAGCAGTATGATTGAGGATTGCAACAGTATGACTGAGGGATTGCAGCAGTATGATTGAAGGATTGAAGCAGTATGACTGAGGGATTGCAGCAGTATGATTGAGGGATTGCAGCAGTATGACTGAGGAATTGCAGTAGTATGCACAAGCAGTCCTGGTGGGCTAGAAAGGAATAACATGTACAAAGGGGAACAAAATGTAACAGGCTGTATGGCCTAGTGGATTAGACATCTGGCAATGGAGGACTTAATACAGGGATCATGGGTTCAAAATCAACCCAGGAGACAAAAGAGAAAAGAGGTGGGTATATAATAGACTGGGGGTGCACATTGGTAGCAGGAAGGAAGGGATTAATTTAAACTGTTACTTGACAGGGTTAGGAGAATAGTGACACCAAGTAATTAATAATGATCTCATAATATTATGATTTTCATGATTGCCTATGGTCAAGATTACTGCAGTTAATTAAGAAAATCACTGTATCTTTTTCTATGCTTTTGGAAATTTATTGTGTCTTCTATTTAGATATCTTTATTGGAATCATCAGTTATGATACAACTTCTATACAGACTCTCTGCTCATATTTATATGTACTCTGACTCCTCACTTTCCACTCATTTTATAAACACTCAAACTGGTTTATACACCTCCATTCAGTGGTTCCTTTTATGACTGTGGAGAATTCCTAAACGTGCCTGGTGTGTGCTCAAACATTTTCCTAACAGTCTGCAAACTAATACTGTCAAGGCAAAATTGTTTTACAATAGAATTACTAGTATTTGGTCCATAAACTGTATGCAAATTAGTTATGCAAGTGTATATGCTATACCTAACATTGCATGTACTCTTTCTAAATGTATTAAAACTTGACTTCATGTGATTTACATTATAATTTGCTTTTGCTGATATTTGACATTCACATTTTCATAACAGTAGCAAAACTTTTACTGTGTAACTTACAATATCATTATGCAGAACTAACATATTCATCAATGATCAACAATGATCAACACTTATCACCCCACCCAGATCATCAAAACCATCATGCTGATTTAAACTTACAGAAATAATCAATAATCATCAGCTGGTGATATGAAAGTTACATTTGATGATTAAATCATTATCTAGATGATCATACATCACAATCTCACTTGTTGATGTTATAGTAACATTTGATGATTAACAATGATCAGTCATGACTGACCGTCAAAACCACAACTGATGATTTTCCGTTTTGCCTGGGTTGTTTAGTTCTGGCTTTAGGGTTGCCAATTTCCTCCAGGTAGGATAGTATCAGTATACATTTCACAGGTAAATGTCGCTATTGGTGTGTTTGGCTCTCCCATGTTTGTACTGAACATATTACAGTTTATACATTTCTTGCACACACAAACACACAAACACGTGCACACACACACATATGCACGAATGTGCACACACACACACAGATACACAGAGTAGCTACAGTCTCTTTGTCAACTGATTTGCTCAAATTTTTACGTTAAGTTCACCAAAATATCTTCTCCTCTCAGGCTTCTCTTGGGTGACTCTGGCAGACACTGCTTCTGCCAGTACTGCCTCAACCCAGTGGTCACCGACACTCACACAGGCTCAGTATTAAATAGTCATGAGACCAGAAGTGCCTTCAGACACTACTTCCATTTTCCAAAATCGGGTGGTGTTTCTAAAGGCTAAAAATGCTTTTCTTGCTGCCCTAAGTAGGTTTACTGGCTATTTACTCAATTTACTGGATTTAGCGGGACAAAAGAAGGCTCACGGCCCATCAAGATTGTACCCCGTAATAGTGGATAATTTCTGGGAGTATAATGAATTTATCTATGTGTCTAGTTTTGTTTTAAAGGTATCAAGTTTGTTACGTTAATCAGTTCCTTTGGTAATGAATTCCAATATTCAGATGCTCTTATGCAGAAAAAATTATCACGTTTGTAAGTGTTTGCCCAATCAACTAGGAGCTGCTGGTTATATAATCTACCTACTGTTAGTTTATTAGCTAGTGATAGCCCACGTTGTTTCATTAATACAGGCGATTCTGATAATTTGTAAGTGAGAAGAATATCACCCCTTTTGTCTTCTTAAATTGAGGAATACAGTCCTGTTTCTTTAAGTCATGTGTCATAGTTTTTGGTTTTAATTCTTGGAATAATTTTGGTAAGCTGTCTTTGTATTTGCTCTAAACGATTTATGTCTCCTTTTAGATATGGACTCCAGAAGGAGTTTCTGCTTTTAAATGTTTACAGGGGACTATGGGTGTCTCGTAGCACTCATGTCTCTCAAGAATCAGAATCCCCTTCCTGGCCGAGTGCAATCCTCCACAGTCCCAGGATGACTTGCTATAGTCAGTAAGAGAGGGAGTTAGAGACAGTATACCCCATTTTGAGAGTGAGAGAGTATTTTGTTCATATTTTGCTTTTCTTAGCAGTCTAAATCACAGCCACATGCAGGGATGCTGAGTGCTATGTGGGACCCTGCTCAAAGCCATCAATGGTGCCAGCCACAGTAATGACACCCTGGACCTCAAAATCCCTACGGCTAGTACTGGACGTAGTACTTGCACCCCTCTCTAGCTTTCACAATTGCTCCTTCTGCCTCAGCCAATTCCCTCATGTCTGGAAGACCACTGTGATCACCCCTATACACAAAGGAGGGGACCATACTTCCCAGGAAATTACAGACTGATATTGATCCTCCTTCCGCTCTCAAAAGCCTTAGAAAAGATTGTAGCAGACCAGTTAACTGACTATCTAGCCAAACACAACTTCCTCTGTGTGGAGCAGCACGGTTTCCACAGGGGCATAGTACCTCCACTGCCTTCCTTGAATTTACAACTCTAAACACGCGAGCCCTTGATAAAGGGCTCTCTTGGAGTGCAGTTTACATTGACCTATTGAAAGCCTTGATACCATCAGCCACCCACTTCACCTATCCACCCTATCTCAACTAGGTTTCTCACAAGGCCCCTGGCCTGGTTCACCAACTACCTCACCTCCTTTCGCAGTGTGTGAAGATTAATAGCACCCTCTCCAGCAATCGGCAGGTCCACTCAGAGTCTCCGCAGGGCTCAACCTCAGCCGACTACTTTTAGTCTGTACTTAAACATGCTCCCCAAATCATGCTCCAAAAAATACTCCTTATACAGATGATGCTGTCATCTTCTCATCCCACCAGGTCCCTGCCCACCTTTAAAGTGCCCTCCAAAACTCCTTCAACCAGGCTGAAGCCTGGTTCCTGGACTGAAGACTTGTAATCAATCCAAAAATACTAAGCTCATGCTTTTCTCACAGTCAAAACATGCACAAGGACAACCCCTGTCTAGTACACTCCTTCCCTTGAATGAGTCAACACCTATAAATACCTTGGCATAACCTTCAACACTGCCCTCTCCTTTCATGACCATATGCACACTCTGCATCTGCTATAAACTTGTGTGTTGGCCTGCTTGACCGCCACAAGAACTACCTCCTCTCTGAAGCCCCAAGGCTGGCCATCACCTCCTCAGTCCTAACCCTAGTGGACTATGGCCTTCTAGTATATGGTGCAGCAGACAAAAGTGCACTCAACAGAATCAAAATGTCTCTCAACAAGGCTTGCCAACTACTTACTGGTTCCAGCAGACTCACCCACACCTGTACACTATATGCACAGGCAGATATACTCAACTTTGAGGAGAGACTGCACTACAAACCTCTCTCTTTGCCAAGAAGATAGTAGCTAGATTAATGCCTCCTGGCCTGTCTACTGCACTCAGCCCCTCTGTCGCTACTGTCTCCACCCGAGCTCCCACAAAGGTAATTTCAAGTGCCCAGAGTAAGGACATCCCTGGCCCAAGGTAATTTCTTTACCAAGACCCATCCTGGATCAACTCTTTTCCTCTGCCATCTCCTCAATACAAAGAATTGACCCATTCAAAACTGCCCTTAGGCACCATTTAGTCAACACTCGCTGTTGTAACTCGCATAACTATTATGACCCTTCCTCTTGGGTCCCCCCAATTGTTCTAGTGCCTTATGTAAACTAAAAGCATGCCATAGATTGTTACATGCATTGATGTTTAGCTACCACATTGTATAGGATCATATCTTAAGCTACCACATTGTATAGGTCCTTACCTTATAGTTTATTGTGTACGTACTCATATAGAAAAGTTATATCTCCTTTTGTCATCACCGAAGACTACTTTGTACCTGTGATTGTTTGTTTACCTGTCTTTGTACCATGATGAGGAGCTTTTGTAAATGAGTCCTTGACTCAAAGGTTTGCAATTCTGATACCATTAAATAAATAAATAAGTCATGCACACAAAACTGTTTCCCTTTCTCGACTTTTCTGTGTCAGCAGTTCTGTATCTGCCTTTGCAACCTTGATTGTCCTCTTACGCACTCTAGTTTTTTCCTGATACTCATCCCATTCTTCGTCCCCTGTTTTTCTTTGTACCTTATAAGGGCCTTTATTTGGCCTTCACTGCCTTCCTGACCTTTCAGAGAACTATATAGATCAATGGTGAGACCCCCACCTGGAGTACTGTGTCCAGTTCTGCAGGTCCCATCTCAAGAAGGACATAGATCGGGTGGAGACAGTACAGAGAAGGGCGACCAAAATGGTGCATGGCCTGCATTAGAAGCTTACAAGGAAAGACTCAGGAGTTAAATATGTACTGTCTAGATGAAAGGAGGGAAAGGGGAGACATGGTTGAAACATTCAAATATCTTATCAACAAGGTACAGGATGGTGGCATTTTGCACAGAAAGAGATGCTCAGGAACAAGGGACATGTTATGAAGCTGGAAGGGGAGACTTATAGAGATATGAGGAAATACTTCTTTATGGAAAGGGTGGTGGACATCTGGAACAGACTCTCAGCAGAGGTGGTGGGTACTGAAACAGTAACAGGTTTCAAACATGCATGGGATAGACGCAGGGGATATTAGTGATATGGTTGGGGAGGCCAGAGATCAGTTAGGGTGTATGGTAGCACAGAAGGTAGGGACCTTAGGGCAAACTAAGGGGCCAGGAGGTCCTTTTCTGCTGATAGCTGATAATATGTTTCTAGGTAATCAGATTGGTTTCTTATAATTGTTTCTCTTGATAACTGTTCTCGAGTGCATGTTTTCATTGCCTAGAGAATGGCCCGTTTATAACCCCATCTTTTTCCACTTCCTTGATGCTGTCTACCCCAGCTAACCTGCCCAGCTTTAATTTTCTCATCTGGTTGAAATATGCTCTACTGAAGTTTAGCAATCAGCCACAGATAAAGGTTTGCTGGTTCCAGGGACAGCTTGAACCATATAGTATTGTGGTCGCTGGACCTCAGTAATTCCCCAGCCTGTACTCTGCCTACACTTTCTGAGATGGTGAGTACTACAATGAGAATGGCAGACTCTATGGGCCAAGTGGTCCTTATCTGCCATCAAATTCTATATTTCTATGTTACTAATATGTCTAAAGCGATCCATGACCTGCTGCACCAAAATACAGTCCTGCAAAGTATCAAGCAGGGTGGGCCTGGTTTCTGGTGCTTCTGTTTGCTGGGATGGCCCATTTGATGTCTGGCAGGCTGAGATCCCCTACTACTACAACCTGCAATTTTGCCACCCCTTTCTCTTCCGCTCCTAGTTCCTTATCTCTCTCTCTTTCTCCTGCCCTGGTGATTGGTAAACCACCAAATGTTTCCTACCGACAAGTCTGTAAGCCGTACCCACAGTTATTCTACCTCCCATTCCCTCCAATGGATGCATCCTCTACTACCTCTATTCCTTTGCTGATGTAAATGGCCACCCGCCTCTGTATCAGCTGTATAAGGTGTACCTAGGGAATGCCAGGTCCCAGTCGGCATTCTCACTGACTCATGTTTCTGTAACAGCTACTAGATCCAGCCCAAAGTTTTCCATCAGTGCCCGGCGCACTAATTTTATTACCCAGACTCCTGGCATTGAGGCTCACCACTCAACAACTTGCTCTCCCATCCTTTCTGGTTCTTAACTGACTTCCCTTATCACAGTTCCTGGTATTCTTGGTGTCTTGGTGTTTCTTTTTGATGGTCTATTTAGTGTACACTTCCTAGTTAATAATAAAATAATAATCTGTATTTGTTATGCGCCTTTCAGATTATCAAGGCACATTACATAAAGTTAAAACATAAAGATAAATCAGCAGTATATAAATATTCAATAAAAACCCAATAATCAGCATTAAAACTCAGAATATGCCCAGCTCCATAAGTAAGTTTTTAGAGCCTGTTTGAAACCCCCATGGTTGCACACTCCCAAAGCTGACAGGGTAGAGAATTCCAAAGGCTGGGGCCGTGTACATAAATGCACGGGCCCTGAAGATTTGAACTCTACCCTTGGAATCTCTAGCAACCCTCATCAGCTGAACGGTGCAATCGCTCGGGCAGTAAGGGACAGAAGTTCTTTCAGGTAGGTCAAGTCCATGTAGGGCTTAATAAGTCAGCAATCCAACTTTAAAGGTGATCCGCCACTGAACCAGCAGCCAGTGCATTTCAGACAGCACTGGTGTGATGTGGCATGTCCGGGGAGTCCCCGACAACAACCAGGCCGCAGCGCTCTGCACCAGCTGCAGGCGGTGGATATCAACCCTGGAGGCCCAAAGTAGAGGGAGTTGCAGTAATCAAGGCGCAAGGTCACAAAGGCGTGGATCAGTGTAGGGGCTCCCCAGATGGAACAAGGTGCTTGATGCTAGCGATGTTCCTCAGATGGTAAAAGGATGACTTAGCAATTACCGACACCTGAGATCGCAGTGTCAGTCCATCGTCAAGCATCACACCCCTAGGTCCGCATCAGTTCAGAGGTGAGGCTGAGCACCCAGGAAAAACCCTGTGGTCTGGCCAGTCCCTGACCCCCTATCTGGTGAGCCAGATCCACAACCATCACCTCAGTCTTCCCTGATTTCAACTTCAGCCAGCTGGAATTCATCCAGGCCTGGATTTCAGCAAGGCAGTTATTAAATACTGAGAGTGCACTACCTGGTTGGGTGTGAAAGACAGGTAGAGCTGGGTATCATCAGCACAGTAGTGAAACCTCAGCACATACCATCTTACAATGTCTCCAAGGGCAGCATATACACGTGAACAACATGGAGGACAGCACTGAGCCCTGAGGGACCCACATAACAGAGAGAGGGGTAGGAGGAATAAATCCCGACACCACCCTCTGAGTTCTGCCAGTGAGGAAAGACTTAAACCACTAGTAAGGCCACAGATGAACCTCAGGTGCTCAAGCAGTACCTCATGGTCCACGGTGGAAAGGCTGAGGAGAGACCAAGGAGCACCAAGATGGACCAGCTTTTCTGATCTCTCGCCATCAGGAGATCATTGGGCACCTGAACCAGTGCAGTCTTGGTACTGTGCTCTTTCAAAACTGGATTGAGATTCGTAGATGTTATGGATGGTCAAATGGTTCTCCAGCTGTATAGCCACTACCTTCTCAATCACCTTCCCACAAAGTGGAGGTTAGAGATAGGTCTGTAGTTGGCAAGGCAGTCTGGGTCCAGAGAAGCATTCTTCAAGAGGTGTCACCACCGCCTCCTTCAGGGAGCTGGGAAACTCACCCAACTCAAGGGAGCACCAGACTATCTGTGCCAGGACCAGGCCAATGATGTCACAACAACCCATAATTAGGGATGTTGGGTCCAGATCCAAACTACAGCACATAGGGTGCATACTCTGGACAATCCGCATGACATCCACATGCTCCGGCTGGTCAAAGGTACTCCAGGAGAAGTGAGGACAGTGGCTGGGCACCAATCATTAGCATCCCCATAGAGTGTGTCACTGGATCTCTGCCCTGATGTCGGCCACCTTATCCATAAAGAACTGAGTGAGCTCCTCACACTCCAACTGTGAAAAGAGTAATTGAACCTGCAGGCAGGCTGGATTGCACAGCCTGTCTACAGTTTGAAACAGCTGAGCTGGTCGGTTCTGAGTGGCAGCAATCTTCCCAGAAAGGAACTCTGCCTTTTACAGACGATTGTTGATTGGTAGAGTTGATAATGCTCTAGCAATCTAAGATGGTTGGCCTCCAGGGCAGATTTCCACCAGCAACACTCTAACCTTGTCTTAGTTGCTGCAACTCCTCAAAGTCCCATCAAACCAAGGGGACCGAGGGCAAAGGAGGAGAGGATGAACACGGACAGGAGCGATAGAATCCAGGGCTGTGGCAGTGACCTTGTTATAGGCCAAAACCAAGGCCTCTGGGTTCCCGCTACCACAGGAAATTCTGATAGGTCAAGCACCACTGCTAGGCCTTCAGGGCTCACATCCCGTAAAAGCGGTACCTAACCATCTCCACAGGGGTAGGCCTGCAAGGGGGTGCAGAAATCGAATCTCATGGTGTAGTGATCGGACCACTCGACAGGTACCACCCCACATGGGAGGCTTCAATCCCCAGGAGAAAAACGAGTCAAGGGTGACCGTGTTTATGAGTAGCAGAGGTAGCAATCTGTGTAATGCCCAGTGAAGTCATCAATTGGAGGAAGTGTTGTCCAATAGGAGTTCAGCATTGTTCCAGGCATTGAAGTCACCCAGAACCATCGGCCAGGCAACTCTAACGCCATTATCGATCATGAAGTCTGCTACTTCCTGAAGGAATCGCTTCTCATCCCCGGGTGGATAGTAGATGAGGGCTATCCTACAGCCTACACCTGCTACTATGGTACACTCAAATGACCTGGCATCCTCAGCTGGTACACTCGTGAGGCCCAATTCAGTTTTGAAACAGACTGCAACCCCTCTCCCTGTGGTCCAATCTCAGGTGGTGTATCACTGATTACCGGCTGAACCGCAGCCTCAAGTATGGGGCCAGCATTTTCAGCCAGCCAGGTCTTGCTGATGCATGCCAGATCTGATGTCCCAAAAAGATCTGCAATAATCTCAGTCTTGTTCTTACGGATCTAGCATTGCATAACACTGCTCGGGTTGGACGGGTCTCCTGGGCCGCCTCTAACCACCTGCCCACCAGTAATGGTGGTGTCCTTGAGTATGGAGACTAGACATGGAGCCACATTCCAGAACCCATTTCGCCCCAGGGCGCCTTCTGGACTTAACTGGCCTGATGCGAGTGTCCCACTCCATCCATCCTCTGCTGTTCGCACCCCCACCCCCCGGGCAATGCCCAGCACTCCACAGTGCTACTAGGTTTAAGGAGGCAGTATGGTGCAGTGGGTTAAGGCTGTGAGCTGCAAATCTGAGAGACCTGGGTTTGAACTCACAGCCCCCTAGGTGCATACTGTGTGACCCTGAGCAAGTCACTTAACTTCCTTGTGCTCCCAGGTTGCATCTCAAAACAAGCTTTCAGCTTAGTGTGTCTCACCTGGTAAAATAATTGGTAAAAATAAAAAAAAATAGGTAGAAAATAATAAAGGGAGGGAGGAGGCTGGGGTGTGAAGGCACGACTTGGGGGAGGCCTACACCACATACCACAGGCTCAAATAAACACCGAGCAAAGGCAAGAAAATACCCCAGAAAACATAAAACAAAATATAAATAATACACACAACTTCACAGCTCGCACTCTGAGGAAAAGGTAATATAAAGCAAAAAACAAAAACCAGAATATAAGACAGATCAAATTATACCCTTTGTTTCTGAAACTCCCCTTTATTTCACCAAGGGGAGATTCAAATAAAATAAATAAATCAAGCAATCCACCATCCCCACCCAAGCAAAACTATATTATAATAAAACTACAATACATTAAATTATACAATGGCAAGAAAGAATCTTGGACTGTGATTGGTCAGTTTGGGGCTGGACCCATGGTGTTATCCAGTACAACTCACAGGTCTAGTCTCAGCATCACTGTGAACCTGTAGATGAGCATTTGATGGATTGTTTGATTGAGCTTTTGATTGATTGTTTTATCTTCTCTTAAAAACAAAATATTTTCCACACAAAACATCTTTAAAATTATTTTTTATTCTGTATAACAACGAGCCATTGTATAATAGGAATAATGCACTCAGGGTGCATGTCGTTTGGGATAACGCTACTTGGCATTGGACGCACTTCGGCTGCAGGCGTGACGTTATTCCAGCACGGCACACACCCTGTCGTGCATTATTCCTTTATTGTAAAAACACCAGTCCAGATTCCACAGTCTCTATAGATAGTGTAAATGATGGTCCAAAGGAGAAAGGTGATATATCACCATAAAGAGTCACTTCTAGGAAATCCAGACCACAGGGTAGAACACTGAAAACAATGTAACTGAAACTTAAGACCAGAAATGACAAAATAAAAGTTAAGTGCACCTCCTCTCATGAGATGTACAAGTTAGCAAAGGATGAAATAAGCAGTAAAATGCAGTTCTGACCCCCAGGCCCTCTCACTACCTGGGGATCTGAAATAAACTGGGCACTCTCACTGCCTGGAACAAGGTGCAAGGAGAAAAGCTTTGAGTTCTGATCATGAATTGAAGGTTTTGATCGATTAGTTTCCCAAAGGTAATCTCCTTATGGAAGGAAGCCTCCCAAAATAGTCTAGATCTTCTTTGGAATCAAAGTGCTCAATGACAGTCTGAATATCAATCAAATCTATGCCAGACACCCCAAAATCTCTATCTGTGATGGCTGCCACCAGAAATCTCTGTCCCACCACGGCACCCCCTGCCTGCACCAGCTGGCCAACGAGGGTGTTGGAGAAACCTCGCCCACCGGCCGCTCTCCCGGTCAGTCCAGGCCCAGTCCTCCCAGGCAGAAGCAGATTCTGGTGGCTAGTCACCCACAATTACGGGTCATGCAGTCCCGATCTAGAAAACTCCCTGTCAGTCTTAGGACCAATTTCCAAGCAGTCACCTCAGTAAAGGACCAGATCCAAGACAGTCACCTCACAAAAGGACCAAGTCCAAGTGACCTGAAGCACTCCATGCAGTGCAAGAAAGCAGCAGCAAAGGAAACAAGATGCTGGGGTGCATAGCTAGGGATCAGTAGTAGGAGAAAGGAGGTTATACTGCCCTTGTACAGGTCACTGATAAGGCCGCATCTAGAGTATGGAGTTCAGTACTGGTGCCCGTGCCTCAAAAAGAACATTAACCTGCTGGAGAAGGTTCAGAGGAGGGCTACAAAGATGACAGCTGGTCAGCAGGGCAAGGCATACAAGGAAAGGTTGAGGGCACTGAATATGTATGCCCTGGAAGATAGGAGAGAGAGAGACATGATTGGGACATTCAAGTACTTGAAAGGGATAAATAAGGTTGATAAGGAGAGTCTCTATAAGCTGAGTGGCAACCATATCACAAGGGCACAGTCTTAAGCTGGAGGGTGGGAGGTTTAGGAGAGCGGTCAAGAAGCACTTCTTCACAGAGAGGGTGGTGGACACTTGGAATGCACTGCCAGAAAGGGTCATCTCATTGAAGACAGTGGGAAGCTTTAAGAGAGGCTGGGATAGGCATGTGGGAAGGTAAGAATCATGGGTATGGAGGATGGGAGGAGTGGGGAGGGAGGGCAGGGACATTAGCTCAAGCTGTGGACCCTGCAATACAAACAGACTTGATAGACCAAATGGCCTTCTTCTGCTGGCTTCTTCATGTCGTGATGTTTGTATAAGTCAGACCAACGAGTCTGGGCACAGGATGACATTGGTTCGGCTTCACATCACACTGTCCACCTCTCATCTGAGTGTTCCTCTAGCATGCCATGCTACAATTTCCCTCAGTCCACAGTTTACTCCAAATCTGAGGGCTACAACAGCTGAAAAATCCACAGTCCTGAAAATTCTTTGAAAAACTCGTAAAGTTTCCTTACAAATTCAGGGCAGCAGCGGCCCAGTCAGACAGCCCAGTGTTCACTCCGTAGCCGGTTGAGCGACTCCGTAACACTCCAGTGAGTAAGTTTTGACTTAAAATGCCATTTATCTATGCAATTTAGGTATGCAGTTTAACTATTTAAGCCAGGCCAAGCGGAGGGATAGAAGAAATGAAAAAATGTAGAGAGCCGAAAAACTAACTAAAACTAGTTGTCCATGAGCAGGGCTCTTTCAGCGCACTAAAACGGTGGCCATCTTGGGGTATTAAACCCCTTAACTTATTTTACACTGTACTACTACTACTACTACTTGTTGCACCCTAGCCTCCATTTCTGGTTGAGTCCTGGCTAGGTTCCCCACTTCAACTTCCTTAGCTATGGAATCACTAGCCCCAGGCCCCACCACAGCTAGTTTAACTGTTTGCCAATGCAGATGTAACCCCTAAGCAGCCCTACTCCTTGTGTTACACCCTGCCTACTACCTATGAGACAGGCTGAGGAGTTTGGGTTCTTAAACTTACATTAGGTTCAAACAATTGTGCAGTGCCTCCACTCAGAGTTTACCTTTACCATGGGCCAGATGTTATTTATTTATTTATTTATTATTTATTTAGTGATTCGAAAAGACCTTTGAGCACAAACTCTTTAACAAAGGTTCCACATCATAGATTGCAAAACAAAGTACAATAGGAGAAAGCAAAGGTACATCACAATGAATGATACAGCTTGGATTCAAAACTTACAGAATAACTCAAAACATAGGCTACGTTAAAATAACAAGAAAAACACTTTATGGGGGTGGGAATAAGCAGCCACAAAGTGCTTTGTCAGTAGTTCAGAGGGACAGGGGTAGCTGGCAGTGGGGTGAAGAAAGGAGGGTTCGAGAGAGAGAGGTAGGTACTGTGGTAGAGGTGAAGGGTGGTGGAAGAAGGGCAATAAGGTATAGGGAGAAATAGGGGTGAGGAGGCTGAGCGGAGAAGACATGCTAGAGTAAAATGGTGGGGTGTGAGGGGCATGGTCAGGTAACTTGCATTAGTAGTGACTGTTAGGAAACTCACGGGCTGGGAGTTGGGGGAATTGGGGTGGCGGGTGCTGAAGGAGCATGATGTGAACTGATTTCTGAGGCAGGTCATGAGAAGGGACAGAGGAGTGGGTACCTGAGGCCTGCCTAGTGATTGCTGGGGGCAGAGAGCGGATGTGGCTGAACTTAGGGGCTGGTGCACTTAGATGCTGTTTGAGGTCAGTTTTGAATTGGGCTAAACAATTGGTGGCCAAGAGGTTCCCAGGGAGTTCATTCATCCATAGGGGGGCCTAGTAGGCAAATGCATATTGCCCAAGTGAGGTGAAGGAAAGAGGATAGCCAAGGCCCTCTAGTCCCTCCCCTGGTGACCTGTAATGAATTGGCTGCCTTGTTCAAATTGCCTAGACAAGCCAGTGTTTAACCCAATAAAGTCTTCTTCCCTAGGATGCAAGTCTGGAATTTGACCCTGTTTCTTAATGACAGCCAATCTGCTGCTTGTACAGAGTACAGGTGTGCATGCCATGCTCAGCATCCAGGGTGAGTCTGCAGGCTTTGTTGAGTGCAGTCTGAACTTTTTTTTTTTTTTTTGGGTATTCTCTCTCTTCCAGAGCTCCAGCTACGACCCCACCCTCCGTTGTTCCCCAAGCGCCATCCCGGACATCAGACCCCTCCCTTGTGCACCCTGCGACTTACCCTTTGCGGCAGGTGGTGGGGGCGACTCAACCACCCCAGCGGATCCATGCAGAGGCGCCCTTCCAGGAATAGCTGCAGAGAACAACCGTGCTGCGCAGGCTCGCTTTTTCTATGTTTTCCTCCCGGCCGGTCATGGCGATGCAATGGCGCTCGACGACTGGGTACACGCCGCCGCGTCGTGCCCCAATCAAGCATCTGCATGACCCGCCCCTCGCTTGCAGCTACGTGCTGTCGACCCCAGCCTGCTAGGGTCAGGCAAGCCCGCCACCAAACCCCTCCCCGGAGAGATGGAGAGCAGTCCCTGGATGCTCAATCCATCTCTCCCGCACCCACGGCAACCACATGCCCGCTCCCGAACATGGGTCGCCAGGGGCGAGGTGTGGTGACCAGCCAACCTCAGCGCCACCGGGCTGGCGTGTCTGAACCTCTTGAGTGCTGTATCTGTTACCACCCTGTAGACCACTAGCCTGTAGTCAATAGTAGATATGATGGAGCTGTAGACTGAGAGATGGAGGGCCCTGGAGAGAGGTATTGCCTGTGCCTGTACAGGAAACCAATCTTGGTACTGACTATCTTGACCAGAGAGTCAATATGGTGTGCAAATGTGAGGTGTCATCTATTATGACCCCCAGATACTTGAACAAGTGGACTTGTTCCAGCGACTCACTGCATGAGTTGGAGAGTCATAGATTCATAGATTCATAGAAGTGTGACGCAAAAGGACTGAACTAGGCCCACCAAGTCTGCCTATTTGCCCAGCTATCTTCTTGGACCTGTGCCTTCCCCTTTAACACTCCCATGTGGTTGTCCCATGCCTTTGAATCCCTCCACTGTTTCCTCTCCAACGACTGCTTCTGGGAGTCTGTTCCACTT
Organism: Neoceratodus forsteri; assembly: GCA_016271365.2. Lineage (NCBI taxonomy): Eukaryota > Metazoa > Chordata > Ceratodontiformes > Ceratodontidae > Neoceratodus > Neoceratodus forsteri. The sequence continues at coordinate 85,697,200 of CM028132.1, read as the reverse complement.
TTCTATGACTCTCTCTGAGTAATAGTATTTTCTAATGTTACCCTGAACTGTCCTCCCTCCACCTGCAGGCCATGCCCCTATCCTCTGACTTCCTTTCATCTTGAAGATGCTCCACCCGGCACCCTGTTTATACCCTTAAGGTACTTGAAGGTCTCAATCATGTGCCCCTCTCCCTCCTCTGCTCCAAGGAGTACATGTTCAAATCTCTCAACCTTTCTTCATAGGATCGGTGGCTTAACCCTTTAACCATTTGTGTCACTCTCCTCTGAACCCCTTCTATTCTCCCACATCCTTTCTGAGGTATGGCCTCAAGAACTAGACTCCATACTCCAAGTGTGGTCTAGCCAAATGGGTGTACAAGGTACTATGACCTCCTATTCCTACTGAGATCACTTCCGATGCATCCCAGCATTCCTCCCCCTGGCCACTGCCCTCCTGCACTGCCCTTCCACCTTCAGGTCCCTGGAAATAATGATGCCTGAGTCCCTTTCTTGCTCCTGTCTCCTCCAGCTCTCTTCCCCCATACAGTATCCTGCCTTCTGATTTCTGTAGCCCAGATGCATGATTTTACATTTTTCTGCATTGAATTCAAACTGTCACCTTTTGACCATGCCTCAAGTCTCCCAAATCTCTCTGCATTTGTTCCACCTTCCTCCATGTCCACCCTATTGTAGATTTTGATATCATCCACAAACATACTCACAAACCCCCTCAAGGCCCTCCACGAAGTCTCCTACGAATATTTTGAAAGTAGATGATGAGGGGTGGTGTATTTTTGTTGTGGGACTGGACAGAAGCATGGCTTTGGTCTTCTTGTAGTTTATTTATTTATTTATTTAGTTTTTGTTGACTGGGTAAGTGCACTAGACAAATCCTGCCTATTTTCAGGCATGAGCCGAGGGGGATACAGATGAATGCCAACTGACCTTGAACCAGATTAAGCTGTTGGTGGTATTTTTAGTGAATGAGGGAAATTTGGCCAGGACACGGGAAATTCCTTACTCTTTTCGATAAGTGCCATAGGATCTTTAACATCCACCTGAACTACCACCAATCCAGGCAGATGGGACATCGGTTTAACATCTCATCCAAGCGGCACCTCACAAATGCAGCATCCCTCTCATGCTGCACTACAGTGTCAGTATTGGGATATTAATCCAAGTGCCAGATGTGGGAACTGAACCAACAGCCCTCTGATCTCCTGGCCTCAGAGGTGAGTGTGCTACCTACTGAGCCACTGACACTGCCAGTTTAGTAGCAACTTATGACTACAGAACCAGTCCTTGAGTTTGGAAGGAGTTCTGCAGCTCAGATTGTAGGGCAGCCTGAGACGTGCTGCTGCTCAGGAGCACCGCATCATCTGCATATAGTATGAGTTTGGTGTTGCAGGCTGTGGGAAGGTCATTTAAGAAGAGGTTGAAGAGTAGGGGCCCCAGTATTTATCCCTGGGGTACCCCTAATGATACCTCTCTGCGCTGATACTGTTTGTCCAATTTTGGCACATTGATTTCTCTGTATCAGGTAGTCCTGCAACCAGCAAGGGCAATGGGTGCTACACCCATGTTTTGCAGTTGAGTCAGTAACAGGAGGTGGTTGACTGTGTCGAATGCTTTGGTGAGGTCGGTAAGACAGACCCCACCAGTCTGCCTTCATCCAGGGCCTTATATGTGTAACCCCAGATGGCCGCTATCTCAGGGCCAGCCACCCCAGCCTGATTTGCTACCACAGGTTGAGGGGCCTGGATCCAATAGCGGGTACCTCCACCCAGAAGGTCAGGGGTTTGCAATAGTTAAACTAACGGGTCACAGCCTCTGGGACACTACAACCCCACTGTTCCACTGGCCACACAATATATCAGAATTACCTTCACAGTATACACTTACCCCCAGGTCTGGTTCCGGCACTGGGACCTCCTGTGGAAATGAGATACAGTGCAACAATCACAGTACAGTACTGCGTGACAAATACCTCCAGGCAGTATAACTTTGCTGAAACAAGCAGCTCTGATTTATTGGGGATATAACAAGGACAGGGGAAATCAGGTTAATTAGCTTATCACTTTAATAATCTACCTATGGCTCTGTGCAGGCCTATCCTATCAGTTCTGTCCCTGGGTACCCAAGCCCTAGTGGCTAGTCAAACCGTGGCAGCTGGTAGAGGCCCTTTCACACAGAAAAGGAGAATTAAACAGTCAGCAGTACAGTAATTCCATTTGGATTTAATGTGGCAATTCAACAGGGGCGACCCTAGAATTAGTACTCCGACCTCCAAATAAGATAGGGTCCTTCAATGTCAGCAGGGCTCACTTGAGGTGCAAAACCTCTTCACACATCCATATAAAAGCAGCACTATACCAGGTAGGCTGCATCTGTATCCCGATCGCAATTACTGCACAATACCCGGGAGAACACAGCAGATTCAGTTCCTGACAGACCGAGTGTAATTTTCAGCAATTCCTCCAGTCTTCTACAGGGTGAGCCTGGTTTCTACTCTTCAGAGATCCTTTGATTCTTTTCACAGGACGGATTCAGTCCTAACAAGCTGCAGACCGGAACTCTGGGCCTTACACGTTTTTTGACTAAAACTGCACACTGAAAAGCACAGGGCTCCTTCCTTCTTCACTGCCCAAAGCTCAACTGAAACTCCAACTGACAAAACCGGGCACTTCCTTTGAGGTTCCTCCCAGTTCTTGACTGGATTGGCTGTCACTCACAATAGACTGCTGCTGTTGGTCCAAAAAGGCACTGAAGTCTAAACTTCATCTCCAGAGTCACTGCCCATACAATCCTCTTGTGGCTGGCTCAGATTATGAGTCAAGTTCTGATTCGTCCAAGGCACCATTTTAGAGCTAGCTCACCCCCACAGTTGGTCCAGTTCAGCAGTTCAAAACTAGAATAGGGAACTAGCAGACACAGTTCTGACTGCAAAGCAGGTTAGACAAACTGTAATTTCATTATTACTCTAAATAATTCTGAAACCAGTTACATCTTTCCAGATAGGTTCCTTTTGCACTCTAGTGACTGCAAAATGGAGTAAATTGGCAGCAGTTCGAGTGGTACTCAAACAGAGAAGCATCACAGTCCCCCATACAAACTAATTATGTCTGCAAAGCAGACAGCTCTTAAAGAGACAGTACCAGAGGTTCTAAAAACACTCACTGATAAATGGCTTAAACGCCAAACACCATTCAGGCTTGAGCATTCAAGCAAGCTCCTGGAAGTCTTGGGAACCCCCATTTGGGGGTTACATATGCATAGTCCATGTAGTCCAGCAGGGCAGTGGTGGTACTGTGATTTTGTCTGAAGCCATGCTGGTTTAGGCATAGTAGATTATGCTATTGAGGCAGTTGATGAGTTGACCCCCACAATCTTTTTCAGTACCTTGGACAGGGAGGAGAGAGTCGAGATGGGTCTGTAGTTGGCTACCAGAGATTTGTCGCCTTCTTTATGCACTGGCGTAACTAGGGCCTACTTCAAACTGCTGGGAATTGGACAAGGGCCAGGGACTTACTGTACAGCATGGTAATGGGCACTATAAGAATGTCCAGGGTGAGGATGGAAGTTTCATGTCTATCCTGTCAATGCCCAGTCTGGTCTTACCTAGTACTTTCTTGACCATCCATAGTTAGGGCCTCCTTCACAATCACCCTTTTAAAGTAGAAGGTCGTGAGGAACACTCGGTAGATACATTGTTGAAATGGTTCAAACCAGGTTGAAAATAGGCAGGTGGTAGCACTGGGATAAGGCTGGTGAAGGCCTTATTGAAGGCTTCAGCATAGCTAGAGGGTCTGTAGTGGGTGTTACTGATACTGAGCAGCTGAGGTGCTTCTGTCCTCCTTTCCAAGGGTGCTTTTGATGTAATCCCAGAATCTTTTCTCATCACCCCAAGAATTGCTAAGCTGGGCCTTATGATAGTTAGCTTTGGAGAGCCAGATTAGCTTGGTGCAGCAGTACCTGGCTGTTCTGTAACACTGGTAGTCATGCTTGCTACCTGTGTTTCTGGCCTTCTCCCAGAGTATGTCCCTTTCTTTCAGGTGGAGAGGAGCTCCCATCGATCCAGCCATTTGCCTGCTCCTGAATTTTTCTTTCCATGAGCGGGCATAGATGTCACCGATGGAGCTAAAGTCATTAATGAATAACTGAGGCCTGATCAAGGGTAGGTGCTAGATCGATAGGAGTCCAGTCATGTGGGGCAAGGGCTGATTTGAGGGCTTCAAGTTTACCTTCCTCAAAGACCCTGCTTTTCAGTGAGAGGATGGGTGGGCTTTGGTATATTTATTAGACCACAGGAAGGTGACTGGAGAGTGGTCACTTAGCATGTCCGGAGAACCTTGATCTCAGAGATCTGGGACGATGAGCTTGCTAAGACCCAGTCTAAGAGGGTACTGTTTCCTGTCTTATAGTTCTACCTGGTGGGGCAGGTGACAAGTTGTGTCAGGTTGGGGTGGCTATCAGACCCTGAAAGGGCAGCTCCTTTCCATCAGTTTATGTTAAAGTCCCGGTAATGATGAGCTCCATCCCCTTTGGAAGGGTACTGATAATGTCCATAATTGTGGGAAGGCCTGCTGTGGCTTTCTTGGGGGTAGGTAGATCGTGGCAAGGATGAGAATTTTGCCATTCTGACCGACTTGTGCCTTTATCACTATTATCTCATGGTCCTCAGCCACCCTGGTTCCAGGAGGACAGAGCACTGCAGAGAGTCCCTGGCATAGACCCAGGCATCCCGTCTCTCTTGCCTATTCTATCAATCCTGTATGCTTGAAGCCTTTGAGGCAACTTTGCTATCTTTAATCCTACTGGTCAACCAGGTCTCCATTAGGCAGAGGATGTTGGGGTATGGAGGGCCATCCATGCCTGTAGTTGGTCAAATTTTGCAGTTAAATTGCAGATGTTCAGTGAGGCTATTTTTAGGCCTTTAACCTTATGAACACCAGGGCCCATTGAAGTGAGTGGGCCTGGTTCCGAGTGAATGTTGCCAGAGAGGAGCAGGGTATAAAGATGACCTTCTGGCAGAAAGGTTTATGCTAAATCGGCTCATACCTTCCACCGCCAAGGCTTCAGGTGATTTAGGTGGCTGGACACTGGTTTAATTATTAGGTATAGCTAACTGCTACTACCTCTGTGCTAGGAGGGCATACGGCCACCCGTGTTTGTAGGATAAGGTTGATTGAGTCACTGCCCACAGCCAAGTGAGGCAGTTTCCAAGGTGCGTTTGACAGCCATGCACTACTTAATAGTGGTTCAGAGAGGTAGCAGCGGTCTAGATAGGCATCTGGTGCCAGCACCCATGCCAGGTAGCAAGGAGCAGAAGGAGATAGCACCCTTGATGGGGACATGGCAGCTTGTTTCAGTCATCAAGCTTGACACACTCGGTGCCAAAGTGAGGCAGTACAGTTAACCACTATACTTGGTGGGTATCGAACAGGCAATACAGCTTTAAGAGGTGCTTGACAGTTTGTAGCTGAAGTGGGTGGAATTAGCAAACATGAGCATGGCTACTGTGTATTTAATTTGAGGTGGGGGCATGCAGTGTGGGACAAAATTTTGTTTAGCTATAAAATTTAAATAGCAGACTCTGGTTCCCAAGAAAAAGCAGCCAGGAGAGAAAGCACCAGAGAGCAAAGCGGGAAGCAGATCTAGAAAAGTGGTCAGCAAAGGCACAGCACAACTAGCTGTATAGAGTAGGGTAACTCAGACCCAAGAAGGAGAGAAAGGCAGGTATGTCCTGGCTGATACAACACCAGAAGGAAGTTGATGTTTAGGTAGCTGCTTGCCTACAGGATAGGTTGTAGGAAGCCAATAAAAACAAAAGGAACACAAGGACGTGGCCTATTATGTATTTATAGAGGCCGTGGTCAGGGCGGCAGGACTAAAAATACAGATGTCCATGAAAGCTGTTGAAAGCTGGCAAGCAGAAAGCCGAGGAAGCACACATGCAGGTATATTAATCGTATTTTAGAAATGAGGCACCTGCTTGACACTAGTCGGGAAAATGGAGGAGAGAGAACAGAGCTAGAGAGAGGAGGAATTAGCTGGGAGAATACACTTGTCAGGAAATGGAGGAGCTGAAAACTTTGAGTGTGGGTGGCAGAACAGGCAGTGAGAAACAGGTAGGCAGATCAAGACGGGGAGCAGTATGAGATGGGAATGCACTTGGCAGGTGATAAGGGTAGCTATCACTTGACCAGAGAAGCAGAGAGGCAGAGAAAGAATGTGGAAGATGAGAGAACTAGAGTAGGAGTTACACTAGACACGTGTCACAGCCAGAGACAGTGTAGCTGGCCACTTTAAGCTTGAGCAGCTGGTTGGCAGTAGCCTGTAGGAGTGAGCTATTAAGCTGGGGCGGAAGCTTAAAATGTATTTAAACAGACAGGGCTGGGGGTGGGGGGGCTGAAAAATCAGGCTCCGGCCTTCCTGGAGGTAGTTAGTTCCCAAGGGTGAGTCCGTACCAGGATTTCTGTGAGGGGCTGGTGGATTAGACCCAGACCACAGATGGCAGTCTGGGAGGTCTGGTTCATCAGAGAACCACGGCTGTGGCTCTGGACTACCTGAAAGAGAAGGACAGGGAGAAATTAAATAAGAGAGGCGGGGGGAGCTGTTTGTGGAGCTAAAAAAGAAATACAAAATGGCTTAAACAGTGGTGGGTTGCAGACCAAAATGTTAGGCAAGGTGCCACAAGGTCTGAGAGAGCAAGAACATGGCTAATTAAAACACAATACCAGAGTAAAAGGCATGGGGAGTTCAAGACCTGAGCTGAGATCGCTGCTGGGTCTTAAGAGGAACACTTTGCAGGCACTTAGATTAAATCAGCAAAACTTGAACTCTAAAATGCTAGCAAGACAGTTTTAACAGAAATCCAAACTCAGTAAAATATAATTCAAGCATTAACAGAGCAGAGCTTTCAGAGCCAGTCAGTGCTCCTGGGGCTAACTGCAGCCAATGGGTCACAGCCGTAATGGACACCAGATTTAAACCCAGAAACAACTGTCCTCATGTAAAAAGAAAAATCAGGCTCCTAGGGATCCATTCCTGGAGGTAGTCAGTCCCCAGGCTGGTCTGTACCGGGCTTCTGTGAGGACTGGTGGCTTCAGACCCGGACCGTGGATGGCAGTTTGGCAGGTCGGGTTCATCACAGAACCAACGGCTGTGGCTCTTGGACTCCCTGGGCTTTGTGAGGGGCTGGTGACTTAGACCCAGACCGCGGATGGCAGTCTGGCAGGTCGTGTTTGTCAGAGAACCACGGTTGTGGCTCTGGACTACCTGGGCTTCTGTGAGGGGCTGGTGGCTTCAGACCGGACCGTGGATGGCAGTCTGGCAGGTCGGGTTCATCAGAGAACCACGGCTGTGGCTCTTGGACTACCTGGGCTTCTGTGAGGGGCTGGTTGCTTCAGACCCAGACCGTGGATGGCAGTCTGGCAGGTCGTGTTCAGAGAGAACCAAGGCTGTGGCTGTCAGGACTTCCTGGGCTTTTGTGAGGGCTGGTGATTTCAGACCCAGACTGCAGATGGCAGTCTGGCAGGTCAAGGTCATCAGAGAACCACCCTGTGGCTCTCGGACTACCTGGGCTTCTGTGAGTAGCTGGTGGCTTCTGATCCAGACTGCGGATGGCAGTCTGGCAGGTCGAGTTCATCAGAGAACCACGCGTAGCTCTTGGACTACCTGGGCTTCTGTGAGGGGCTGGTGGGTTCAGACCTGGACATGGATGGCAGTCTGGTAGGTCGGGTTCGTCAGAGAACCATGGCTGTGGCTCTTGGATGTTACCTAGTACACCCCTGAGATGTCATACCAACCACAACTACCATTTGCCACCCAAAACATGACCCAATATTCAGTTTCCCATTTCAAACAGTTTGTAATTAAAGACTCTCTCTATTAATATACTCATGTCAACCATTTGCAAAAAGTAATAAAATATTTATTTTGGGGACATTGGAGTTAGGATGGGAAACAGGAGGAATGGAGGTTATGCAGATCAATATCTACAAATGTACACAATGGTTTTGTTTGTGCTGGTGAACCCTCCAGCTAGGAAACTGCCAGGTTAACAGAAAGAGAATCACATTTTACCACCGATAAATAATACCCAGAGCCTGGCTATCTAAGTAGCTGACTAATTAGATGTCCCACCTTGATTTCCCCACACTGGTACTAGTTCCCAGACACAGTGAAACCCTGCAATCTCACACTATACCCTGGGTACCCAGATACCAAAGTCCTGGATTGTTGCAGGCCTGGTGGATGTTGCAGCTGGTGCATTGGCCGGCTTTGACTTGAAAGGAAGGATTTAACTTGTAAGGCAAATTAGCAACAACTGTAGATCCTGAAAAAGTGCAGGGGTTGCCTGCTTTTGCAGAATGTAGGGGTTGTCCTGCTTGTCACAGAATAGAAGTGATTGCCCTGTTTGTCACAGCCTGAACATTTCAGGAGAACTGTAACCAGCATGGTTACCACCGTGGAATTTGGATTGGCAATCCTCAATATTCAGCATATTTAAATGATTGTCACATCCAGTACATTGATATTCTTGTATGTCTAAGCCCAGTGGAAAACTGTCATTTCAGATTTTAAGCACAATCCAAAATTTGCTTTCGGGGTCTCAGTCCCTTAAATATGGCATGCGGCTATGGCTGGCGGATCCACAGGACAGTCTTTACCGAATACTAACATGGATGCCTCTCAGCACATTTATATGACACTTTGGGCTCACAGGCCCCTCATAGAATGCTTGGACTCTCTTGGGTCCCTCATAGATAACACTGTTTGGGCTCACTTGCGTCCCCAGCAACAGCTAATATGAAAAACAGTTCTAGAGCTCCACTTTCGCTGGGCACAAGGCAGGCAGGGCAAGGTGTGAACTGAAGAACTACCTTCTGTCGAACAGTCACTTTGGGCAAGGCAGCCCAGATTGATTAAGTTTGCTTGCTCTCTTGCACCGGGGTACAAGGGTATTACTCAGGTTCCTCACGGACGATCCCCACTATAAAAGGCTCCTGATGGTCTTCATTCCTCTCACAACTGAGGCTCTTTTCAGTACTGTCACCGCTGCTTGATGTCATCTGATTTCAGTCCACATCTTTCCCCAACGTGGAGGGAAGGAGGGCTAGCACCTGGAGGACATTCTGGCAACCCCAGGCTAGCAGTTTAGCAAACTACATTACTTTTAAACTTTAGCCAAATAAAGAAGGCATACCCTCTCCAGCTTGAGGGGATTGACTGGTTCCCCAGGCTTGGCTGCATGGCTGGGGCCTGAGCCCTACCCCCGAGGGGGCTCCTGCTGAATGTCTCTCAGTCTCCCTCTCCAATCTCCTTTAATTTTGTGGAGAGCAGCCTCTCAGTGGCCTGTCCATGGTTACTGGGTCCCCCTAGTCGATGGGGATCCTGGGACCAATGGAACACTCCCGGATTGACTGCAAATCAGCGGTCACAGTTCAAAGGTGCCACTAGTGCCTGTGCAATCCCCACTGCCCTGAGGGTGGAACTGCAGTGGGTGATCGTGATTACTTCTTCGAGCCCAGGAGCTGGAGTTTATGCTTGGGCTGGCTAGGGCTGGGACACCAGGAGCAGAAAAGGACCTGGGGGACTAAAAATGCAGACTGAAATGGGAGGCACCTGGGAGAGAGCAGAGGACAGAGCTGCATGGTGGCAGGTAAGCCCCATTTAGCAGGGGATTACACTCTCCTGTGGCAACAGACCTTGGTGTCTGTCTGCACCAAGGGTGTGCCAAGCCTGGAACACTTGGGTACTATCTAAGCAAGAAACATCTAACATTGGGAAAGCACTTTTGTCTTGTTTTAGGCATATGGCTTCCTGGCTAGCATTGGTAATCCACATCATCCGATTCTAGACACATGCATCCTGTGCTAAACAGCAAAACATTTCTTCAATCACTGTGAGCATTAATCAGATGTTGCATAATAGGGTTCACCAAGGCTTCAGACCGTCCGGTTGGCGTGAGAGGGCTGCTGAACAGGCCCTCTACCACCCCACCCGAGAGCTTGAAAGCATCACCCTTGCCTGAAGGGTTCACCAAGGCTTCAGACCATCCGGTTGGCGGAGAGGGCTGCCGAACAGGCCCTCCACCACCCTCACCCCCCGAGAACTCGCCAAGGCATCACCCTTACCTGAAGGGTTCACCAAGGCTTCAGACCATCCCGGTTGGTGTGAGAGGCTGCCGAACAGGCCCTCCACCACCCCCACCCCCGAGAACTCGCCAAAGCATCACCCTTGCCTGAATGGTTCACCCAGGCTTCAGACCATCCCGGTTGTACAGAGGGCTGCGAACAGGCCCTCCACCACCCCACCCCTGAGAACTCACCGCAGATCACCCTTGCCTGAAGGTAATTCCTGAGCTCCCCTGGCACTCGATAGGATGTGGCTGTTTTGTTTTGCTGTGGTCGCTGCCTTACTAAGTGCTTATCTGGTGTGGGTTTGGGATACTGGGCGACGCAGGCGCTGCTCCTTCCTCACTGCACTCCACTCCTGCTGGCTCTCCAAGATGAGCACTAGCCCGCCCGGCTTTGCCGCTGCCTTCTCACCGCCCGCCACCACCCCTTGATGAACAGTCGCTTTATAGCAAAGGTCATGTGGTGCTGATAAACCAATCAGCCCACTTCCCCATTAGCAGGCTCTACCACTCTGCCACTAGGGTTTTCTAACATAACGTGCAGTAGTCTCCCACAGAAACAGTCGGTTTCACAGTTGCACTCTTTCTGCTGTTCCTGGGGTTCCTCTGCCCTCCTGCTGTTACTGCTGGTGATCCCTCACCCCAGACTTCGCTCCAGGAGCTCTTAACCCACTGTCTCTTACTACCCAGCCCCAAACTCCCTACCTGTCTCTCGTGCTCATCATTCACCTAATCCTCCTTATACACCATCCTTACATGCTTACTGGGGTCTGCTGTCCCTGTAAAGTGTGCTGCAATAAGGCTGGACTACCCCTGTGATGGCCTCCCCGTTCTGGCTGGCCCTGCCCATCGCCAGGGTCCCCAGGTGCACCTAGTCCCATACCCCCCTCCTCCTGGGGGCGGCCAAGGGTTAAAGATAGCCCATCTGAACATCTGCAGCCTCTACAGAATTTTTTATGGAGCTAACAGCTTGGGCAGCCCACTACAACCCTGATGTCCTGTGTGTTCAGGCGTGGCTTAAACCCGCACCCCAGACTCGGCCTGCTCCCTCCCAGGTTGTAGGCTGGCCAGACTCGACAGGGCTGGCAACAAAAGAGGTGGGGGTGTACTTATATACCATAAGGTACACCTAAACATTTCCATAGTACGCCCCTCACCCAGGTACCCTCTCCCTGGTTCTCCACTCTCTCCTCCTCCTTGGCAACACCAAGAAGGTGCACATAGTGTGTGCATATAACCCTCCCAAAGGGGTTTGCAGAGCCTCTTGTCACCCTGGAGCTACTTAGGGATACGGTGGGATCCAGTGAGCTCCTCATACTTGGTGACCTCAACATTAACTGGCTGGGACCTAGCAGCTAGGTTGTGTGAGCCAATGCTCGCTGGCCTCTCCTCAGCCAGGTCATAGGGAACCCACCAGGCTCTCCTATCGCGGGGACAAGGGGACTCTCATTGACTGGATCCTGTGCAACTGACTTGACAAAATCTTTCAGTCAGGACTCCTTCCGACTCCATTTTGGACCATTTTCAGTTTACTGCATATGTGGCTATAACCGCCCAAGGCCCCAGCAGAGTGGTACTGATGAGGGACACTGAAAACTCATTATCCGAACTACCTCATGGATCTGCAGGGAGTGTCATGGAACCACATCATGGCTATGCATGACCCCGTTGTAGCCTTTAACCACTTCCTCGCGGCATTTGCCCCGATTCAGAACAGGCACGCTCCCTCTCCAAGAGGCTAGTCAGGGCTCTGTCACGAAATGGCTTCACAGTGAGCTCTTATCTCTCATGAAGCAGTGAGACAAGGCCTGGACGAAATATAGGGCATCTTGCAACCAAACAGACCTCCAGTACAGACAGCTTAGAAACTCCTGCAAAGGGCAATACGTATTGCAAAAAGCCAATACTGCAGTTCAGCTTTGATTGCCACTGCTGCGACCCCTAGATGTTTCTGGGTGAACATATGAAATCTAGTTGGTGGCTTGACCAAAACTCAAGTTACTGACATGACAATTGGTGAGGCCAACTACAACAACTACCTAACCATTGCCTCCCTTTCAACCGCCTATTCACTGACTTGCCGCCGTCTCTCCTCCACACCCAGCTGCCCCAGCCCATGCTAGCAACTCCCACCCTCTGCCCGCCCTTCATCTCAAGAAGATCACTGTGAGGAAGCACCCAGGCTCTTCTTGCTGGTCTTTCTCACCACGGGGTGGGTCAGGATAGCCTGAACCTAGGCTTCTCAGCCTGGGGCTTCTTACATTGCCAGGCCACTTGCTCACATATTCAACACCTCGTTTATTGCTGTGGTCATCCCGACATATGGAAAATTGCCAGGGTTGTCCCCATCCTGAAAAATGGTGACCCTAAGGACATCAACAATTATCGTCCTATCGCCATACTATCAGCTGCCTGCAAACTACTGGAAAAAGCATTAGTGTGCGCAACTTGTCCACTACCTCCAGGAATATAATGTCCTCTCCCCTGTCAGCATGGCTTTCATAAAAACCACAGTATCGCGTGCGCTTGCCAAAGTCACCACCAGAATCAGGACTGCCACTGACCGGGAAAGCTGATGGGTGCTATATTTGTGGACCTATCAAAAGCCTTGACTAGGTGAGACCATCACCTCCTCTCCACACTCCAATCCCTTGGCTTCTCGGCCGTTCCCTTGACTGGTTCACCAGCTATCTAGGGACAGAAGCAGCTCACCTGCTTCAACTGCACCCTGTCACCCGCCTACCGTCCACAGTGGGGTCCCACAGAGATCCATCCTTGGTCCGATGCTGTTCTCCCTGTTTATCAAGGGTCTGCCCTCTGCTGCCACTGAAGGGCACCTTACCATGTATGTGGATGACCTTGTATTACTAGCCAGCGCCCATGATGTTACCAACATCAATACCCAACTCAACTTAGACTTCTCTCATGTCAGAGCATGGCTGGACAGGTACAAACTGTAGTCAGCCTTAAGAAAACACAGGCCATGCTATTTGGCACTGCGGTAAAATCTCCTCCTGCACAACGGCCCTCAACATTCTTGGCACCTGCAACCCCACCTGCCAACAATTGACTCTGCCAAGTACCTTGGAGTCACCCTCGACCTCAACTGGACTCGTGGGGCACATCAGGAATGTATGCAACACTCAATGGCAAACTTGGCCAGCACATAGGGCCAAGGACCTGCCTCACCCCCGCCGGCCCGCTGGCCTGAGCCAGGGATACTACTGCCCACCTCCCACGGTCTCATTACCTTGCCTCAGTCCCTCCTCCTGCCTAGCCAAGTGGGATACCACATACAACAACATATGCCACTTGCTATGCGCCCGCCTCTCTCACTCACCGATGTGAGCTCTACTCGCCTGGAATGGCTCCCCCAGAAAAATACCGATCTACTCCATGGATAATTTCATTGACACTGTAATTCGGAGAGCTGCTCCTGCCTCGCCCGCCTCCCCTGAAACAACACGCCTCCCATCTACCACCTTAGTCCTGTGCATCCCAGACCCACCTGGTCCCCAAGACCCAGACCTCACTGGTGATAGGGCATTTACCTCCCACACACCAAGCTGTGGAACTCTCTTCCGCCACAGGTTGCGCCTCCCCTCCACTCCACCTTCAAAACCTCCCTTGGAACTTTAAATCTGCTGCAGCCTGCCTATGTGCCTAACTGCCCAGCCCCCCACCTCCCACCTTCTTTGGTACCCCAACCAGGCTCTGTCCCTCTCGCCTCCTCGGCGCTGCACTCTACTAGTAGGTATATGATCTAACTGTTGTCTTTCCACCTGAGGTGTGTGTCGCTCACACCTGTAGCGCCCGGCCTGTATGTTTGGCAATCTGTGACATGAGTGTATGCAGTTCCATTGCTTGTTTTACTGCCTTAAAATCACTGATGTTTTATTCCCACTATTGGAGTTTATCTGCTCCTGACTGTAATGCTACTATGTAACTGCTTCTCTGTCTCACTATTGGAGTATGTCTGCTTCTGACTGTAAATGTTGTTTAATGTATCTCTCCTATGTAATTACCTGTAATTCTCCGGTCATACCTGAAAATAGGCACTTGCTGTCTACGTGCTTACCGGTTACCAAAAGCAAATAAATAAATAAATAAAGGGGCCCTTAATAAAACAAAAATATTTTCTGTGCAATTCTACTTTCGACCACTAGGGGCGTGCACTCCCCACTAGCATTCACCGAGCCAGCAGTGAACAGGCTTACAGCAGTTTTGGTGCCAAACACACTTCTAGCAGCTAGGCGGTGGCAGCCATCTTAAGGATCCCAATACATACAAAATTTGGGGGTTAGGTGCTGGTTTGGGCGTGGTGTACAGTAGCATTCCAGCAGTGCCTCCAATGTGTAACTCCTAGGTGGCACTACTTCTAGGCCCAGATATTCAAACTGCGCCAGGCTGTGGCGCGAAGCCTGGCGCGCAGCACAACTGGCTGCGCAGGGGCGCGATCGGGCCATATTCAACCTGAGCCACCATGGTACAGCATCATTGAATATTGCACCCTGGCCACCGGGCAGTGTGTATGGCGCAGTGGCACTGTGCCAGCACAAGTGGCCAGAGTGGAACAGGGGATGCGCTAGCGCAAGTTCGTTGCGCCATGCGCAGCAACGCAATATTCAAAAGTGCACATGCAAATGGGGCCATAATGTATAGTAAGACTAAATGGGGCCATTTGCATGTCATTATGGCCCCATTTGCATGCAGGTGCACCGATCCTGAGGCGATCACACCTGGCACCCTGCCAGGCAGCAGCCGTCGAGGACCGATGCCCTGCACAGCGTACAATGCAGTTCACAGCCCAGTCGCGGGCTTCAGTAAATAAAAATCGCATCCTATATCCCGGTGGTCCAGTGGACGTCAGCCCGATCGCGGGCTTAAGTAAAAATAAATCGAATCCAATATCCCTGGTGGTCCAGTGAACAGTTTAATCGCTGGCTTAGGTGTAGAGAAGAACTCATTATTCTTTGTGTCCAGTGACCGCTGTCAGGATCGCGGGCTTAAACACGGCCATCCCTGGTCCAGCGACCTCTCTGCCATTGAGTCCCACCGCCCGCCTCTGGTCAGCAGCGGGCGCAGCACCACCTGCCGCCGCCCCGACTGACACCGTAGGTAGGCAGCACCCATTGGTCCACAGCGTGAGCTGATCGGCTGCACGCCCATTGGCTCACGCCAGGACCAATGGGCGACAGCCATGAGCCCTACCTATGGTGTCAGCTGGCGGGCGACGGTGGCAGGCGGTGGGTGTGCTGCCGTGCTCGCCGCTGACCGGGGAGAGGGGCGGGGCCCAGTGGGCGGGAGGGGAGGGGTCCGCTTGGACCACCAGGATATTGGCTTCATAGGTTTTTACTTAAGCATGTGATTGGGCTGACAGCAGTCCACTGACCACCAGGATATTGATTCGATTTCTTTACTTAAGCCCGCTGATTGGCTGCAAGCGTCCACTGGACCACCAGGAATATTGGGATTTATTTTTATACCCAAGCCCGCGACATTAAGAGTGTCCACTGACCACCAGGGATATAGGACATAATTTATTTTTACTAATGCCCGCGATCGGGCTGACAGCGGTCCACTGGACCACCAGGGATATAGGACATAATTTATTTTTACTAATGCCCGCGATTGGGCTGACTGCGGTCCACTGACCACCAGGGAGATAGGACGCCATTTATTTTTACTAATGCCCGCGATCAGGTTGACAGCGGTCCACTGGACCACCAGGAAATAGGGACGCATTTCTTTTACTAATTCCCCGATCGAGCTAACAGCAGTCCACTGGACCACCAGGAATATAGGACGTCATTTCTTTTTACTAATGCCCGTGATCGGAGCTGATGGCGATTCACTGGACCACCAGCGATATAGGACCTCATTTCTTTTTTACTAATGTCCACGCCAATCGGGCTGACAGCGGTCACTGGACCACCGAGGAGATAGGACATGATTCTTTTAAACAGATGCCCGCGATCGGGCATGGGGGGCGCCCGCCACAGAGGTGCAGCCGGAGTTCGGTGGCTACCTGCAGGTGGTAGCTGCCGTGTTGCTCCTGAATTACAGCAGCTCACCTGTGGGTGGCCAGCCGTTGTTCCTTTTTTTGGGCTCACCTGTGTGTGGCGCAAGTAGGGGTTGCACATGCATGGACTCCAGCACATTCCGGGCTGAATATTGGGATGTACAGAGAATGCATGGGCACACCCCACCATATCGCCCCGCATACATTGCCCGTGCGCTCGGCATCGGGATTTCCAGGCACAATTCCATTTGAATATCGCCTGGGACATCAGTGGGTTGCTGCATGGTGCAACACTGTTGGCGCCATGTGCAATCCTTTGAATTTCTGGGCCCTAGTGTTACTACTCTGCCTGAAATAGGCTGAGGGGTTTGGGTTCTTAAACTTACATTAAGTTCAACCAATTGTGCCGTGCCTCCACTCAGAGTTTACCTTTACCATGGGCCAGATGTTACCTGGTACAACCCCTGAGATGTCATCCCACCCACAATTACCATTTTCCATCTCAAACCATGACCCAGTATTCAGTTCCCACATTTCAACAGTTTGTAATTAAAGACTCTCTAATAATATGTTCATGACAACCATTTGCAAAAAGTAATAATATTTATTTTGGGGACATTGGAGTTAGGATGGGGAAACAGGAGGAATGGAGGTTGTGCAGATCAATATTTACAAATGTACACAATGGTTTTGTTTGTGCTGGTGAACTCTCCAGCTGGGAAACTGCCAGGTTAACAGAAAGGGAATCACATTTTACCAACCCATAAATAATATCCAGAGCCCTGGCTGTCTAGGCTGCTGACTAATTAGATTTCCCACCTTGATTTTCCCACACTGTTACCAGTTTCCAGACACATGTGAAACCCCACAATCTCACACTGTACCCTGGGTACCCAGATACCAAAGTCCTGGATTGTTGCAGGCCTGGTGGATGTTGCAGTTGGTGGCGTTGGCCGGCTTTTGACTTGAAAGGAAGGATTAACTTGGAAGGCAAATTAGCAACAACTGTAGATCCTGGAAAAGTGCAGGGGCTGGCCCTGCTTTTGGCAGAAGAGAAGGGGTTGTCCTGCTTGTCGCAGAAGAGAGCGATTGCCCTGCTTGTCACAGCCTGAACATTTCAGGAGAACTGTAACCAGCATGGTTACCACCGTGGAACTTGGATTGGCAATCCTCAATGTTTCAGCATTTATTTTTATTTATTTGTTCTAGGATTACAAATACCTTTGAGCCAAGGCTTTTACAAAGGTTCCACATCATTGGTACAATTGAGACAATCATAAGCAAAGATAACAGTTTATAAAATTAAAAAAAAAACAACACATAGTCTTGTAGATGAAAAAGAACAATAAGGTGAAACTTTGGGGAAGGGAAAGGGAAAGGAGGAGGGTGAAATCAGGGAGACTAAGTGGATGGGAGAGAAGGGGAGGTAGGTTGGGTGGGACAGAGAGAGGAGAGGTGGAAGGCGATAAGAATAGAGGTAGTGCAGCTGGGTGGCATTTGTCATGGGCCAGCAAGGAGGTGAAGATAGGAAGGGGTGCTGGCAAAGTGCAGGAGTAGATGTGGGTCCAAAAGGGCATTTTCAGCTATGGAACCAAAAGATATGTTTAGCCACAACAGTCACTGAGGTTGGAGGCAGTCAGTGTTAGGGCGGAGACAAGTCTTAAAAGTGCTGGAGCGATAGTGAAGGTGAGATGTTGCTGGAAGACCATTGTACCAACTAGTGGACCGTAAGCAAAGGATCTTTGGCCTTGTGTTGTGTGGCAATGCGGGACTTGCAGAAGCTGAGGTTTCGATCCCTGGTATGTCGGGTGTGGATTCTCGGTTGTATGAGGGCACAGACTCCAGGGGCAAGGCCCAGCAAGATTTTCTTAGTAGTAATACAAGTTTGGTGTTTTATTCGATTGGCAAGATTCAACCATCCAGTTTGAGAATAGAGGTCACAGGTGTGAGTTAGGTTTGGGAGCCAGTGACAAGTCGACAGGCCTTGTTGATGGCGGTGGATACACGTTTGAGTGTGGTGGTTGTAGCAGAGCCATAAATGATAATGCCATAATCAATGATGGATATGATGGAGCTCTGGACAGCGACAGTGAGGGCTTCAGGTGTCAGGTGTTTCCTATGACGGAATAGCAGACCTAGCCGGGAGTAGCGGCTTTGGCATCATGGTCAATGTGGGCAGTGGAGAGAGAGGGGTCAAGGGTGATCCCGAGGTATTTAAAGTTTTTGACCTGTTACAGCGGCACCTTGTCTGGTGATAATGGAGAGTTGGAAGTGCTTATGTTTATTATGGGAGCTGCTGAAGATCATGGCCTTTGTTTTTTTTTGATTAAGGATGAGTTTGTTCTTTGTGAGCCAATTCTCAACCGAGGAAAAGCCGAGTTGGAGATTTTCTTGCAATTTCTTTGGGTCCTGGTATGTGGCAAGAATTACTGCATCATCAGCATACAGGGTGATATGTTCAGTGCAGGAGTCCGTAGGGTGTTAAGGAACAGGCTGAAGAGTAGGGGCCCAGTATTGAACCCTGGGGACTCAGAGAGGACAGGCCTGGAATCAGAGTGCACATCTCCAATTTTGACACGCTGGTTGCAGTTTTCAAGATAGCTTTTGAACCAATTTTGAACCAAGAGATTGAATCATTGAGAGACCAGCATTTTTAGTTGGCTCAGCAGAGGGAGTGGTGGACAGTATCAAGGCTTTGGTCAGGTCGATGAAAATAGCACCAATTAGTTGTCCATTGTCAAGGGAGCTGTGAATGGAGCTGGTGAATTCGAGTAAGGCAGAGGATGTACTATGACCTTTTCTAAAGCCATGTTGCTGTTTACTGAGAATATTATAATTGTCCAGATGCTCGTGTAAGTTGGTCCGCTACAATACGCTCCAGTGCCTTCGATAGGGGAGGCAGAATGGAGATAGGGCAGAAGTTCGATGGTCAGCCTTATCACCACTTTTGTGAATTGGGTAACAGTGGCCATTTTCCATTTGTCTGGGAATTGGCTAGAGGAAAGAGAGAGATTAAAGATCTTGGTGAGGGGCCCAAGTACCTTGTCAGCGTTAAGGGCCAGTAGCTTGAGGTCAAGTGTGTCATTGCTTGTTCTAGATTTGCTGATGGCTTTGGCAATGTAGTTTCGGACTTGATGTTTCTTTAGTGCTTTAAAGTAGAAAGGTGGGTGACAGGCATGGGTGGAGGAGTTGGGGGATGGGAGTTGACACGCCTTGGAAGAAGTCGGAGGGAAAACACTGCTAAGGTCAGTGAAAGCAATGCTAAAAGTGTTCCAGTAGTTTTAGAGTCGAGTGTAGTGTGCCCATTTATGTTGAGTATGTTCGTGAAGATTTTGACTGCTTCCCAGTGATATCTTTAATGTTTTTCCAGAAATCTCTCCCATTTCCCAGGAGTTAGTGAGGGCATTTTTATAGTAGTCAGATTTCTGTTGCCGAATGGATTTGGTGCAGTCGCTCGCGCTCGTTTATAATTCTGGATGTCGAGTTGCTTGCGGAGTTTTAACCAGTTCCCAGAGGTGGTCCCTGGATTTAAGTTTTTTAGGAGTCTCCTGACAGCCAAGGTTACTGAGCCGATTTAACTTTATGCTTTTTGAGGGGGCAAATTTATTACAGGCTTCATTGAAAAATGTGAATAAATTGCTCCAGTGCAGTATTAGTATCTGTTGCCTTGAAGATGGGGACCAGTCCTGCAGACTGAGGTGTGATTTGAGGTGGGGTAGCTGACCACGGGTAGGACTCTGCTGGTGATGATTTTGGAGGGGCTTATAGAATTTGTTTGACCAGGTACAGGTGATGGGAGAGTGGTCACTGAGTGAGTCAAGGAGGACTGAGGTTTTCGTGATCTGAGAGGGGTGATTGGTTAGGATCCAGTCGAGTAGGGTGCAGGTCCCAGTTCTGTAGTTCTTTCTGGTTGCAAAGCCAACCATTTGAGTCAGGTTAGCTGATATAACGGAGTCCTTAAATGACCCACATTCAGCTGAGAGCCAATTAATGTTAAAGTCACCAAGAAGGATGATTTCGAGTCCGATGGTGGGATTTGACAAAGTCAAGGACAGCGGTTAGACCAGGTCCCTTTCTTTAGGAGGTATGTAAACAGTGACAACTGTGAGGGCCTTATTGTGGGCGCCTAATAGAGTCTGATGGGAAGAATCTGAGCAGGTGTTGCTGGAAGATTGGAATCAATGGGGTGTCCTCGGAAAGTGTCTTTCACAAATAAAGCACACCCTCCACCTCTTTTGGACTTACGATCAACCTGGAAGACATTGTAGCCAGGAAGGGTGATTGCCTGGTCAGGAATCTTGGGGTGAGCCAAGTTTCAACTACTGACAGAATATCCGGTTGTGTGTGGTGGTAAAGGCTTGCAGTGCATCAAGCTTCAGAAGTAAACTGCAGATGTTCAGGCACATGATTGAGAGAGTGCCTGCTGGTTTGTTTTGTTGGAGGTGTTTGGTCCAGGGTTAGGTGAACAGTCCCTGATAGTATCAGGAGGAGGAGCACAAGTTTCCAGGTGCATAGGCAGAGTTCAGTCAGAGAGAGTGCGTTTCTTTTTGAACAGTAGTATGCCAGTTGGTAATGTCGAAAATGCAACATTGGAATAGTTGTATACAATGTGGCTAGATGTGCCCAAGGCTCACACATGAACAGGGACAGATCAATTTCGGTGGTGTGCCTCCAGGGGGAGGATTTGCCCCATTGCCAAATGATGTAAAATAATCAAATCCACAGGAAAATAACCAGTAAACTGTTTGATCTATGGTAACAAGTCAAAGGATGTGTTAAATTCCTGGAACATTGGCCTGGGGCATATGCAGGAAGTTAAAACCCTTTGTCAGTGTCTTCCTTTGTTTAAATAGTTGTGAATGGTTCTCAAAGACATGCAGTCCCTTTAGCAACAAGGTAGATGGAAATGTGGATTCAGTTTGCACTCCCAGGTCAGAGCTTGTAGAATTTCTTAGCTGTACTTACTTTGATTGTGATTGCTTCCAAATAAGTTGATTTATCATGAGAATCCCAATATCTGCTGGTGATGTTTTCCAGTTTCTTAGTCCAGGAAACTTTCATAGATCACATATCCAAGAATAGTCTATTTCCTCCAAGCCAAAACACATGAAAATCCACAAAACTAAACTATTGACAGAGACAACACAAACACCCAGCCACACAGCCCAAGTAGGCCAAGTAGTAGCATATTTAAATGATTGTCACATCCAGTACATTTATATTTCTAGTATGTCTAAGCCCAGTGGAAAACTGTCATTTCCAGATTTTAAGCACAATCCAAATTTGCTTTCAGTCTAAGTCCCTTAAATATGGCATGCGGCTATGGCTGGCGGATCCACAGAACAGTCGTTCCGAATACTAACATGGATGCCTCTCAGTACATTTATATGACATTTTGGCTCACAGGGGCCCCTCATAGAACGCTTGACTCTCTTGGGTCCCTTTATAGATAACGCTGCTTGGGCTTTTCGGGTCCCCAGCAACAGCTACGATCTGCAAAACAGTTTTAGAGTCTACTATGCTGGGCACAAGGCAGGCAGGCAAGGTGCAAATGAAGAACTACTTTATTGAACAGTCACTTTGGGAAGGTGGTCCAGATTGATTAAATTTGCTTGCTCTCTTGCACGGGGATTACAAGAGTACTTACTCAGGTTCCTCATGGATGATCCCTGTTATAAAAGGCTCCTGATGGTCTTTAGTCCTCCCACAACTGAGGCTCTTTTCAGTGCTTTCGCCACTGCTTGATGTCATCTGGTTTTGGTCCACATGTTTCCCCAACGTGGAGGGACATTCTGGCAACACCCAGGCTAGCAATTTAGCAACCACATTACTTTAAACTTTAACCAAATAAAGAAGGCAAACCTTCTCCAGCTTGGAGAGAACTGACTGGATCCCCAGGCTTGGCTGCATGGCTGGGGCCTGAGCCGCCACCCCAAGGGGGCTCCTGTTCGAATCTGTCTCGATCTCCTCTCTAATCTCCTTTAATTTTGAGAGAGTGGCCTGTCCATGGTCACCGCTCCCAGTTAGTCGATGGGGATCATGGGACTAATGGAACACTCCCTGACTGACTGCAGATCAAAGCAGTCACAGATCAAAGGTGGATGCCGCTTGCGCCTATGCGATCCCCACTGCCCTGAGGCAGAACTGCAAGCAGATGATCGCGGTTTACTTCTTGAACCCCAAGGGGCTGGATTTTGCTTGGACTGGCTAGGGCTGGGGCACCAGAAGCAGAAAAGGCCCTGGGGAAAATAAAAAATGCAGGCTGAAATGGGAGGTGCCCGGGAGAGAGCAGGAGGACAGAGCTGCATGGTGGCAGGTAAGCTGCCATTTGGCAGGGGTTACACAGACATCAGACTTCTGCCCTAATGCACTAGTCTAGTCCCTCTCTTGCTAGATGAAAGCCATCACCTTTGAAGTGTCTTCTATCCCAGAAGCACCCCAGTTCCCCACAAAGTTGTACCCTGTTCCTAACACCATTCTTTTAACTACCCACTGAACTCCTTAATCTTCTCCTTCCTCTCTCTAACCTCCCTTCTACCTACTCCAGACAGAGGTGACTGCAGAGAAGGCTAAGGAAGCCAAGTGTTTCTTCAATTTTCTTCAAGCCTCTGGAAGTCCTGCCTCACTGTCTTCATAGGCAGGTTCACCAAATCATTGTTACCAAGGTGTACCAGCGCTCCCTGCTTACTTCCCTCTTTCACTATCCTCCCAATCCTTTCCCAATGCCAGATGGTTGATGCTTCAGGCAGGAATCTGAACACCCTTCCTTTTCTGCACTACTTTTACCCTCTCCTGCCTCCAACCATAGAGTCCCCTATCTCTAGAATCCTCCATTCTGACTTCCACCCTGAAGAAACACAATATACATACACTGCCCCATTATTCAGATGGTGATCAGCCAAGGTGGTAAGAGAAGGGTATGTGCTGTGTCATCCACAATTCTGTCTGCCACATCCACAAACCTTTTGCGATGAGTTAGGTACTGGACAGTGGGTGGTGGTTTGTGTGTGCTGAGTGGGTGGACCAGGCCAAGAAGGGAAGGATGTCATTTATATTACAACAGGGACGGGGTTGTAGGGTGCCATTTCACTAGCAGGGTGATTTCTTTCACAGTGGGGATCAGGGTGAGGAGGAATACCACTGGACAACCATTGTAATTTCTTTTCACATCAGGGAATCAGGGTGTGAAGGGGTACCAGTGGACTACCAGAACAACTTCCTTTCATAACAGGAACCACAAAATTGCTAGGGATTTATCTATTAGTGTACTGTGACTGGACATGGAAGATGTAATGGTTGAAGCTCTGGACAATGTCTCTATGTATACATATGCATGGAGGCATTGCTCAGGAATGCTAATAACCACATAATGGCATGCAAATGGCCTTAGCACTTTGCATGCCATATGTGATCAGTAACATGCAGATCCTCTGAATATGGCACCCAGAGCGCTACTCCATTTGGGATGGGCTATCACCCTTTGCTTCTGAGTGCCTGTTGCCAGCAGGGGCTGTAGTGTGTTATGTTTATAGAATTTTGTGCAGTGCTGCCACAGACTGATATTCATATTTGCTGCCTTATTTTTTTCCATTTTTTTTCTGGCTCTGCTTTGCCCGGAGAACTCTCTCGGACATCAACACACCTCAGCTCTACCTCCAGGCCTGAAACTCCTCATCTTCTGCTACCAGCCCGGCCATTCCCCCAACTCTGAGCCCCGAGGGGTGGGGCCACCCACTATCTGCCCAGGGCACTCTGTCTGTGAATTCAGGCTGGGCTGGGCTGGGCCCAGGATTTGATTGAGTCTGGCCAATGGAGTGTGGCTGAGGGGGTGGTGCTGCGCCTATCTCCGGGAGTGGGGATTTTCTTGGTTGCGTCCCTCCCTTCCACCCCCGCAGAGCTCGGACGTGCAATGATGCCAGGCATGTCTGCTGCAGATCTGCATCCCTCCTCTAATGCTGCCTGCACTTGCAGTGCTTCCTGTCACCACGGGGGCGCTGTGATGCCGGGCAAGTGCCTGGACCCCCCACGAGAGAGGAGACCAGTCCTCTGGATGGTGATCCTCTCTCCCTGCGACTCCCGCAGCCCAGGCTCATTCCTGAACCTGGGTTGCCGGAGTGGCACTCAACCCTCAGTGCCACTGGGCCAGCTATATTGCTGCCTTATAAATATGCCTTCCAGATGACCTGCTATTTCACGAGGCTCAAATGGCTGTGTCTTAATATGAGGGCCTCAACTCCTAGTACTTGTTTACTGCTGGATTAGGTCTTCAGCTAGGATGAGCAGAAATTTTAAGTATTGTGTTTGTCAAAAACAAAAGATCAGGCACATAATAAAATCGGCTTAAACATACAAAATGAAATACTGGTACTGGGGTGATCAGTACACATGATGATGTTCCTCAGTTATTTAACTTTGCATTCTTTTCACTCTACTCCAAAGCGATTGCATTTCTCTTTGGAATGAAATTTGAGTTGGAAAAAAGAAATACTTTAAACTTTAGATATGTCTGTTAGCTTGGGGGGCCATTTCAGCTTTCAACAGGGGTGGGGCAACAACTGGTCAGAAGGGTTGTGGGTTGGAGCCAGAGGTTGAAAACAAAAAACAACAACAATGGTCTGCAATGTGGGACTGCCCCTCAAATGGCACTTGTTAGGTTATTAAGAGAATCCCATTGTAACGCCTTAAGGTTCCAGTTCTCGGACACTAGGAAGTCACAACGAGACACTCTTGATTAGCCAACGGACAACCCAGAATCCAGTTTACTTATTTTTTAATCTATTTTCCTCCCATGGCTCCAGTGTCCCCTCCTTCAGGTCCACCTGGGGCTCCAGCTAACACCTACTGACCTCCTCAAGTCCTTTCTCCATGTCCTCACATTGCAGCCTCTCTTGGGGTATCCCGGCATAACCCTTCACTGGGTGGGTCCCCTCCTCCAGAGGGAAGGCACCAGTGTGGCGCTACCTGGCACACTATCTGTTAGGCCCTGGGATGCTGCTGAGGTGGGGGATGGCTCACTGGGGGCTTCAGTGGTGCCGGAGACTGGCAGCCATCATCCGGTGGCACTGATCTGTCTTTTTCCTGGTTTTCCTCCTTGGGGTGGTGTACTGACATAAAGGCAAATGCTGACGCCCACCATCCCCTGTGTGTACTGGGACCTGACGTCCTGCTGTGCTCCAGCTTCAGGTAGCGGGATGCATCCCCACCCTCCCCAGAGAAGGAGATCTGTCTCTGGGTGCTCCATCCTTTCCACCTGGCCGGCCTTACGGTGACATGAGTCTGTTTCAAACCCAGGTCACCAGCATCGCAGATGGAAATCCAACCACTGTGCTGACAGGCTGGTTATCCAGTTTACTTATAATGTAAAACAAATCAGAAATATTTATGTAACACAAATTACTTCCCATGGGGCATGTCAGTACCTTTGGTGCTTTATGTTAATTTTGTCAAGATGAATCTTACCTTTTGAGTAAATTGGCTGTCCCAAAGTTGTGTGATCTGTGTAGGTACACATCAGTGGACTGCAGTACTGGTTGTAATTTTTATGTTGTCTTGCTAGTGCTCAAGAAACATCTTGCAGTAGTAACACATTTCAGAGCTGTGTCAGTGTTGTGGCCAATGCAGGGATGCTTTAGTGGGTGCGCCCTCAGCCACCAATTCAGTGAGCATGCTGTCGATGACAGCAGTTTTATAGAAAGCCAAAACCTTGAAAGAAATCTGCTGCTCCAGTGATGTGCAGCAGTGGTGACAAGACTCGTCATGCGCATTACAGTGCACAGTAATGAGGATAGCCAGAGTTACCAGCGGAGTTTCAGCGTGCCTTTCCTGGTGAAACATTTCAATAAGTAAAATCACTGCGACATGGCTTTCCACAATGACAACTCCTGCCACCAACACACACTCCTTGAAAGCCGAGATCTGTGCCCAATCCCTGTGTTGGCATGTCCCCATTATGTGGCACACTAGAGCCCACCCCAGTGTGCTGAAGCATGGTGGCTACTGCTGCCCGCCACACAGTCCTGCAGAATCAACATTGGGGTGCCCAGGTCCTATGTTGGCATGTATCCCCATTAATGTGGGATTATTGGGAGCCCACCCCAGTGTGCCTAAATGTTTTGTTTGATTGTTTTCCCCTGTAAAACAGAAAAAAGTCCCTACGTGGTCTCCCCGTCCCCTCCCCCAACCCTCACCCCTCCCTTGTGCACCCACCTCCCTACACTCCCGCCCCTACCTCATACATATACCTCCAGAGGTCAGGGCAGCGATCTTCTGTGGCACGGGACACGCCTGCACTCATCAAAGGCAAACCGCAAAATGAAGAAATGATAGTAAGCTTTATAGTGGAGTCAATTGGGGGTCAACTTAGGTTGATATCTCAGCCATTTTTGGAATTTTGACCCCAAATTTCCAACATGGGTTCTTGGAATCCCACCGTGGTATGTCACTGTCATTTCATTACTGGTCCTGAAAGGTGATCTCTCTGGTCGCTGCATGGAATCACCTTTTGGTAATCATTAACAAAATAACAGTGCCACTGTTCATGAGCGGAAATCCTAAAACCCATGTTGAAAATTTGGTGAAAAATTCAAACAATGACTGCATTATAAGCGTGTGTCGTGCAGTTTCTACTACACTTGTAACCAAGCCAATTTTTATATTTTCATTCTAGATTTTCAACATTGTCATTTTGTTACACCTCCTTATAAACAGTACAGCTGTCATTTTTCACATCCCACCTGAAATCATGTTTTACACCTGTGGCACAGAATGGCGCAGTCGCAGTGAGAAGTCAACTTTGGGACAAAGTAACAAAACCACAGTGCCACTGTTCATGAGGAGAAGTCCAAACATGCTCATGTTGAAAAATTTGGTGAAAAAATTCAAAAAATTGATTGCATTACAGACATGTGTTGCACAGTTTCTCCTTTACTCGTAACTTCGCCATTTTTCAGATTTCACTCAGATTTTCAACATTGCCATATTTTCACACCACCTCATGAACAGTACAGCTGTCATTTTCACATCCTGCCTGAAATGTGTTTTTGCACCTGTGGCACCAAATGGTGCAGTCGCGAGCAAAATCACCTTTCGTAATGAACTGATAGTGCCACTGTTCATGAGGTGAGGTCCCAAAAGCCCATGTTGAAAATTTGGAGTGAAAATACCAACAAATGCCAGGGTGTTAGGGTTTCAACCATAACGCCCCACCCTCTAGAGACTGACAGGCGCGGTGTGACTTGGAGTCTTCAGCCCCAAAGTTCACCCCATTCTCCTATATTCCACCCATCTCAGTGTATTTCCTTATGGAATGGGGGTAAGCATAAGGCCGAAGACCCCAAGACACACACGACACCTGTCAGTGTCTGCAAGGTAAGGTGAGGTGAAATGGCATGAGCGTTATGGCCGATGATCCAAAGGAACATCCCCAATGCCTGTCAGTCTGTGCAGGTGGGGGTGGGTTACGCCAGTTCAGTACTTCACTGTCATTCTTATTACTCATTCTTCTCTAACTCCTGCACTACCAATGCCAATGCCAGCAAGCCAACATTCATCATTGACAAATGCTTGTTTCCTATACAGTTGCACAGCAGAACACTAGCATGCATTGCCGGCACACATTGGAGTCCCTGATAGGAATGTCTTCATCTCTCACTCATCACTCTCAGCCGCTTAGCGTACTAGGTACACTATTTCTGCAGCCCTGAAGATGCCAGTGCAACGTCCAAGCAGGAAAATAGACTAATAGCTGAGACCAGGCTATATGTTTTGTGGAGGAGGGCAGTTTAGGTAATTGTCAGATAGGGAGTTTCACAGCTGGAGGCAGATTGGTAAAGGCCCTCTGTGGCAGACAGCTGTCAATGTGTGACAATATTAAGAAAAGCCTTCTAGGAGCAGTAGTTACCATTGCATATTGTGGCATTAATAAAGCCCTCTGAACAAAGCACTGTGTGTGTGTGTGTGTGTGTGTGTGTGTGTGTGTGTGTGTGTATGTGTTTATGGATGTACTGTTATTCAAATTTTGGCACAGCTCAGTACCATTGGTACTTGATTCTTTTCTGTGGTCGTGAGATACTATTAATGTAACCCTCCTGCAAATGGGGGTTCCCGAAACATCTTCCTTGAGCTTGCCTAAATGCTCACTGCCAGGCTGGTGTCCTGCATTTAACTGTTTAAACGTTATTTGCCAGAGGGTGTCTGTATAGCCTCTGTGTACTGCCTCTTTAAGAGCTGCCTAGATTGCAGTAATAATTGATCCGGGGGGGGCTGAGTGTTTCTATGCTTGAGTCTCGCCTGGCTGCCAGATAATCGCTCTGTTCTGCCATCGCTATTTGCCAAAGGGAGCTCTGTTAGAAGATGTACTTGTTTGCTGAATATCTGTTAGAGTGGTAAAGATATTGTAGTTTGTGTAACCTGCCTTCTTTGCAGCATGGACAGTTCTGTTTATCTCCACCATCTTGGTCCTGGACTGTCGAAATGGGTCAGTCAGTACCTTTGGGGACTTTAAAATGGAGCCTGTCCCCAGGGGTCTTGTGGGAGCAAAATTCTGTCTGAATTGTAGTTTTGGGCTTTCAGTGCCTAAATGAACCTGAAGGGGAGCCCTTGTTGTGACTGACAGAGGAATCAGCCAACTGAACCTTTTGGATCCTGAGGAAAGTCCCAGACTGCTTGCAGCAAGCATGCAGATCTGAGTTGGGAAGTTAAGGAATAACAGCTCGAGACAGTTGAGCAGCCGTTCTGCATAGTTTTGCGTGGGAGAACCATGGGCCGGGCGAGTTTTGGTCTGCCTGTCTGCCTGCTGCCCCTGAGAGGGAAAGAGAGTTTATTCGACTGAATCCGAATTTGGAGAGCGAGTTGAGCCACTGAATTGTGACCAGGCTTTAACCTGAAGAAGACCGAACATTTGTTGAATGTGATCGGCCTCTCAGGACTTCCAGCCACTCTGAACTCCTGGATTGTGCAGAGACTCTGTAATTGCGACCAGAGAGCCATTTGCCTGGTACAGTGGAATTTCTTTACATGTGAATGTGATTTGGTTCCCCACTGTGTGTCTGAACTGATTTTCTTGCTGGAGGCTGCATCCAGCTCCACAGACTGAATCGTATTCATCTCCGTTTTATCCGGCCTTGCTACACTGGCCCAGCCAGAATACCCTACACAGAGAAAGTAATCGACGAGAGACCTACCTGGGGATCACTCCTGCTCAACACCTTGAACAGAAATGATGCCTCGGTGATTCATGTGGGCCCTGCTTCTCCTGGCACTCCAGATCAACAACCTGCAGTCTCGATTTCATCCTGCCTCTGTCCTGTATTGGGTATCGTGAGTAAACATCAGGGTAGCTCCCTGTAACAACAACTAAATCTAAAGTGTTGTCATTTGATTGCCTTGTGGTCTTTTCTGTCATGATCTGAGCCCTTGGCTCTGGATTACAAATAGTGTGTATGTGCATGTTGGTTTCTTCCATCACAGGGCCCCAACCAGCTGCGATGTCGCCCTACCCGGCAATGTTCCTGGCTAGCCCACCTTTTTCCTACCTGGGTACCCAGAGTGTGTGACTGTGTAGGGACTCTGAAGTGCATGCATAACTGTCTGATTGATTTAGCTTTCAAACCAATCAACCTGATTATGTCCCTTCCTTGTTCAAGTCCCTGAATAAATCAGATCCAACTCTTTTGCATTTAACCTGACTGTGGTTCCAGTATTGAAAGCACTGTACTGTTGTGGTTTGCTGTGCCTAATCTTGTTTTACAGGGGATCTCAAGGTCAAACTGGTGGAACCAGCCCTGGTAGTAAGTGCAAACAGTGTGGGTGCTTGTATGGTAAATAAGGGGCATTGCAAAGGTGATTACTGTATATTGTTCCAGCCACTAGAAGGGACAGAGGGGTTACAGTGTTCTGAGGGCTGTGCCCAGGTTAGCTTGACCACTAACAACCCTGACCTCTGGGTGGAGGCACCTGTTTCAGTACCCAGGCCCTTTAACCTGCAACTAGCCAAGTGGGCAGGGTAGTAGCCCTGGGATACTGCCACCTAGGGGTTACAACTGTAACAATATTTTTGTTTCCAAAATACTATTGTCTCCTTGGAACTGATCCTCCACTGCCTATCATAGGGCTGAAGGGTCTGAAAAGTGGTAGGCCCAGGATATATTCAGTAAATTCTCTCCCTTCCCTTGAGTGGGTTCACCCATACCATTATATTTGTTCTCTCCCAAACTTGTAATGTGTGGAGAAACACCCCTACCACCACCACCACCATCAGCAACTGACAGCATCACCCAGTGCCTAGTTCCTAGATGCCCACAGAAGGTCTGCCCATTAGTTTTAATTTTTAAAGTTTAACCACTGTGCCTTAACTCTGTCAGCCATTTCCCCAGCCAACCCCATCAACATTTTTCAGGCTGTCACTTTCCAAATTCTGCTGACACCCTGCACACAACAAAAGGAGTGATTAGTAAGAAACAGTGTTTGTAAAATGGGCAAAGGGTTTCAAGCAATCTGATTGGTTGTCAGCTGTGTGTTAGAACTGTCAAACTCACAGCCAAGACTAGAAAACCCAATGTAGAATACACAGACCTGTTTTATAAGTGCAAGAAGTCACTCCAGGATGTGTGTTAGACAGTTCTAACGCATGGCTAGGGGACTGATGCACTCGGCCTGTGGCCTTATGTCTCACTATGCCCCTAGCCATGCATTAGAACTAACGCACACCCAACATCTATTGGTTGCTTACTTATCGTACATACTGCATTTTATAGGCACAGTTCTCCATAGTAATAAATTAACATGATGGAAAATTGACGGGGCCAGGCCTACCTCTGATAAACCGTGGGGCCATGGCCATAATAAAACCGCTTCCATCTCTGGCAGCACCTATGCTGCCTATGCTCATATCCTGGCTATGGAATCCCATGCCAAGTATGATTATCCAATGAGACTGCCGCCCACAGACTGGTATCTCCCCAGATTGTGCCTCCTTGGGTATGGCCTCCTGTTACCTCACCTCTTTGTCAGGCATATTCCACCACCATCCTCATACAACTGCTTGGGTAGGCAAATCTCTTGGCCTGAAAATGGAGGCTACCCGGGTAAATGGGACCTCGTTGGCCACAGTGGATGAGCAGAACCTCATCTGCCTGAAAGGTGGCCAACAGTGTTTCCTATTTTCTCCCATGGTATCCCACTCACGAGAGTGTGCACTATAACATCACATGTTTTCAGCACACCAGACAAACAAACATCCATGCTCACTTCCTCCTCAATGTGGATGGGCTCAGCCTCACTGCCCCCAAAGTTCATCCTGGTAGCATCCTACAGCAGGATGTGCAGCTCTTCCACACCAGCAAAAGACAGTGCCTCATAGGATGCTCAAGCCTCCACCCTCTCGGCCCCAGGCAAATCAAGCTCAATGCATGAACCTGGGTCACCAACCTCACGAATGGCAGCTCTGCATCTGAAAACAAGCTTTGGCTTAGTGTGCTACTTCTGGTTAAACAATGTTCCCTTTCCCTTCCTTTCATTCTGGCTCCTAAAACTCTATATCTATCTCTCTCTCTCTCTCTCTCTCCCTCTCTCCCTCTCTCCCTCTCTCCCTCCCTCCCCATTCTGGGTCAAACTTCTCTTCCCAACCACTGGATCTCCAAAGAGGCCAGCCCTAGTGAGTGACTCCCTAGGCACACGGCAGACATCCCCACTGACCAGCATCCTCCAGGAGGCATATTGGACGCTGGGTTTTGCTTTTGTCCACCTTCCACAAGAGTCATGGACTTACTTGGCATCTCATACAGTGGATCTGGCTTCCAGAGACACGTGGGCATGGCTGGGACCCACATACTTCTTGTTGCCCCCTGCAGCTGCCACAACTGGGCTGGCATATCTGCTCCAGGACAAAGGCTCTCTCCTCTCTCTCACTGGCTCCAATTCTTCCCATTGCACTCTCTTTCTTTTGCTACAAGCACCCTGAAGCACTTAATGAAGCCATGCTGCACTCTGGATAGACTCTCCTCACACTCTCTCCATTGAGGTGGCTTCAAACATGGGTCCCTAATGGCCGATAACAGAGGCCACTGCCACATCCACTGTCAGACTGGTTTCAGATGCCCCACACATGAACTGCTGGCCCTGAGAGTAGGCAAATGGCCCTGCTTTCCTGCCCTGCCTCCCTGCAACTCTTCTCTGCACTATTCTCTGCAAACACACACCATGAAAAGGTGCCAAAAACTCCCAGTTTACGGCCTTGTGCGCCAGCGGGATGTCCAACCAAGCCTCCCTACACATCAAAAGGCAAGTTAACCCTTTACTTAATGGCCCAAGCCTAACATTTTACTCATTTATATACACCCTCAAATGGGGTGTCACACATGCTATTCACCTGAATGCTCTGGAATGGTGTTATTGATGTCATAGAATGTTCAAGCAGTGTGAAAACGAGCAGCAACTGCTGAGGAGAGAAGGATTCATGTGGTGGTTAAAAGGCAACAAAATTATGTTATTAATTTAACAAAAATGGTCAAAACATAACCGAACATTGGACAGACACGAAACAACAGATGGGCATCTAGAGGTGTACAACACTGTTTCTTATCACTTTAAATAAGGTATTGACTTATTTGTGGCTGGTAGCAGACCGCCGGTTATCGATATGTCCAAAGAGAGAGTTGATACCGTATTACAACTATTTTAGATCCTTTGATGTCACTGAGATCAAGCAGCTGTGGCTATCACACTGTAGTCAAGCACAGTCTGATCATCAGTGGCTTCACAAGGTTCTAAAATGGAGGCAATGTAGTATTAATATGGGGCACACTTAATCATCGATACCTCTGGACTGCTACCAACTACAGAGGAGCCCAATACCTCATTTAAAAAGAGCGTTTATGAATCTCAAACTATGATGGGACCTGTTCATAAATATTCCCTTTAAGACATTTACATAAGGTTCCTTGTCCTGTCTGCATTCCTAGCCCTGTCTGTAGGACCAGTGGTGTCCCTTATTTAAATTAATGGACAGAGTGCGGAAAATTCTAGTCCTATCAGCAGGACCAGTGATTTACTTTTTCTCAAAACAAAACACTAAATCCAAGAATATGGCTGTCTACGCACCAGTAAGGATCACAGAATTTCATGGAATGCTTTCTTTTATGCCAGAAAAGTGAATCTGCAAAACATGTAATTTACTATAAGTTTTTTTTTTTTTTTTTAATTCTTTGGTAACCAGGTGAGGCCCACTAGGGACAAGTGCCTGTTTTCTGGGGTGACCCAGGAGCACTGGTTTGGTTAAGGGACTTGCTCAGAGTCACACAATATGCAAGTGGACATTCTGGGAATCAAACCCTGGTCTGCTGGATGCGCAAAACTCATTCACAACTTTTTACTCTAACCTCTAGGCTGTACTGCATGTTATTTATTGCACTGCACCACATTGATTTTACTTGATTGAATTTGCTATATATTTACTTTTCCTTGATTCTATATATCTATTTTCCTCTGTTTGCATTGTCTAACTTTGGGAAGCTGGTAGGGGTGGTCAAAAATATGTCAGAAAGTACTTTTTACCAAAAGACAGTAACAGAATGAAACAAACTTTGTGATGAAGTCATACATGCTCAGACAGTGGTAGGGCTTAAGAGAGGATGGGACAGGCATATGGGATAATTGCACATGGCTACAATGGTGGGGGAGGTGTCAGGGGAGAGCATGGAGACTGTCAGGAGCTCACTCCATTTGATAGGCAGGAAAGGTCGGCCTGGTGACATAGCTGTAGTGCAACTGCTGCCATGCAGGTGACACTGGTTCGAGGTGAACTTAAGTCACCAGGGGTTGTGCGGGGGTGGCGGAATTGAGTATCTGGTGGATTACTCTCCTTTCCCGGGAAGGAGGAATATGCCTCCCACAATGCACCTGACATCTAGCAGGCTAGGTGTCATGGCAATCAGGAGGTCTAGAAGACCTTGGGGCGTAAACAAGATGCCCTGCTTCATTGCATGTCGGCGTGCAGAGGCAGGGAATATCCCTGCCACAGTGAGTGGAAGGACAGCCTTTCCACAGGCCTGGCACCACCGACTGGTCTCTTCACTGGATCCTGCTTCGGTTGGGGGCAAGTCCTCCCGACCCTGCTATGAGGGACAAGTCATGGAAGCATGTGGGTAAGTCCTAGAGATTGTGGGTGACTGGGCTGGGGAGGGCCCTTCAGATGGGGCAGGCAGGAGGAAGGCGATAAAGACGAAAAGAGAAAGAAAAGATAGACAGGGAGGCAGACTGGATGGGTCACTGAGCTGTTTTCTGCCAACATTTTGTATGTTTCATTATTCAATAAAAGCTAGACAGCAGAATCCCAGTAAAATCCAGACATAAGCAGAGCAGTTTGGTACTGCAACCCTATAATGTCAGATCTTGAAAATGGAATTGTATGGCTTCATTCACCACAAATCAGTGATCTTGCTTATCAGTCATCAGTATCATACCATTACCACAACTTTTTAACTGTGGCAGGGTAATTCTAAATGTTTAGCTGTGTTTTGTGTGTGGGTGTTTGGAAAACTGCAGTTTGAGAGTCCCCACCTTAAACAACCAAATGCAGCAACTGCATTCCTCGAGTTAGCCCAGCCCTTGGGTATTTTCAAGCTAGTCTCTGCTTCCAAGGTGATGACTGTCACATGATTGTGGATCAAGGAGAGCTGGATGACTTTCAAACATTACAGAAGGATCAAACATGAAAGTAAACAGTAGGGTGTGTTATGCTGTCATTATGTCCTGCATACAAAATATCATATATCATAACAGGGAGGCATAACAACGAAGAAGAAGAATTATGCTGAGTGAGCCTAAATGTGCATCCCTAGCCTTTTTATTGCCAATGCTCTAGATTAACCCCTTGAGCTCTATAGGTTGTCAAAGGTTCAGTGTTTCTCCTACTCTGAGTCATTAGTTAAGTAATATGGCAAGATAGGGTGTGCATTATTGTGGAATAATAGCATGCCTTCAGGCATGAGGCAATGCCAAGTGCCTGACACACCTAGAAGTGCCTTTATTCCACAGTTATGCACACTCTGAAGTGCCTTATTGCAAATGTAAAATGGTTCCCCAGATTTTTGTTTTAAAACTGAGTAACAAGGTTCAGAAAGTTAAATATTTCTGACCTGTCATGCTGGGAAACCATATGGTCATATAATCACGTCTGATGAATCACGGGTATTGGTTTTCTTGCTCATTTTATAATAAAGGGTAAAGTATGTCTAGCTCCATTGGACCGTTTTCAATACTTTCTGGGACTCAAACCTGGGACCTTGAGTCCTGCAGGCAGGATTTCTAACTGTTCAGTTTAAAGAAATCCCATTTAGCTGAACGGATTGGGCTGCTGTCTTCAGGGCTCATAGTCCCATGTTTGATTCCCAGCAAGGTCTCCTGGTGAGTTTGTCTGACTGAACAACAATACGTTATGGAGATTTTCTGGATTTAAACAAAAAACAATTAGGAGAGCTTGGTTGTGGTGCTGTGGCTGTCTAAAGGCTGGATTGTCCATTCCGGGTGCAGGGACACATGATTCACAAAGTAGGTTTCCACAGCACACACTGGCTCAGTTAAGGTCACAGCTTGTGGCAAAATCCTAAACAGTCTTCCAAATGTATCCCAATTTGTGGTAAATTGACAACTTTCCTCTGGTTATGGGAAAAATGCACCAACAGTCACCATCTTTGCCATGGTCCATTCCACATGTACTGCAGAAGGGTACAAACCCTAGGCTGCACTGATTCAGAAACAACTTTTGAGCCTGGTGGAAAATTTGCTTCTAGATGTGGATGAGAGTCTAGGCACCAGTTTGTGCCAGCAAGGAGCAGCACTGTGGTAGCTCCCAGGGACTCCACAATAGTTGGCCAGGTAGGAGGGAACACCTGCCTTGGCACTGTAAGGGGCCCTATCCCGGGAGCTCTCAAGGGTACCAGGGCTGTGGGCTAAGAAATCCAGTATTGAACAGGTGGCTGGAGGGGCTGCATAGTTGGGGGTAGATGGCTAGCTGGCTAGTGGTGCTCAGTGGAAAGAGGCTTGACTGTGGAGGAAAATGCATGTTGAAAAACTTTTATCGTTGACCTTTGAAGAATGAAGGAAGACTTTGGATGTTTGACACGGGACTGGTTTATTTACTTCTAGCTTAAGAACTTTATCCAGACACAAATTAGAGCAACATGTGGGGAAGAAAGAGAGTGTCCAGGCAACCTACCCTGGAACAGTTGGTGAATATGGTTGCCCAGAAGGTGCAATCTCCAGGATTTAGCAATACCTTATGCTAAATAGGAAAACTGCTGCAATGCATCTCACCTCTAAATAGGAGAGGGAATCAGGTTTCGTGTAAAGAATGGACAAGGATATGGAGGCTCCTGCAAAACCTCTACATCTCCCAGGTGGCATGAATGTGCCTGAAAAATGAAAAACAGATACTTCATCACCCCAAAACTAATAGACAAATGGGACCAAACAACCACACCTGTATGTAAGCAATAAGCCACGACAGGGTGTGCGTTAGGCTGCACTCAACACACATGGCTGGGAGGTGTAGTGAGGCAGAGACCACGGGCGAGTGCTTCTAGCCTGTGTACGTGTGTTAAAAGGGTCGTCTAACGCACACCCTGGAGTGGCTTTATTGAGCTACGAAATGGCCATCTTAGTGCAACCGCATTTAGTAGGTTACATTTCCAATTTAAAGTAGGAAAAACATGCATGTTTATGTCATTTTAATAAAATAGTTCTTCCGCCTAAGTGTCATTTTTTTTTTTTTGCATAAGGAATTTTGTCCTAGAAAGGATTCTGTACTTTAGGTCTGGTTGTCATGGCAGCATTCACCTCGCCCCCAAATGCTGTGTGGAGACACAAGAGTAAAATGCTTTTTTTATAATTAAAAGTTCAAACTTCAAGAGCGAGCGGGCGGGCTGCTAGAGAGATTGCGGTTGTTCTGTTTTAAAAAAATAGATGAACCGAGCAGACAGATTGGGGAGAGACATTGCGCTGTCCTTTAGAAATAAAAATAAGAATTTCAACAGCGAGCGAGCAGGCGGGCTCGAAGAGATAGAGACTGCGGTTATTCGTTCCTCCCCGAGGAACGAGCGTGTGTGCAGTTAATTTCATGCTACATCTACAGGAAGAAGGATTTTATTAAAATTCAAATATTCAAACACTGGGGCAATCTGAACAGGAGGTCAGAGGTATTTGTTTTGTTACTGTTTGGCTGGCACCACTTATGGTACAAACAAGATGGCTGAGTTTTGTTTTGTTAAGGTTCTGAGGGCAGCATCACCTATATCAATGCCCACTGCCCAGTGTTGGACCTTTTTCCTGTTCATCAGACTGAATATCACATCCCTAGCAGCCAATCAGAGCTCCGTTTTACGATGCCCATTTCAAAAGCTGGAGATAACACAGGGAATCCCAGGCCTCCCACACACTTTCATGCATGTCCTGCCCTGAAATATTCTGGGCAAGCATTTCACCCCAAATATGGGCCCTATTTCACATTTTCAGCACCTGTATATTTCCAGAATTTGGTACTGGGCCTTCTACCTCCATCAGTTAAGGGGCTAGCTCACTGTACATGTGGTCTACTTCATTGCGGCAATAAGAATGGCCATAGCCAGGAGATGCTGCACGCAGGACCCACTTGCACTCTCAGACTGGGTATGGAATATAAAGGAGACAGCAGAAATGGAAAGAATAACCTATCCGCTTCAACCATGGAAGCCTTTAGCTCAGTGGTTAGAGCACTGGGATGGTATTCGGGGTGGGGTCTGGGTTCAATTGATCACATTATTACTTTCTCACTATAAGTTGTGATTTAAATTGTTTATCAGTGGCTAATACTGCACCAAAAGACATCTAATTGTCATCTTGTTTATTCCGAGTTGCAGTATATGCAATACCAGAGGAAGGAAGTGTGTCCAGAGTCTCAGCGCCAACCATGTGAGCCCGTAGCTCAGTGGTTAGAGCACCAGTACGATACTCCAGGACCTGTTCAATTCACATTAGGTCATATTATTTCTTTCTTACTACAGTTTGTGATTTAAATTGCTTAGCAGTACCTAATACTGCACCAGAAAACATCTCATTGTCTTATTGATTATTCCTAGTTGCAGGATATGCAATACAAGAGAAAGGAACTGTGTCCAGGAACCTCAGATCCAACCATGCGAGCCTGTATCTCAGTGGTTATAGCAGTGGGATGGTATTCCAGGGGCCTGGGTTCAGTTCCCAGTAGGTCCCATTATTTCTTTCTCACTACAGTTTGTGCTGTCAGGTACAAAAGAAGATGAAAAAAATATGTTGAGCGTTGGACCTAATGGAATGTAGCTGGAGAGACAGACCAAGTCCTTGGGGAAGGAGGACAAGAATAAGAGAATTAGCAGGCAAGGAATGACACACCAAGCAGATTTACAATAACAGATCAGAGACGTCAATAAATAGGCTCTAAATTGAAAACAATTCTCCCTGCCACTGAAAGACCATACTCATATTCAACCTAGACTGAAATATAGTCCAAAACGATGCCTCACACTGTTTCGTAGTATCAATAACAATGTTTTTATTTTTTACAAGTTTATTGTTAGGTCTTGTCTCGTAGAAGTGTACAACATACAGCAATGTAAACTATATGAAGATTTAGCAGCCTATAATTCAGACACATTGAAAGAACGTACATGGAGCTTTTCCATTCTATATGATGTGGCAATGTGTAACACACACATATTCTAAATACTCTGGTGGCAGGGGACAGCAGGGTGCAACTGCCTCAATTGTGGAGACATGCAACAGGGTGCAGCAAGGGTGCATCGGGATGCCACATAGTGTTTTTAGTTATACACGTAGATGATGTATTTTCACACAGAAACCACCAAAGAACTAAAATGTTTGAGTTCTGACAGTACATGTGCTTGAAATACTATAGCAGAGTGTGACAAGCACCTGTTTGTTAATCTGACATAAAAAATGTTCTTACATGACTATATTTATAAAGGCTACATCAAAGACAAACTGTGAATGAACAAAATGAAGATTTATTTTATATTCATTAAACAGCCCTGTGTTATATAGTAAGACAAAAATTGAGGTTTGATTAGAAAGAACAGAGTTGTGATACAGACAAGCTGGTTTCCCACAGAAAAAAGATTTCCACTACTTCAATTCAGCATTGAAACTGAAATGATCAGCTTTTTAAAGGAAGAGGATGATATATTTTAAGCTGATCTATCTAAACACAAACCAGAGACTGGGTATGTAAGAAACCTGGAGAGCTCAGCAAACCATAAACTCTACAGAGTGCTGCTCTGATTGAGAATCAAACAGCAAGCTACTCCAAAATGATGTCATCACACTCTAAGCTTGACTGAGAGGACAGACTCCACTGTTTTCAGCCACTATAGAGCAAGTTAACAAATGCTGATTTAAAGAAACCACAAAAC
Source organism: Neoceratodus forsteri (assembly GCA_016271365.2). Classification (NCBI taxonomy): domain Eukaryota; kingdom Metazoa; phylum Chordata; order Ceratodontiformes; family Ceratodontidae; genus Neoceratodus; species Neoceratodus forsteri. The sequence continues at coordinate 85,657,618 of CM028132.1, read as the reverse complement.
CAAACAGCATGAAATTTTCAGGAAATACTAATCATGACACAAGGACTTGAACTACAACTTTTAAAGCTTTTATTAAAAATATGTAAAACCATTGCATGTGATCTTTCATACTTTGTATTGGCCCAACCTCTGCCATTCTGTACCACTGCGGATTCCATCTCCACACTAGTACTTCCTTCTGCTCATAACGAACCTTATAACAATATACAAATTTTAACTGCAAGCTGAACAAGGTTCCCAGAAAGTTCATGACCAAATAAATACCTTCGCCCACTGGATCAGTATCCTAAAACTGTGTCACAGCACCCAGAAACTTCAAATGACTCCATACAAGGTAGAGTCCATATACAGCAAAGTTCTACTCTCACTGTGGTACCTTATGGCTCCTCCAGGAACTTCCCACATGTTCACCCCTAGTGCCCATCTTTACTTGCTTTGTGGAGCCTCCCATCTTCTCTGAGATGCTACTGTGCCTGTACTTTGAAGATTCTATCCTTTACTGATCCAGAGTGCAGTGCTAGTCTTATCTGCTGCCACCCTTCACAATCTTTAGATGACCTGGCTGTGTGCTTACCAGTGTTGTCCCAACATCCACTATATCCCAGATTCCACTTCACAGGAATCATTCTCTGGTCCACAGGCCATTAGATGGCACTCCTTGAGAGTGTAGCCCCTAGGATTCCCTGCACTTTGGAATCCTCTAACTTTCCTGCTCTAAAGTCCATGGCTTTGACTCCAGCTGTAAGTCTTGGGTTGAGGAAGAATTGAGTGCATGAGATCCATCCTAGCCAGGTCAGGCATCCAGGCGTACTACCGTGTGACATCCCTGCACACACAGGCTGTCTAGCCTCATGCCACCCCAAGCCTCAAGATTACAGGCACCCATACTGCATCAGGAATTGTATTGCCCTGGCCCATGTCCTGAGCCATCCCTCTGGTGAACCACATACTGACTTATCCTCTGGGAGCATATCAGTACCTCCATGCACCCAGCCACAAGCTGGCATGCAGGTGGAGCATCCCCAGGCAGCACCTTGATATGGGGAAGTGCAATTATCTGCATCCATCACCCAGGGAAAACTACTGGTGAAAGCTTCTGGGCTATGACAGCTTTTCCCTGCCTCCTGGGTCAGTAAGTCCTACTCTAGCTGGCTTCCCTCCAAAACTCTGCACCAACTCCAGTTACTGGGTCACAGGGGCTGTTTTGTATCATTCTGCTCCTCTCACTCCATCTATCCCACAGATGAATAGGCACCAACTCTGTTAAGGTGTTCAGATACTGTAGCAACAACCCTGCCCTTACCATCAGACTCCTGATGAAGTGATGTAAAATCATGAAGTGATGGGAGGAGAGTCTCCTAATTCTGCACACTATCTGCACTTCTGTGCTTGGACAGTTACAACTATTTTGACAAGCTGTTTTCAAGCATGCCATCTCTTCAGCAGTATTCAGTAAGGAGAAGACTTCAAGGCACCAAGCCAGAAAGCTAGTAAGCTTATGCATATGCACGTCTCTGTGTTGAACTATTAAATGGCTTAAAGCTGTTTTAAAAGCATTGGTTGCCATATGCTATTACAACCGCTGCATGTTCTGCAGTATCAAGCAAAATCAAATTTGACACGTTAATTGTCATCGTTTTGCACAAAATTCCAAAATGAATACATGAACTTTTGCAAGTATTGGTTATTTTGTTACATTTGTGCAATAAAATTGTCTAAAACACAATACTTGGATTTGCCTTGGTCTATAGAGGTGTGGTATTGTGCTTTTTTTATTTTGTGCGTTCAAATCTGCGGTTGGTTAAAAGCGTCCCTGTGTGAAGTGTGACTCAATTGGTATCGATCTGCGCCTGGGCCAGAAGGTCATGGGGTTTTCAAGTCCCACACCAGGATTGGGCTCATACTCTAAATGCTGGCACCCAAGTGCAGTATCGAGGGGTGCTGTACTGTTGGGATGTGCCATTCTGATGAGACATTAAACCGAGGTCCATAAGAGTAGGGACTTTCTCTGGTGTCCTGGCCAACATTCTCTTTTCCATAAAACTGGTTCATAAACTGTCCAAGGCTGTGTGGGTGTTGATGTGTGAAATGGCTGCCACTACACATTTAGTCACTTCACTGCCAGTCTTGCATTGCAGGTTTTAACTGTTTAAAAGTGTTTTTAATGAATACAATTAGTAAATAACATTCTACCACATAAAGTAGGTCATGTTTTCCAATGTAATTTGAACTGTTTTGTACGTTATTTTATATCTGTTTAAAACTGCATTAAAAGTACATAAAACTCTGCATCAAAAGTTATTAAAATAAGTAAACTGTATAACTGTTGCTAAAATCAGTGAATAAATACTGTTTAAATGTGAATACTTTGTTGTTAACAATTTCTAACACTACCTTTGTAAATCTCTAAATTGGAAAGTACATTAAGTCTTGTAAATGTGACTGTTACACTGTGTTTGCATTTGTAAATGTTAAAAACACACATTGAGTTGCCTTGAATTATCATCTGTGTGTTGTACTTTCGTCGATGCTGTTGCTAGTGAGGTGACTTATTCCATTTCTTTGGACTGCAGTGCTTTCTTCAGTTTTTGTTCTGTTGTCATTGCTGTTGGTTGCTGTTACACGGGATCAATTTGGAGGTATGCAGGGTCATTGGACGCACTGGGGACAGATGTCAGATCCGACTCCGTGATGTGGCTGGGAGGAAGTGAGGTGCTTCAAATCCTCATGTTGGTGCTTTCATTGCTGCCTGACAGTATGCAGCTCCATTTGCTGGGGTCAGAGAGAGAGAGATAGATGGTCCCCAGTAACTGCATAAGGAGGATTCTTGCTTGCGCTCTGTTACAGTCATTATTTGTCTGCATTTGAGTCCTGCATTGCTTATTAGCTGGATTGCCATTGCTTGTAAACTGTGATTGGTGTATGTTTTTCAAGGGAGGCCACTTTGCCAATGCGTGGCAGCATGGTGGCCAGGTAGTTTACCCGAGTGGTTCTAGCATGTACCACACTCTTCTTCAGCCCATGGCTTTGCAGATTTTCTGTGAGGAGCACATGTAAGCAGTAATTCCTGATGAAGGCAGCTTCTACTGGGGAATTAATGCATGGTTGAGGAAGGGGGTTAGGTCCGAGGCCGAATGCCAAATGCCTACAGCCACCCAACCATGCATTAATTCCACAGTAGTTTTACTCGAGGATTAATGTGCTTGTGACATGACAGTTACTAACAGTTTGTATTGCTGTTGATGTGCTGTGCTGTGAAATATAGCAACATTTTCTTTATGGTTTCATGAATCTCTTTACTTGGTCAGAAACATCTTGTACTAATACAGTACATGGCATTGCAGCACAGTTGAACACACTTGGTTACGTGGTTGTGTATTTACAGATTGCAAATATTTAATATGCATATTTCAGACATTAGGAGGCATTATTCTTCTTACCATTGGTTTGGTTGCGTTCTGTTTGGTGGAAATTGTTCTATTGCTCGCCACGGACAGATGCTACTTTTCTCTGTAAACAATTCTATGTGCTGCAGTGCATTGTGGGAGTCTTGATTAATAACTTTTAAGTAGTGGTATATTTTTGCAGTTAACTAGCATGCTATCTAGGGTTCTAGATGCAGTTTTTCTGCTTGGTGACTATTTACAGATTTGCAACTCTTATGTTGCTTTGTTAGTCATTTCTCTCTGGTCCCCGTTATTTGCGATTCACCTTGCTTTGATTCTTATGCGCTGGGTTCATATCCAGTTCGTGGGTGCCATAATTATTAACCCTGACTGTCCCATGCACTGTGAAAGTGCTAAACTTGTATGGGGTACTGCACATTGGCCGAGGTGTCCACTTAGTCGGATATGACATTTCTCACTTTTTCTTATACTGCTGACCACATTTGTTTGCTTTCTTTTCTCATTCTCCATAGCCGTACTGTGCTACAGTTTTACTGGGTGCTCGCTCCTTGCTGGACGTGGTGGTACTGTATATCTCCGAAATTAATGTTGTATTGGAGCGGGCATTACCAGTGATTAATCCCTCTACAACTTTAGTCAAGTGCTGCATTTTGTCCAATGACTTACTGTTATTTTACTTTTGTGATTTCTGTCATGTTATAAAAGGTTTGGACAATTTGGTGGCAGCAGGATCACATTAACTTACTTGGTGCCCATAGGCTGGAAACTTCATGCACCCCCATGCACCCCCAGTGGTCATAAATAAATAATGAGAGCGAGGAAAAGATTGGCAGATACTACACGTGTGTGTATCTGAGAAGCCAATGGAAATGCCTCATGGATGATATTGCAAATCAACAGAAAAAATCTTCACCAACCCTTAGATGTTCTGGAAATCTTTAAATCAGGTGATAAACAAGACACAAAGACCAACTATTCAGAGGCTGATGCAACATGGCATAGAGCTGACTCTCCACCTACAGAGATGACAACACTTATACATCAAAAGTTTACTGACCTCCACAACTACAAAGCTCTGTTAAAAGCCCACTCTTGGATCACCTCGATGGCCCAGGGACAGCGTGACTGTGCTGCCTTGCAGGTAAACCGGGCTTGGGAGCACACTCAGGTTGCAGAGTCAGAAGGCAGGCTACACTGCTGCCAAGGGGCAGCTCACTTTGACTGGGGAGGGGTGGTGGTAGGTTCTACAATCCGGACCCTTATGGTCAGGCCAGGGAGCTTGCTGCTTCTACTGGGCACATTGTATGTGCACAAAGCCAATAATGGCACTGCCCACACCAGGGAAGGAAGGAAGATAGTGAGCAAAAACTGAGGAGAAAATTCCCAGCTACTGTCTCTATGACAGCTCTGCTTGATCATAATATATCCCTGGATGGTGGCATAACAGGGATAAAATCCAGATTAGAAAAAACAAAAACTTTTCTAATGGAACCCATGCAAAGTTTCACAACCCACACTGCCTGTTCTTGTTCTAATATTAAGGAAGTAATCCAGATTCTACTACAAACAAAAGAGATTCCCAAAACAGCCTGCATTAAGATCTGACCTGTAGATGGGACAAACTGTTTTAAGTATCAGAGCTATGGAAAATTATTTTCCCATGCTTTCATCCCTGTTTCTATAGCGGGTTAACACAGCAACTCTGCTTGACTGGGACTTGTCTGAAACCAGACTTGTGCCTCTGAGCCCCGGATGCATATGCACCTAATTGGGCAAATCCTTCTCCGATAGTTGTTGGTCTTACTATGAAGGGTAAGGGGAAAAACAGCACAGCCAAAGCCAAAACCAGTACTGCTAATAGTAGTAGGAGGATGATGAGAATAAATATTTCTACACACACACACACAAACACACATGCACACACACACACACACACACTTACTTGATGATGATCATCAGTTTTAATACAATAAGCATGGTTATTTTTTTAACCTTTTTCAGGGCAAGATTCACCTGAGGAGTAGGAGTTACTTAGTGGGTCAAAACGTCAGTTCAGGTCAAGATATTTTTTCACTTACCTCAAGAAAAACCAAATCTAACCTCTTTGCTGTGCCTTCTGCTGCTGCTCAGTGCTGCCATAAAAGCAGAAACACAGCGGTCAGTCATCTTGGTGCCAAGAGAAGAGACAACAGTTCTGGTTTTTCCAACTAATCCCAACAGTGCTGATGTGTCACCTGCCACCTGCAGCCCATCCAAACTGAATCTGCCAAGTCGCCGTCTCCGTCCAAAGAAAGAAAAGCTGCTCACCTGAAATATGTCCTTCTTATCCTGAACACCCCTGCCCAGCATTCCCCGACTGCTCAAATCAATTTGGCGACAGTGGATTTTGAACTCCAGATCTGCCGCTGATTGGGGAGGATGCCACAGCATTACCACGCCATGTCAATAAATGATGGAACGTGACTGGGAGGCAGGGATATTCATCACTGTGGGGGCAAGCAAGACAACTCTGAGCAAGCATTTTTTCTGTGGAGATGGGGAAAGAGGAGGGAGGGGAGCCAAATGATCTGATGATTGGGCACAGTGGGATGGACAGACTGTTGTATTTTGCCGAGGTGGACTCCACTGCACCACTGCCACTTGATTATCATTATTCTTCATGCTAGTTTAACCTGCTCAGTAGACTCAGGCTGCACCAATCCAGCGACAATGAACAAGCAGCAGCAGCACAAAAATATTTATATCTTAGTAAGTGTCTCTCATTCCCAGGCACCCTAAACAGCCGGTGCCCCTAGGCTGCAGCCCACTAAACCCTGGGTGGCAGTTTTGTTAGGTACTTTTTAGGGCTGCTACTGGGCATAGTGGGTATCCTGCAATTTCAAACATGCAGCCTCTGTATAGGTCACGGTCTTTTTCGTTGGCCTTTCAATGATTCTTTGTTGTTTTATTAAAGCTTAACATTACATATTGTTGCCCATTTTCTGCTTTTTAAATTCAAATGACTGGGGTTTATGTTTTTGTTAGCCTTCACAGCCGCATGACTGCATCTGGTGAAGTGGAGTTGTATTTTTAGCCAGACGTGCAGAGCAGCCCCTCAGCTGTGTCAGAGCTTAGCACCTGTGAGTTTCTCAAGTGCTACAGTTCAGAGTATGAGAGGGTGGGTATTGCTGAGTCTTGCCACAGCTTTCTCATCCTAGGTTTTATGTTTGCTTGCCGCATGTGCAAGAAACATAATGCCATCATCCAGTTTTTGAAGGTGTGGCAGCCCTCTTCTAATTCAGTCAGTGTGTTTGCAGGTGCGGCTACAGTTCTCCAATCGCCTGCTGGAGCTGTCTATGACAGCTCCAAATGCAGTGGAGTACAGTTGAAAGGGGAGCTACGCTTCGTGAGCAGTGATCAGATATCGCCTGCCCATGCGCACCCCACACACACACACACACACACACACACACACATGCAGGCACGCTGCGTGCTCGGCTCCCCCATGCGCACACTTGTAGCTGACGGGGTGCAAAATCCTCCGCCGGCTCCACTGTCCCCCCAGTACAGGGTGCCCACGCTGGGAGCCCACCCCAGTGTGGCAACAGATGCTATTGCCGACGGGTGCCCAATCCCCGCCGGCTCCATGCCCCCACCAGTTATCCATGTGCCACGCTGGGAGCCCACCCCAGCATGGCAAATGTCCCGCTGTTGTCATGTAAAGAAAAAACCTGCAACAAAAACTGTCCCACGGCGCTTCTCCCTGCCACCCTCCCACAACCCGCACCCACCCACCCACTGCACACCCTGCCTCCCCACACCCTCTCACCTCATACTTACCTCCGACTCTGGCGCGACGATCTTCGTGGACCAGGAACACGCCTGCACTCTTCAAAGCCAACCTCGAACTGAGGAAATGCCGGTAAGCTGTATAATGTAATGAATAGGGTTTTTCAACTTTGCTGCATATCTCAGCCATTTTTGAATTTTATACCAAATTTTCAACATGGGTTTTTGGGACCCTTCTCATGAATGATCTCACTGTCATGGCGTTCTTCGGGCCGAAGGGTGATTTTGCAGTCACTGCGCGAAATCACCTTTCAGGACTGAGTAACCAAACGACACTGCCACTGTTCATAAGGTGGGCTTCAAAAGCCCATGTTGAAAATTTTGTGGAAAATTCCTAAAATGACTGTTTTACTTTAGCCGTATGCTGCAGTTCCTACGCATGCTCGTAAGTTCGCGAATTTTCAATATTTTCCTAGATTTTCAACATTGCCATTTTACCACACCTCCTTATGAGCAGTACTAGCAGTCATTTTCACATCTTGCCCAAAACGTGTTTCCGCCATGTAGCGCACAACAGCGCAGTCGGTGTGTGCGAAATCAATGTTTGGGACAGATTAAGGAAATCACAGTTACACTGTTCATAAGCAGAGGTCTTAAAATGGCTATGTTGAAAATTTGGTGACAAAAGTCCATAAATGACTGTGTTACGAGGAGCATTGTGCAGTTTCCACGCACCTCGTAAGTTCATGACTTTGTAATATTTTCAGTCCAGATTTTCACCAGTGGCATTTTTCCACACTTCCTTAGGAACAGTACAGCTGTCATTTTTCGCAACATGGCTGAAATGTGTTTTCACACTTTCAGCGCAGAGATGCGGATCGCTGTGGGAAATCATTGTTCGGACAGATAAAGAAAATCACAGTGACACTGTTCATGATCAGAAGTCCCAAAATGCCTGTGTTGACAATCTGCTGTAAAATCCCCAACCTAATTACATTACAGGTGTGCATTGCACAGTTTCTATGCACGCTCTGAGACTTCACCAGTTTTTTAATATTTTGACTGCAGATTTGCAACATTGCCATTTTTACACCTCCCCACGAACAGTACAGTTGTCATTTTTCACATCCTGATCAGAATGTGTTTTGTACCTGTGGAAATAAATGCCGTAGTCGCTGTGCAGAAGCAGCTGCCAACAAACTGATATTGCCACTGTTCATGAGGTGGGGTCACAAAAAACATGTTGAAAATTTGAAGTGACAATACCAATGAATGCCTGAGGTGTTAGGGTTTCCAACCATAATGCCCCACCCTGTAGAGAGTGACAGGCATCAGGGTGTGACTTGGGATTCTTGCCTGTAATGCTGATACCATTCCACATCCTGCAGCCAGTGAGAGGCATCGAGGTATGCCTTGGACACTTCAGCCCCAAAGTTCACCCCATTCTCCTATACTGTACCCATGTCACTGTATTTTCTGATGGAGTGGGGTGCGCGCAAGGCCAAAGACCCCAAGGCACACCGTGACACTTGTCCGGTGTCTGCAAGGTAGGGTGTGGTGAAATGGCATCGCGTTATGCCTGATGACCCAAAGGCACACCCCAGTGTCTGTCACTCTCTGCAGGGTAGTGGTGGGGTTGGCTTCAGTTCAATACTTCACTGCCATTTCTATTATGCAGCTCTGTAACTTCTACACTACTAATGCCAATGCCAGCAAGCAGACATTCGGCATTGACAAATGCTTGTTTATATGAGCTGTGAAAACATTGTTTGCTGCATTAAACTTTACATTGATGAGAATGCTAATATTTTTGCTCAGGGTGACTTATTTATGTATCTGTTAATGCCACCCTAAACCTTACATAAATACTGATTCAGTAGGACTCTCCTGAGGTATTTCTGACTGAAACATAAAAATATCTTAGTATACTATTCAGTTGCTGTGTACTTACAGTTTTTAAATTTATTTCTGTCTTGGTTTCACTCACCCAGTCATAGAATACTTTTATTGCCCAGCTGATCTGTCTCTTTGTGGATACTTCATTCCTGTCACATTGAGTTTGTCCAGTTCTTCTGAGTGAATTTCTAAGTGCCTTCTGTTAGCTGTGTTTTTCCCACTTGCAGGTGCTGTTTCTACTGGATTTGATGAATCTCTGCTCAATCAGGCTTCCACAGATGATGTTTGAATACGGTAATGTTTATTTCTGGAAATTGGGGCATTTACTTTTTCTGTGTTTCTAGTGTTTTCTGGTGATGAGGTTCCCATGTTGCTGGTACTAGATCCGGAATGTTATGCTGGGACAACATCATGGGTCTACAGACAGCCTGCTGGTACAGCAGTAGTGCTACCACTTGCAGCACTGACGACCGTGTTGGTAGCCAGTGGTGGGAAGAGGGTTGGCCAGGGAAGTTTGGCTGAGCGTCCCAGGGACAACTCTCCACCTCTAAGGGGAGGGGAGGTTATGGCTTCCTGACACAGTAGAGAAACCCAGGAGAGACTGGGTGTCCAGTGGCTGGGACCACCAGGCTCAGCGGAGCATCAGTGGACGCTCAGGGGCGGGTGTGGAGCAGGCCTGTCCCACGCTGACATCATTGCATGGCTGTATTTCTGAGGGTAACCACAGAAATGCCCCTGTCTACTGAGCTCTGTGAAGTCCTCAGACTGCCTCTCAAATGATGCCCCAGGTGTAAGCCTCAGCTGGGACCTCAAGTTGATCTCAGTCTCTTCCCTCAGCTGTCCAGGGAGCCTCGCCATATTGGCAAGCTATGGGCCTCCCAGCCAGACAGCCTGGTGGAAGATGCTGGGAGAGCAGTCCAGGTGCCGATAGGAGGGGTCCCCTGCCCGGGCAAGTGAAGAAAGAGAATTAAGAAAAAAACATCATGAGTCTAGGACTGGACTGACCAGTCAGAGCTTAGGGATTTTTTTTGCCATTGTATAATGTAAATTAGTGTGCTGGCAGTATGATGGGCAGTATTCAAACAGAGTGTGCTGGAATGCAGAAGTGTAAAATGTCTGAATACTGACCCACAGCACCACTGCACAAACATCATAGCACAGATATGACAGTACGGTGCTAAGAGATATTAATTTAGCAACACAAAGACCATATAAACATTGAAAACAGCATAGGACAGCACATGGAAGAATGCACACTGAGACAAAAGGGCAACCTGATATGCAGAGGGGATATGCAGAGATGCAACAAACTTTATGGCAGTGGCTAACAAGAATGTACAAACAGGGCAACAAGACAAAAACACACATAATGAAGGTAACCCCACCAGCCCCTTATTTAACTGGACAGCACACCTCTCACCATAGTCTAGGGAATAGAGGGGTGGGTTACATACAAAACCAATTTCCTTTCTGATTGCCCAACATAGGCTAGGTAGGACCAATGCAGAACAAAACCAAGTGCGCTACTACCTGGCACACACTGGTGGGGCCAATGCATGGCCAACAACTCAGGTCCCGGGAGAAAACATTTGCTCAGGGCTATGCTAGGTTTGAACTTCTGGACAGGGGTACCTATAACTCCACACAGGACACAATAACAAGAATGTCCATATCAAACTGGGATTCTAGAGTGTGGCTTTTATTCTAAAAACAACGTAGGAACAACACAAAGCGAAGATGGACCCCAAGGGTTACACACACAGTAAATGCAAACATTTGAGGTACAGAACTCCATACATTCCCATTTAGCATAGGATAACTGTTGAATTGTGAACTAGCCACCAGTAGAACACACACACTTTCCTCGACTAGGCACATATGGCCAGTACTTCCACACTTCCCATATGGCATAGGAAAAGTTGTGGCACACAGACCACAACGGAGCACTAGAGGCTCAACACTGGAGGACCCACATACAAGGGGTAAACTGGAGAAAACCCACTCACTGGGGTAAAAGTTTCTTCAGGCATTGGCCACATGCACTGACAGAAAACAGGTGCCCTTCAGAACTCGGAGTGCTAAACTGGTCACTCCAGATGGGGGTCTCCCACCTATGCCTATCACATTGACAACATTGCTAAGGGTGTTAACACCTGCATTGGACTACTTTATAGGCATAAGCAATGTTTGACCCCAGAGGCTCTTAACCTGGCCATTCAAAGCTCTCTTGTCTCGCTTATTGATTACGGCTTATCAGTCTATGGATCAGCTACAGAAACAACTCTTTCACCGCATCATAGTTGCACTCAACAAAGCATGCCAGCTGCTTACCGCTCAGCCGGCCTGTCCCATACCTGCAACATGTACACTCAGGCTAACTGGCTCCAATTCAAAGGTAGACTCATGTACCAAACATGTTTACTGTCCCAAAAGTAAGCTTAGGCAAAATGCCCCCAGGAGTGCAAAAGCTTATTACCCCCACTATCAACCGTCATTGCACCAGAAGCTCTACTAGCCAGATTTTAATATACCCTGCTGTCGCACTTCTCTGGGACAAAGGTCCTTTGCCTACAGCATGCCCTGCTATGGATGAACTCGCTGCACCAAGACATCACTTCAGCATCCACCTTGGCTCCTTCAAGGTAAAACTTAAGCAACAGCTAGTTGCTGATGCCAGTTGTGACTGCTTCCAATAACCTTCCTTCTTGTGACCAGCACTTATTCTAACCATATGCTGTTCTGACCTTATGCATAACTGTTCTCAGCATGTAAATAACTGTTCTAAGTTGCTAATCATTCTCCTTTCACATTTCCTCTTTATCCCTTCCACTCTTTCCCCTCACCCTCTATGGCTTTCTCCCTATCCTCCCCTGCTATATCTCCTGAGCTCCCTTTAAAATGCTTTGTCCCATACCTTCTCACCTCTGACGAGGCCCCTTGCTGATGCCATCCTTACCTTGTTGATTATTAGATATTAGGCTGAGTCTGTTCTCATTTTCCTGTAAAGGGCCATTTCTTTTTTTTTCCATTCAACTTTTATTAAAGTTTACAGTACAGAGAACGAAGCACAGAAAGAAGTACCAATTAGATGCAACCAATATACAGAATTTACAATGGCTCATTCTCCCCATGCTCCACTCCCTCCCTACCCCCACCTCACCCACCCCAACAAACCCAGCACAGCAATATACTAACAAGGGTGCGGAATAACCTATCAAAGGGTGCAGTTTATAGCTTTACAAAGCATGTAAAGTTTGAAAGGGACCCCAAATCTTATTGAATTTGTCCATTTTGTTTGCAAGGCTTGCAATAGTCCTTCCGTAAAGGGCCATTTCATAAGACCCACCCCTCTAATATGATCCTTTGAATTCCAGGTTTAAATCAAATACGCACCTTGGCATACATTATACAATGCCACATGTATTGGAACATCTCTAGTTATATACTGTTGTAATGTTTTGTATAATTCCTTGTTTGGTTTGTTCTCCGCCTCATATTTTTCCAATATGTATTGTTCATCTAATGTGGAACCTATGAAATGAGCTTGTTCTCAAAGGTGTTATCTGAAATTTCAATAACTAAATAAATAAATAAAAAATTTTGTTTCCAAGTTCATACGCAGCCAGTCCTCTGGTAAATACACCTTACACTTATCCAAAAGTACTGTTGATATTTTCTAGAAATGTACATCACATTTAACACCAGCAAAACACCACAGGGTGTCAAATGTAAAAGTTCTGTTCACGTAGATGGTGGTCACATACTGGACTCCACTGTGGTCAGACTACTTAAAAGAAACCTGTCCAAAACAGTGCTGGCAATTACCTGGTCTGCAAAACGCCTGATTAGCATAACCTATATATTTTAACTATACTGCAGCTAACCTTTGCTGAGTTATTTATTGTGTTTCTTGCCTGTATGGTAGTGTGTTGAACTTTTCTGGCTGTGCCATTTCGAAGTGCTGCCCCACGGAAGACAGAGCATGACCTTGGATCCTCCCGGATCATGCGTCTTGTGTGTCAGAACACGTGTTCATGACAAAGCGAGGCACATTCCACGGACTAAAAACTAAATAGGGTGTCATGTAAGGGTCCTTGAGTTGTACCTCTAGAAACAATCCTCTAGAAAATGGAGCAGTGTAAGTGTTAAATTATTAAGCAAGTTCCAGCTCCCGACTTCAGGCATGAACAGTAGCCGCCAAGTGCTACTGCACATGCCCAAACTAAGAGCTTAGGTGCTATTGCATGCCCAAAGTTGAGCTGAACTTTACTTAATAATTTAACTAACTTACGCTGCTCCATTTTTAACGGGGATTGTTTCTAGAGGCACAACTCAAGGACTTCACATGATAGCCTGTTTAGTTTTAGTCCATGGAAATGTGCCTTGCTCTGCCATGAATGAGCTGCTCTGGCACACAACAGGAACATCATGGGGTAATCTGCATATCAGTTGTGGCTTTGGCGCTACCCTTTGTGAGATGGCCCACCCACCGAACATAAAATAGAGATTACTAATGAATGCCATGCCCTAAAACAGAAATGCCAATGTCTCACTGCAAGTTGACAGGTGAGTACACACTGGGAAGAAAATGGGATTATGACAGTTTTCCTTTAAAAATCTCAGGTGACAGGGTCCGCTTGTTAGAGAATCCACCTAAAATGCAGGTACTCCTGGGTAAACTCAGAAAACCAAAAGTACTCACAGAAGTTTTCACACAAGGCAGCTTCACAAAGTCCTGGTAGGACCAGGGATTGCCCTGAAATCTTAGCAGTCTACTCCATCCCTCCTGGGATGAAGAACAGGAAAATCCCTGAGACAGTTTCCACCACTTAGGCAAAGCTAGAAAATGCTGTACTCCACTAGGGTGATAAAAGTGGAGCACTGCAGCTGTATCTCAGAGCTGCTACTGGAAGTGCAACTGCTTTCTGCAGACTCCAGCCACCAACTGACTGCTCACTGCAGCCTCCAACTACAAACTGACTACAGAATTCTATCTCCCTCACTCAAAGCAGCTGACTTTGTGGCTTACGCTGCTGCGAGAGTTCTATGGTGACATCACCTCTCCAGCTCTCAGCTGAGACTGAAAACAGAGAGAGACATAGTGAAATCCATTTACTGGAAAATCAGTAGCTGCTTTCCCTGCCTACCACTAATTCTAACCGGGATTCTAGTAATCCCTGGGAACAAGGGGTTACATTAACACAACATGAAAGATGATGCTTTCCTGCACAGACATAAAAAACACAAATGCCAGCAGAAGCCAGAAGACAGCATATGTGTCCCCAAACCACCATGACAATTGGAAAAGTCGTGACACAACTGTGGCAGTTGTGTACTCCAGAAGGCACACAAAACTAATTGTGTGGACAATGATACAGAGCAGCAGTGTGATGGCAACACTCGGTCACAGGTGCATAGGCCTCCCACTGTTGAAACAGCAGTATGACCCTGACACACCATGGCACTATGTATGACAGAGATACTGTGAAGATGACCAGTAAAGTGACTGGACAGCCGCAGAACTAAGCACAACACGACGGTGCCATACAGTACACACCCAGGTGATACAAAACACAGAGCACAGCCTAGGTACAGTGAACACGTGTCTTTGTAATGCTGGGGCAACAATCAAAACCAGCAGAAACAGGAAAACAGTACAAACACAGAAGGTGAACACCTAATAACCACAAAACAAAACTAGCTAAGGCAATCACACTTGAATAACAATAACAAGAAACAGTGGTGTGGCCTGGTAGTGAAAACCAGAAAACAAAACAAAATGGACATTGCCCCTCAAAAGAGAAACCCACCCACACCAGCCACACCCTACCCACCCACAAACCCGAATATAAAAGATGAAAGAAGATAGAAAATAAACCACCAGTCTGAAAAATGCATCCTCACAGAGCAGCAGCATGGCATTCCCACCTCCACCTCTTCTTTTTTCATGCTGTCCTCTGGCCCCAAAACAGTCCCATAGGTTCTGCGATGGTGGTAGTGTTGTGGTCCACTGCTACTAGAAGCTGAACTGGTTTTCAGGATGGATGTTGTAGCATCAGTGACATATCTCCTCACAGCCATCAGCAGCAGAACCTACCACCACAGGAGCTTGTCATGGCCATCTGTGTCAATGGTAGATGAACCATGATCCGTATCCCTGGCTGCACCTATGAAAAAACAAATAATTTGTCAATTCCAAACATATATGCTTGCATGCTATTACAAGTCAGAACAGTATCCTGAGACTATGAGCAGACCTTTCTTACTCACGGTAGCCATTGTCTTGTGGACTTTGGATTCCACCAGGCAAAGAGTATTCGTCCCCATATTCAGAGATGCCCATGCACTGCACTGAGCAGGAACACTACATGGCACTTAGCACTTCGGCCCATCTCAGGGCAATATTCAGACAATTGCTGTGTTCACTGAGCGCACTGTCTGAACACGGGCCACACTGGTGCAGGCACATAGTGACTATGTGTCGGCTGACATAGCTCCAGACTGAATATGGGCCACGGGAGCCCAATGGAGACAGCACAGTCCAAACAGGATAGTGTCAGGGCTTCTGTGGGCCATTTTCATTCCTAACATACTAATGAGCCAATTGGGCATTAAAGCACTATGGGCTGTATGCATGCCCATTATGGGCTCATTAGTATGTATACATGTGTGGTCCCTCCTTTAAGCACCTGTACTGTAGCTGTCCTGAGTAATCCTGGTGGTCTAGTGATCCCCATCCCCTAATCGCCCATCCTGTAACTGTCTTAAATATTTCTGGCAGTCTAGTAGTCCCAACACTACTGATCACCTGTCTTGTGGCTGTCATGAATATCCCACCTGGTAGTCTGGTGGGTCCTCCTTGTAAAGCATCTGACCCTCTCTCAATTTGCCACTCAGGACCCACCTTCACTGCACCCACCATTTGGTCACCTAAGTTGAACTATGGCAGTAGTGATGGTGACCAGCACAACCCTCTGCTCACCACCTCGGCCGTCCGTCATCTGATTGTCAGTGAGCGATTCTGAGTACTGCAGAAAAGCTATCTGACTGTCAGTAAACACTTAGAACATTGTAGAAACAGCTGTTTCTTGAATACTCATGATTGCTTACTAATAGTCAGATGGCATTTGGTTGAGGTGGTGAGCGATAGCTGTGCTGGTCGCCATCATTACTGCCACAGCTTAGCTTAGATGACTGGATAAGGAGGCTTGCGGTAGGAGGGTCTTGAGCAGGTGGGTCAAAAGAGGGTCAGATGTTTTACAGGGGTGATCACTAGACCACCAGGAATATTACAGACAGCTACAGGACGGGTGAATGGGGAAGGGGGACCACTCAACCATCTGGAATATTCAAGACAGCTATAAAATGAGTGATCAAGTGGTGGGGACCACTAGATCAGTATGAATATTTAAGACAACTACAGAACAGGCAATAAGGTGGACCACTTCACCATCAGCAATGTACAAGACAGTAACAGGATTGGCAATTGTGGGATGACTGTACATGGGATAAAGGCAGGGTTTCAGCATTGTTAAACAGCACTACAACAGAGGCTATTTAGTGCTGCAGACACCGCTGAATATATGGCTGCACCCAGTATGCATAGGGGATCCCTCATCTGCAAGGGCGCAGTGGTATATTCTATGCAGTTGCAACAGCACACTGGGGACCTTTGAATATAGCCCTGCTCCATTGGCCAGTGTTATTTATGAATAGTGTGGCACTAACCTGGTTAGTGCCATGCTAACTTTTGAAAATGGTGTACTGGAGCTGAAAAATGGTGAACAGAGTAAAGTAAATCATTATAAGCTCATCGCTTCTTCATAACTTCATGGTTTTGTTGACATTATGACCCCAACTTTTCAACATAGTTCCTTTATGATGCCACCTTATAATCAAGATATGTGGAATTTTTAAATCCCATTGAAAGGTGATTTCACGGAGCGACTGAAAACATGTTTTGAGGGGATTTGAAAATGACACGCCATGTTCAAGAGGTGGGGTAACAAGTGGACTATGCTGAAAATATGGGTCAAAATATACAAAATCACAATGGCCACTAGGCACTAAGGTACGCTGGGTACATGTGTGATATGACATACCCAGCCCACAGAGGTACAGGCCCACAGACAGGTACTAGGTATTAATGAATGCTAGCCATCAATCTGCGCTCCCTAGTGCACAGCTTTGTGAGGGCAGATCAAGGAACTCAGGCAGGCATCCATTCAGATGCCTGTCCTGGGTCCTGAAGCGCAGCAGGGGACCCTGGGAGGCATGGGATCCTATTTTTTCTAACACTCGGACATGTGCCCAAATGGCTGCCCAGGCCTTCCTGTCAGCTTGGCAGTGGGCTGGGGCAGCAGTGCCGAGGGTTCCCATCCTGCTGCAGCTGGCAGGTGTCCGTGGGGGGTCTGTAGAAGTTACAGCAGGGTTCTTCCTCACATACTTTGCACCCCTCATGCCTGGCACTCCCGTCACACCCCAGGCCACTTGTTACGTGTAGCTGAACTATCAACTGGGGCACTGCATGTGCAATGGGCTTGTGCACCTTCTGTGAATGCCACCAGGGGTTCACTGACCCCATTGCAAGACATTCCGCTTTAGGGTTGCCTCTACACACCTCACATACGGTGCATAGCAATCTGCCTTGAGGATGCTTGGAGCCCAATGTTATGAGTAAACACTGTATTGAAAAATTCAACATTTCTTCATAGCTTTGTTGTTTTGTGACATTGTGACTCCAAATTTCCAACAGGGTCTTTTATAATCCCACCTTATGATCAAGACAGGCTAACATTTTGATTTAGCAGTTGAAAATAATACCATCACATTGAATTTTTATCAGTTAAATGTCTGTCAGAGCCACCATTTACACCTCTTCCCAAAATGCATGAAGACCCAATTCACCCCCACGGGTGCCCCATTCCAGTGTTGGCTCTTTAATGGAACTACTAGCCAAGTACATAGATGCACATATACAAATGTTGTTGTCCGTTTTGGATCACAGCTAAATAATACAACTGACATTCTAAAAGTCTTGGAGGAGATACAACTTAAACCCCATTGGTACTTAGTGACCCTTGATATGGCCAGCCTCTATACAAATATACCACATCACAGAGGAATGTGGACACTTAAAATCTTTGATACAGGCTGAGCTATATACAGAAGAACAAGTGCAGTTTCTGTTGGCTTTGACAGAAAAAGTTATAACATCGAATGTGTTCGTGGATGGTACCACCAAGTAAAGGGCACAGCTATGGAGGTTTTGTTTGCCCCTAATTATGCAAATGTGTAATTGGGTACTTGGGAGGATCAGTATGTGAGGGATAGGGATATAAGTCTGTTTGTCCACAACATTCAGCTGTATTGTCGTTTTATTGACCATATAGTTATGGTGTGGGATGGAATGGTTAATGAATTGCTATCCTTTGTGAATTATTTGGAAAGCACTAAATCAAATTGAAACTTGCCATCAAATACGAGTTGAATAACATTGATTTTTAGGATTTAAGTATTGCAAAACATAGCACGGGGTGTAACCACTGACTTGGTCCAAAAGGAAATGCCTTGAAACTCGATATTGCATTATACAAGTTGTCACACAAGGCACTTGATTTGCAATATTCCACTTAGCCAGTTTTATCATTTAAAAGAAACTGAAATGTTGTTGCAGATTCTGAAAAGCAGGCACACATTTTAACTGTATGTTTCTGCAGAGAGGCTATACTTTGGAATGTACTTTAGATGCCAAGAAGAAAACTGACATGAAGGAGAGACATGCACTGGCATGCAAATCAGCGGTAATAGAGGGTTCTGTAAAAGGACGGCACCATACACAGACTGAGGATATCCATTTCAATTTAGTATCTACATATACCATACAGTCTAAACAGACCAAGAAAGTTATATAGAGAATAATGGATGGAGTGTGGATATGAGAATTTAATTCACATCCGAGGTGGGATGCTACATAAACCCGAGGTCAAAGCCCGGCATTTATCAAAGCATCCTACACCAAGGGTTTGCATTAAATTCTCATATGACACTTCCCCACTCTTTATTTTATATAATTTGCTGGTGAGCAATTTTACAAATCAAGTGCTGTGATCCACCTTCTCCCCATGCAGTCTCTGTCTGTCTCCACACACACACACTCTCTCTCTCTACACTCTCTCCCTCTGTCATTCTCACAGTGGCACCTTTACTCTAGTTCTCTGGGGCACCAAATGCAGTAGCAGGTCCACCCCCGCACCCACTCTAAATTCCCAGCTGTGCTGTGCTGCACTGCAGAGTCCCTCTGTCTCTTGCCCCACAGCACCCTCCTGCTCAGTCTGCTCCCAGTTTAAATTTTTTTTAATTTAAAACTAAAATTACGATCGCAATTAGGATCATGCTTACCTGTGTCAGACAGGCATAGACTCATTGCGCCGCTGTTGTGTGTTGCCCAAAGCTAGCGAACTGCAGGATAAACCAGATACTTAAAAAATGGTAGGGTCAACAAAATAGATAAAAAGGAATTATGGAAGGTGAGGATTTCGACGTGGTGGTCCTCGCTAAGATAATGGAGCTGCCATGTTTTCAGAACTGTTAGCTCGGAATGCCGTGAATAACCAACTGGTTATTACAGCAAATATCAACTCAGTGAGCCCATTTAAAAATTGCTCACCAGTAATTATTAATAAGTATTGGCATGTTTTACAGTCAGACATTAACCTAGGGATAATATTAAGTCAAGGCTGAGAATTTTGTATAGACATGGTTCAACTCTTAAAGATCAATCGACCTCAGATTAGACCGTCATGGATGCCAGAGCCACCAGTTGGAAACCTTGCCTACATGCATTGTAAGTTCTGAAATATCTACAGAATATACGTGGTCTTTTCTGGACCACGTAAAAAGAGAACTGAATCCCTTGATAGTAGATTTAAAAGAGAACCTATTGAAGTAGTTGACAGTTTTAAATATTAGGGATTGTTTGGACAACAACCTATCCTTTGAACTTCATGTCAAAAATGTTATCAAATTGGTTCATCAGAGATTAGGACTTTTGCTTACAGTACAAACCCATCTTGTCCCTGAGTCTCAGAGAGTGTAAGCGCACTGCTTTTTATTCAGTGCTTTTGATTATGGGTTGAGTGTATATTCAGCCACTAGCAGCAAAATGTTTGATAAGTTAAAGTTGCATATAACAGTGCTCTAAGATCTATGACTAATTTACCAAGTAGAACCCATCATTGTAATTTATTAAAGGATGCTAGTTGTTTATCACTTGAAAATAAAGCTAATTTAAAGATGGGTACCATGTTATATAAAGGAATATTAGGTCAGTTACCTCAGACAGTCCTATCATTGTTTCCCAGAGCTATGAATTCACAAGGACAAGATTCCAGAGTAAATGTGTGTACAAAATGCCTTTTAAAAAAGTGATTGGGCAAAAGTCAGTATTATATAGGACAACTAGATTTTATAACTCTATACCCAATGAAATTGCCAATTGTACAAACTCATTCATCAAAAATAATTCCATACTAAATCTAAACATTGGTTGTAGTTAAGGAATTGTAGCAGGATGGTAAAACCATCACCTTCTCAGGTTCTTGGTGGGACTACGGAAAGATAAAGAGCTTCAGAAGCTGCATAGTTTTGAAAGCAGAGAAAGCACGTGCCTCCTCTGGAGAGAGGTGGCAATAATAGGCAGAATCTATTAGAGCAGTGAGATTGCACTGACCAGTATGTCTAGGAGTGGTCTGTCTGATAGAAAGAGTATAATTTTTAGAAATGTCAGTGTTAGGCCAGCCATGGAATGTATTTTTGTACAGGCGAGCTACAGGGATTGTGTAGCCCATGGTAACAGTTTGCCGTTGTATGGAGAGTGACGATTTGTCTGGGGCCACCACTACAGCATCCAGAAAGGCATCTGATCCTTGAGTAACTTTAATCATTTTGTTGGGAATATTAATCTGTGCCCCAATAGGGGCTGAATGTTCAAGTTTACCAAGGAAGTGTTGCAAACATATCTTATGAGTCTGTGGGGCTTCATGGGTGCAGTCACAGTCAGTAGTCCCACCAGTAGGAGAAAGGGTGCAAGATAGTCATCTTGCCGATACCTATAAGAAAACAAAAGGATTGGGTAAGTGCAAGTACTATTCTGCCCACAAAGGGGTTAAGAAAAGTAAATGTAGTCACCTTTATACAATTTAAGTTGGTTAGCGTGGAACCACTTGTCAGCAGTCTTTTCTGTTGTTGTACTTTGACTTGATACACAGCAGGGCTGAGTTTGTTGACAGTGGATAGGGTCCTTCCCATTTACTGGGAAATGAATGTGTGAGTTGTCTCTATTGGGGAAGCATAACTTGGTCTCCAACTAGCCAGTTGACTTCTTTGACATGCTTGTTAAAATGAACTTTAGCTTGTTGTTGAGCTTTGCCCATCTACTTGGCAGCAACAGGTATGTCTTCATGATGTCATCATGAAGCTTTTCAACATATTTGTCTACAGATACTCTATCTGCAGTAGGGGTGTGGAGATCAATCAGAAGGTGCTCAGGTAATCTCATAGCTCTACCAGTCATAACTCCTCATAAGGTGTACACTGAGTAGTGACTGCAGGTGTACCCCTAATTGCCATCAATAGCAGTGGCAAGAGGGAATCCCAATCCTTGGGATTATCATCAATGAATTTACATAGCATCTGTTTGATGCATCTGTTAGCTCTTTCTACCTGGCCTGAGGATTGAGGGTGATAGTGAATGTGGAATTTTGATTAATTCCAAGAAGTTGGAGTGTCTGTTGCATCATCTTGGCTGTAAAGCTGGTTCCTGCTCTGAGTCTACCTTTAAGGGTAGACCCCACCTGGAGAACAATTGGTCTACCAGGATCTTGGCAGTTGTTCTGCTGTGTTGTTCTTGGTGGAAATGCTTCTACCCACTTGAAGAACAAATCTGTGACAGGTGTATACTTGTTGTTCTTACTGGGTTTGTAAGAGGCCAATGAAATCAATCTGTATCGATTCCATGATCCAGATTGCATCTGGGGCAACAATTTGGCATTTATTTTACCGATATCGGATTGTTCTGAGCACACACTATGCAGTTGTCCACAGTGTTCTACATCTTTGGCCATACCAGGCCACCAGATGACTGTTTTGAGTCTCTGGAGAGTGTTTTCTGTCTCCTGGTGTCCACCAGTGGGAGTGTCATGGTCCATATAAATAAATTTGGTTCACAGAGATTGTGGTGCAACCCACAATTTATCACCTGTATCCTGTTTATGATACCAGATGAGCTTCTGATCACTGGACAAGTGTATATTGTCCAAGTGTCTTTATATGGACTGCCAACAGGCAGTGGCTGTTCAGTTCCTTTGTCTAAGAATTTGAACACGCCTCTTATTTTGGGATCCACTTTTGTGCAGTAGAGAGGTCCAGTGGAGGTTCTGGTACCAGTTTCTTGCTAGCAGCTACGATGGATGCCCCAATAGCTGCTACACCAAGTGGGTAAGTAATTGTCCATTTCTACCCCCGAGTGCCTGCTTTGGCACGTGAGTCTGCTTGATCATTGAACTCATGGTGGTCAGACTTACAATGAGCCCTTACCTTGAGAATGTACAGCTTATAAGTAAAGATTTGTGTCAGGTGTGTATATACACAAACAGTTCCCTATATTTGACAGGAGTACCATCGGATGATGTAAAATTGTTCTGCCTAAATGGAAAGAACTCTGTGAGTAATGAGCAAACCCAATTGAGTCTGCAAAAATGATGGCGTCTCTGTCACCATGGGGCATGATATTCAATGCACAGGCCACAGCTGCCAGCTTGCATGTGACAGAGGAAATAACAGCGCATTTCCTAGCAATGTTGCTGAAATCACTCTCCTGATCCAGAATGAGCACTCCAAGCCCTGCCATCTGCTCTCCATCCACATAAGAGGCAGTCATCTGTAAATATGTGAAACAAGGTCATATCTTCCAGGACCTCAGGTGTAGCTGGTAGAAATGGTCCTGGGTCAGGTAGGTCAGGTGGTTGGAGTGCACAGTCATGGGGCTTACCTGTGTATAGTAGGCCATGGGCCAAGATTGAGGGCATTTTAGCAGGCAGTACCTTGATGTCTCTGTCCTGCAAAAGCAAAGACCAGTGGATCAGTCTGGTGTTAGAGACTGATCCATCTTTTACTTTGTCTGAAAACAAAAGGTTAGCTGGGGTGTGGCAGGAATGCAAGATAATAGGGCATACCCAATAATGTACAGAAAGAGTTTGACAGCCAAAACAATTGCCAAGAGTGTCCTTTCACAGAGACTATACTTTCTCTATGAGGGATTGCATCTGGGATGCATAGGCATTGTCTGTGATACCCACTGTACTTTTGTGCCAGCACTGCAGACATGGCCACATCAGAGTGGCAGTTTCCAAATGGAAAGGTAATCTAGGGTTAGGGTTTATCAGTGCTAGGGCTGAGGCTAAAGCCTGTTTAAGCTGTGTAACAGCTTCAATGTGTGTGGGGCCCCATGTCCACGGGATCTCCTTTTCAGCAGTTCATACAGAGGAGCAGCCTTCAAGGCAAAGTCAGGGATGAAGTCCCTGGAGTAGTTTACCATTCCTAGAAGGCATCTGAGTATTGCCACGCTTGTAGGAAGTGGCAGATCTTGCAAGCCCTGGACTGCTTGACAGCAGGGCTTCTCTCTGTCTGTGATATGTAGGCCAAGGAAAATGACCTCTTTTCACACAGTTGTGCTTTGGAGGGATTGCACTTGAGGCCTGCTCTTCTGAGGAGGGTCAGCAATTGCCTAGAAGGGCCAAATGTTCTTTCTTTGTGGTGATTGCTAAAGCAAGTCATCCACATACTGCAGGAGACACTGGGATGTGGAAAACCCTGCAGGGCATCCATCATGTGGCGATGGAAGAGGAAAGGGCTGTTATGGAAGCCCTGGGGCAAACAGGTCCAGGTATACTGGCGCCCATCAAAGGTAAGGCAAATTTGTATTGGCTTTCCTGTGCTAATGTGAGTGACCAAACCCATTAGAGATATCAAGAGCTGAGAACTACTTTTGTCAGGGGTCAGCAGCTTGAGCACACAGAAGCTGATGCCACAGTTGGGGCACAGCCGGGGCTACTTGATTAAGTTTCCTGTAGTCAATTTTGAGTCTCCAAGCTCTATTCAGTTTTTCACAGGCCAGATAGGTGAATTGACAGTAGAGACACAATCCCTAATCACTCCTTGTTGTAGTAGTGACTGGATGGTCTCCCCAATGAGGGTTAAGCTTCAGCAGGGAATGGGTACTGCTTCTGCCTCATAGGGTTAGGTCCTGGAATCTCAGTGGTAGTGTGCATCCTACATAATCATGTTTGTTGACAGCAAACACGCAAGGTGTTTCTGTAACAAGGGTGAAAGTTCAGAAAACAAGTCATGACTTTTGAATAGTGCCATGACATCATACTCCTTGTTGTTATGGGGAGATGGCTGCCACCGCGGTGTGAGTCTGGTATGGTGACAGCATGACATTGTCCCTTGATCTGTAGCAATAACCTGTTAGCTAGGTCCACAACACAGCCATGCTGTGCAAGGAAATCAATTCCCAGTATGCTGGGGTGATGACGTATACCATGAGGTCAAAGACAAAATCAGCCTTGGAGATGGCCTACCTGCACAAGTAGAGATACAGATCAATAGGTGTGTAGCTGGGTACCATCTACACCCTGTGCACTGGTCTTCCAGCTGGTAGACCAAGCAGACATGTCTGGGTTCTTATCATGGAGAACAGACATGGTTGCTCCTGTATCCAGAAGCATGTCTAGTTGGCAGCCCTGACCATGGCCCTCACACAGGGCCATCAGTTTATGTCAACAAGCAAATCACTCACAACCCGGACTGGGGCCTATAATTGTCAATCAGTTCAGTTCTCGGATTCTTCCTCATCATCTTGTCCCTCGCGACCGAGGCCTACGGGAGCTTATTGGGCCTCCTCTGTGTACTTCACAGGACATGAATACTGTGCCTGTGACATCAGAGCCATGATCTCAGCCTGTTCCATTGGTGGTTCCCACATCATCACATTGGCCTGGCCAGTGCCACTGCCGTGAAGAGGTTCTTTGCTCGGCTGCCCAGGTGTTCAGTAACTGAAGGCCAGAAAGGGTTGGTGTTACTAGCGGTGCCAGGGTTGCCATAGAATGTGATGCGGCCTCCTTTCAGCATTGGCCTTCTCCAGTTGTTTCCAGAGGGTCTTGTTCTCATCTCTAAGGGTCCAATAGCTAGGCCTGTTACGGTACTTGCCATCAGAATTTGAGTTTTTCCAATTACTGTTGTCATTGTTATTGTTGTAGTTCTGGTTATTCTTATAGTTCTGTCCCCCGTGTGACTGCTTTTTGTCAGAAGGGCTTCCTGTTTTATCATTATTACCTTCCACTATAGAGTGGGTGGGGGTAGGGTTCACCGTGGCAACTTGTGCCGGGGCCCTGGGCCATCAGAGTTTGGATGGCAGCAGCCTTGTTGGGGTTTTACCGAAGCTAGGCTATGGAGGTAGACCTGGAAGGCATGCTCCATCTTAGTGAGGATCTCATCAAATGTATCGGTCTATAGATAAACGTTAAGTTCAACCTTTCCTGGAGAGCCAGAGTCATGTTCCAGGTGTACAAATCATTATACTCAATTTGATTTTTGGTGGTGTTCTCACCCACTAGGCCTCATAAACAAGCCACAAATGTTGATGGTAAACTGCTGGGCTTTCCTTCACATTTTGCTTAACCTTGTAGGCCAAGTGGGCTCCAACGATACCGGGCCATTGGCAGAAAGAAGTGCCTGTGAGATATCATTGTAATCGAGCATCTCACAGCTGCGGATGGTCTCTGGGAGCTTGGCCCAGAGGCAGGCTCGATGGTCTGTCTCAGGATTTGAACCTGGTTCTCAAGTTGGAGAAAGCTTCTCATATAGAGAGTGCACCTTCTCCAAATGACAACTGAGGTGGTCGGTTGGGCCTATCTGTCCGATGCCTTGAGCAATTTGTTGAACAGAGTGAGCGACTTGTAGGGGATTGGACATGGGCATACAGGAGTGGTGGTGAGTTCTGCCTGACCCAGAGCACCGTGAAAGGACAGCTTTGCCGCCACATCAGTGACTGCTTTGAACGATGCTCCTGGGTGACAGCATTTTCAAATGTGTTCACTATGCTGTTGCATGGACGACTGTCTGTCCGTTGTTCCTAATCTGGTTAAGACATCTTGTACAATGCCGTGTGCCTCTGTATTGTCATCCCTGGAGAAGGGTGCCAATGGAAGCGGGCTCCTACTCGGGAGGTGGTCGGCCCATATCATGTTTGTGTTGACATGGCAGCATAGAAGATGTGCCAACGTGACAGGGGAAGGCTAGCCTCGCCAGTAGGCCGCCATCTTGGGAATGGTTGGTAAAGGCCACTGCCATGTGGGCGGGTCTTGGACATGATGAGGTGGCCTATATCCTCATAATTAGAATCATCATTGCCCGATGATGTAATGTCAATGGATGTGTACTGAAAACCATTCATGGCTTTTATATTGCCAGCAAGAACCTTTCGCTGATGGCGATTTTCACCATCTTTCTCTACATTTCTTATGACAAACTTTTGCAGTGCCCTGCTCAATATCCTCTCAGCCTCACGCTGCACTACTCGCATGCGGCGTCCAATTCAACATTTTCCCAGGCTATTTGTCCTAGCTCATGCATCAACCTCACATTCTCTTCCTTCAATTCAACATTATCCTCTCACAGAATTTCTTCGTGTCACTCAAAATGTCATTCAAATAAGATAGCTGTTTCATCACATTTCAACCTTTCATTGTCATCTCTCAAAATACACAATTCATGCTCAGAGTCTTGAGCAGTACAGTGTAACAGCCTGTTATTGTGGTCACAGAGTGACTGTGTCTCCTCCGCTAGTTTCTGTTCCCTTCAGTAACTCCAATGCCTGCAAGCCCATGTCTTTTTAGAGAAGGCGGCAGCTCAAGGAGGCACATCATGCTAACAATTTTCTACAGCTGTATGTAAAGCTGCAACCAAGAGACCCTAGGTGTGGTATTTCTTGGCTTTTTGCTTAGACTCTAGACATTGATCAGCGATCGTAAGCAAGGGTCTTCTGCGATTTTGCATCCAGCGAGGCTAGTCCAACCTCCATGGAAGGTGAGATAGTTTGAGACGTCGAGTCTCAGTTCTGTGCACAATTCAGGCATGCCAAACAAAGGGTAAACACACAAACAAAGAAAGCAGTCAAAAGACTGGACTCAAATCCTGATGCCATTACCCAATGGCTTCTCCGGTCCCCCGTGGACAAGCAGTGGTGCCAAGGTGGGCACGCTGCTACTTGCAGAGGGAGTATACCAGTGGTTCAGCGTGGGTCTGCCACACTCAAAACCAAATGGAACAAGTCCGTAGAGAACAACTACTGTAAGTATGAGTAGGTCCAAGTAGGCAAAATGCGCTACTCACTCGACATTCAGTTCAATGAACTTGAATGGAATCCTCACTTTGTATATTCCAACCTGCACATGGTCACCAAATGTAACAGGATGGTAAAACCATCACCTTCTCAGGTTCTTGTTGGAACTGCACTAAAGTGAAGGAACGACAGACAAGTGGTGTCCAGGACAAAAAAAGATTTATTTCTGGTATATAAAGCAGGCTTACAACCAAACAGTGTGATCACTGGGAGAATTCTTCCATCTTTCTTACCTATAGGTAGCAGTACATCTCTTCTCAGAGAGCAGGTACTATGCAAAGGGTCTTATACCCTGATAATCATCACAGCAACTGCTAAAAAGATATATAAAAACATTATAATTGGTCAGTGGCAAATAGCCTGACTCCTCACTAGCCTGAGAAAGCATGTTGAGCTAGCAAAAGTAACAGATAGCTAAGAGAATAGGGGCCAGATATTCAAAACTTTGCCCTGGGGCTAAATTAGCACTGCCGGTGGGAAACTTAGCCCGAGCACAAAGCAAGCCATATTCAAAAGGAATAGCCCAGGGCAAATGGCTTCTGAACATAGCATGGTAATGAGGCCGGGCAAACTGGGTTGGGAGTGCAGGGCAAACTTAGTCCTGGAATAAGACAGCTCTGAATATGGCAACCAGGAAGTGCAAACCACAAGAGCAACACAGTGCCACAGTGATGTGAAGGCAGATAGAGGTGAACTATGTGGCCAAAGAGTGTGCCAGCAAATCGTGGACCCAGTGCAGCTGCAGGCAACAGCATATGTGAAAGTACAGTGTGCAAAACTGTAAAATATTCCCGAACTGTTTGCGGCGCTACACATTTGCGTGGGTTTAGCACAGGGCTAAACTGTTAGCCCGGTGCAAACACGCTTGCCCGCGCTAAACTTTGCCATATTCAAAAGTGACATGCAAATGAGCTTACGAGGCAATCTCTGGGCAAACATCCAAATTAGCATCTCATTATGCCCTGATTTGCATATAGTTTGCACCGGGCTAATGGTTTAGCCTCCGCGCTTAACCCACACAACGTGTTAGTGCTGCGAAACAGTTTGGGGAATATTGCAGTTTTGAACACTGTACTTTCACAGCGCCTGCTGCCTGCAGCTGTACTGGGACAACATGGCATAGGCACAGATGGTGGTGGTGCTGCATGCAACTGTCACACTGTAGGTCATGCTACAGGTCCACAGCAGACACTACAGTAGCAAAGGGGTCAGTAGTGTGTGGACACAGCAATGCCTATGGTGTGTAGGGCAGTGATGCTGACTGCACTATACACAGTGAGAGGCCCAACCTGCAGGTGTTTACTGACAGTGGACATTACTGTTATGCTGTTGTGTGACCCACAGATGCTGCACCTCTGGCATGGGATGCTCACAGTGACATATACATGTCCGGCTTTGTGTGCCATGGCAGTTGTACAGCTGTGTAATATGTGGCCGGGGACATATATTATCAGAAAGGCACACTGGTGTTGGGGTATTCCAATACTGGCCCATGTGCACTGCATGATGTGTCCCAGCCTTGTGGCCACACCTGGTGTGTGGCACAGCCTGGCCACCCATACACTCTCCCTCAACATCCTCCATGCCCACAGTGCTGCATGTGTATGCTGGCATCTGTTGGTGTCCACAGAAGAGTGGTCTGCAGATGTGTGCTGTATGGCCACACTGCCATGCTGTCCACAGCGTGCAGGGTCACCACTTACTGCCTGGCATGGCTGGGACTGAGGCAGATGATGGCATCGTTGTGATGCCATCAGTTAGCAGCATGTTTCCTCTATGTTTGGCTTTGTCTATGTGTCATATTTATTTGTTAGGTCGCAAGAAAGCCGCACAGAATCCATGCAAACACCATGCAAAGTTGATTGCCCAGGGTTAAGACAAGCTTTCCCTGGTGGTAATGTGCACTGTCTAGTGTTGCGCTTGCCGCGCAAAACCACTTTAGCACGGCACTGGTCGCTGAATATAGCATTGCACCTGTATTCATGTCAGTTTGTCCCTTGCATATATTATGATTTTGCCCGGTGCTAATGCAGTTTGCCCACGTTATCTGGCCTTTTGAATATAGCAGACCCAAGACTCAGTCCCACACTAAAACCTGCGCAAACGCTTTTTGCCCAATGCAGAGCTTGAATATCTGGCCCTAGGTCTTGTATATCATGAAGGACACTTGCAGTTACATATGCAGTTACAGTTCTGCACTATCATTGAAGATGGCAGTATTGCCTAACTAATCTAAAGGAAGCCTTCAAATGCTGCAGGTGACTCATGCCGTTACACATACACCACAACCTTAGTATCCCAACAAAATCTAATAAATAAATAAAAATAAATAATAAATAAATAAATAAATCCCCTAACTCTAATTGCTCTTCTGTCTCACTTGTATTCTCTCCTTCCTGTACTCCTCCCCCTTATATGGGCCTCCTGTACTATTCCCCTTACAGTGGCTCTACTTGCTACCCTCTATTTCTACACCACCTTTAAATACCCCTCCTGAATAAGGAGTATGCACTTTTGTTGTGGGCTGATGTTGACCTACCTAGGGAAGAATAACGAGGACAATTCAGAATTAATTTCCATGTATGCTTTTGTACCAGTTATGGCCTTGTTTTCACATTATTGTATAAGAATGACCTTACAGCTTGATGTACCTAAACTATGTAACGGATTGTTTGGACTACCTCTAGTGGCACTATGTAATTGTATAAGAATGTCCTTACAGCTTGATGCACTTAATCTAGCTATCTGATTTGTGTATCACCCTTATTTTACTATGTATTTGTCCTTTCGGTCCAGGACCACTTTGAAAATCAGCTTGCTCAATGGTGTTATGCCTGGTTAAATAAAGTTTTGATTGATTGATTGATTAATCATCATACAGTGGTGTAAATAGAAGTATCTCCGAGTGTAACAATCGGAATAATAGCAAATGCATTATGATTCTCAGTAGAAATACAGTAGAACTAAGATCCTGACACTTATGCTTATACGATAAGTGCCTATGCTCTAAGGTTAGTACATATATCTATAAGTAGTACTGCACATGCAAATCACCACAGAATATTATGCTGGTTCAACTTTAAGCAGAAATGCATGGTGCAATGGCTCTCACACAGTTTGCAAAGGGTGTCAACAAAATACATAGACAAGTGTTTCATCCTACCAGGACTCAAACTTAAACTGATGCAACAAGAGGAAAGGGATTAAATGATAGACTTGATCAGCTGCCATTTTTCTAAGATATTTTATTTGTATCCTGCATTTAATTATGTCTTTCTTATCGTTGTATTCAGGATACCTGGATGTTTACTGTTGCCATGCCGCCTGTGGATACTACATATGAACATCAAAGAGACACTCAGTGATGATGTCACAGAAGTGATCACTGAAAAGCTTGCATGAATTGACAGTCTATTTAGTGTCTGAATGAATTAATCTGCCATGTTGTGTTTAAATTTAAATAGATATTGATCATAGTATCCATGGTAACTAATTACAAGAGGCATGGAAAGAGTGGATGTTTTTAATGACTTAATGGTTTTAAGTACATTTAAAGGTTACATTTTCATGTTTGCATTTGTACATTTTGTATGTAATGTGTAAATAGAGGGTTTTGGCATATGCACACTTTCTCTTGGACAAAGTGCCAAACAAGGGTGCTGAAATGTTGAGATTTTATTCACTGTCACTGTATCAGTTTTAAACTTTTGTTATGAAGCTTAAATAAAACAGTTTTTCACCATATAGATTTTTTGGTGTTTGATACAGGGCCCTGAGTGCAGGGTTTTGTGCTGTTTTGACTTTTTAAATCCCATCTGAAGGTTGATTTGACTGAGCGACTGCAAAACATGTTTCAGAAGATTTTGAAAACTTAAACCTCCCTTGTTCATAAGGTTGGCAAAAAAGTTACTTTGAAAATTTGGGCAAATGCTGCAAATTGATTATGAGTAAAAGTTCAAAATGCATTAAAAGCCATTAAATGAATGTACTCATTTTCAATCAATTTGTTGTCAGTCTCAGAGCAGCAGGATGTTCAGCAATAGTGAGGGAGGATCGCTAGGTAAGTCAGGAGGCAGAGAGGGGTGGTGGATACTGAGAGGGAGTTCAGGGTATGTGGTCAGAAGGTCAGGGGTCAGAATATGTTGATAGACCAGTTTTCTTTTTGAGGTTAGAAAATTAAGAGGATGATGAAGGACTGTTTCTTTGTTGCAGACATGGACACTGGGGATGGGGCACCTCAGTGTTGGTGTGAGTCATTTGGTGACACCAGGGTGGGCACCCTGGTGCCACAAGGTGTTGGGAGGGTAGCATTAATTGGAGGGAGGGAGAGAGAGAGAGAGAGAGAGAGAGAGAGAGAGAGAGTGGGAGTGGGAGAGAAGCAGCTGAGCTGAGGGAGCAGTATTTTTGTTTGAAATGGAGAGACAGGAGGAAGAGAGAAGAACTGAGTCACGTTTTTGTTTGAAATGAAGGGGAGAAGGCTAGGAGGAGAAGATAAATGATGAGTCATGGAGCAGCAAATAGGTGAGAATCAGAGAGCTGGGGAGGGAGGAAGCAGCTGAGTCATAGGAGTGGCATTTGTTTTGTTAGAAATGAGCAAGGAGACAGAGAGCCAGGAGGGAGAGAAGGGAAGCAGCTGAGCCATGACAGTGGCATTTTTTATTACAAAAGGAGGGAGGGATAGCCGGACTGGGGAGGAAGGAAGCTGAGCTGCAGGAGTGGAATTTTTTTGTTAGAAATTGGAGGGGGGGAGATAGAGAGTCAGGAGGGCGAGGGAAGCAGCTTAGCCTGGGAGCAGCATTGTTAGAAATTATGGTAGTAGCTGAGTCGCAGGAGCAAAGAAATGCAATTTATACACACAGGCTGGAAATTGAGGGTTGGCTGGTGGGAGTTCACAAAGGGGAGTGCAAGGTGTTGTTAAATCAGATGTGGTAGGTCTGGGACAACCACCTGGGAAGCGACTGGGAGGTGAGTGGGTTGCTGCAGTGATGGGAGGATCATACTGGTGGCATAATTGATCACCCACTGCCAGTGTTACAAAGTTGGGTCAGGTGGGAGGAGGGACACTGTTTCACTGCCTAATGGTGGCAATATGAAAGGATGCAGCTGCATTGCAATGAAAAGCTTCCACCCATCTGCCAGTGATCAGTAGCAGGAGAGAGGAGGTTATACTGCCCTTATACAGGGCACTGGTGAGGTCACATCTACAGTACTGAGTTCAGTACACCCTACAGATACAAGAGCCCAAACTGAGTTAATAGAAAATGAAGTCCCTGTTAGTACTCAACGTAAAGCAACTGGGATTTTAGATAAAAGTTTGAGTTGCCAAATCTAGATTTATATTTGTCCAGATTCCTGATGATCTGGATGTTTTGGGCTTGATTCAACTCGTAATAAAAACAGATGGATGTGTTGGGAGTAGAGAGGCTGCAAGGTTTTAGTTTGCTGGCAAAGTTGGCAGATCGCCTCTGCAGAGCAATCCGCGAAAGTTTTGCTACTGGCCTCAAAAGTCACCTATGTGACTTTGCCTTTTTTTTGGATAATTTTGCTATTGAATGGTGGAATTTCACCCTGCAAAAGGTGAAATTCTGCCATTTGTGGTGAAATTTCACACTTTGCAGAATAAAATTCTGCACTTGCACTTCAAAACTCAGTGAATTAGGTTAAAATCTTGAATGAGTTCACGGAGCAAAGTTTTCCAACTTCGGCAATCTCTAGTGTGGAGTATAATGGAGAATTCCACCCTTCTGGTTCTGTAGATAGAGATACCTGAGGCTGTAAAAGCATTGAGGACACATAATATACATCAGGCAAAGGGTTTTGATGGTACTGAAACTAAATTTCTAAAAATGGGAGCAGATATTATTGCCTCAACTCTATCTTATTTTTTTAATTGGTGTTTAAAATCTGGAATTTTTCCAGAATATTGAAATATTCCCATCTTTATTAGTAGTGTCCAGTTCTGGAGTCCCCACCTCTGGAAGAACAGGGATAGGTGAAGTGGTACATAGAGGCAATAATCAAATGGTGCAGGGACTGCACCAACAGCCCTACAGTGAGAGACTAAGAGAACTGAATATGTACTCACTAGAGAAAAGAGGGAAAGGGGAATATGATAAAACATTCAGATAAGTAACAGGCATTAAAAGGTACAAGAAGGTAACATTTTCTGCAGAAAGACAGACTCGAGGACAAGGGGTCATGCTATGAAGCTGGAGGGGGCTCAGAGGAATGTGAGGAAATATTTCTTCACAGAGAGGATGGTGGAAGCTCGAACAGCCTCCCAATGGAGGTAGTAGGTGCCAAAACAGTTGCAGGATTCAATCATGCATGGTATAGATACGAGGGGCCTTGGAAGGAACAAAAGGGCTGGGACAACCAGAGATTATACCAGGGCTGCAGTGGCAAAGTCACGCGAAAAAATGGGCAAACTGGATGGGCCAAAGGGGTCTTTATCTGCCAACAACTTCTGTGTTTAAAGGTGGTGAAGCATATTACTGACCCATTACTTTATTGCCTACATTATCTAAGGTTTTGAGCATCTAGTTCATCAGCAGTTGTACAATTATGGAAACACAGAAACACAGACTTTGACGCAGATAAGGACCGCTTTGCCCACCTAGTCTGCCCATTTCCTGCCACTTGTATAAGCTGCAGATCCTAGTTAACCAACAGCCTACGCCTTCCTACTCCCCACCAGAACCGCCTTATGTCTGTCCCATACATTCTTGAATTCCCTCTGTTTTGACACCACTACCTCCTCAGGAAGGCCGCTCCATGCATCCACTACCCTCTCTGTGAAAAATACTTCTCACATTGCCCCTGAACCGCCCCCTTCTATCTTCAAATTGTGTCCCTTGTTCTTGCACATCCCTTTTTCTGAAAGATGCTACCCTCTTGGACTTTGTTGATTCCCTGAGGTACTTGAAAGTTTATGTTATGTCCCCCACTCCCCTTTCCTCAATGGTATACATATTAAGCTCCTTTAGTCTCTCTGTTCATATGGCTTCTGTTGCAGACCTGCACCATTTTAAGTGCGCTCCTCTGACTGCCTCCATCCTATCTATGTTCTTGTGGAGATGGGGTCTTTGAACTGCACGCAGTACTCCAGATGGAGTCTCACCAACTGTCTATACAGAGGAATAATAACTTCCTGTTTTCTACTGGTGATGCCTCTCCCTATACATCCCAGTATCCCCAGACATCCTTACTGCCTTCTCACATTACTTACTTACCTTTATTTCATCTGATATAACTACCCGCAGGTCCCTTTTATTTTTGTTATCGATAATACCTCCTCCATTGTGTACTCTTCCCCTGGTCTTTTGTTTTCCAGGTGCATTACTTTGCACTTCTTTGCATTGAATCTAAGCTGCCATACTTTTGACCATTTCTCCAACCTGCCAAGTCCCTTCTCATCCTTTCCACACATCCCAACCATGTATCAACCCTGTTGCAAATCTTTGTGTCATCTGCAAAGAGTCATACTTTTCCTTCCAGTCCCTCCACAATGTCACGAATAAAGACATTAAGAAGAACTAGACCCAGTACTGAACCTTGCAGTACCCGCTAGTGACCCCTTTCTTCAGAGTGGACTCCGTTTATATTACCCTCTGTGTCCTGTTGTCCAGCCAATTTTTACACAGGCCACCACCCTGGGACCCACTCCCAGGCTGGCTAATTTGTTTATTAATCTCTTTGTGGGACTGTGTCAAATACCTTACTAAAGTCTAGTTAGGCCATGTCTACAGCCCTCCCTGGACTACTACTTGGTCACCTAGTCAAAGAAATCTGTTAGATTCATCTAACATGACCTTCCTGCTGTGAATCCATGTTGCCTTGGGTCCTATGCTCCGCTGGCCTTTAGGTACTCAACAATTCTTTCTTTCAGAAGTGATTCCATCATTTTTCCTACCACTGAGATCAAGCTAACAGGTCTGTAGTTTCCTGCCTCTGCTTTGCTCCCACTTTTGTGAAGGGAATCACATCCACCTCCTCCAGTCCTTAGGCACCACACCATCCTCCCATGATTTGTTAAAAGGGTAGTCAGTGGCGCACTAGTTCTCCCTTAGTTCTTTTAGAATTCTGGGGTGAATCTTATCAGGCCCCATTGCTTTGTCCACCTTCGGTTTTAGGAGTTCTTTCAGAACCCTTTCTTCTGTGAAAGGACTGGTATTGACCCCTATCTAGAGTGTTTCTATTGATTGGATTAGGTACCTCCCTCCTCTTCCTTTGTGAATACTGAGCAGAAGTATTCATTCAGTATCCCTGCTTTTTCACTGTTCCTCTCTGCCCACCCACTGTCCCCTTTATTAAGCCTCCTTGGTCTTTCTTTGCTCTAATGTACCTATAAAAGGTTTTATCCCCTTCTAACCAAGTTAGTTATCTTTTCCTCGGTTTGGGCCTTTGCTATTCTGACTGCCTTCCCACTTTCTTCTGCTTTAACTGGTACAGTTCTCTGTCCTGCCCTTCTATGTTTCTTTATACTCCTGAATGCTATCTTTTTCTCCTAACCTTCCCGCCACCTCTTTTGAGAGCCATAGTGTTTTTTCTTCATTTTGATTTGTTTATTTGCTTCACCTAAAGGCTGGTTGCCTCTGTGATGGCAGTTTTGATGTTTCCCATTGTTCCTCCACCCTCCTTCTTGTCCATTTGCTAGTGCTTTTCTGAGGCACTCTCCCATTCTGACAAAGTCAGCCTCCTAAAGTCCAGTACCCTCACTTTGTATGGCTTGACTCTGCAGCTGTGTTTATCTTGAACCACACTGTTTGGTGGTCACTTGTTCCCAGATGGCTACCTACTTCTAGATCTGAGATCCTCTCTTCATCCCTTTTGAGAGTACCAGGTCTAAGATTGCTCCTCGTGAATGGGTTCCAGCACTAACTGTTTGAGACATGCCCCTGTAGGGCATCAAGAATGGCCCTGCTCTTGGATGTGGCTGCATAAAGGTGTTCCAGTTAACATCTAGCATATTCAGGTCCCCATCAACATTATCTTCCTTTTTCTGCCATCCTAAGGATGTCTTCTATCATTTCCTTGCCCATTTCCTCTCCCTGAGATGGGGCGTGTATAATCCCCATATGGATTGTGGCGCCACTCCCTGTCTCTAGGATGACCCACAGTGCCTCCTCACCCCTGTTTACCCTTTAGTTATGTTGCTTTGACCCCTTCCTTTCATAGAGAGCTACTACTCCTCCTCTTCTACCCCCGCACCTCCTGTAGATTGTGTACCCTGGTGCGTTGACATTTCCAGTCATGGTTTTCTGTACCATGATTCTGTGACTGCCACGATATCCAGGCATCCCTCTTCTATCAAGACCATATTGAAAACATTGTTTAACTGAAAGTCAGCGTGGTTTTGCTCTGGGAGGTTCATGGACACTGCCCTGGTAGACTTTAATAATATAGTACCAAAATCTCTGGACAGAGGTCTGCATATTTCAGCAGCTGCTTAGGATCTCAGTAAGGCATCTGATTTGGTAAACTATAGCATTCTTTTGAAATCATTGTTGGAGATGGATGTTCACCCAGAACGCTAACTTGATTTCATTTGTATTTAGTAATGGAAAACAAAGCGTATCCCAGACTAACATTGTATCAGCTCCACATAAGGTAAATAGAGGTGTCCCACAAGGTTCAGTATTGGGATCATATTGTTAAAGCTTGCCTAATGCCCTGAAGCAATGTGGTGTCCAACTATATGCAGATGACACCATGTTAGTGGTGTCCGTGGACAGTCGTAATGAATTGACCCTATAAAATGGAGGCTTGGTTTGTTAGCTCAGGTCAATTACTAAATAGGAAAAAGATGCAAAGGCTTTGTATAATTTTTTGTGTTTCCCAGCATACACGCATGCTAACAATTTGTTAGAAGAGTGGGTTTGAGAGGTGTGACGCTTCAGTCCAGTGCAGAGTGGTCTGCAAGGACTCATCAGTGTCACACCACTCATCAGCCAGGCTGATTATGATATTATTCTGGCTTGCTGGGCAGAAACTTTGTGTAGTTCAAAGGAGAGAACTGACTCAATCATAGGGTGGCTCTTACATTGATCTACATAACACTGCCCAGAAAGCATAGCTGATCTGACATGATAAGCCTGCTGAAAAAACATCCCTTGTAGTTTTTTTGTTTTGTTTTTAATTACACCCTGTAAAAGAGAAAAACATTAATTGATATCTTTTGCTGCCACTGCTGTTACTGTCTCCCCAGAATCCAGCCACGCGTATTATGTTCCAGCATGGGGTGCCCAATCTCCTTGCCGCTGCTACCCCCACTCTGCCCGTTTTGATTCTGTGACACGGAAGCCCCCAGATGCTGCCAAACATAACAGTGACAATGGGGTACCCAATCCCCAGTGTTTCCACCTGAAATAAAGAAAACGTCCTCACAGTTTTTTAAATACACCCTGCAGAAAGAAAACTGTTCATCAATGTCTGTTGCTCCACTGCTGTTACTGTCCCCACGACCCTCCCACCCAGTACCCACCACCCCACACACCTAGCCTAATCCACATGTTAATATTCTGGCACAGGGGCACCCAATCTCCCCGTCAGCTGCTACCCTCCATCCTGCTGTTTTGCTTCCACAACACCAGGGAGCCCACACCCAGTGCTGCCAAACATAACACTGGGGTTCCAAATCCACAGCTGCCACCTGAAATAAAAAAAGTCCTTCATGTTTTTTACATATACCCTGTAAAAGAAACACGCTCTATCGTGGTCTGTTGCCCTTGCCGCCATTACTGTCCCCCAACCTGAACCTCCCACTCAGGACCCACCACCTCCCCAAAGCCTTTACTTAACTACTGGGATCCAACACCATAATCCTTTCTGGATTGTAGACATGTGTTCACTCTTCAGCTACGGACCACAAACTGAGGAAATCAGGTACGTGGAATGTATTTCAATGGAGTTTTGAACTTGTCATCATAACGTGGTCATTTTTGAATATTTTGCCCTACATTTTCAACATGCCTTTTTGGGACCCCACCTCATGAACAATGGCAGTGGAAATAAGCAAATCTATCCAGAAAAGTGATTTCACAGTCACTGCGTGAAATTACCTCTTCGGCAGGAGTTGAACATTTTCTCTACCCTTGTTCATGAGTTGGGTTCATATATATATGTTGAAATTTGAGGTAAAAATATTTAAAACAACAAGGTTATGAGCCTACATTGAAATTTATGACTGCAGGCTCATAACTTTGATAATTTTAAATATTTTGACCCCAGATTTTCAACACGATCATTTCTTCACAGCACCTCATGAATGTGAAAGCTGTCATTTTTTTTTTTTTTTTAGTAGTACTTTATGCTCCTTCTACCCCTGGCTTCCCTTCTGACCAACCTCCCTAGCCCCATCACCCGGTATCACCAGGATTTATCCTAGCCCAATTGCCAGCTGCAGAGCCTGCCAGAGGTTGGTTGTCATCTTGCAGCTGGAAGAGTTTTTTTCCTTTCCATTGCTTGGAAACATGCAGGATGGTGCACGAGAGGTGTGCACCCGTCCAGAGAAGTCTCACAGCACCCTTCATTCTCCTGGCCCCTCTAACCCACACTACCCTCCGGCCTCCACCTGGGAGTAGTCATTCGGTGGGAGTGCCAGCCTACCCTCCCGGGAGGAGAGCTGTCCTCCAGACGCCTGATTCTCTCCTCCTCTGCTGACTCTCGATGGCCCGTGCTCATTCCTGAACACGGGTCACTGGCATAGCACGAGATGTGGCATCCAGTGCCTCAACCCTCAGCACCACCAGGCTGGCTAACAAAGCTGTATATTTTTCAAATCCTGACCAAAATGTGTTTTTGCACTTGTGGTATGAAATCACCTTTTGGGCAGGATTTGAAATTTTTTACATCCTTGTTCATGAGGTGGGCTCATAAGAAGGCTGCAGAGGGTCATAAGAAGGCTCTGCTGGAAATGTGGGGTAAAAATATCAGAAAACAACAAAGTTATGAGTCTACATTACAATTTTTTAACACGCACATAACTGAGGTCATTTTCAGTCTTTTGACTGCAACTTTTCAACATAGCCATTTTTCACACCACTTCATGAAATGTGACAGTTGTCATTTCTTACACCCTACCCAAAATGTGTTTTAACACTTGTGGTGCAAAATGACATTTCAGTTTTATAAATGACACCCATCATGTTCATCAGGAGTGATCATAGAAAGATTATGTTGAAAATTCAGGGTAAAATGTGAAACACTACTAAGTTATGAGGGAACAAATTGTTCTGTTTACTCATAACTTTATTTTTAGCAGATTTTGGCCCCTTATATTCAACATATCTCTTATGCTACCCCACCTTCTGAACATGGCAGGTGTCATTTTTCAAATCCCTCCAAACTTGTTTCCACAGTCGCACAGCAAAATCACCTTTTGGATGGGATTTTAAAGTCCTCCTGTCTTGATCATAATGTCAAGTCATAAAAGACTGTTGGACAATTGGGGTCAAAATGTGGGAGGCCGCTTAAAAGTTAATATTGCCCTCAGCTACCCTCTCTTGGGTAATTACAATCTAACAATGTGTAAAAGCAGTACACCACTGAAAATGAGACTCTGCATCTCATCTGCTCTCACCTGGGTAAATATATAGTAAAAATGTGTACAAGCAAGACCAGTAGAAAAGCAATACCAGCAGCAAACATTCGCATTAACAAATGCTTGTTTTATATAAGTTAAACCATGATGTTGTACTGATAATGTCACAGCTGGAATTTCTTCTAGACCAATCAGCAGTCAGGATTTTTTCTGTCCATTTAGTAATTAGTATTTATTAACATAGCTTAGGGAGACTAGATATCAGGAATCAAATACATGGTCTCAACTCAGTGGGGCAAAGCAGTTGTAACGTGACCACACTGCACCCCTCTTCAGACTGGCACTCCTTTGTGCTATACACAAATGTGTCTCAAGGCTGTTACTATGTCAGCACAGTGGGAACTGGGAGGGGGCAAGCCAAGAAAATAAGGGTGCTGGAATATAATGAGCTGCTAGCCATTAACAGCAGCTCACTGGCACACTCCCTGCTGGTCACAAACACTATAGCGACTCCTAATCCAGGAAGAACCATTGAACATAGCTCTACAAGGGTCACTGTCTTGTGAGATGAAATGAATGGTATGTGAGGAGATGGGATAGATGGCACACTGTGCCATCAGAATCATTCAAAAGTGGGGAAGGGATGGGGGGTCTACTAGACACCAGGGAGTACAGTTAAACTACCATTACCAATTGGAAGGACACCAGACCACAAGGTAAACTGGCATAGAGCTAATCATTTTGGAAATGGTGTTGCCCCAAGTGGGCATAATGGTACAGGGCGGGGATGACTGTGGCAGCATGTGGCAGGGCTCTGTGCATGGCACAGCACCATGCTAGGAACCAACTCCTGTGCCAGGTCTTTCCACCATGTTAGGTGACACAAACCCCAGTTGTACCACCTAACATCTGGAATATACATGTGCATAACTAACCTAGGTGACATTAGTACAGGGTTACTCAAACCAATGCCCAGTGGTTATCGGCTTTGTGTATGGCAGTGTGGTGATGGTGGATTGGGGGTATTGCTCACCTCACATTTCTGATACTGCACTTTGAGACTTTGTAATGAGCCATCTGACGTGTACAGTAAAAATAGGAGCATGGCAGACAGTCATAAAATAAACCACACTGCTGCCGATCACATTTTGTCTGCCTTTATGTTATATTAGTCTTGGTAGAAATTGTTTTTCCTTCCCAATGACATATTTAGCCTAGAGAGAATTGCTTAAAAAGCATCTGAAGCTGTATGAAGAGGTGGGATGGTGTTCTTATCTGACACATTGCAAGTTGACCAATTTGATGCTGTAGTTAGTGCTACTATCCTGTTTAGTTGATACACAGAGTGAGTGATGACTATGGTTACTACTGGTAGTAGTCAGATAGAAAAGGCACTAAAGAGCAGGGATAACAGGACACAGGCAACACACAGTAGACAGAGGATATTAGTAGTAGTCATAGTAGTAGATTTTATTTATGTGGCACCCTTCCCCAGAGACTCAGGGCACCATTCCAACACAGGCAGTAGAGCATTTAAAAGACAAACATGTTCTCAAGTAAATACCCAGCAAGTTCTTGTCCTGCACTGCCACTCAAACCATAACTCAACCAGGAGCGCAGCAGTCAAAGCAAATTTATTAAGCAGGTACAGTAACTGCCTTCCTTCCTTAGACAACCAGTGGCACAGTCACTTTGCTTTAACAAGA
Source organism: Neoceratodus forsteri (assembly GCA_016271365.2). Taxonomy (NCBI): domain Eukaryota; kingdom Metazoa; phylum Chordata; order Ceratodontiformes; family Ceratodontidae; genus Neoceratodus; species Neoceratodus forsteri. The sequence goes on along the minus strand of CM028132.1, from coordinate 85,615,837 downwards.
GATCCCGGTGCACCAGGATCTCAAATAGCACCACCGCTTTTTTTTGACAAGAGATCTGTTAAGCACTGGGCTTTTTAATGGCACAGACACTTTTCTTTGCAAAGTATCCTGGGTGTGCTGGGATCTCAAGTGACACAGTTATTTTTCTTTCAGAAGCTGTCCCAGGTGCATCAGGCCCTTAAGTAACGCAGATGCTTTTCTTTCAGAAGTTATCCTGGTGCACTGGGATCCAAAGCAGCAAAGATGCTCTTCTTTCATAAGGAGCCTTGGTGCATGGAATTTCTAGCATCACAGCTGCTCTTCTTTCATGAGCAACCCTAATGCACCAAGACCTCTAGCAACACAACCCTTTATAACAGCCGTGTGGACCAGGCAGTGACTGGAAGGCAGGCAGGATCAGCAGCAGCAAGTGGAACTATTTTGAATGTGGACCATAGGGGAGGGGTTGGTGGAACAAGTCTATGGAGGCACTCTTTGATGTATAGGAAGGAGAGGCTCACAGTCAGGGTGTGTGATACCTTATTTCAGGTATTTGGCTGAATATTTGTATTCGGGCTCCAAATGTTCAGGTATTCATATTCGTATTTGTGCACCTGTGAGGAGGGGAGAAAGAAAAGAAATTGCCCCTACACTCCTCCCCAGCACAATACTTTTAAAATACAACCCCGGAGGGGTAGGAATTCTTATTATGAGAACGGTTTTTACCTGAAACCACAATTTCAGATCCACAAGGTAGATTTGTCTTGGTCAGGGGACAGTTGGATAGGAAGCCTCTGGTCTTGGGATGTATATATGGACCGTTGGGGAGTGACCCAGACTTTTTCATGGGTTTAGCAGATAAACTTGTGCCATTTACTGCAATCCCTATAATACTGGGAGGAGACTGGAATCTTACCCAATCTCAATTACTAGATAAATACAATCCGATCCCCAGAGCTCCATCTGCATCAAGAGCCCTCTTTGAAATGATGGACCTCCGGGTTATGTGATCCCTGGAGGATATTGAACCCGACTACCAGGGCTTCTCATTTTACTCATAGGTGCACCGGATCGGCATCTAGGCTGGATTATTTTCTCTGTATAGTTCGAGCTCTTATCCGAACTCTGGGAGGGGGATAGAACCAATTGGATATCCGACCATGCGGTGGTATGGCTTAATCTCACTCTAACCAATGAATCACAGAAGGACACTGTATGGAAACTAAACATGCAGTTACTTAAGACAAATTTATAATATCTAGGATTCATACTCTTATTGAGCAGTTTTGACAGACAATTTAGAATCTATCCCTAGGGTGGATCAAGTTTGGTGTTCATTAAAATGTTACCTAAGAGGGAATTTATTAGATTAGCATCAAAATGGAAAAAGGTTAGAGAGGCTCAAGCCCAAAATTATTGGAACAGATCAGGGCTCTTGAACTAACTGCCACTTCCACCCCCTTCAAAGCGTACTCACCGAGCTATTATCTCTCATGAATGGCTATTCAGATCTCCTTAAAGAGAAAGATGAATTTACAATCTCAGGACAAAGGCAACTTATATAGACCAAGGAAAAGGCCAGTCATCTTTTGGCTCTACGATGAGACAACTGGAAAGCTCAAGATCTATTCGAGCAATTCAAGATTTAGACGGGACCCTTAAAACGCTCCCCAGGGATATAGCTTCAGTGTTTGAAAGATTCTACGAACCCTTTATGGGAAACGCCCTAATCCCCATCAAAAACTGAAATAGAAACATACCTGGCTAGTATTCCACTTCCTAAAATTATGGATACAGATGGGGCAATACTGACAGCCCCCATTACATTAACAGAAATTTCCCAGGCCATAAAAGCCATGGCTTCAGATAAAGCCCCAGGGCCAGATGGCTTTCCTCAATTTTTTAAAGTCTTTGACAAGGAAATAGCCCCAATGCTATTAAAGTTATACCATTATATTTTGCATAATGATACTAGGGACCACTTTATTTTGGAGGCAATTATCGATTATTATTAAAACCCGATAAGCCACCAGGGCAGCCTTCCAGTTACCGACCTATATCATTGCTGAATTGTGATCTTAAGATCCTGATGAAAATTCTAGCGAACAGAATCCATAAGGTGTGGTTTCCCTTGCTTAGCCCGGAGCAGGTGGGATTTGTCCCAGGTAGGTCAGCGCCAGATCATTTTCGTAAACTGGGACATATATTCAAGATAGCTCAATCCACCCCTCAACCCATGGCCTTAACATCGTTAGATGCGGAAAAGTCATTTGATAGGGTGGATTGGGAGTTTCTATGGCTTACCTTTCTTACGAATGAATATACCCCGTATTCATCCAATGGCTCCAAAAATTTATCTAGCTCCTACCGCTAAGGTATTTTGCAACAAAGTGCTCTCTTCTGATTTTTTTATATTCGGGTATCCGGCAAGGCTGCCTCTCTCACCATTTCTTTTAACCTGTATCTAGAACCCTTGATAAGACAAATCAACTCCACAGTTAACGACAGGGATTACTACAGGCACAATAATTTAAAACTTTCTGTTTAGGCAGATGATATATTACTTCATCTTGCAGATCCCTTAACTTCACTGGATGAAGTAATAACTATTATAGGGAACTTTAGTAAGGTCTCAATTATAAGTTGAATAGAAATAAGACTGAAATCCTGCCACTCAACCACTATACCTTTAGTCAAGATTTCAGTAAATACAGGATGAATTGGCCTCCTGCTCAATGAAATATTTGGGTCTCCATTTAACTACAGATCCTTTATTATATAAGAAACTTGACTTGGAAGACCTGATCCAGACTATACAACTAGATCTTTCCAGATGGAAAGCATTACCGATCTCTCTTTGGGAGAATCAATCTCAATTAAATGAATGTGCTCCCTAGGTTATTTTTCCTTTAAATATGAGTGATATCTGGCTGCCTCTCTCCTTTTTCCAGAAAATACATGGTAGCATTTCAAAATTTGTATGGTTAGATAAGACCACCAGAAGAGCATATAATAAACTCATTTAACTAATGACAAGGGTGGTCGCAAGTTGCCTAATTTATTATACTATTGTTGGGCTAGCCAACTGTACAAAATAGGTAGGTGGCTATCTGTATCCACTACTGGCAATGAGAGCACTTACTTTCCCATATGGCTTCAGATAGAGACAGATATTTTCTGCACAACCAAGCTGACCCCAGTTACAGCATTATGTATACCTCTTAGAACGTTACCAGAAATTATTCAACAGTCCGTGATGGGTACGCCTATTAGAATTTTTTCAGATATGCTCCCTACACATACGTCCAAGTGAGGACACAATGCAAAAATATAGTAGAAAATCCTAACCTGAAAATTGGAGGGTCCAGTATTGGCAGAGACTGGATTCCTTATTTATGAGATATGCGTGTCCATGATTTGTATCGGTCAAATGATCTTATGACACCCAGTGAAATGCTTGTTAAACTCCAGTCCCCTGCCAGTGCTATTTTTAAGATTTATCAATTGTGGCATCTTCTTCTATGTAAATTTGGGGAGTGAATATACCATCAAGGTTAGAGAAGTTGAGGAACACCTCAAAATGCTGGTAGTTCAACCGCACAGTATCTCGTTCATTTATCACGAGCTTCTTTCTACCCTTTTCCTGACACGTTATCAGGCTCTAAAATATGAATTCCTTAATCCCCAATCACAAGGTCAATTGGTCTGATATTTGGAGAGATTTGTATACCTATATTACACAAGACAGACTAAAATTACCAAATATCAAATCTTAAACAATATGTATTATGCCCCAGCAAGCTAGCTAAAATGGGAAGGAATCAATCGTCTACATGCATTAGGTGTGCAAAGGGATGTAACAGTATTACATGTTTTTGGTCATGAGAAGGTTTCACCAGTATAGTCTAAAATTAAATTGCAATGGACCCTTTATTGGGATTGGACTTACTCTTTACGAATATTTGTATATTGGGTGACTTGTCCCCAATTCCAGTCAGAGAAAGGAAATTTCATATCTCTCTAATCGCCATGTCGGTGAAAAACTGGTTCTCAAACTCTCGCTAGACCAGTCTATCATATCCTACACCGAATGGCTTCATGAGATGTCTTTTACCTTAGGACTGAAAATGATTGCCAGTCTCCAAATAAACCGACTAATTTTGACAATAGATGGGGTAAGCTGTATGCTCTATATTTGAATTAGCAGGTCTACACTCACAAGCTCTATTTATTTATTTACTTATTTTTTTTATTTATTTCATTTATCATTTAAATAATTCAGTGGAAACTGAAGTCTGTATCTAGGATCTTGAAAGTTTTATTGGGCTTATTATGCATGCACTTGTATCGTGTCACAATATATGGGGACAACAGGTCGCTCAATGGGGAGGGAGGAGTAGGGAGGGAGGCTTGAGGTGAGGAGGGATAGTAACCCTAATAACAGTCCCATTACATTGTACCAAGTGTTGTTGTTGAAAACTGTAAAGCTTTCTAAATAAAAAAAATAAATAAAATACAACCCCATCCCCCACCCTCTACTGCAATCATAATTCTGCCTTCTCCCCTAGCACCCACACAATTTCATGTTTTAAAAAAACCTCCCACTATGGGTGACCAGACACTTACTCGTCTGCCTCCATGGCCATCCACCATTTTTAGCGCTTGTTTTTATCAAAACAATAGCCCACCCTAGCAGCATCAACTCCCAACCTCCTACCCCCAGCACCCAACTTTTTAGTGAGTGACAACAAAGGTGGCCAACACAACCCACCCTCCTCCACGGCTGCCTTCTAGTAAATGAAAGCACTCCATGTTTGCTTCGCTTGGTTAAACAGCTGATCACATGATCAGCTGTTTTACTATGTGAGCACACACAAAGAGAGCTCTCTATGGCATAGAATGTGGCATGTAGGAGCGATGGCACAGGTCTGGTCAGACCTGCAGGCAATTGGGGGTCTCTGTCCACCGCGGCTGACTCTCACAGCAGCAGAAGAGATGGTAGCATGCACTACTCTGACGTGGAAGCCATGTAGGGTGTTCTGGTGGGCTTCAAAAGAGTCTGGCCCCTCACATGTCTGTAAGTAGTTTATGTTGTCCATACACAGACATTGCACTGTCACTGCTGTGTATGTATTGATGGAGTAGTGCCTGTCACACTGGTGCTGGGTGTTGCTCACTTCAAACAACGGAAGTCTTGCTGTATTCTGACTTATTGCAGTTAGCCCCAGCACTTGAACTGCTCGGAGAGGAAGAGTTAAATTCTATGCAGAGCATAGAACGTTGAGCTCGAGCTCGGTTCAAACCTCTGTCTGCTGCACTTTGAAGTGTAACCATCAGATTCTTTACTCCGCTTAACTGAACAATCGCTCAGAGATTTCTCCTTCGCTCTCGGTTCAGGTTTAAAAATTGTCGGTTTTATCGATATTCTTGCATTGTTTTTCGGTTCAGATCCCTGTCTGTGGTACAGTAAGTGCATAGGTAGTGGACTTAGCTAGAAGTGTGTAGAAATTGTATACTGAATTTTGTGACAGTTGGCTGAACCAGTCTCTAGTTTAAGTGATTGTTTTACTTTTTCTTTACAGGAATTTTAGTGTGAGGTACCGTCCTTATCAGTTTAAAAAACGTGTTTTCGGTTTTCAGATACCCATGACATGGTTAGAAACCGATAAGGGTGTCTTGCCTGGCAGTTACCATAAAAAGGGTAGGGGTTTAGTTATGGCTTTGTCTGAGAAACCCAAGAAAAAAACAGGCCCACTTGGTTTCAGCGACTGCAGTGAGTGTGGGGAGTCCTTGCTAAGGCCGACCCCACACCACTTGTGTTTACTGTCTGGGTTTTAGTCACCTAGAGTCAGACTGCCAAATCTGTAAGAATTTCCCTAAATCCACCCTGGATAAAAGGTTCAGCAGGCTTAGGGAAAAGGAGGCCGAGAAGTCCACTGATCTGGATGGCCACCCCGGTTCGGTTCCGACTGAACTAGAAGGAGTGCCCTCTGACCAGGGCGAGACTCCTTCGGCAAAAGAAGAGCTGATTCTGAGGATCAGGTCCATCAAAAGGAAAAGAAAAGACAAATCGGCGGTTTGGATCCAGAACCGCATCATCCGACTGCGAAATTGCTCGAAGCGATTCGTATAGTGGAATCGCTCAGTTCAGTTCCACGACTGATCAGAGCCTTCTGGCAGGAGTTTGGTTCAGTCAGTTCCTCCGGTTCAAGATTATACCCCTGAAGATTTTTATGAACCGGATTTGGAGGAGATGATGATTATGATGATGATGAAGGTGATTATGATAATGGAATTGAAGGTCTGGATGAGCCTATCGAACGGACATCTCCCTAGACAGGCCTTCTGGTGTTTCCCTCCCAGGCTTTCTGAGTCCCCTTCCACTTTATGTTCTACAGGAAAGTGGCAGAAATCCTCCAGCTTCCTAGGAGGAAGCTGTTGAAGAACAAGAGAGCCTGACTTTGTAGAGATGATGGACATCCCAGAGTCCAAAAGGTTGTCTATTCCCTTCACAAGTCTTTTGGGAACAGACACAAAAGCTGTCAAAACTCCAAATTCATTACCTCCTGTGGATAGATGGATGTACAAGAGGTACATGCTGTCAGGCTCAGGAACGAGTACTTTACCAGCAGTGCAGCCATGTTAGGGTCATGCAGGCTGCAGCCTGCGATAAGGCTAACATTCCCTTGGCTTCACACCCCCAGATAAAGACTCCTGGAAATTGGATGCCATGGCAAAAAAGTAGTACATGGCATCCTCTTTGGGACTCAGGCAGGCGAATTACATGGCCTTTACAGCTAGGTACCAGAAGTCCAGATGGGACACTGTACTGGACAGGCTAAGCAGGCCCCTCTCCAGCTTGCCAAGGAGCTGAAGAAGGTGGCTGCTGATGGGATTGAGGCATCAAAGATTCAATTTCATGCTGCTGTGGACTCCAACGATGTTTCATCTAGAGTCATGGCTACTTCTGTGTCTCTTCAGAGACAGACTTGGCTCAGGTGTACTAGCCTTTCTCAGGATACCCAGGCTAAGGCCATGGATTTTCCTGTAGTTAATAATTCTCTGTTTGGGGAGCAGACAGAGAATTATATGAAGAAAATGGATGAATACAGGACCACCTATAGGAGTGCACAGGCCAAGGAAAGTCAGACAACTCCTCAAAGGCAGCAAGCTAGGGGCAGGGGCAGGCTTTTCATAGGCCTTTCTACCAGGCACAGGCCTCTCTCCTTTTTTCTCAGAGGGGGTTCTTCAGAGGGAGAGGCAGAAGGGAGATGAGCAGGGCTGCATCCACCTCTCAGCCTAAGGCTCCTGCCAAGCAGACACCCTGAGGTGTCAACCGGGTTGACTCCTTCATTCCTGTAGGAGGCAGGCTGGCCTACTATTTCAGGATTAGAAGTCTATTACCTCAGACAAATGGGTCCTGGAGGTAGTAGGCCAGGATTGTTTCTCAGCTTCAAAAATTTCCAAAGCTGAGAGTCAGGTCTTTTCCACCTGCAAACATCTCCGAAACTATTGCCCTAGAAGCAGAGGTTTCATCTCTTCTGGCCTTAAGGGCCATAGGGAGAGTTCCTACATTGCACAGGGAAAAGGTCTGTACTCCAGGTACTTCCTTACCCTGAAAAAACAGGAGTGAGGCCCATCATAGACTTAAGATACCTAAACAAACATTTGTTAAAGCCTAAGTTCAAAATGGTGACTCTGGGAATAATTCTTCCTTTCTAAGGCCAGGGATTGGCTAGCCTCCCTGGACCTAAAGGATTCCTACTTTCATATTCCTGCAGGTGCTCCCACAGAAAGTACCTCAGGTTCGAACTGCCTTCAGGCCATTACCAGTTCAAAGCAATGCCTTTCGCCTAACATCAGCTCCAAGGATGTTCACAAAATGCCTGGCAGTACTAGTGGCTTTCCTAAGGAGAAAAATATCTCCATATTCCCGTACCTGGATGACTGGCTCATAGTTGGTCAGTCTCCAAACCAAGTCAAGTCAGATCTAAAAGTGACCCAGCAAGTGCTCACTTTCTAGGTTTCCTTCTCAATCTTCCCAAGTCAGTTTTCGAGCCAGTATAACTGTTGACTTCATAGGGGTGGAACTAGACACTGTCATAGCAAGAGCATTTCTCCCTTGGTAAGGGTGAAGGCCATCATGGAGCTGGCTTCTTCTTTCTACCTACTGGTTTCTCGACCAGCAAGACACTTTCTTCAGCTGCTGGGCCACGTGGCAGCTTTCACTGCAGTGGTCCAGGGGCCAGATTTCAGATAAGACACATTCAGTTTCATCTGAGGGCTTTTTGGCCTCAGAAAAAGATCCCTGACCAAACTGATTCCAGTGAATCAGACTCTGATCCAGGCTCTTCAGTGGTGGCAGGATCAGGACAATCTCAGGCAAGGGTCCCATTCATTACTCAGTTTCATTCTGTGGTCCCAACCAAAGACGCCTGTCTCCTGGGTTGGGGAGCTGACTTGGGGCTCTCACAGCCCAGGGAGGTGGTCCACCTGAAGTCTCTTCTCCGCATCAACCTTCTGGAACTCAGGGCAGTTTACCTGGCTCTGCAAGCCTTCTTTCATTCAGTAAAGAACAAGGTGGTTCAAGTCATGACAGACAACACCACCACCATGTGGTATATCAACAAACAGGGAGGCACTCGGTCTATGGCCTTGTGCACAGAAGCCATGAAAATAGGGTCCCTGACTTACTCCCTACAGACCTCTCTGGTAGCAGTCCACCTCCCAGGAAAGGACAATGTGCTAGCAGATGTATTGAGCAGGATTTCCCAGAGTCATCACGAATGGTCCCTGGATCCCTAGTGTTAAAAGTGATTTTTAAAGATGGGGTACTCAGAGATACATCTCTTTGCAGCCCCAAACCATCACCAACTTCCTCTCTTCTGTTGCAGACCCCAGTCTTGGGCTCAGTCCCTCTGGATGCTCTGATTCTGAATTGGGAAGGAAATTTCTGTATGCCTTCCTTCTTTTCCTCTGCTGTTCAAGGTCCTGGTAAAGATAAGGTCACAATCTTGCAAAGTGATCCTGATTGCTCCAGATTGGGTCAGGCAGCCTTGGTATCTCCTGTTGCTGTCCCTAGCAGTCCATCTTCCTGTATCTTTTCCCAGGAATCACAATCTGTTAACCTCTTCTCAGAGGAGGATCTGGTATCCCAACATTTGGTCTCCCAATCTCAAGGCATGGCTCTTGAGGAGTTAGAGTATGCAAATTTGCATCTGTCTCAAGGATTCTGGACATTCTCAAAGCCTCTCGAAAACCTGCCACCAGAAGAACTTATAATTCCAAGTGGAAAAGATTCAGCATCTGGTGTTCCAAAAAGCATATATCCCCAGACACTGCTGAATTGTCTACAGCTCTGGATTATATGGTTCATCTCAATGGCCTAGGACTCAGACCTGCTACCCTCAAAGTGCATTTGTCAGCTATTTCTGCTTTTCTGTCAGTAGGAAAGCCTTCTTCACTGGCATCTCATCCTGTTTTCTGTAACTTTTTCAAGGGATTGCTTCATACCAGTTCTCCCTTTAGGGATCCTACCCTGCTTGGGACCTTAATGTTTGCATTGCCCAGCTTATGCAACACCCTTTTGAATCTTTGTCTTCAGCAGAACTTAAGTACTTGACTTGGAAGACTGTGTTCCTGGTAGCTATTACCTCTGCCAGACGTATCAGTGAATTACAAGCTCTGTCAGTGGAGCCTGATTTTTATCTCATCCCATAGAGGTAATGTGGTCCTTAGAACCAATAGGAGTTTCTTACCTAAAGTGGTTTCAGATTTTCATTTGAACCAATCCATGTCTCTCCCTGTATTCTTCACTGATCATTCTTCTTCAGGAGAGAGAAGATTACACAGTTTGATGTTAAAAGAGCCCTTAGTTACTACATTGAGCATACTAAGGCACACAGGTTTGACTCCTCCAGTTGTTCCTCACTTATGGGAAGTGGATAGGCAAACCTGCCACTAAGAGAATTATTGCCAGGTGGATTGTCTCTTGTATACAGTTCTGCTATGAGAAGCTAGGCAAAATACCACCCTCAGGCCTGAGGGCTTATTCGACTAGAGGTACAGCTGTTTTGGCTACTGCCAGGGATATTCCTTTACTAGAGATATGCAAAGCAGCCACCTGGAAAACAGTCCATACATTCACCAAGCATTACTCTCTGGATATCCAGACTAGGAGTAATGTTCGGTTTGGTACGGCAGTATTGCAGGGCTTATTCCCAAAATAGGTTTGAATCCCTCCTCCATGGAGGTACTGCTGATAGTCTGCAATAAGTCAGAATACAACAAGACTTCATGTTGTCTGAAGAAAAAATTACTCACCTTAGTAATTGTGTTTCTTCTAATGGAGTCTTGCTGTATTCTGACCTCCCTGCCTGCCTCCTCTCAGAACCTGTTTTTGGGAAGTGGGCTGGCAGGTGCAGTGTTGCACCCATGAGTGCATTTGGGCACTCCTCTTTTCACAGAGGGAGTGGGTTATGTTTCTTTATTTTCAGTAGTCATAATTTATTCACTACCTGTTTTTGTTTTGGATTTCTACTTGAGTCTATTGGGGAATCCAAAATATTTGGTTGCCATTTGCTAGTAAAGTTTACAATTTCCACATAGTGGGTTAGTTAGTTAGTATTAACTCATAAGAATCTGACGGTTACACTTCAAAGTGCAGCAGACAGAGTTTTGAACCGAGCTCGAGCTCAACGTTCTATGCTCTGCATAGAATTTAACTCTTTCTCTTCCGAAGCAGTTCAGTGCTGGGGCTAACTGCAATAAGTCAGAATACAGCAGGCTCCATTAGAAGAAACACAATTACTAAGGTGAGTAATTTTTCTACTAGTCCCATGTAGGTACCCTCTGGGTGCGCTCTTGTTGCATGTGTGTGCTGTGCAGTGCACTCAGGGTGATGGGGGCAGTTTTGGTGCCCACTGGGTGTACAGTTGTTGGTGGGTGATATGTGTGGTGCACTGGTAGTGATGTGCAATGGCTATCCGGGTGATATATTGTACACTGGGTGCACAGTAGTGGGCAGGTAATAGTGGAAGACCTTCTGTCCGGCAGGTAATATGTGTGCTGCATGACTCATCCTTGCCTTTCTTCATTTCACCTCAGCCCATGTGCTGTTCAGCTCAAAGGAGGACACGGTGAGGATGGCGGCCAGCCAGGGCCTGTAGCATGTACTATTACCATGCAAGCCAAGCAGCAGGATGAGGTAGTGCCAGAGGATGTTTTGAAGTCATGCCAGATGTGTTGGGTCAGCAGCTGCTGCATGAGTAGGACACCAACTCAGAGGACAGTGACCAGACACTGGTTATGGCGGTGCCACCAATGGCCTATCAGGCTATGTCTGCAGCCATCAGCCTTACGTGAATATGCTCTTCTGCACCCCTCTTAGGTGCAGTCAGGGCCCTTTCCACACCCTAACCCACACAGACAGAAGATGGCAGCCAACAGGCAATTGCTTCAGGTGGCCATGGGGGCCCCGGAGAGGCTGCAGGTGGAGGTCCAACCCTGAAAGGGCAGCTCCAGATAGCAGAGAAGTGGTGTGCCACACATCATGATGCCATGCAACAGACACTTGCTGCTGGCATGGCCTCCTTGTAGGGTCTGTAGCATCTGGATTACCAGCATACCTTGGGTTGGGTGTGGATGCTCCCAGTGCACGTTGCACCCCACAGACCCCAGTCCATGAACTGCACGCCCCACTGACTGCTGGCTGGGGCTTCCACTTCCTCCTGGCCACTGCACCACAGGACAGTGGAGGTGGTTGGCAGGCAGTGCCCGTCCGGCAGTCCTCCCTGCTCTGGAGTCAGTCTCCTCGGCACCTCTTGCAAGCCTGGCATGTGTCTGTGGTGGTGAATCCCAGTCATGGGCAGCCACATATTGAGTAGATACCCAGACCCTCTGCTTTACTCTGTGTCACCCCTTCTGCCTGTTTCTTCCCCACATACCTGCCCCATATTGCCAGGTTGGCCTGTATTTCTGTTAGTTCACTGTATTTTGTTATCCTGTATCCTTTCTTTCTGTCCTATGCTGTATTGTCTATAAAACCTTAATATATTATAATGCATTCAGTACCATCTCATGTGTATTTTGTGCTCACTGGCTGGTCCAAAGTGTTTGGCAATGAGCCTTGCTTAGTAGTGTCTGAAATCCTGGCCAGCCTAGGGAATCACCTGTCAAGTTGCTCCTGCAGCCCTGGTTCCTCTAACTCTGCATCTGCTGCAATGTCACCCTCAGGGGCCTGCAGGCATAAGCAGTGGTTTAATGCCATGTGGTGTAGGATACAACAGACAAGGAATATGCCACAGGCTTTGTGTGGGCTGTATTGAAGGGCACCACCTTATCTGTCCAGGCACTGGAACCACATTTCAAACATGCCAAAGACATGCTCGGTGATGCTATGGTCGCTATGTGTGCTGTGTTGTACCCATCCTGTACAAGAGATTTGGGGTGTAGGACAGGTGTTATCAGCCAGAGACACAGAGGGTATGCACTGTCACCTGTGTAGACAGAATACAATATTTAGTACAGACTGCATCAGTTACATGCTGCTAAGTGTGCTTGGGCATACATCATCAATGAGTTGCCCACTGGATATGTCACCTCCTTCGAACCACTGGCACAGGATGAATTTGTTCCAGATGAAAGCATTGTGTGCACCTCATGTACCATGCCAGGCCATTGCTGATACACATTTTGTATCGCACACCACCTGGCAATTGATGGAGTGGAAGCCCTCTTTATTTGGGTAGGCCACCACCCCTTCCCCAGTGGGTGCATGAATGGTCACATGGGTGCAGTCAATGACACCCAGGACAGCTGGTGGTGCAACCCAACAAAATTGCTACAAGTTTGCTGTTTGCTTTGCCAGTGTGCTGGAGAATATTATGAACTCCCCAGCATGGGGCGGCAGGGTATTTAGGGACTGGCTAAATAGGCATGAGGTGGCAGACTGCATAATACTGGTGGTATCTGGAAGTTTCTGATGACCAAGAAGCACAGTGCTGTTGACACCTTGAGCTCGACAGACAGTGCATGGTCGCCATAGGTTTGGATCTGGAGCGGTTCATGCCGCAGTTCACAGAGTTGCATCAGCATGGTCCTGTTGAGCCTGTGCCTGCCCACAATTTGCTCATTACTGAGCTCTGTGATGGTCAGTCAGGCCAATTCATTGTTTGCAACATAGTGCCTACAGGGTCTGTGCTGTGGCCGGTGGGGGAATTCTCTTCTCATGTATGATAGCCTGAATCAGGAAGGTGATGTGGGCCATCTCTGCCATGTTTCTCCTGTGCTTTGCTTGGTTAAGGACAGCACCCTCTCATCCTTAAATAGTGCCATGCTATTTAGCCCTAATGGCCATCTGCACAGTGCTAACCTTCTGAATTTCACAGTATGTGTCATATTCTGGGGACCGCCCATGTATCAAGGCCGCATAAATTATATTTGTGCAGCAGAACTATTGCTTGTAGGTGGCACAGCCGAATATCAGCGATGTGCACTATATGCAGATTGTGCTGTACTATTCCATTTAGTGCCATGCTAACCATTTAAATATAGGGGCCATTATCTCCAAAGATAATGATCTTTGATTTATCAACGTTTAATTGTAGACCAAGTTAAGTCAGATGATCAGTAGCTTTACTAAAGCCTCTTAAGACCTAGAGAAGGTAAAGAGCATACAATGGCATCGTCCATATAATATTTGGACTCTCAGTCCATTAATTGATGGAGAAGTGTGTCTACAGATTCTAGTGCTTTAACTATTGTTTCCAAATACAGTATAAACTAAAAACTAAGGGTGAGAGGAAGCAACTATGTATCATCCCTTTATTTTTAAAATTTCCTCTGAAATCCTCTTCCAACTCACACCTTGCCTTGGCGTTATGATGGACCAACCTTAAAATATCTAGCAGCCTAGGATCTAATCCATCTTCATTCATTATACAGAACAAAATTTGTCTCCTAACATTGTCAGATGCTCCAAGTATATTCAAAATACCATGTACAGTTTAGCTTCCTTTTTTCCACATAGTTTTGTATAAGATAATTAGAAGTGAACAAATGGTCCACCTTCCTGACCTCTCTATAAACCCTCCTGGAAAACTGACAATAAATTTTTACTTTTCCACTCACACCTTCAGTTTAGTCAAGAGTGTTCCAGTAAACATCTTAAGCCCAAGGTACAGAAGCCTAATTGGACAGTAGCTAATGGGGTTGGGGATTAGGGAACAATAATACCTGTTTTCCAATCACTTGGCATTTTGAATGCTCTGGTAAAACAATAAGCAACAAGGCCAAGAGTTTGGCCCACTGGTCTGGATGGGCCTGAATATGATCCTGGCCTTGTGCTTTATTGTTTTTCTGAGTCATCAGTGCTTTAACTTGGATCCAGACAGGAGTCCAACAAGAATTTTGTCGAATGCCCGTCAGCTACATCGGTAGGTCAACCGCATTCTGCAGTCGGCAGCTGAGTGCGCTACTTCTGTCTTTGTTTTCTTTGGGGGCTTCACCCCTGAACACCCTACGCAGGGGCTGTGCCCGCACCTTCTTAAGGATTCTCAACTCCAGTCGGAGCTGATTGGGGGTGCAGGACCCCGACAGACAGCGCCAGGTTCCAGCGGGTCTCCCACCATGGCTAGGCACTGTAGTCGCTGTGGGGACCTCGCAGTGAAATGTCGCTATGGGGGGTAAACGCTTTAACTTCATACTCTAACAAACAGATGTCTACTCCTTCCTGATGAATTAAAATCTAAAGAATGCAGAGAAATTATTTTCTCCTTCTTCACCTAGTTTATATTTTTCATTAAAATATTTCCAGCAGACCTCTGAGCTGATCACTCAGTGCCCTATGCATTAAGATCCTGGCCTATGTTGCTGTGATCAGTGGCACATTGGGCCAAGAATCTCACATCCCAGGTGTTCAGCGGGCACCTGCGGATGCATAAATTCTGGGCATCTGCTGCACAACCCTGCCTGAAGCTATCTGCACCAGATCCTGCACAGCTGTGTGGCCAGTCCAAGCAGGGGCAGGGAGTGGTGTGCCCGCATTGGGTCGATGGAGCTTGGCATGCAAAATACCAAATATGCTCTACCAAACCAATGTCAGTTGGATTCTGTTATGCGAGCTAGAAGGCTGGAAATGGGTGCATCCCCCAACTAGTATCCAGATGATCACATGGTGCCCTGCTGTTGTAGGTGCAACCTCCCTATGCCACAGACAGCTAGGAGGTGGCTGAAGGCTGCAGGGCATGGGTGGCATCCAGAGAAAAGCACGGATAAGCCGTAGGGGACATGGCAGTCCTTCATGGGCCACCATATCCCATGATCCCTGCTCCCGCTGAGTAGGGATCCACTGTGGGGCTTCCGTTGGATCCCCAGCCAGTCCTACCGCATAAGCAGACCTACGGGGCCACACATCAGGTCAGCTGGGGTCATGCATCCCAGCCCCGCAATCCACCAGGAGGCAGATACGAGTGTGTAGTCACCCAGTACATTCACTTACCAGCACATATCGGGCCCATTATTGCATAGCGCCCTGTAACCGTATCTATTTTATTTTTAGTCCTATTGCTACCAAATCCCCCAAATTGGGGCCTTTTGCTTTTATAACCTATTGAAGATAACCCCCATTACTGGTTATTATAAATGTGTTTTCTCTT
This sequence comes from Neoceratodus forsteri, assembly GCA_016271365.2. Taxonomy (NCBI): domain Eukaryota; kingdom Metazoa; phylum Chordata; order Ceratodontiformes; family Ceratodontidae; genus Neoceratodus; species Neoceratodus forsteri. The sequence goes on along the minus strand of CM028132.1, from coordinate 85,600,202 downwards.
TAATTAATATTCTATATTCCTTACCTGCAGCGATATACATCATCCTATGTGCACATTCTAGGGTGCACTAAGAGTTTAGCTAACATGTGCACTACTTTCTTCATTATCTTGCACTCGTTACCAAACCATTTGTTTTCATTATCATAGTTTCAGTTTTACCATTCCTATCACTCTGCTGGTGAGAGTGCATAATATTGTCCTTAAGATTTGATTATGCCAAGCCAGCCCATTGGTGCAGTAGTAGGGCTACCACTACAACACTGGCGACCTTGGTTCAAGAATGAGCCAAGGCACTGGAGGCCGGCCAGGGAAGAAGGCTGAGCATCCCAGTGGATGCATGCCCCTCTTGGGAGGGTGGCTGTCTGTGCCACTGTGCAAGCATTTTCTGTGGTAGTGTGGGAGGTGTCAAAGCAGCCAGAGAGTTGGGAAGGGGAATTGACTAGCTTGTAGAGGCCCACTCTTGTTGCATTCATGCATGTGTGTCTTGATGCCTTCAACTCTGAGGGAGGGAGTAAATAGTGGAAAAGAGCCAGCCAAATTATGCCAGTACCCTACAGGCCCTGTATCCAATGACCAGGCTGTTCTCTCCAATCGTGGATTCAGTCTCTGCCAAAAGCATGGCCAGTCCCTGATGGCCTCACCATGGAGGGCATACCGCAGGGCAACTGGAGGCAATAAGGTAAGTCATGGGCATGGTGGGGTGAGGGGATGGGAGGTACCTACTGAAGGGGCACATGCCAGAGATGGGGTGTAAATTGTTAATTAAAAAAGATTTGATTATACCTGAAAATAATCTCGAGATCCAGGGGTACTATTTTAAGTAGCACCTTCCTTAACTTCACCATAAGATTTTTAATCCATATCGTGATTGATTTTCTTTCCTCCTTGGGATAGCAGTTCATTTGTTACTTGCACATTCTGTTTTATTTTTTTCTGTTTCTTTTGCTTGTGTAATTTTTTTATAATCCAACCCCGGTCCCCTGGGGTTACTAGAATCCCATCAGTATCAATGTTAACTAGGGAAGGTAACTGGTGAATAACTGGTTAAAATGGTTTTCACCAGCTCCCTCTCTGTTTACTTGGTCTCAGCTGAGTTGAGAAAGGTGATGTCATTTAGAGCTTCGCAGCAGCATAAGCCACGGTAGCTAGCTGTGAGTGGGGAGCTTTAGAATTTTCAGTTAGTCAATGTCAGAGAGTTGTTAGTTGGAGTCCAGTGTGAGCAGTTGGAGGAGTAAAAGCTGCAGTGTGGGCTTTAAGGGAGCCTATTTTCTCACCCCAGTGATGAGAACCATCTGCCTGCCTTGTAGAAGCTGCAGAAACCCGTCTAGCAGGAGTTACTGATTTTTCTCATACGCTATGAGATGAGAAGGACTGCAGAATGGATCTGAGGGGCAATCCCTAATTTGATCCAGGACATTTGAAGCTGCCTTTTTGTGTACAACCGTGAGTAATCTGACTGGGTATCCCAGGAGGAAATGTACCTATTTTTCTTTTGGGGTGTATTCTGTCAAAGGGAATATTACTCTAAGTTCTGTTCTGTTTGAGACTGCTCTCATCCTTTCCTACAGTTGGCTGACAATTGCGGAGTCCCTGTGAGACTTGACACATTGTGCCAGACTTCAGTTTACACTCAGATGTAGTGTGTTCTTAATGCTGAATGTGACAGACATTCCAAGATGCATAGTTCTGGTTTTGCTTAAAGTTTGAGGTGTAATTCTGACAGAATGGCTGGGTATGGACTGAGGAAGCAAAGGTGGGTAGTCCCCATCTGGAGTGACAGGTTCAGCACTACAGGTTCTGTAAGGGCGCCTACTTATTCAGGACATGGTGGCCAATGCCTGAAGAGAAGTTTACCCCATGGTGTGGGTTGTGCTAATTTTGAGCACCAGTGTGCTCGTCGTGGCCTGTTGCCACATTTTCAAATGTTTAAATCCTATGCCATATGGGAAATGTTCTAAGTTGTGACCAGTGCCACTAGAAGAAATTGTGTGCTCCATTGTGGCCAGTACCACTAGAAGAAGTGTGTGTTTCAGCTGAGGCTTTGCCGCTGAAGAAAGTTCAAAGCTCTGTGCAATATGGGAAGTTTTAGAGTTTCTGTCTGCTACAGATGTTGTTCGCATTGTCTTGTGCCACAAAGTGTAAACCCTTGGGGGTCCACCTTTGCTTTTGTGTACTATCATTGGAATAAAGCCACACTCTAGAATCCCAGCCTGGTTTGGACAATCTTGTTACTGCTTCCTGTGTGGAATTTCTGGGTACCCCTCCAGAAGTACAGGCCTAGCATAGCCCTAGCAAACGCTTCTCTCTCAAGACCTGAGTTTAGTAATGGTCATTTGTATCTGTCATACTTGTGTTTTGTACTCCCACCCTTCTCTTTCCCTAGACAGAAAAATATGGGAGATGTGCTCACTAGTTAAACAAGTGGCCAGTGGGGGTTACATAATGGTTTTCTTTTCTTTTTTAATTTTATGGTTGCAATAGTTTAGATCTAAATGCTAATTGTAACATTCCATTACTAATTTGTGGGGTGGTAGGATTTAATCTGGGGTGTCTTTACAGGCTTCTTTAAACATCTGTATTATTAATTGATTTAAAAGTAATGTTTTGCTTACTTATGTTTCTAATATTGGTATTCACTTTGAAACTGCAATGGATTTAATGCTTAAACATGTTTAATTGGTGAAAACTAAAAGCCCCTAAATTGTGATGTATAAACTTGTTTTAAGGCTAATAAAAGGACAATGATACTTTTGCTATTATTGATGTCAGGAAATATTAATCTTAACCCTGGCCCTGGTAATACTAACAGTCATTATATTCACTTTCCCACCAAGCCTAAAGATTCTTTAAGTATGGTGCATATTAATGTGGGATGTTTACTTTCTAAAATTGATCAGTTTGAACCATTATTTCATTATTGGAGACTTGGCTGTCTCCCAAGATTGATGATAATGTTTATCATTCTGCTAATTATTTTTATTTTGTTGTGATAGGATTGGGGAGGGGTGGATGATTGTTCTGTGTCTGAGATCATCTTACAGCCAGTGAATTGAAGTTTGTTTTGAATTTGATTCCTGTGAATTTTTGACTGTCAGTTTGATTCGGTAGAGCGAACACTTAATAACAGTACACTTTAGCTCCACCTGGTTTTGGTGACAATAGTCTTAGTCTCATAACCAGGATTAAAACATAATTTTCAGAGGAATGTGGACTTGGTCCGTAGCATTTTTTTACAGCTGCATAGCAAGAACTTGACTGATGTATTGTTATTATGTAGTAGAAAAGGGGACTCTGAAAGTACAGAATGTGACTGGATACCTAATGCACTACAACCTGTCTCCTTCTATCAAGTGGAGTTGAAGCACATCCCTCCATGCATCGTCCCCATTCAGTACAGCAGGTTGCACTATTTTCTTGCTCCTGAACTCACTGCCTGATTTAATTTAATATCACTGTAAATGGACAAGTTCTGTTTCCATACTCAGCATAAGCACGTACAGTGATATTAGATCAAAGCAGGCAGCAGGCTATTGAAAAGCCAACCCAGCTGTAATGCATTAACCTGGTGAAACAAGTTCTGGTCAGAGCTAACACAGATGCTATACATTAACCTGATACAAAGTCTGTCCTACTCAGCTGGAAATGATGTCCCAGTTGGAGCTGAGGAGTCTGTTCCTGACAGGGCTATCACGTCACAGTTGGCCACTTCCAGTACTGGTTTTCAGTTACTAGTAGGGAAGGGTTTGCCCTTCCAATGTCTGCCTTCGGTCCTCCACCCAACTGAAAATGATGACCTGCTCAGAGCTGTCTCAAACCTGTCTCTGACAGGGTTATCACCTCACAGCTGGCCACTTCCAGCTCTGGCTCTGAGTTACTAGTTGGGAAGGAATTGTCCTTCCTTGACTTAAACCCACAGTTCCATCTGTCTTCACCTGTTTCTATATAGATGTGAAGCTGTGAAAGTGGGCAAAAGGTTAAAATGTATACGTGTTATACTGGGATTTGTCTTTGTTAGCATACTTCTGCTTGACCAAACCATTTAGGAAAGTAAACATCTTCCTAGCAGAGCATGCATTTCTAATGTCTCTCTGTCTTGCTGAAAGACTGCAGCAGGCTGATTAATTTAAAATGGGGTTGAGTGTCAAACTAGCATGTAGTATCATAAATCCTGTATTTTGTTAATAGGAGGTATTGTGTGGCGGTTCTAAGCGAGGATCATACTGTGATTTGAGGCTTCAATTCAGCAGAGCAGAGGATCATAAAATTGCCCAGGATCAGACATGCTGGTTGGTGTCTACAAAGCTGACTTCTGCAGCCATAATAAGCAGTCTTTCAGCAGCACAGAAAGCCAGTTAGAAAGGCATCCTCTGCTAGGAAGATGTTTAGTTTCCTAAATCATTTACAAAGCACAAATGCGGCAATGAAGGTGAATCAGTGTAACATTATGTGGAGGGTTTATAAAACAGAGAAAAAATGAAAAGACTAATGGGGTTGATGATTTTGCCAAACCATTTAGGAAACGAAACATATTTTTAGCAGTGCATGCATTTCTAACTGGCTTCTCGTTGCTGAAAGACTGCCGATGATGATTGCAGAAGTCAGCTTGGTAGACACCAGCATGTGTGATTTTGGGCAGTTTTCTGATCCTCTCTTGGCTTTGCAAGATGGTTCTGTCTTGTGGCCTGCCCCAGACTCAGTTCTTTTGCCAGTGCTGTTTGTGGTGTACATGTTACCCCAGGGCATGGTCATTAGTTCAGGCTGGGGTTTCACTGCTGCGCGGATGATACCCAGCTCATCTGTCTTTTCACCCATGATTATGGGTGCTGTTGATGTTTCAATAAGTGCTTGGCAGAAATCAAGAACTGGATGGCTTCTAGTTGGTTGAGATTGAACCCCAAGAAGGCTTAGATATTAGTGATTGAGCTGGGCCAAAAGTGAGGATTGGTGGCTGGCAGGAGAGCTACTGGACTTCGCTCGGTGACACGGATCTGCTAGCCTGCTCCAGGGTGAAGAATCTGGAGTCGTCCTGGATGATGGCCTTACAAAGGAGGCCCAAGTGGCAGCCATTGTCTGGAGTGTCTTTTTCATCTTAGGAATATCCACCAGATCAGATCCCTGATCCCCCAAGACTTGGCCACACTGATGAAGCATTTGTGATCTCAAGGTTGGACTATTGTAATGCTTTATACCTCGGGGTTAACAGAGGTATGCTATGATGCCTGCAGCTACTGCAGAATGCAGCTGCCTGGCTACCAATGGGCTTGTCAAGATCTAGCCATGTTTCTCTGGCACTGCGTGATCTGCATTGGCTGCCAGTAAAGTAGTATATCTCATTTAAATAGGTTTGTTAACCTATAAAGCCCTGCATGGACTGGGACCGGCCTACATGGGTGAACTCCTGCACCGTACACCCCAGTTCAGTCACTCTGCTCCACTGAGGATGGCCTTCTAATGGTCTTGAGGGCACAACTGAAATCTTCAGGTGACTGGGCCTTTGAGGTTGTGAGCCCAGTGCTCTGGAACTCCTTGCCCAGGGCCCTGAGAGAGGCCCCTCAGTGGAGACTTTAAAAATGAGGTAAAACTTTTCTTTTTACAACTGCTTTTGGTCAAACAGTATAACACTGCCACCACATCTATCCATAGTTTGTTATTGTTTTAGTACTGTTGTTATTTATGGGTGTGTTTTAGTCAATATTATTGTAATGTTATTTGTTTCATATTGTGATTTATTTTTGGATGCTAATCACTTCTGTATTGCTATGTCTATGTTACATTTTATGTTGTTTTATTGTAATGGCACCCTGGGCCTCAGGGGAAGAGCTTGTGGCAGTTCTGCATTCTGCTAGTTCCTAGACCCTGGTGGAGGCTGACTTTACTATCTTCTTCTTCTTCTCACTTTAAATCTGTTGCGAGCAGTATCTTTTTGCCCTATTCTTGACCTCTTTCTAGCCCTGGTGTAGGTTGACCATCTGCATCAGTCTTTTTCTCGCTCTACATGTCTCTTTCCTACTGCCTTATTTTCCTATTCCTACATCCGTCCCTCACCACCATTCCCCTCTAGCATCATGTTCATGTCCAGCATGCCAGCTGGCAATGAAAACAGTTAAGGTGCTTATATGGCATTTCATGTCTGGGTTTCAATAAAGTGCATCTGTGCCTTTAAATATTCTTTGAAGAATGAAGTAAAGTGAAATAGTGCATTTAAATATGTTTTTATGAGATGTTGTACAGTGATTATTGTGTGATTAAAGTGCTGCAGTGCCAATAAAACTATGTAGTAAAATTCAGCATAATGAATAAATATGTGCGGGTTTAAAACAAACTGCTGACCTGCCAAGCAGGTATTGTAGGGCTTTTAAGTAAAGCCAGTAATTATTGGAGTGAAACAGAGTGGCATGTATGAATATAGTTATTTAATTTAGCTACCACTCTGTTGTATAGTGTTTAAATACATCCTGCATCAAAGCAGGATTCATGGTTAAACCAGGCGGCATTTCTTTACTTTCAGCCACCACTCGGAATGTAACAGAATCCCCTTGAGTTTGTTAAAATTTATTCATGTTTCCCAGCTGCTGGCAAAGCACTACATATTTGTTTAATCCAGCTGTGGAGGAGCAGAAGGAATAAACAGCTGAAAGCCTGATTCAGTTGGATCCCAGCACGGAGCAGCGGTCAGTTCTTAGTATTACATTTTAGCTGCTCTGTACTCTTTGAAAGTTTTCTTGGTGCCCTTGCTAACAGAAACAAGCCTGCGGGTCTAAATATACCAAGAAACAAGAGAGGCTTTGTTATTAGTAGAATAGAGGAGCATGCTCACTCCTCACTCACTCTCTCTCCCACTGAGGTAACTGTGCTGCAGTTCAAGCAGGGCCGCCCTTCTTCCTATTCTAGCACTAAGTGTTCTGTAACAAGCTATGGTTCAAGGGATAGTGGTGTTCTAAAAACCTTAATGAAATATACGGGGCTGACCAGAGGGTTTTTCAGTCCCACAGCAGAGCAGCGAGTGTATGTTTTTTTCTTGCAGACTACTGCTCTGCTACAACCTAAATAAAGAGCCCTAGAAATGTAAAGAGACAGGAATATCCCTCTGCAGGAATGTCTATGAAGCAGTATGCAGTTTAAGGGTAGCAACCCCAGAATAAACTAGAGGGCTGCAAGAGAAATACAGTGTCAGTCAAATATAAATGGGAGGAGCTTAGAGCTCATTAAGGACCAATTTAATATGGAAAATGGTGTTCAAAGCTTTCAAGGGATCTAAAACTGTAATTGTGCATTTATACAATGTCATTTATAATAATAGTACTGGGCTTGGGTCCTCCCACCTGTTTGATGTTGTTAGTCAGTAGAAAATTGTCTGTATAAGTTAACGACCAGGTCAGATGACCCTTGTCTCTCCTATATAAACCCCTGCTAAAGGGAGCCTTATCAAATGAGCCTTGGATGTGGAGTGAGAAGGTCTACAGTGCAGGTAGACAAGAGTGATACAGAAGGTAAAAGATCAGAGTTGTTATTGATCTGAGACTATATTCCAAGATCCCACTGATGTCAAGTGGTCATTCTACAATTTCTTTTGTTGTTCAATTATTTATTTTCCTATTTGTAAATAAATGTCACATATCTGTGTGTTTTAAATTCTGACACATTGCCTCGTCTGATTATTTTCATACCCTGTGACAGGCTCCATATATAAATAAAATCTACTACTGCTACCAGTGTCACCCCCACCCTCCGATCGCTGTCCATTTATGTATGTTATGTTTCCCTGGTGTCTAGTGGTGCCTCTGCCCTCCAATCACTGTCTCCTTATGTATTTTGTGTTTCTCTGGTGTCCAGTGGCACCCTCCACCCTCTGAGTGCCATCCCCTTACGTATTTTATGTCCCCATGGTATCTAGTGGTGTCCCCCACCTCCATCACATCCTCCCTCCTGCATTTTATGTTTCCTCGGTGTCTAGTGTTGCCCCCACCCTCTGATCACCATCCCCACATTTATGTTATGTTTCCTGGTGTCCTGCTGTCTAGTAGTCCCTACCCTCTGATTGCCATTCCCTCATATACAGTATATAATATTTCTCTGGTATCTAGTGGTACCCCCACCCTCTGATCACCATCCCCTTATGTATTTTATGTTTCCCTGGTGTCTAGTGGCACTCCCACCCTCCGATGGCCATCCCTTACATATGTTATGTTTCTCTGGTGTTTAGTGGCACCCTCAACCAATTGCTGTTCCCTTATGTATATTATGTTTCCCTTTATATCTAATGGTGCCCCTCACCCTCCTATGGCTGTCTCCTTATGTATGTTATGTTTCCCTGGTGTCTAGTGGTGCTCTGCCCTCCAATCGCTAGTCCACTTCTGTATGTTATGTTTCTCTGGTGTCTGTGGCAGCCCCACCTCCGATGGTCAGCTCTCCTTATGTATGTTATGTTTCCTGGTGTCTAGTGGTGCCCCTTCCCTCCAATCACTGTCCTCTTATGTATTTTATGTTTCCCTGGTGTGGTGTCTAGTGGTACCTCCTCACCCTCCAATTACTGTCCCCAAATTAATGCGTTAATGTTACCTGTAATAAAGAAAACCAACCCTCAATGTTTTGTTAACCTGCAAAAAGAAAAGAGTCCTCACTAATCTGACCCCACCACCCCAACCTCCCACTCAGCATTCACCATCAGACTCCTACACTACACATACCACACACCCTCACTCACCTGAACAGGTCTCATGGTGTAGATCCACTTCTGATCGAAGACACGCCTTGCTGCTGGAACCAGCAACTGCAATATGAGAAACAAAATCCCAAGGGTGTCCCACCCATGATTCGGTCAAGACTCAGGAAAGCCAAAACCATAATGATCTTTTCCTTTTGTTGCATGGGGGTTGGGAGGTAGGGTTGGAAACCCTGACACCACATTTCCCAACTTTTGTGGCATTAAGTTACCCTAACTGGTGCATTAACAAAGTTTTTTGCAATGAATATAGTATATGGTTGCTCTCGACTATCAGTGGATTGTTAGCAACGAGTTTAAAAAGCAGGTGACTGTGGCTACGCCGTGACCCAGTGCTCTCTCTCTCTCACTACTGCTGTGTGCTACCTGTCTTCTCTGACTGTCTTTCGAGTGAAATTAACCCTTGATGTGCCACAGACTGATATATCAGTCCAGAATTCCTATATTCCTAATCCTGTTGGCAGCTTAAGGGTTAAGTGATAGAATTGAAAAAGGTGCAATTACAGTATTTAAGTAATAATACATGTTTAACACTGCCCTAGTTTCAACTTAGTGAGCAATTCTGTCAGAATTGTAGGTTTCGCGAGCACCTCAAGAAGCCGGTGACAACCGTCCTCATTCAAAGGACAGAAAGTTGTTGTAGTATTGCTCTGACGCCAGAGCAACACTACAGCAACTTTCTGTGACCTTTGGAACTGTTCTACAACAATAATTTGACAACTGCTGAAATCCACTGACAATCACAGACAACCATATACTATAAATTCTCCTCTGTTTCCATTCCCCAGGTAGCACCAGGAGATGTGCATCATTTTGCTCAGTGTGCCTTTCTTGGTGAAACAATTTCAACATTAAAATAAATAAATATATGTTTACTACCCCACATCTATCTGCCACCACTGTTGTATTCTGTAATATGATGTACTTACTGCCTCTTCCACAAAAACTGTATACTGTCTTTGTAATCCTGTATGATACGTCCTACACTGTATTACCTGCCTGTATGTGCAAATGATATGTAACTAACTCCGGTCATCCCTGGAAAAAGGACCTTCGGGCCCAGAGGGCTTACCCAGTTAACAAAATTTAATAAATAATAAATAAAATATATGTTGTGCAGGGTTGTTGTAACGTATATTAATACATTTCAAATTCCAGTGCTGCTGTATACAGTACATTTCTTACATTACCTCAGGCAGAAGTTCTTTGAATTTGTTGCCAAACTTGCAGTACTTGAGAGTGCTTGCCAAAACCTAATATTTTTGTATTGAAGTGTGTATTTTTTGTGGAAAGCATTCATTTTTTAAATCAACATAAGAATGAAATACAGTACCAAATGTAGCATGATGCATGAAACCCCTTTGGGAGGATTGGCAACTCATTCTGTTCCTTTAGCAATAATGTCGGTTCTGTAATCTTTCTGCATAGTGCTGAATCACTTGCATTGCACTGGTTGTCTGTTGAGGATTAATGTTTTCTAGCTGATAGCAATTTAAAATGGGTTCATAGGGTATACAGCTATAACACAGTCTTGAAAGCATTTTATTTTCTCTGGTATAAAACAAATAGTAACTGGATATTGCCTATGTCACTCATGTCAGGTACACCTTGAAGTATTGAATTTGAAGGTCACATCTTAAATGTCACTGGCCAAAATCATCATTCATAAGTGCAATTGATGGGACACAAGTTGGAATGGTGTAGGAGAAGATAGTTAAAAATATCTTTATTGTTTAGCTAAAGATGTGCACTGTTTCATGTTCCATAACAGAAACTGGATTTTGTATTACATTTAAACAAAGAAGACAATAACATTAAAAATAAGACATCTTCTAGTCCTGTTTTACAGGTTTGCCCTAAAGGTAATGACTCTGTAACCTACCAACTCCAATATTTACTTCTGGAATACAGTCAACAAATTATTATTAGGACTGAATTCTGTGAGGAGGAGAGTTCCCAGTGTTTCCAATTTGATACAAAATATTGGGTGCTACAGCTGTCTGGATGGCAGAAAAATAACATGATGGGTCCATAGTCTTTTGTATCTAGCATTTCCTATGCTCATGGGATTTCCTTTCTCTTCAAATTCTGATATAACATGAAGGGTCATTAAACCATAATATTATACTCAACAGTGGGTTTGTGGGAGGGAGAGGAGGTATTGACCTTGTAAAGAATCCTTCATTCTGAGTTCATGCCTGTCTGGACATGATTAAAGAAACATGGACAAAAAGCATTAATTTATGAGCATGTAAGACACTACACATTCTCCACAAATCATGAAATGTCTGCAATTATGTTTTTTTTTCAATCTGAAAGAGTTTTGAAGAATACAGAGTTATACTACTGGATAATTAATTCAGAATCAATGCCATTTTGCAGATTTTTCCATTAAAAATCAGTATTTTTAAAGACAAGGGATACAAAAGCAAAAGAAAATAATTAAACCTAAAATTTAAAATTAGCAATGGGTCCATGACTACACATACTTTGATATGATAGTCATATAAATATTTATTTGATAGATGGATAGATTAATAGACAGAGGGATACATAGATGAATATATAAATACATACATACATTATTGAAGGTAAGCTAAAAAAGTGCTAGAGAGCTGCAACATTAAGGGCATAATGTTAAAAATAAATCAGAGAAAAATACTGTAGCAAACCAAAATGGGGGAGGGTGCTATCATTTCTATTTATAAACATGGCTAACAAATGTCAGCAGCAGCCAGCATTTTTAAACCACACATAAGGCTGTGAGAGACACATTTCAACCATTTTAGATGTATTTCTAACATATTATTAAAGACGCTTCCTGGTGTTTCAAATTCCTATTTTTCTAATACACTCAAAAAGTTTTCAAGATTGTTTTCTGGCACAAGTACATTCTTAAATATATGGAAGCATTATTAGAATAATGATCTATCCTATTATGTCATGTCCAGCTAAGAATATATGCAGGTGGCAGCAAGGAAATTAACTCCCACAATTGCAGCAGTTGGTATCATTCAAGGCACTTTACCTACATACAGTATCTGTCTTTGGCTACACTGTTTATTTTATGTTAAAGTCCTTGCCATTCTGCATGTACTTTTAAATTGTCTGAATAGCACTCTTGCAAGTTTTATTTTTATTGGATGTTTCAATTATTTTTGTCCTGAGCTGACCACCTCTGAAACTGCAACTTTGAAAGGAGTTATAGCCAAAAGAAGCACAGCAACCCTCTATTTCTTTCTTTTTATATTCATAACCATATTCTACATCTATCAAAAAGTGTTATGAAAATGGCATGGGTCTGAAATGGTTTTATGTAAAAGAAATACAAATATTTCCCTTTGGGTGAATATCAGTTCAAGAGGAGTCATATTATTGGTTATTTATTCTTTATTTTGATTTGGAAAAATGAAGCAAGCATCATGACAAATAATGTGCACTTGTTCCACATTTACTTTCACACTCATGTTGACATCTAAAATATTGATATTATAACCACATAAACAATCTGACCCTTCCAGATTTTTTTCCATAAAGAGGGATTAAGTCTCAACAATGTAACTTAAGAACAAGCATGGCAACCCATGTTTTTTGTTGTAGATTTTACATGTTTATATAACCATCATGTACAGGGAAACATTATGACTTTGACATGGGGTTGCGAAACTGCAGGAACGTCCTTAACAGTACAAAAATATACACAAAAGTGCTTATGAGTTCTCTGTTTAGAAACTGATAACTGTAGCTGAAGGAATAATTTTATGTACATATTGTTCTACTGTAAATTGTACTTTAGAAATATTTCCATTATGATGTCATATACAGTAGATAGAGAATAGGCTTAGAAATCAGGAGAGCCAGACTTGAACCCTGCCATCCACCAGCAGTGCACATGTACATAGCCTGTGTGACCCTGAGCAAGTCCCTTAACATCCTCTTTTGCTCAGTGTACAGAATCCTGGTATAACATTTATACAATTTAACATTTTAGCCCACTTTCACAGCTTCACATCTGTAGAGGAACAGATGCCATGTACAGTATTAGTGAATATGCTGCAGCTGTCTAAAGCAAGAGCACAGCTGTTGTGAGCCTGTGCACAAGGCGTGCAGTTGGTGCATGGTGGTGGTTGTGGGAGGCCGTGAACCATGGAGGAAAGAGCAACAATGCTGGGACTAGGAACACAGAAGGCAGGCATGATGGTGGTGATAGGTCCTGTGAACTATGGGGAGGGCAACAATGCTGGGAATAGGAGCACCAAAGGCAGGCAGTTAGGCATGGTAGTGGTGGTTGTGGGGTGCAGTGAACCATGATGGCAGGGCAACAGTGCTAGGAGGAGGAAGGGATCATCCTTCCGTGACTTGAACTGTCATCCCATCTGCCTTGATCTGTTCCTATACATATGTGAAACTGTAAAAGTGGACAAAATTTTGAAATGTCTTAATGTTATACTGGGATTTGTCTATGTTACCATATTTATGCCTTGCCAAACCATTTAGGAACTAAACATCTTCCTAGCAGAGTGTGGATTTCTAACTGGCTTTCTGCCTTGCTGAAAGACTGCACTGCATAGTGTGATTATTTTAAAATGGGGTCAAGTGAGAAAGTAGTGTATAGCCTCGTAAATCCTGCATTTTGTTAATGGAGATAGTGTGTGGTGTTTCTAAGTAAGCGATCATACTGCAATCTGTGACTTTAATGCAACAAGACAGAAAGCCAGGTAGAAATGCATCCTATGCTAGGAAGAGGTTTAGTTTTCTGATTTTTTTGCAAAGCACAAGTATGACAACCCGGTATAACATTATGTTGTGGGTAGGAAAGAGATAGAGAAAAAATGAAAGGACTAGGTACTGTTCCTGTCACACAATAAGGGTATTTTAAAATTCTCCAAGCAAAGTATGACATATAACAAACAAACCTAACCAAAGCCAAGTGAAAATTGTCCCATTTCTATTTAACACAATAGAGGATTGTCCAATATATATATATATATATATATATATATATAGATGCATAAACATATTTAATTTAATGAGATGTAACAACCATGAAAGGGACAAAACTAGTTTGTTTTAAAGAGGACAAGGTCGAAACAAATTCTAGATAGCTAGAATGTTAAGGGGTTATAAAGTTAAAAATAAATTGGAGAAAGCATAGTAATCTGAAATTGAAGGCTGGGGGGCATTGCAATACTTTGTATTTACAAACATGCTAATAAATCTAATTAGCAGCCAACATTTGTTTTAACCAGACCAGACCAAGCTACAAGAAAAACAGTTCAAAATTGTAAACATATTTCTAAAGTATAATTTATAGTATGAAAAATATATACATAACAATTGTTCATGAGTTCCTGTATAAATAATTTGATGAAAATAAATACATAGCAATTGTTTGAGTTCCTTATATAAGAATAACTGTGTTTTGAATTAACAATTGTTATACTAAATTTTTCATACTGTAAATTGAACTTCAAATATTTCCATCGTAATGCCGTATTCAGTAAATAGAACATATGTTTAGAAATCTGGAGATCAAAACTCTAACCCTCCTATCCACCAGTGATGGCATGTGTGACCCTGAGCAAGTCCCTTAACCTCCCTTTGCTTCAGTCTACAGAATCCCATATAATATATAGACATTTTAAACTTTTGCCCACTTTCAGAGCTTCACATCTGTATAGAAACCAATGCCTTGTACAGTATGCTGCAGCTGTCAAATGAAGAGAGAGCACAGGTGCTGTGAGCCCTGCACAAGGCAGGCAGTTGAGGCATGGTGGCGGTAAGGGGCCTTAACCATGAGGAAAGCAGTAAGTAGCATCTGAATGCAACACACTATACCACCATTGTTGTTATACTTGTATTAAAACAAAACCAAATTCATGCACATAACATTTATCTACACTTTTCTTACCCACCTTTCACCATCATCAATAATGTCATTTTGCAGCCGTGATTGGCTGTGACCAGAGTTTGTTTTCTATAGAGTTTTTTTCTCCCAATCCCTGTTCATCTCCAAGGGATATACCCGTTCACAGGATATACTTTGTTCAAGCCTGTTAGCCCCATGTGCTCCTCAGAACTCCAAACTCATCCTGGTGTCTCCTGCAGGTTCTGACCGCAGTGGGGGCCCTGGCAGAAGGGCTACCTCTCTTCCCAAGGCATTCTGCTATGTGGACTAGGATCTAGGGCCAGCTGTTGCTAAGACCCAGAGGAGTCCTGCAGAACCCAGGCCATCATATAGACAGCCATGGGATTTTACATCTATTTTCTCCTGGCTCCTCCCACCACCCCAGTCATGAGTTAGTCTCTGCAGGCCTCAGCTGCATGCAGTGAAGTCCTGCAGAGGGAGCAAGCTCCTTGACCCACCACAAGGGTTGCTGCAGCAACAGTGCCCGACGCCTTCCACCCTGACTGCAACACACTGCTGAGAAGCAGCTGCTATGGCTAGACCTGCCTCTCAACACAGTGATCTGAACTCACTCCCAACTTGGGTCACCTGCATGAGAGCACAGCCTGCTGCTTCAAGGCCATTGAGGCAGCTGGTGCTTGGTGATTTTCAGCTTAATTGGATGGATCCCAAGTACACCAAAATGAATGACAGAATCTCTGAAATGGACCTGACTCAAGTGATAACTAATATTACCCATGTAAACTGTAAAACAGGATCTGGCACTTTATGGGACTGGGTGGTGTTCATTCTGCCTCACACAATGAAATATTATGGTGCCTTACCAGATATCCTGAGTGACCACTCCCAGTCTATTGTTTTAGAATGTTCTTAAGCACTGGCTCCCAGTTATAACTGAAAGTATTGTTTTCAATTTGGAAAATTTTAGATTTGAGATATTACACTGCAATTGGTCATATTAAAAGTCTGTCCTGGTTGTTGAATCTCATTGCACTTCCTGATTAGCAGACCTACTAGAATGTGTAATATTCATGCTCCTATCTGTAAAATGAGAGTTAAGTGTATAATTAAGACTGGCTAATGTCTGAGCTGCAAATACTCATGGCCTCTCATGATAGGTCATGGAATTATTACAAGGTAAATAATGATAAAAGTTTATCGATTGCTTTTAAGTGGTAACAGACACCTATATACACATTTCTTGTTTGATGTCTAAGTACATTTTGGGCAATGCTGATATTGATGTTGGTTATCACTCACCCTTCTGGTTAATAGCTGTATTCTCTTTGCATGTAACACTTATTGGTCCATAAAACACCCTATGATATCTGGCATGGTGCAAAAATCTGGGAAATGCAGAGATTAGAGCTCATTAGTGAGACCACACCTGGAATACTGTGTACAGTTTTGGAGGTTACATCTCAGAAAAGACATGGACAGGGTGGAGGCAGTCCAAAGGAGGGCAATTAAAATGGTACATGGGTTGCATGAGAAACTGCAAGATGAGAGACTGAGGGGTCTTAATATGTACATGCTGGAGGAAAGGCGGAGAGCAGAGACATGCTACAGATCTACAGGTACAAGTGAACAGGGTACAGGTGGGGAACCTGTTTCAAATGAAAAGTGAACCTTAACAAGATAGCATGCACAAAGCTAAAAGGGAGAAATTTAAGAGGGATACAAGGAAATGTTACTTCACTGAAGGAGTGGTGGATGTCTGGAGTAGCCTGCCACAGAGATTGTAGGAGCAGAAACTGGGGCGGTGGGTATAAAACATGCATAGGATGGACATAGGGAATACTAGTAAACAAAGGGGAGGGTCACCAAGACCAGGTAGGGTCTGCTGTGACAGAATAGGCAGGGAAGACATGGTTTGTCAAGTGGACCTTTTCTGGTGACAAATTTATGTTTCTATAATGGTGGTAAGACTTTTCTGATTATGGTTAAGGACTCATCATTGCTTACAGTTTGATAACTGGGTGATACAATGACTGAGTAACTTGGTTTTGTTTTTAGGCTGGAAAGCAACCCCAATGCAAGATTATCTAGAAATGGTGCTGTGCTATTGTGAATCATTTCGCAAATCTAACGATATCACAAGTTCACGGTTACTATGTTATGGACGGTGTGGCTCATACTGTATATTTACTGTACTAGGTGCTTTTCATAACAAGTCATGTTGCTCATTTTATTTGCTTTCTTTTAGTCTAAATGGGTTGGTGTTGGGCACCACATGTTTGATGAGCACAAATGGAACTTGGGAAGTGGAGAGGGTCTTGGAATGTGCAGCCATTCCAGTTTGAAAGTCCCTGACACAGATTAGCTGTCTACCAAATCACAACCGCATCAAGAATGACTCAAAGTCCTAGTTTGTAGGCATATCCTGGTGTCGATCAAATATTATCTGACATCCAGATACTATTACACACATGCAGAACCAGTTGCTACAGTGAGTGACACACTGGATGACACAGTGCAGTTCTCTGATTCAGTGTTATTAATCTACTTATTTCAAGGTCTCAACAGGGCATCTCTGAACTCAAACAGTTTCAACAGCACATATTTACGATGCTGCAAAACGGCATTGTATGCTTAGTGTATTGTGCATGAAATAATCTTGCAGCGCTAGACTATAACCACCATGTTTCACAAACCATACCTGCACAATCAATAGCATTTGTCAATGCCGAATGTTTGCTTGCTGGCACTGGCATTGGTAGTGTAGAAGTTACAGAGCTGCATAATTAGAATGGCAGCGAGTATTGAACTGAAGCCAACCCCACCATCACCCTGCAGAGAGTGGCAGGCATTGGGTGTGCCTTTGGGTCGCCAGGCATAACGACCATGCCATTTCACCACACCCTACCACCAGGCCACAGACAAGTGTCACGGTGCCTGTAGGGTCTTTGGCCCTTATGCGCTCCCATTCCATCAGGAAATACGGTGAGATGGATGCGGTATAGGAGAATGGGGTGAAGTTTGGGCCCGAAGAGTCCGAGGCACACCTTGATGCCTCTCACTGGCTGCGGGGAGTGCGGGTAGGTAAATAGTAGAGCATGACAGGCAAGAATCCCAAGTCACACCCCTGATGCCTGTCATACTGTACAGGTGGGGCGTTATGGTCGGAAATCCTAACGCCTCAGGCATTCGTGGTATTTTCATCCAAATTTTCAACATGTTTTTTGTGACCCCACTCATGAACAGTGGCAATATCAGTTTGTTAGATGAAAACTGCTTTTGCACAGCGACTATGGCATTTGGCACCACAGGTGCAAAACACATTCCAACAGGTTGTGAAAATGACAGCGGTACTGTTCATGGGGAGGTGTAAAAATAGCAATGTTGAAAATCTGCTGTGAAAATCTTAAAAAAATGGTGAAGTCACGAGGCATGTAGAAACTGTGCAACGACAATCTTAATGTAACTAATTTGAGGATTTTTACAGTAGATTGTTAACACAGGCATTTTGGGACCTCTGATCATGAACAGTGTCAGTGTGATTTTCTTTATCTGTCCCGAACAATGATTTGCCACAGCGACCAACGATCTCTGCATTGAAAGTGAAAACACATTTCTCGGCGGTTGTGGAAAATGACAGCTGTACTGTTCATAAGGAGGTGTGGAAAATGCCACTGGTGAAAATCTGGACTGAAAATATTACAAATTCATGAACCTACGAGGTGCGTGGAAACTGCGCAATGCTCACTGTAACACAGTCATTTTATGGAGTTTTGTCACCAAATTTTCAACATAGCCATTTTAAGACCTCTGCTCATGACTAGTGTCACTGTGATTTTCTTAATCTGTCCCAAACATTGTTTTCGCAAACCGACTGTACCATTGTGCGCTACATGTGCGAAACACATTTTGGGAGAGATGTGAAAATGGTAGCTGCACTGTTCATAAGGAAGTGCGGTAAATGGCACTGTTGAAAATCTGGTGCAAATATTTCAAATTTGCAAACTTGCCAGCGCATAGAGGAACTGCGCAACGTGGCCCTCCAAAACAGTCATTTTGGGAATTTCTTCACCAAATTTTCAAAATAGCAATTTTAAGACCTCTGCTCATGAACAGTATCACTGTGATTTTCTTAATGTGTCCTCATGACATTGATTTCTCACAGACACCGATCAGCGCCATTGTGCACTACATGGGTAGAAACACGCTAGGGGTAGATGTGAAAATGACAACTGTACTGCTCATGAGGAGGTGTGGTAAAATGGCAATGTTGAAAATCTGGAGTGCAAATATTGAAATTTTGCAAACTTACGAGCGTGCGTAGGAACTGCGCAATGCACGTCAGAAACAGTCATTTTAGGAATTTTTCACCAAATTTTCAACATAGCCATTTTAAGACCTCTGCTCATGAACAGTGTCACTGTGATTTTCTTAATGTGTTCCAGACATTGATTTCGACACCGACTGTGCCATTGTGCGCTACATGGATGGAAACACATTTTGGGTGAGATGTGAAAAATGACAGTTGTACTGCTCATAAGAAGGTGTGGTAAAATGCAATATTGAAAATCTGGAGGAAAATATTGAAAATTCACGAACTTACGAGCATGCGTAGGAACTGTGCAACGCATCGTAAAACAGTCTTTTTAGGAATTTTTCCACCAATTTCAAAATAGGCTTTTGAGAGCCCACCTTATGAACACTGGCAGTGTCGCTCTAATCATCTCGAAAGGTGATTCCACACAGTGGCTGCGAAATCACCCTTCGGGCCCGAGTAACGCCATGACAGTGCAAGAATTCATGAGGAGGGTCCCAAAACCCCATGTTGAAAATTTGGTGCAAAAATTCCAAAAATACCTGAGATATGTAACAAAGTTGAAAACCCATATCTATCCCATTATACAGCTTACTCAGCATTTCCTCAGTTCGGTCGGCTTTGAAGAGTGCAGACGTGTTCCCGTCCACCAAGATCATCGCGCCAAGCCCGGAGGTAAGTATGGGGTGAGGGGGTGTGGGAGGCAGGTGCAGTGGGTGGCTGCGGTTGTGGGGGGAGGGAGACTGCGACAGCTTTTTTCTTTACAGGTTTTTTAAAAAGACGATGCGGATGTTTTCCATGCTGGGTGGGCTCCCAGCGTGGCAGAAGGACGGCTGGGGGCGTGGGCCGACAGGGGATTGAGCACCCTGTCGGCCATGGAGTCTGTTGCCACGCTGGGGTGGGGCTCAGCGTGGCACCCTGTACCGGGGTGGGGAGACAGTGAAGCCGACGGGGGATTGGGCACCCCTGGCCGCGACAGCATGGGGTGGGGGGGAGACAAGTGGAGCCACGGAGGATTGGGCACCCGTGCGGCCATTACATCATTTGCCATGCTGGGGTGGGCTCCCAGCGTGGCACCTGGATGCTTTGAAGGGTGGAGCGACGGGGATTGGGCACCCCGGCCAGACAGTGTGGAGGGGAGGTGCATGAGCACGCAGTGTGCGTGCCTACACGCGCCAGGTGTGGGGGGAGAGCCTGCCTGGCTCAAGCGAGCTCTCCCTTTCAACCGTATGCCACTGCATTTTCAGCTGTCATAGACAGCTGAGCAGTGATTGGCGCCATGCACCGCGCCTGTAAATACACTGACTGAATTGGAAGAGGCTGACACACCTCTGGAAAACTTGTATGATGGCATATTTTATTTTTTGCACATGCAAGCAAACATAAAAGGAGAGAGGTGTGTAAGTAATACACACATGCTCAAAGCCACAACAAAAAAACATAGATTGTATGATCTCCATTGTTATATTCTGTTCTGCCATGGTAAATTAACTATTACTATGCAATATTAAATGGTTGCTCTTATATGATGGTTATTCTGTGTGTGTTGTCCTCTGGATCCATATTTTTAATACTGTACCAAGGAGTATTCATGGATGCAGTGCATTGTCACGGATTCTGTCATGACAAAAGGGATTGCCTACAGATGAGATTGCCTTGTTTCCTGCACTGACTCTGGCAATAAAGTATGCTGCCACGCTGTCCACGCTTAGAAAGAGTTACATTTGAGAAGTGATAATGTTGAAATGCAAAGAGGCAGCCTGCTAGAGTGTTACAGTTATACTAGTCTGGATCATATGGATATGCATTCAAACATCCCATAGTAACAGTGCTGCAGAATATGTTGTCCATATTGTCTATGCTTGTCTGTTCTGGTGTTGTAGAAACAGGTATAGCACTACCCTTGCAATAAGGAGTCTAGAATAAAGCTTTTAGTTCAAATGAACTTGTCTTTTATTCAGCCATTCCAGGTGAATCACAGCAGTAGTAGGATATTTCTTGCATTTCACCCCTTGCCTTAGGAGATTCATAGAGTTCTGGTGTGGCTGTTTGCTTTGAGTAAATTTGTAACGACACACAACAGGAAACACGCTTGTGTCCCAGCAAGTCAGTGGAACAGCGAAGAAGTGGAAAGAAAGGAACTGACATCTTAGGTGTCGGAGGCATCTACAGGAGGCCAAAGGGAAGCAGAGGACTCTTCTAGATGACTAAGGTAAGGCACCTGTTCACTACTTGTAACAGTCACTGCTGGGAAGGGTGTAAGGTAAAAAGCAGGCCAAAACTGGCAATAGAAGCAACACCCTATCTAGAGCACAGTATAAACATATTTAAACAAGGCACTTTGGAACACAAATAGATAAAAACAAAAAGGGGACACGAGAGACACCTTATGAGGGTGTAAGGGTACAAAGTATTTCCAGGTAACACAGGGAGAATAGAAGCTGAGAATCATGGGAGTGGTGCATGCAGTGGCTATGATATGGCAGTTTTCAGAGAGACCTTCTGAACACTGTGGTGCTGCCCTCACCTGCACGCAGCCCCTGGGTTGAGGGAGGAGGTCACTGACTTCAGGCCAAGTTGGTTAGATTCGTGACCTCTTCCCCACCCAGAGGTCACCAAATCTGCCACTATTACCTTAGAGGATGCCAGGAAGTAGGAACAGCTGAACTATGGTGGGCTCTAGAATGATGGGAGTAGTGGGACAGAGACACATTCTCCAACTGATACCACTACGAAATTCCTACACTGCTCTGGTGGGGCAGAACTGCCAGGAGGAGACACCCAAGTAGTGACCATGGAGAATGTGGGCCTCCATAGTGAAGACTCCAAGGAAGGTGATAGAGGACCCCAGAGAAGAAGGGAAGCAACTTCTGGTGGGGAACTCCGACTGTGAGGGGATAGATTTGGGAATAAGAAAGGAGGAGAGGCAGGTTAGTTGTCTGGTGTGGTGCCACAGCTTGGCGGGATGGAAGCAGATTCTGAGGATCGCTAGGGGCAGCAGGACAGGAAGGAGAGCTGCCATTGTCCACCTGGTGACTAATTACCTGATGAGGGACAGAAGTGGGATAGTGCAGAGGGAGTTTAGAGAGCTGGGAAGGTCTTAGACAGGTATCGCACTCAGTGACTTTTGCTGAGGTGCTGCCTGCCTATGACAGGGGGCAGGAGATGGATCTCAGCACCAGGAACTTTAACTCATGACTGAGAGAATGGTGCAGATAGGAAGGGTTTGGCTACATTTGGGACCCACCTGGAAGGATAAGGGCTTTCTATAGGTGATGCCCTGCATCCATGCAGGAAGGGAATCTCAGTCCTCAGTGGATTTTTTTTTTGTATTTCTTTATGCTCCCCAAGCCCTCAGCCGACCACCCTTTGGACAGCTTAGTGACCCATCTCCAGTCCCTGTCACCATCCTGCCACGTTCAGTACTGCTGGGGCCCAGTTGACCAATGGAGCCCTTTGCCAGGGGACCCCTCCCAGGGCTGTGGAAAGTGGACTGGCCACCGCCATCTGGTTGCCTGAGCAGCTGCATTTTTCCCACTTTTGCCCCAACCCCCTTTCTATGTAGTGGTCCAACCATGATGCAGCCCTTTGAGGGGAGGCATTCATGGACATGTTGAGGCTTTACACCGCCATGAACACCAGCCACAGATCACCACCAAGAGCCACCTAACAAGTGGGTTGGGACTGTCCCACTCCCCCAGAGGGAAGTGTCCCTCAGACACTCATGACTCCCTCCTGCCGGACTCTACTCCTGATGATTAGGCTCAGGTGTGAACCCGGTCACCAGCATGCCAAGCAAACATTTAGACTAGCTAAGGGGGTGGTGGCAGAAGGAATCAGGAGGCAGAAACTGCTCCCTCCCACAAAGGCTGAAGTAAAGAGTCAAAAATTAAAGGAAAACTGGCACTTGAAGGGACACTGCAAAGGCAGGCAAGATAAGGTTATCTGTTTATTGAGAGCCAATGCAGAGAATGCCAGCTGGCAAGCCCAGCATTTTGACTGGAAGGTCTTTATCAGGTGGCGCCAAGCAGACGTGAAGTACAGGGTAAAGAGAACACTAGGGTAGAGGAATCCCCAGGTGCAAATTGATAATGGAAGCAGGGTGGTAGAGACAAAGGGGAAGGGAACAGGACCATTAAAAAGGGAGGAGGGGGGAAGGAGGGAAGGCAAAAGGAAAAAGGGGTAACAAGTGGAGTGGAAACAAAATCTGAAGGCCATGTGTGAATGCTAGAAGTCTAGGAAAATAGATTCTGACCTAGGGACCATCATGACGGATGCAAACCTGGATATTGTGACCATTAAAGAGGGATCTACTATGAAATCTCAAACTCACTGTCCCGACATACAACAGCTTGACACTGTTTGCCCAACACTCACTTGCCCGACAACAGAAATTTGTCCCCTGCGAAATAATTTATGTTTCGGTTTTGGCCCCTACACCTCCCATACTTAATATAATCACCTCCACCTCAGGCAAATTTCTACTGTCGGGAAAGTGAGTGTCAGGATTTCATAGGACTCCCTTACAGAATCATATTTTACTTTTTATGTATCACTGATCCTCTCCTCTGTGAGAGAGAGTGGAGCTTCAATTGGGGGGTTATTGAAACTGTTTATTGTAGGTCATTTTGTGTTATATATATTTATAGTTGTGAAGTGTAAATTATTGGGTTGGGTGTTATTTTATTCTTGGTTTTGTTAGGGTCTTTTATGGGCTTGATGCATTTTTTGTTTGATTTAAACTGGGAAGGTGTTGTAGGCCTTCCCTGGTTGTGTACTATCTGCTGCCTGCCCTCTGCACCTCCGCCCATCCCCCGACAGTCAACTTACCAGCTTGTAGAGCACTGGTATTGTCTATAGGAGGAGTGGGGAGGTGGGGGGCGGACATCAGAGGACAAATGAGCGGGACTCACACATCAGGGTAGTCAGATCCAGGAGAAGTCCTGGAGCGAAATGGAGTCTGGAATGTGGTCCACCATGTCTGGTCCCCATCACCCAAGGGCACCACCATTTCTGGTGGGCAAGTAGCTGGGGCAGCCTTGAAACCTGTCCAATTTGAGTAGTGTTACAACACCAGATCAATCAAAAACAAGACTGCAATTATTGCAGATCTTGTTGGAACAACTGATCTGGCGTGCATCATTGAGACCTGGCTGGATGAAAATGGTGGCCCTTATTGAGGCTGCAATTCTGGCTGGGTACTTGGTGATACACCACTTGACACTGGGCCGCTAGGTTGCGGTCTGTTTTAAGACCGAATTGGGCCTCATGAATGTACAGTTGAGGAGGCCGAATCATTTGAATGTACCATAGTAGCAGGTGTAGGTTGTAGGATAGGTCTCATCTACCATCCACCCGGAGATGAGAAGGATTCCTTCAGGAAGTAGCAGACTTCGTCATCGACATGGCGCTTTGATTTGCCCAGACTGATGGTCCTGGGCAACTTCATTGCCTGGGTCGATGACAAACTCTCGCAATTTGGACACTTCCTCCAGCTGATGACATCTCTGGGCCTCACACGGATTGTTTCTTCTGCTACCCATAAACACAGTCACTCCCTTAATTTGGTTTTCCTCCTGGGATCGGCTCCAATTTGGGGGTGGAACCTGTCGGTTGATCTGATCATTACACCGTGAGGTTCAATTTTGCACCTCCTTCGTAGGCCTCACCCCTATGGAGATTGTCAATTACTGCCCTTTACAGGATTTAAGTCCTGAGGGCCTTGGGCGGTGATTGACTCGGAGTTTCCTGTGGCAAACAAGAATCCATCTCCACGCGCTGGACTCTGCTGCTCCAGTCCATGTTCACCCTCTTCTTCTCTCTCCACCTCGGGCCCCCTGGTTTGATGGGACCCTGAGGGAGCTAAGTGAGACTAGGTCCAAGGTTAGAGTGGCGCTGGAGGAATTCGCCTGGATGCCGACCATCTTAGGTTGGTGGAACATTATCAAGTCTACCAATCAACGATCTCCCATAAGAAGGCAGAATTCTCTCCGGGAGATCACTGCCACTCAGAACTGACTAGCCTAGCTCTTTCTAACTGTCAACAGGCTGTGCAACTCAGCCTGTGTGCAGTCTGAGAGCCTTTCATGAGTTGGAATGTGATGAGCTCGCTCGGTTCTTGAGAATAAGGTGAGTTGACATTGGGGCAGAGATCCTCTCGCCCCATCCTATGGGAGATACTATTGATCAGTGCCCGCCACTGTCCCCTGTGCTTCCTGGAGTACCTTCGAGCAGTCATGCGGATTGTCCAAAGTATGCGCCCTATGTGCTGTAGTTTGGATCCGGGGTCTAATTCCTTAATTATGGGCTGTTCTGATATTATCGCCCAGTCCTGGCACAGTTTGTCTAGTGCTCCTGGATTCAGGTGAGTTTCCTAGTTCCTGAAGGAGGCGGTGGTGACACCCTCCAGAAGAAGGCTTCCTTGGACCCAGATTCTCTGGCTAACTACAGACTTATCTCAAACCTTCCCTTTATAAGGAAGGTTATTGAGAAAGTAGTGGCGGTACAATTGGAGAACCACATGACCATCCATAACATCTACAAACCTCTCCAATCCAATTTTGAAAGAGGCATAGTACCGAGACCACGCTGGTTCTGGTGCTCAATGATCTCCTGATGGCCAGAGGTCGGAGAAACCGCCCATCTTGGCGTCTTTGATCTCTCATTGCTTTTAACACCATGGACCATGGGGTGCTGCTTGAGTGTTTGAGGTTCATCTGTGGCCTGACTAGTTCAGTCCTCAGCTGGTTTAAATCTTTCCTCTCTGGCAAACCTCAGAGAGTGGTGTCTGGGATTTATTCCTCTGACACTTTGTCTCTGTCATGTGTGGTTCCTCAGTGCTCAGTGCTGTTCCCCATGTTGTTTTGTGTATATGCTGCCCTCGGAGACATTGTAAGATGGTATGCACTGAGGTTTCACTGCTACGCTGATGATACCCAGCTCTACCTGTCTTTTGCACCTGACCAGGATAGTGTTCTTCGATATTTAACAGTCACTCACTGAAATCCAGGATTGGATGAATTCCAGCTGGTTGAGGTTGAATGCAGAAAAGACCGAGGTGATGGTCGTGGATCTGGGTTGCCAGATAGAGGGGTTGAGGGCTAGTCAGCCTCTGGACTTTTTCTGGGGTCTCCCAGATCCTTACCTCTGAATGGATGTGTGACCTGGGGTGGTGCTTTGACGACGAGCTGACACTGCGATATCAGGTGTCGGCAGTTGTCAAGTCATCCTTTTATCATCTCAGGAACATTGCCAGGATCAAGCAACTTGTTCTGTCTGGTGACCTTCCTACATTGATCCACACCTTCATGACCTTGCACCTTGATTATTGCAACTCCCTTTATTTAGGGCTATTTGGGTTGATGTCCACCGCCTGCAGCTAGTGCAAAATGCTCGACCTGGTTGTTGATGGGGCATCTCGTTTCTCCCATATTACACCGTGCTGCATGATCTGCACTAGCTGCTGATTCAGAGATTACCTTTATAGTCAGACTACTGACATATAAATACTACACAGACTTGGTCCTGACTACTTGAAAGAGCTCCTGGTTCCTTACTGCCCCGGCGACAGCTCTGTTTGACTGTCGAGGGGTTGCAAGAGATTCACAGGATATCATTGAAATCTTCAGGGCCCTGTGCATTCATGTATGGCGGCCTCAGCCCTCTGGAATTCTCTATCCTGTCAGCTCCGGGAGTGCACGACCGTGGTGGATTCAAACAGGCATTTAAAACTTATCTGTGGCACCAGGCCTACCCTATTTTAATTTGATTGGATGGCTCTCTACTGACCTTTTATTGTTTGTATTTCTGATGTTATTGTTGTTTTATTATTTACATTGTACCGCGCCTTGATATTTCGAAGGCGCTTAAAATAAAGATTATTATGAGTATTATTATTATATAAGTGGGACATGGCCATACCAGGCTATACTCTGTTCAGGAAGGATTGGGTAGGAAGAAAAGGAGGTGGTATGGTGCTTTATGTGAGGGAAGGCATGAAAGCAATGGAGATGCAGGGAATACAGGGGGAGCAGATGTACTGTGAGTCTCCTGGAAATGGGGACTGAGCCACTAGTTGCACTGGGGTGATCTACAGACCTTCAGTACAGTGGGAGGAATTGGATAAGATACTGATGGAAGCCATTTAACAAGATGGCAGAAAAGGGGGTGGGCAGTGGAGGACTCTCAGTCTACCGATGTAGATTGGAGCCTCCAACAGCAGTTTTAGTTAGAAACAGGGACATCCCGACTCTCTGCAGGGCATTCCTCAGGCAACTAGTCAGTGAACCCACTCATGATAAGGCATACTGAACCTGGTACCTCACTAACAGGGACAGTATTGCAGACATCATGTTGGGAGGCCACCTGGGGACCAGTAAACACAGTATGGTGTGGTTCAGTATAAGGACAGCTGTGGAATTGAATCACATAAGGGCGAGGGTTCGAACTTCAGGAGGGCACATTTTAAAAGATGGGCGAA
The DNA here is from genome assembly GCA_016271365.2 of Neoceratodus forsteri. Classification (NCBI taxonomy): domain Eukaryota; kingdom Metazoa; phylum Chordata; order Ceratodontiformes; family Ceratodontidae; genus Neoceratodus; species Neoceratodus forsteri. Next base: position 85,572,820 of record CM028132.1, on the reverse strand, counting down.
TGCCTCAGGGATGACCTGGCAAAGGAGATAGCCTGGATGGGGAGGAGGAACAATGGTGAAGCTAAAAGGAGCAAAGTAAAGGCAACAAACCTCTGCATCAAACAAGTGAGCAAAATCACAGAAACATAGAAACCGATGGCACCCAGTCTGCTCATTTTTATTTCTTTCATTTTTGCTGCAGACCCTTACATGATCTATGGCACTGTCTCATCCCCTCTTCTTACCCCAGTGATTCCTTGTGCTTATCACAGGCATTTTTGAACCCCATCACTGTTTTCACCCCCACTACCTCTGCTGGAAGGCTGTTCCAGGAATCCATCACCTTTCTGTGAAGAAGCACTTCCACACCTCTCTCTGAGTCTACCTCCTCCCTCCCTCCAGCTTCATATCATGTCCCTTGTTCTAGAGCACCTAGTTCTCTGAAAATACCTCTCCCACCTGTCCCTTATTAACCTCCATGAGATATTTAATGGTCTCTATCATGTCTGCCCTCTCCTTCCCCAGGGTGTACATATTGAGCTCCTTTAGCCCCTCCTTGTAGGACTTTTGATGCAGACCCTGCATAATTTTGGTAGCCCTCTTCTGGACCACCTCCACTGTCTATTTTTCCTGAGTTGTGGTCTCCAGAACTGGACACAGTACTCAAGTTGGGTCTTACCAACAATCCATACAGGGCAACACCATCTCCTTCTTTCTGCTGGTGATACCTCTACTTAGGCACCTGAGCATCCCATTATCCCTTCTGACTGCCTTGTCACACTGCCTGGTCACCTGATATGATTACCTCCAGGTCTCTTCCTGCTTGGTCATTGTCAGTATCACTCCCTCCATTTTGTACTCCATGGGGTTTCTATGGTCCAAGTACATTATTTTGCACTTTTCTGTATTAACACCCAGCTGCCATACCTTTGACCACTTCTCCAGTTTTTTAATCCCTACCCAGCCTTTCCACCCACCTTCAGAGTGTCCACTCTGTTGCAGAGCTTGGTGTTATCTGAAAAGAGGCAGACCTTCCCTTCTAGCTCCTCTTCTGTATCACTTATACAGACATTACAGAGGACTGGTCCCAGCACTGACCTCTTAGGTACCCTGCTAGTCACCCTCTCTTCCTTGGAGGAACTCCTTACCACTACCCTCTGTCTCCTATCCCCTAACCAGTTTCTTACCCAGGTTACAAACTTATTGCCCGAGACCACTTGCTCGGACTCCAGACCCAGAGGCCGAGAACCCTCCAGGACTCGCAGCTCAACCGCCATGAAGGATCATGGCCACCGGGCGGTTGGGCGCTTCTGAAGCCGCTGCCCGAGACCAGTTGCTCGGACTCCAGACCTGAGAGGTACGGAAGCCAAACCAATCGGAGGCGAGGCCGCCTTTCTCCAGCCCTCACTCCAATTGGTCCTTCACCCTCCTTTTATCTTCTCTGTCTCCTGAGCTAAAAAAGGCATTGTTTTTTACTTAAAGCTTGTTAATGCATGCCTATTATGTTAGAATTTGCCTGAAATATGTATAGAAAAGCTGTATTACTTGCAAACTGCTCTGGTTAGATTGATTTAAGTGAAACAGCCCTTTCCATTGACTCTGTAACTGCCACCCAGACTTCAGGCGCCAAAGAAATCGACCCCTTTTTACTTGCAAATTACTTTTGTCACTGGGTAGCTTGGCCATTGTCTGGGACCAGTATTATTTGGCTTCACTTTCTCTTCCCTTTCAGCTGAGAACCCTCCAGAGCTCCCAGCTCAACCACCGCAGGACTGCGGCCACCGGGCGGTCGGCGCTTCTGAAGCCTCCCCGAGACCACTTGCTTGGACTCCAGACCCAGAGAGCACGGTAAAGTGCAAACTTATGCCCATCCTCCCGATCATTATTAAATAGACCTCCTTGCCCCACCCTCTCCCGCCATTGGCTTTCCTACAAATGTATCCTCCCACCTCCTTAGGCTGCCCAGAGGCATATAAGTTTTGGTCTGCCACTTCAGGTTCAAAGCGTGCTATCAGCACCCATACCCCTTCCAGACCCAGTGGTGTGTACTCCTCCTGGCGATACTTTGCCCAGATTAGCCTTTACAACGCTTTCTCTCTGACCCCAGACTTTAACCATGGAACTTGCTATCTGGCTCTACATAACCACCGCTTATGCACCCTACCCTTATTAGGGTACACATCAGATGGCACTTACCCTAAGGAGGACTTGTACCCCTACCACAAGAATGTCTGCTCATGGAGTCCCCTATACAATTCATGCTCTGCCCCAAGTTCTCGTATCCACTTTCAGCTGAGTCTCCCCTTGGACAGCCACCGCATCTCGTTACCTAACCAAGGACTATTACCTACTCGACCCAGTACCTACATTTACTGGTATCATACCACCAGGGTCTTAGCATGCCTGTCTCTAGGACTAAACACCACAAGGAACAGATCTTTCCATTCCTACGCTAAGACTTCCTCTAGCCAAAGAAGGCTTAGTTCCTCCAATTACCACTTGCTACTCTGAGAAACATTGTATTCCTCCTCTTGCTATGCTCAGGTAATGTTAAACTGAACCTGGTCCCACACAAGCAATTCCTTCACTGGCGAAGTCATGAAGTACAAAAGTATCAGCTTTATGCATGTTAATGTGTGTAGCCTCCAAAGAAACTCACCTCAATTCAGGCCTGGGCTATCCACACAGAGCCGGATGTACTTGTCATATCTGAATCCTGGCTACATCCATCACGCCTGACAAGAGGTCAATATCCCCAACTGTCTATTATTTAGAGCCGATAGACTAACCAGAGGCGGTGGTGTGGCATCTATGTTAAAGACAAGTTTACCGTCGCTACCCTTGACACAATGTCAATTGCCAGCTCCTTTGAATGCCTGTCCTTAAAAATTGAAATATCAACTGCAATGGCCCTCCATGTCATAGGATGTTATAGACCCCCGTCCTCGGGGTCTCAGCCTTTCCCACCTATCATCTATTATGAGTACAGGCTCAATGGAAACAATTATACTAGGGACCTTAACTACGACTGGCTATCCAACGCATCTCTTCCACTTAAATCCTTCTGCAACTGCATGGGCTCACTCTACTTATTAATGAACCTACTCATATCAATAAGAAAAACCTGTCGAAAAGTACACTACTAGATGTAATTTTAGTAAGCAAACCTCATTTCTTCTCCCACGCGGGATCTTTTCTGCCAATGTTAGTGACCATTGCTTTATAGCTGGCATAAGAGCAGTCCCTAAACTAACAGCCACAGCAAAGTTCTCTACAAAAGATCAAACGGAATTTTGACCCGCTTGCATACATCAATGACCTGAAAGCCCCTGCTTTGGCAGACCTTTTATTTAGCCAAATCAGTAGAAGCAGCATATGCCACTTTCCATGAAATTGTTTCTAGTGTTCTTAACACCCACGCATCCTTAGTCAAAACCCGTGACATAAGGCTAGAAAATGCCGTTGGTTTACAGCAGACATCAAGGCAGCACTATTAAAAGAGACAAGCTCTGGAAGCTAGCACGCAAATCTCACAAAGTCAAGACTGACATCTTTTCAAAACAGCCAGAAACCACTGAACAAAGCTAATTCGAAACCAAATCCAACTTCTATCGCTCTGAACTCGACACTGCCTCTAACTGTCCTACCAAGTTCTGGTCCACAATAAAAGATCTATCTGGTAATACCACAGGAAACACCCTCCCTCAGAAATTATTTCTGACAACGTAACCATCAACAACAATAAAGAGATACTACAAGTCTTCAACAATCACTTTGCTACTGGAGGGCTAGCTTTTGATAACTCCCTGCATGTAATCTACATTCCCAGCTTACGAACCTTCAGAATCCAGTCCCTCAGATGCAGCTTTTCATTCTCTCCTGTCTCACTAAAAGAGGTCAAAGATCTTCTCCTCTGGTTGGACACCAGAAAAAGTGCTGGCGCTGACACCTTCGATCCATACTATCTAAAGATTGCCTACCATGTCTTGACCATACCGTTTACGCACCTATTTAATTTCTCCCTTTCTCAAGGGACCTCCCGAACTGTGGAAGACCGCACATGTTATTCCACTGTTCAAATCCGGAGACCTTGTGATCTAAACAATTACAGGCCCATCTCCCTTCTCCCAGTACTATCAAAACTCCTAGAAAAAATTGTGAACTTACAGCTAAAATTGTTCATAGATGTTACCAACCTCAAGCAACGCATTCAATCTGGATTCTTAACTGAACACAGTACAATCACGGCCCTGGCCAAAGTGACAAATGATTGGCAGCACGAACTAGAGAACAAACAATTTTTCTGCAGCGCTTTTTCTTAGACCTAAGTAAGGCCTTCACTGTCGACCACTGCCTCCTTCTCTCTTCATTAAAAGATATTGGTCTAGACTCTACCTCCTTGTGTTGGTTCCACAGCTACCTTTCTGATAGGTACCAGCAGGTCAAGGCTGAAGGTGAACTCCCATATCTATTAAAAAGAGGTGTCCCGAGGGTCCATCCTGGGGTCACTCCTATTTGCCATCTATATCAACAACATACACTCTGTCATCAGTGAGCCAAAATCCATCTATTTGCAGATGATATAGTGATCTACCTAAGCCACTCTACACCTGAAACTGCCTGTGGCGACCTGCAAGCTGACTTCAACATACTTCAATATCAGCTCCTCAGTAAAAACTGCGACTTAATGCCAAAAGACAAAGGCGATGCTTTTCACCTTTCAACCATGTAGCCTACCCTGCTCTGACCCCCATCACCACCCTCCTAGGAGAAACCTTGGAATTCATATAAAATTCAAATACCTGGGGGTCTGGCTTGACTCCAAACTCTCTTTTGCTGACCACCTGGAGGATTTATAAAAACTGAGGCAGAGGTTAGGTCTCTTTTCAGGTTAAACGCCTACTAACTACAGAGAGGCCAAGAGTTAGCTAGTTCAGTCTCACCTTTCCCTAATTGATTATGCCAACTTTATATACAGCCAATGTGCTACTTCTTACCTTGGTAAATTGGACATACTTTACCACAGAGCCCTGTGCTTCATCACTGGTCTCCCTTCTCTCCACCCACCACTGCTTTGTATATGCGGTCAGGGTTGGACCTCCCTACAATACAGACTAAATAAAATGCGGTCTCTGAACATACAGAGCTATCACTGGCAAACTTCCGCAGTACATCGTTGATTGCCTGACTTTCAATATGCCTGGAACCTATGCCCTAAGAAGCTGTTCACTGATCTCTCTGAAAGTGCCCAAAGCCCTAACGCGCTTTGGGAGACCTGCTATAGGGTTCGTACTACTGTCACTCTGGAATGTATTACAGAAATCACTGAAACTGAGGACCCTGTTAGTCTTACGGTATTTAAGACCCTATATTCAAAATACATTACAGAAGCTTGCAACTGCTTCCAATGATCCTAGCTCTGGAATGTGCTTCAGATATCATTGAAACTAAGGACTCCTGTTAGTCATGTGTGTTTTAGACCTCACATTCAAAATACCTCTCAGGAGCCTGCATCTGCTCCCAACGACCCTAGCTTCTTTCCCCACACCTCCCTACCTTCTCCCACCTCCCATCCTTGGTATCCATGCAACTTCTCCTTTGCCTCCTACTTAGCCACAGCTCTAAATCTTACTCTCCCTTACCCTCCTATTCCATGTACATCCTCAGCATTTGCATCCTTTTGCTCCTAGTATTTCCCATCACCAGACCCCACCCACACTGGCTGCATACTCCGCCATATCATGTCTCACCCTTAATACGTCGAGGTCTTCAAAATGACTGTGTATGCCTCTTCATTGTAGCAGCTGCTACAACTAATCTCTACGCTGGTCTATAATACCCTTACTTTACAGGAATATCAAAACAGGTGTATTGTTGTATCTGGTATAAACTTTTGTTGACTTGCCACCCTATTGTTTTTTACACCCTGAACCCAAATGTATTTTTATTTATCCTGTCTATTGCAGGCCTACCTGCACTGTTGTACTCTTGCTCTACTGTCTATTTCTCTGTGTATAAATGTATTGTTAATTGACTTGACTTGTGTAATGCAGGTCCACCTTGTAAATGGCTTGCTCAATGGTGTTTGCCTGGATAAATAAAGAATTTGATTGATCAATTGCCCACCCCAAGTTACCCAGCTTGTTTACCAGTCTCCTATGTGAAGCGGTGTCAGAAACCTTGCTAAGACATGTGAAGAGAGGCTAAAGGAGCTTAATATGTATAGCCTCTAGGAAAGGGGGCATGATAGAAACTTTGAGTACCTCAGGGGAATCAACAAAGTCCAAGAGGGTAGCATCTTTCAAAAAAGGGTGTGCAAGAACAAGGGGCACGATTTGAAGATAGAGGAGGCGGCTCAGAGGTAATGTAAGAAGTATTTTTTCACAGAGAGGTTGTGGATGCATGGGAGCCTTCCAGAGGAGGTTGTGGAGTCAAAACAGTGGTTAAATTCAAGCATGCATGGGACAGCCATAAGGCAATTCTAGGGGTGGGGGTAGAAAGAAGTAGGATGCTGGTTAACTAGGATCTGCAGCTTATCCATTAGGTAGGAAATGGGCAGACTGGGTGGGCCAGGCGGTCCTTATCTGCCGTCAAATTCTATGTTTCTGTGTAAAATCCAGATAGGCTATGTCCACTGCTCCACCCTGATCTAACTCCCTAGTCACTCAGCCAAAGAAATCTATCAGATTTGTCTGGCATGACCTTTCCCTGTGAATCCATGCTGCCTCAGATCCTGTAACCCGTTAGATTTCAGGTATTCCACAATCCTTCCTTTAATAGTGTTTCCATTAACTCTCACTACCAAAGTCAGGCTGACAGGCCTATAATTGCTCACCTCCTCCTTGCTCCCACTTTTGTGAAGTGGTACTATATCTGCCCCTCCAGTCTTCTGGGATCACTTCAGTTTGCAGTGATCTGTTAAAAAAGTCTGTCAGAAGTAAAGCTAATACCTCCATGAACTCCCTCAGCATCCTTGGATGCACCCCATCTAGCCCATAGCATTGTCCACCTTCAGGTTAGTGAGTGCTTTCCTGACATTCTCCACAGAAAAGGACTAGTGTCCATTTCCTCCCTCAAAGCTCCAGGTGCCTTTGTGGTCCTCCTTCCCCTTCTACTGTGAACATGCAGCAGAAGTAAACATAGAAACATAGAAACAGAATTTGACGGCAGATAAGGACTGCTTGGCCCACCCAGTCTGCCCATTTCCCTACCTAATGGATAAGCTGCAGATCCTAGTTAACCAGCAGCCTACTTCTTCCTACCCCACCCCCTAGAATTGCCTTATGACTGTCCCATGCATGCTTGAATTCCACCACTGTTTTTGACTCCACAACCTTCTTCGAAGGCCGCTCCATGCATCCACAACCCTCTGTGAAAAAATACTTCCTTAAATTACCTCTGAGCTGCCCCCACCTCTATCTTCAAATTGTGCCCCTTGTTCTTTTCACACTCTTTTTGAAGATGCCACCCTCTTGGACTTTGTTGATTCCCTTGAGGTACTTGAAAGTTTCTATCATGTCCCCTCTCCTCCTTCTTTCCCGAGGCTATACATATTAAGCTCCTTAAGTCTCTCTTCATATGTCTTCCGGTGCAGACCCTGCACCATTTTAGTTGCCCTCCTCTGGACAGCTTCCATCCTATCTATGTCTTTGTGGAGATTGGGTCTCCAGAACTGCACGAGTACTCAGATGGGGTCTCACCAGCTGTCTGTACAGAGGGATAATAACTTCCTGTTTTCTACTGGAGATGCCTCTTCCTATGCATCCCAGTATCCCGCCAGCCCTCCTTGCTGCCCTCTCACACTGCTTGCCCACCTTTAGGTCATCTGATATGACTACCCCCAGGTCCCTTCCATTTTGTTGTTGTTAGTATCTCACCCCCATTGTGTACTCTTCCCCTGGGTTTTTGTTTCCCAGGTGCATTACCTTGCACTTCTTAGCATTGAATCTAAGCTGCCATACATTTGACCATTCCTCTAACCTTGCCAAGTCCCTTCTCATCCTTTCCACCCCACCTTGTGCATCAACTCTGTTGCAGATCTTTGTGTCATCTGCAAAGAGACATACTTTTCCTTCCAGTCCCTCTGCAATGTAAGCTTATAAAGACATTGAAGAGGACACGTCTATTACTGAACCTCGTGTACCCCACTAGTAACCCCTTTCTTCAGAGTGAACTCCATTTACTATTACTCTCTGTGTCCTATTCTCCAGCCAATTCTTTACCCAGGCTGTCATCTTGGGACCCACTCCCAGGCTGGCTAACTTGTATATTAATCTTTTGTGTGGGACTGTGTTAAATGCCTTGCTAAAGTCTAGGTAGGCCATGTCCACAGCCCTCCCTGATCTACTACTTTGGTCACCCAGTCAAAGAAATCTATCAGATTTGTCTGGCATGACCTTCCCACTGTGAATCCGTGCTGCCTTGGGTCCTGTGCCCTCTGGCCTCTAGATACTTGACAATTCTTTCCTTCAGAAGTGATTCCATCATTTTCCCTACCACTGAGGTTAAACTAACAGGTCTGTAGTTTCCTGCTTCTGCCTTGCTCCCACTTTTGTGAAGGGAATCACATCTGCCCTTTTCCAGTCCTCGGTACCACCCCATCCTCCATGATTTGTTAAAGAGGGTAGTCAGTGGTGTCACAAGTTCTACCCTTAGTTCTTTTAGAATTCTGGGATGAATCCCATCAGGCCACATTGCTTTGTCCACCTTCAGTTTTAAGAGTTCTTTCAGAACCCTTTCTTTTGTAAATGGGCTGGTATCAACTTCTGTATCCAGAGTGTTTATACTGTTTGTTTAGGTACCTCCCTCTTCCTTTGTAAATACTGAGCAAAATATTTGTTTAGTATCTCTGCCTTTTCACAGTCACCCTCTGCCCACCCTCCCTCCCTCCCTTTTTTAAGCCTCACTATCCCTCCTTGGTCTTCCTTTACTCCCTGATGTACCTATAAAGGTTTTATCCCCCTTCTTAACTGAGTTGGCTATCTTTTCCTCGGTTTGGGCCTTTGCTGTTCTGACTGCCTTCCCAGCTTCCTTTTGCTTTAACTGATACAGTTCTCTGTCCTGCTCCTTCTGTGATTCCTTGTACTTCCTGAATGCTTTCTTTTCTCTTGAACCTTCACTGCCATTTCCTTTGAGAACCATAGTGGTGTCTTACATCGTTTCGTTTTGTTTATTTGCTTCACACAAAGGCTTGTTACCTCTGTGATGGCAGTTTTATTATTCCATTGTTCTTCCACCCTCCTTCCTGCCCATTTGCTAGTGCATTCCTAGGCACTCACCCATTTTGGCAAAGTCAGCCCTCCTAAAGTCCAGTACTTTTGCCTTTGTATGGCTTGACTCTATTGTTGTGTTTATTGTGAATCATACTGTTGAAGGTCGCTAGTTCCCAGATGGCTACCCAATTCTACATCTGTGATCCTCTCTTCATCTCCATTTGAGAGAACCAGGTCTAAGATTGCTCCCTCTCGAGTGGGCTCCAATACTAGTTGTTCAAGGCATGCCCCTGTAGGGCATCTAGAATAACCCACTCTTCAAGTGGCTGCTGCAACTGCACTCCAGTTAACATCTGGCATATTCAGATCACCCATCAGCAATATCTCCCCTTTCTACCATTCTAAGTATACTTTCTATCATTTTCTTGTCCATTTCCTCCTGAGAGGGTCTGTATACAACCCTGTGTGGATTGTGGTGCCATTGCCAGTCTCCAAATTTACCCACAGTGCTTCTTCTCCCCGTTTACCCTTTTGTTCTGTTGCTTTGATTCCTTCCCTTATGTAAAGAGCTACTCCTCCACCTCTTTACCCTCCTGTCCCTCCTGTAGATAATGTATCCTGATATGTTTACGTCCCAGTCATGGTTTTGTGTGTACCATGTTTCTGTGACTGCCACGATATCCAGATGTTCCTCCTCCAGCAAGGCCACTAATTCAGGAAGCTTGTTACTCAGACTACGGGCATTGGTATTCATTGTTCTCCATTTTTGATGGCTTTACCTTCTGTTGCAGCATCCCCACTGACCTTTCTACCTCAGTCTTTTCTCATTTCGTACCCTGTTTTGTAGGAGAGGCTGGGATTTTCCTGCTGCTTATCAGTGCCTCCCCTTGACTAGTTTAAAAGCTTGCCAAAAGCATTTAAACCGATTGCTCAAAAGACTTGTTCCTTCCTGGACAGATGCAGACCATCCTGCCAGTATAGGCTGGTGTCCTCCAGGTGGAACCCCAGTCCCCAATGAAGCCAAACCCCTGTGCTCCACACCATTTTTCAACCATTCATTAAACTGCATGGTGCAAAGTACCCTCGCCTCACTCATGCCATTGACAGGCAGCACCTCTGAGAAGGATACTGTGTGTGCTACTTGTCTTAGGCCCTCCCCAATTCTACAAAGTCCTTCTGCACTGCTCTAATCTCATGATGAGCCATGTCATTTGTCCCTAGGTGGACAATGACATCCAGCTCAGACTCCGTGCAGTTGTTCTCGTGATCTTGAGGATGCGCTTCCCTGTCCCTCCAAGCCATGGCACCAGGCAGGCACCTTACTTCAGTTTTCCCTGCTCCCCCAGTTCTATCCCCTATAATTGAGTCCCCCACCAGGAGCTGCTTCCTTTCCTTGTGGTGTCCTCTTCCTCCTTCCTGTGGGCCTCCCTTGTGACAGTTCTCAGCCTCCTTAGTCTCCTCTTGGTGCATCCATGAGAGCTATGCTCCCCAGAATGGTGTATGGATTGTGGAATGGAACAACTGACTGGATGTGCCTCTGTTCTACCATCCTCACCCTCCCTGAGCCCACTGTGGTCCAACTGCTGTGCTTTCTTGCAACCTCTGAGGTAGTGGTGGTGGCTCTGGTGCTTCCTGGATGGGGAGGTTCCCTTTCTACTGTCCAGTGTGGCCTGGTGGAAGGTTCCCTTACTACTGTCCAGTGTGGCCTGAAGCGGGCAACTTCCTCCCTCAGGGCAGAGAGTTGTCTGCAAATAGGCAGCATCTCAGCCTCCAGAAAGACTCCTGGAAGACTGCTGCCCCACAGCCATTACATTGCACTACTCCCCACATGTTTATCTACTTTTTTTTTATGTGTGTGATTGGTTTGTTATATAGAAATATATATTATACAATGTGTATGCTTATATTGTCAGTGCAGTGTGCTAGAGAGAGGATATGACAGTGATATGCACCTTGCACTCTTGAGAAATGATGTCAGAAGCCCAGGTATAAGGAACTATTTCAGGGGCGGGTGGGGTGAGGGTGGGAAGGGTTGGGCCAAACTGTGCCCTCACAAAACAATCAGCTAAAAGCTCACCCACCGCCATGCGATGAGTGCCTTCCTGTCAGCAAGATGCCCTACACAACAATTTGACAGAGAAATACCCTGCTAATCAAACAGACAAAAATCCAGACATCCAAGTCAGACACAGGTAAACCCCCAGCCCCAAAACAGCCTGGTGGTTTGTGCTCTGAAAGCAGTCAGCCCCAAAATAAGTCAGCTGTGCTTTAAACTCTTCCTGCACTGAACATCTTAAGAACGGAACAAAAGTAAAGCTAGATCCACCTCCTCTGTTGCTTGAAAGACTGTCTTTTCCTGATAATTCTAAGTTCTAAGTTCCTTTATTTCACCTTTCAGTTAGAAGTAGCCTCCACCTGCAGAATATCTGCTACAAACCAAAGACAATTGTAAGGTTCACCTCCTCTGTTGTGAGCACGTTTGTTCAAGATGTCTGCCTTTTTTGATCCTCCTGCATAACCCCTTGTCTTCCTTTTTCTGCTAACATACCTAAAAACACCTTGTCCCCTTTTGATACTGCCTAGCTATTCTTTCTTCAGTTTGTGCCTCTGTGCTCCTTATTGCTTTGCCTGCCTCTCTGTTTTCACTGCTACACTTCCTAGCCTTCTCCTCTGGGTCTCCTTCTCATCCTCCCTCTGATCCTATCATGTAACTCATCCTTATTCTCCTTCAAATCCATCAGATCTCCCTATATATATGCCCTTCCCTTTCCTCCAATGTTCCATCCACCTGGCCCATATTTTTCCTCTGTGCTTCAACTATCAGCTTAGATTATATCATTACTATTAGTTACTTGCTTAGCATTACTATCACATTATGTGTTGTTGTCTATCATTATGTACCTACAGTATATATAACTATTGCATTTTGTAATTGCACTATTGCCTTTTAATTGTACCTGCTCTGTTTATTATATATTACACTGTATTGTTATGTAATTTGCCTGCATGGGACCTCCTTGTAAATGTGCTTGTTCAATGGAGTCTTCATGGTTAAATAAACTTGAATGTATACCTTCTGAATAATACTCTTTAACCTTTACCTTTCCTGCCACCTCTTTCAAGAACCTTAGTGGTCTCTTCTTCCTTTTGCTTTTGTTTACCTGCTTGGCACAGAGGTTGTTGCCTTTACTATGCCTTCTTTTAGTTTGGCCCACTGTTCTTCCACCCTCCCCACCTCGGTCATCACCCTCGCTAGGTCATTCCTGATTCATTCAGTTCACCCATCTTTATAAATCGGCCCTTCTGAAATCTAGAACTCTTGCCATTGTGTGGTTGGATTTCACAGCTGTTCTTTATGTTGAACCACACTGTACCAATGATCACTGGCCCCAGATGGCTTCCAACCTTGATGTCTGTAATACTGTCCCTGTTAGTAAGCACCAGGCCCGGTATTGCCCCATCATGCATGGGTTCACTAACTAGTTGCCTGAAGAATGCCCTCTGCAGGGAGTCCAGGATGACCCTGGTTCTAGCTAAAGCTGGAGCTGGGGCTCCACTCTACATCTGGCAGACTGAAGGTCCTCCACTGTCAACACCTCCCCTTTTCAGCCATTTTCCCATTGCTTCTAACATATCCATGTAAGTCCTCCTCTTGATGGGAGGCCTGTAGATCACACCTGTCTGAATAGTGTTTCCTTTACCCAACTCGAGGGTGGCCACAGCACCTCTGCCACCCCTAAATTCCCTGTATTTCTGTTGCTTTTATGCTTTCCTTCACATAAAGCACCATGCCCCACCTTTTCTACCTACCATGTCCTCTCTGAACATCGTGTAGCCTGGTATGACCATGTCCCAGGCATGGTTGTCAGTGCACCATGACTTGTAATGGCCACACATCCAGATCTGCCTCCGCCATGATGGCCTCTAGGTCTGGGATCTTATTTTCCGGACCTCTAGCATTAGCACACATGGCCTTCCAGATTTCATTTGTTCTTTGTTTGTCACTTCCCCTTTTCCTTCTTCCCCTTCCTTCCTGTTCTCTTCTGACTGCTTTCTCCCCTCCTCCTTTGCTAAACCCCTGTTTTCTTGATTAACTTGCACTGTGGTGACACTCTCACCCCTTGGGAACTCCTTATTCTGTATCGCAGCCTGGGGGCAGTTTGTACTTCCCTTTTCTTCCACCACCTCGGCTAGTTTAAATGTTCATCAAGTTAACATTTAAACTGTCCACTGACAACTGAGATTCCTTCCAGATGGATGCAGGCCATCATCTCTGTACTCTCAATGGGACAGAACAGAGTGTGTTCAACGGTTATTGGCCTTGGTACTAGGCAGGAATCACCATTTCTATGAAAGAAGAACAAGAAAATCAAAGCACCCTGGAACACCGGTTCAGAAATAGAGGCACTGGAAAATGCAGGAATTGTTTTCAAAATGTTATTTATATAAATACACAATGCCATTAGACACAGAGAACTGCTGTTTCTCTGGCTCAAACCCCGTACTTCAACCGTAGTCTTCATCAGACTTTCTTGTTCCTCTGTGTGTATTTATATAATTTTAATTTTTATATCAGTGTTCCATGAGTGCTCAGACTTTCTTTTTCTTCTTTTATCACCTCTATATAGCTCCCAAGTGGGCCCCAGTCCCCAGTATAGCCATACCCTTCTCTCTGCACCATTCCTTCAACCCTGAGTTTGAGGCCTTGGTGCAAAGCATTTCACTTTCCCCTGTCATAGACAGGCAGCACCTCTGCAAAAGCTACAGAGCTTGCTACCTGTCTAAGACTTCTTCGTAGTTCCAACCTCCCCTGCACTGTTCTTATCCCATCCCTAGCCAGGTCATTTGTCCCCATGTAAACAATTAAATCCAGCTCCCCTCACTTCCTACTGCCCTAGCAATCTGTAAATGTGTTTCCCATCCTCCAGGCCATAGCACTGAGTAGACACCTGACCTCCCTCTCTGTCCCTTTCCTATTTCCATCTCTATCCCTTAACAATTGAATCCCCACCAGAAGTTGTTTCCTCCTTCTCTAGGGTCCTCTTTAACCCTCCTTGGGGCCTCCACTCAGGAGGCCCCACATCCTCCCAGACCACTACCACAGGTGCCTCCCCTTGACAGTTCTGCTCCATGAGTAGCATAGGTATTTTGTAGTGGTACCAGTTGCATAAGGAATGTGCGGGTTCCCCCAAGCTTTTGGGTCCCACCACCCCACCCTTCTCGAGCCCACTGTAGTCCAGCCTCCTCCTATCTGTTATCCTTTGAGGTAATGGCATCTGACTTGGTGGCTCCTGGGTGGCAGAAAAGGTCACCCGCTCCTAGTTAATGTAACCCCGATCCTAGTGATGGCCTCCTGACCCGCCAATGCAGCCTCAAGTCTAGAGACCTTCTTCACCAACCCAGAGAGGCACACGTGAATGGCGGCACTGCAGTCTCCAGAAAGTCTCCCTGAAGACTGCCGCCCACAACCACTGCACTGCACCTCTCCCCACATTCCCAATTCCTGCTGTCCCTGCACTTCCTGTCCTCCTTTCTCAGAATGCCATAAAGCTAAGCTGTACGCAGTATGAGTCATCAATACACAACCCTGTAATTACCCTACCCTAGGTATGTCACAGATACAGGTATGCTATAAACCACAATCACTACACAGATACAGGTATACTATAAACACAATTACTGTACAAATACAGGTATGCTTATAAATAGCAATCACTACACAGATACTGGTATGCTATAAACACAATTGCTACACAGATACAGGTATGTTATAAACAGTCACTACACAGATACAGGTATACTATAAGCACAATTACTGTACAAATACAGGTATGCTATAAACAATCACTACACAGATACAGATAAACTATAAACACAATTACTGCACAAATACAAGTATGTTATAAGCAACAATCACTACACAGATACAGGTATGCTATAAATACAATTGCTACACAGATATGTTATAAACAACAGTCACTACCTTTAAACTTTTTTTTATGCAGATAAGGCTGTACCCTCTTACTTAGATAACAGCCTAGCAGCAAGCTCACCAAACCTCAAAATGTACAGTTCAGCTACAGCACAAACCCTCTACCACAATCCTACCAACAGACCCCCAAACAATACAGGTGTACCTGGGTTCCGACTGCAGAGTTCCTGGCTGTTATTGTCTCTCTCATGACTCTGACAGACTCCTGTCATTGTCCTTGTAATGAAAAGAGACTGCCATGGTTTTCAAAAGATGTGGCTGAAAAGGAAATGGCTAAAAGGTACAGCAGCATTCAGGATGTATTAGGAGAGGCAGAGGAGGAGAAGGATAGGTTGGGTGTATCAGGGAAAGAGGGAAGCAGGAAAGCAGTAAGGAGTGCAAAGGCACAAACTGAAGACAGATCAGCCCTGGAAGTAACCAAAGGGACAAGACATTTTCAGGTATGTAAGTGAAAGAGGAAGACCAGGATTGGGATTCAAGGTTAAAAGGGAAGGGGAGGGATCGCAGAGATGGAAGAGGAAAAGGCAGACATCTTTTCCTTATCAAATACTTCTAACTAGTGTTCCTTGAGGAAGGAGAAGTGGAGGGGCCACAAAAAGTAACAGAAACTTTGGAGGAATAGAAGGTAGATACTAGTCCATTTTCAGAGGAGAGAGTCCTGAAGGACTCTAATCTGAAATTGACAAAGCAATGGGGTCACATGGGTGCATTCAAGGATATTGAGGGAACTCAGGGAGGTACTGGCTGCATCTCTGACAGTCCTATTTAACAGGTCACTGAAATAGGAGTGGTTCAGGAGGACTGGAGGCAGGGCAAATGTAGTCCCATTTCACAGAAGTAGTAACAAGGAGGAGGATGACAATTATAGGCCAGTCAGACTGACATCGGTGGTGGGAGAATTAATGGAATCACTGCTAAAGGAAAGGATTGTGGAATATCTTGAATCCAATGGGTTACAAGACCTGTGGCAGCATGTGGTTCATGGGGAGGACTTGTCAAATGAATCTGATAGATTTATTTGACAGTGTGATTAAGGAATTAGGTCAGGGTGGAGCAGTGGATATGATCTACCTAGATTTCAGTAAGGATTTCAACTCTGTTCCACATAGGAGACAAGTAAGCAAGCTGCATGGCTTAAAAGTGGGTCCAAAGGTGGCAAACTAGATAAGAAGTTGGTTAGGGACAAGCAACAGAGGGTGGTGGTGGTGAATGAGTCCACTCCAAGGGAGGGTGGGGGGGCTCGGGAATCAGTGCTGGGACCAGTCCTCTTTAGTGCCTTTATAAGTGACATTGCAGAAGCACTGGAAGGAAAGGTCTGCCTTTTGCAGATGACACCAAAATCTGCAATAAGGTGGACAATCTGGGGGTGGAAAGGATGAGCAGAGACCACCTGAGAACTTGAGGAGTGGTCAAGGGTATGGCAGCTGGACTTCAATGTGAAAAAGTGTAAATTTAGGACACAGAAACCCAGGGGCGGAATACAAAATGAGTGGAGTGGTATTGATGACCACCACTCAGGAAACAGACCTGGGAATAATCATATTTGATGACCTAAAGGTAGGCAGGCAGTGCAACAGAGCAGTTGGGGGTGCTAGTGGGATGCTGGGGTGCATGGGAGGGTATCATCAGCAGAAAGAGGAGGTAATGTTGCCTCTGTACAGGTTGCTTACGATGCCACCTATAGTACTGTGTTCAGATCTGGAGGGCACATCTTTGGAAGAAAATAGACAGATTGGAGGCGGTCCAGAGGAGGGCAAAATGATGCAGGATCTATATCAAAAGCTATATAATGAGAGACTAAAGGACCTGAATATGTACACCTGAAACAGAGGAGGGAGAGGGGATGTGTCTGAGATCTATAGGTATCTCACAGGATAAATAAGGTACAGGAGGAAGTATTTGCAGGAAAAAAGGTGCTCAAGACCAAAGGGTCATGCTATGAAGCTGGAGGGGTAGATTCAGGAGAAATGTGAGGAAGTACTTCTACAGAGAAGAGCTGAGGATTCTAGAACAGCCTTTCAGTGGAGGTGGTTGTGGTGAAAACAGTGGTGTGGTTCAACAGTGCATTGGATTTACACAAGGAATCATATTGAAAGGAAGTGGAGGAGGGAGAACGAGCTGTAGATCAAGTAGGATCTTCAGTGATAATGTAGGTAGGAAACATGGGTAGACTGGGTGGGCCAAGGGGTACTCATCTACTGTCAAATTCTATGTTTCTGTAACATCCTCTGGAAGCAAATTTGCACTGGATCACCATGAAACACTGTTCCCTTTTCATAAATGGTTAATTTTCTTTCGTCTGCAGGAGCTGTCACTATTGGCTGGTAGTTCCCAGGGGCATGACTCGCTAGGGCCATGTGGGACCACATGGTGCAAGTGAGGGGTCTGAAAGCGGGGTGGAGCCGATTGCCCACTGCAGCAGTTTGGTTGGAGTTCTCAGTAAAAGGGTCCAGTTCAAGCCCTGAGAGAATGTGGCAGCAGTCAACCTTTATGAGACCCTTCTGAGGAATTTATGGACCTGCTGAGGGAGAGAAACAAGAGAAAAGTGATACTAGCAATAATGGGAGTTGAACCTGGAGGGCAGACAGGCAAGTCCACTGAATGGGAGAGAATAGCGGACATCACGTCCACAGTGGGAGCACCTCCATGAACCTCTAAGACTAATAGAGGTGCTAAGTTAGCGAATCATTTGGGAGAGTGTAGAAGGACAAATCTTGTGGGCATATACTGCCCAGGTTTCAGGAGAGAGTAGCTCCACTGGGACTGTGATGGTGTGGATTAGGTTGCAGTCATCTTGAGACTGGGACTGCAGTCCAGAGTGGAATCTGAAACTGTACGTGTGGAATTCAAGGACATCCTGCCAGATACAGAGTGGCCAGCAAAGGAAGCTGATCCAAACCTACATTGGAAAAGTCAAAGCTGCCAGAATTGTTACAGGAAAGTCAAGGGTTCATGAGGGGTGAATCGGGATGCCAAATATGTGCCAAATAATGATTGTGTGAACCACCTACTGTATACTAATCATGGACACTGGATATGTGGACTAAAGGGCTTGGACGTTGCATGGACATTGAATAGTGGGCCCCTCAGTCCAGTGCTTAAATATTCCCCAGTGGGATGTGTTCTGCACTTTTAGGAAATGCTCCAGTGGAGTAATCAGGTTTTATTAAAGGTTTTACTTACTGTTATCAATTGCCATTTGGATTTTAATGCCTACCTTGTTGCCACATTTGCTAATCAAGTTGCCTCCAAGCCCAGCGCCCATGGACAAAACCAGAACCCCAGCCCAAAGATCAGAATGTAAGTCATTTGTTGCAGTTTCTGTTGTGGTTCCCCTCCCGGGGACAGTAACATCATCATGCCCTTTGATATCAGGGAGTGGGTAGGCTACATTGCTAAGCTCAAACTCTGCTCTCACCTCTAAAGTCAAACAACTGCATAGCAGAGATGCATCCGTTCCTCCAGAGAGATTCGGATTCAGTTCAGTCCATGTTGTGGCCAGTGGTCCACACATGAACCAGCACCCCAAATGGAAGCAGACCACCAAGCATCTAGTGTTGTTGACAGAAAGATTGTTTTACATACTAGACACCAGCAGAGTAGGCCTATTGGTCTATCAAGTCTGCTCATGCTCCAGCACCCTGATTGAGTACCGTAGCCCTCTATCTGTTATTGCTGACCACCTTTTTAATCAGTCATACATAGCCTGACATGCATTTAGAAACTAGTGCCATCTGTATTATTCATTTTCAGACATTTCCCTCTGAAACTGTGCATGCTTTTCAGATGCTAGAGCACCCTCTCAGTAGCAAGCCTCACATGCTGATGTTATGGTCATGTGACCTTCCCGAAGCCTCTGCTGAAGGTCACATGACCGATACATCAGCACAAGATGCTAACTACTGAGAAGGTGCTCTGGCATCTAAAGTGCATGTACAGTTTCAAACAGAAATGTACAAAATGAATAATGGTGAAATCATTATTTTATATGTATTTCTAACACTATGTGTGGCTGATTAAAAGTGGATGATAAAATAATGTTCTTGCCAGTTGCACTGGATACTTGCAGGTCTGCCTCCTTTTGGTGTGCTGCTCTGCATTATAGTGTGTTTAATCAAAGATAAGAGTTCTGCACCAAGGCATGTGTCATTATGATGCACACATGATCCCATGCTGCCACCATACATTGTTGCCAGCAGACCATACCAGTGTAGTGTATACAAAGTATATTGCCCGCCATACAATTTTTTGAGAAAAAAAACCACTGCATATTAGGTGTGAAAAAATAAGTGACATTATAATGTATACCCAGCCACACCAAAGTGATGTGACTTTTGAGACCTTATGAGTCTTTTTATTCTGAACTGCCATAATAATATCAGTCCCTTGAGCTGCCGTCTTTGGAATCTCTCCATGGGTGTCACACAGACACAGGGAAATGGAGGATGGTAGTACCATAATGAAGTATCTTACTCCCATATGCTCTTGTTACCTCGTGAATTTTACAGTCACATTAGGTTTACCTGCCCAAACCTGGAACCATGGAGCAACATGTGATGGAAGCAGACAAGTTGCAACAAAGTGAGGAGGCTGTGGTGTGGGAACTGAGAAAAGCTTCAAATGTGTATATGCTCAGACATGCAAACTTTTCCTGTTGCACATACCTGCATGTCATGCTTGTCATCTATCCATACATTGCCACCTTTGTAAAGATGTCCTGTCCTGTTACACGTGAAGGCGACAGATATGAATGAGACAAGTGTATTGAAAATACACGCAGTGAACAAGGAATGTTTGGAAGTAATATACAGTGGTGCCCCCAGGATGAACCCAATTCTGCAGCATTTGCAGCACTCTGCAGAATGCTGCAGCAGATCTACTAGATAAAGCAATGTAATTTCAATGGCAATTAGTCCCTTTTGTTATGCAGGAAACTGTGACACTGCCAGGATGAAGTGAATGCCACAGTTTCCTGCATGACAAGGACTAATTGCCATAAAATGACACTACTTTATTCAGCAGGTCTGCTGCAGCATACTGCAGAGTGCTTTAAAGATTTCATACTGGGGATGCCACTAGTACTATATACAGTATAACATAAGAAAGATAATCTTGGTTTCCAGGATGCACAGACTAACCTTAAGGTAGCACCCAATGCTGTTTTAAAAACCATGATTGCTTCCAATGTAGTAATGCTCCCAAACCCACAATACACAGACACACATACTGAGGTGATAAGAGCATGCAGATAAATCAGTCAAAAGGCTAAATAGAAAATATAGTTGTACGGTGGAATGCTCTTATAGATGGAAAACCATAACTGCAACAGAGTTGTTATGCTGCAGTAAATACATCATTAGCATGTTCTGCTGCTTCAGCTACATATCTACTGCAGCATAGCAGAAAGGAACATTTAGAATGCCACCTTGCACACATGTGAACTGTGGCTGCAGTTAATAGCACTGTGAGATCTAAACATCAGTCTGACAGTTCGCAGCACTACAGATACAATGATAGCCACATTTTTTTGAAAGTCCTCACAGAAAGGGAGAAGTTCATAGAGGATCAAGAAAACCTTTTTCCTCCTCTTGTGTTCTGTTTCCTATAGGGTCAGAGGCAGTCATGTGGGCGCGTCGAGATATCATGCTCCAGCTGTTGAAGAACTATTTCAGAGACTCTCCCTTTTCTGTCTTATTTTTTTTTGTTCAAGTTAAATAAATAAAAAGTAAACAAAGTAAAATGTATTTTGCTAACCATGTGTCCTGCCTGTATGATAAATCAACATCATTTTCTTCAGTGAGTACCTGATTTATGTTGTGTACGTTTTGGTTCATTGTGTTGGGGGTGAGGTGGGTGGGTTGTGCAGCATCTGAAAAGAGGAAAATAACTTTGTAAAGTCACACTAGGCGCTCACTCCACGATACAAAACCATACACTATAAAGACAGTGTATGTTTCTGTATCTGCAACAAGCATGTGTAGCCCTCTTGAGGTGCCATGGTGACCTAAACCTCTCGAGCTTCGCTCTCGAGGTTTGAACAGTCACCATGGCACCTCTATCTGACTACACATGCTTGTGCAATATAATCCATCACTTATCCTCTATATTCAGCATGATGTATTTACTGCATTGATGCAGCTCCATAGTGACTGACAAAGGATGCCTTGTTAGATAACTGCCTGCTCTAGATGACAACCCAAAATGCTGACATGTAGAGCCAACAGTGTACAATGGAATGATTACAAAGAGTAGTGGGGATGGGGGTTGGTGAAGGGCATGATTTCTACCTCTCAAGCTTTTGTTACTGAAATTACTGAAATGTGAGGCAGTGACATCTGAAATGAGGAGTATTTGGGACACATCATCAAATATGGAGATGCAAGCTCAGAACATTATAGAAACTGGTCCTTTATCTGTGCCTGTTAATTTAGCATATTTAAGTACTATTAATTTCTGCTTTAAAAGTCTGCATTTACAACACCTAGTCTGTGTGGGCAGCCATTTTCCACATGGGACAGATGTGGGAAGGGAAATGAGGGAAGTTCCTCGAGATGAGGGGCAGTCGAGAGGTCCGGGAGGGTTATGGGGAGATGTTACACTTATTCACTTTGTCAGTCTATAGCGTTATTTCTATATCAGTGTATCCACTGCTTGTAAATTTTTACTGTCCTTTGTCTTGCCTCCTTTGTAATCACTGCATTATTTCTGTACTGTTACAGCCCTAACCAAGACCTCCTTGCAAATGAGTATTGATCAATGCAGCCTTTCCTGGTAAAACCTGGAGGTCCTTGTCTGCCGACAACTACTATGTAAAACAAATAAAAAATATTAAAACTAGCATGTATGATTACTGGGCCGACTACTCAGAGGAAACTGGGAAATAGTTATACCAGCATCTGGGAATTACAATAAAAAGTGGAACTGTCATGTATTATGCAGCTCTCTAACTCCTACACTACCAATGTCAATGCCAGCAAGCAAACATTCGGCATTGACAAATGCTATTTTTATTTACTTCCTCTCCCTAGTCTCCCAGCCTGTTTGCTAGACCTGCCAGTTATGTGATTGGCTTTTGGAGGCTGAGGGGAGATGAAAGGCACCTGTAGCTGTGCTTCCAGACTTTTTTAATTCTTTGGTAACGGGTAAGGCCCACTAGGCACAAGTGCCTGTTTTCAGGGGTAGCCTGGGAGCACTGGAGTGGTTAAGTGACTTGTCACGCAGTATGCACCCAGCACATTGAAGAACTCCTGAAAAACTAAGGCAAAGGCTTGGCCTATTCTTCAGGATCAAACATTTTCTAAACAGAGAATCTAAGCAGAGATTAATCCAGGCTTCATTTGTATCCGTCCTTGATTACGCAGACTTCCTATATGGCCACTGCTCCTTGTCCTACCTAAATAAACTGGATACCCTGTACCATAGAGCTCTAAGGTTCATCACTGACCTTCCTTTCAGTACCCACCACTGTTCTCTCTATGCTGCAGTTGGCTGGACATCCCTACATCACAGAAGGAACAAAAATGCTGCTCTTTGGATATACAAAGCTCTGACAAATAAACTACCATCCTACATTTCTGATTGCTTCTCTTGTTACTCCAAGGCCATATGCCCTAAGAAGCAATAATCTCATCTTGCTGAATCTACCTAAGGCATGTACCCGTCATGGAAGGGCTGCAATCAACTACTTTCTAGCACACATCTGGAACTCTCTACAAAAGACCCTGAAGTTGAACACTTTCATTCCTGTAGTCTCCTTCAAAAAGCTGTACCTAAACCTTTTCCCAGAGATATGCAATTGCTTCCACAATTCCTAGCCTCTTCAGTCCCCTTTTCACCCCTGCCCCATTAGATTCCCCTCCCTTATCTGTCCATGCATTCACCCATTAACTTCTATATTATCTACCTCCTAAACCCCTACTCATTACTTTTTTCCCACATTTGATCTGGTGCCCAATACCACTGTTTACTTGCCTTGTATATATGTGTATATTATTGCATTTACTCATTCTTTGTTGTTTATTCTTAAAAAGTCTTTGTTACTGTACTTATTCTATATTTGTATATTTGTGAGTTTAAACCATTTTGTTGTTTATGACCAATCAGGTCCATCTTGTAAATGAGCTATGCTCAATGATGTTCGCCTGAATAAATAAAGATTTTGATTGATTGATTGATTGATTGAAGGTTGTGGGAATCAAACCCAGGTTTGGTGGCTGTACCAAGCTCATTCACTGCTTGTTACTCTAACTCTAAGCTATACTGCCAACCCTAATAACAACCCATTTAACATGCACAAACTGGGGTATAAAAGGAGGCTACTCTGCAGTTCAGTGCCATTCTCAGGATAGAGTCAGCAGTGGAGAAGAATCGGTCACTTCATAGAGACCACCTCGGGACTAGGGCAACATGTGGTGGGCCTTCTTACTAGGCAGGGAGGGAAGGTCACAGCAAAGTTGGGCAGGTGGCAAAAATGTATAAAATAAAAAGGTGCTGGATGGGACTTACTGAAAGAAAGTGAAAGTGGGGGCAGGGGCTGGGGTATTGGGACTCAGAGGTGATGATAACATGCGAGTGGGGTGTGTTCTGATTAAAAGGAGGGCAAACTAAGGGAAAAAGGAAATGAAAGAAAATCAGACAGAAAAAGTTAAGAATATAATAGAAAAGCAAATGAGAGAAAGCAAAGAAACTGAACTTGCAGGTCGGAGAAGTGGGCTAAAAGGAGGGAAGGAGGGTGACAAAACATTGTGGGGTGGGTGCTGAAGAAGGGAAACTAAGAATAAGGAAAAGAAATCCAGAAAAGAAAGACACGTTACATTTTACAACAGAAAAAAAGAATATAATAACAAAGCAAAAGAGCTGAAGGGATAAACAAGGAATAAGAACAAAGAAAAACACTCAGAAAAGAAAGATGAAAATTACAGTTTACAACAGAAAAGGAAAGAATATAATAAAAATAAAAGCAGAAGGGAAAGAAAAACTGAAACTGGGGTTGGAGGCAGGCTGCCTGAAAGGAGGGAGTACTGATGAAATTATCATGGGTGTGGCGGAATCTCCCTTACCTTCTTGGGCATAGAAACTGATTCCGTTAAGAGGCTGTGCCGCCTGCCTCAGGACAAACTGACCACCACTTACTCTGTTGCGTTGGATGGCAAGGAGCAAGAAAGTTTCACTGAAAGAGTTACAGAAGCTAGTGGGACACCTCAACCGTCATACCTGGGGAGGACTTTCATGCTGTGGTTGGCCAGGAGAGGGGCTGGCTGCACTAGACCCCATCACAGGATTCGGTCACCCAGCAGTTCCAAGAGGACTTGCAGATTTGGCAGCTGTTCCTAGATCACTTCAATGGGACAGCCTTGTGGCAAGCACCACAGGCCAGAATCCCTTGAAGCTGTACACTGAATCGGCTGGGGCCTGGGTTTTGGGACTTATTTTCAGGGCAGTGGTGTGCAGGCCAATGACCGTCCACCTGGCTGGAGGCTGGGTTGTGGAAGGATATCACACTACTGGAGTTCTTCTGGATTGTAGTGGCACTGAGCATCTGGGATCCCAGACTTGTGACCAGGTACTGCACTTCAGGTCAGATAACATGGGGTGGTCCACACCATCAACAGTCAGTTGGGTTGTTTGGTACCAATGGGGGACTTAATGTGAGTATTTGTTCTAATATGTATGCTGCTTAACATGACAGTTCAAGCTATACACGTCCCAGGAACTGACAGCGGTATTGCCGATGCACTATCTCATTCACAGTGGGACAGATTCTTCAGGCTGGCACCGAGGCGGACAAGGAGCCACAGAAGGTGCCTCCCTTCCTGTGGGAGGTGGTGAATGACAGGCTTGGAAATGCATAAGTAACTCCATTGCACCCAGTACCAAAGAGGTGTACTGCTGAGGGGTTGAACACTACCTAGTCATGCAAGAGGCCAGGGGTGGCAGGAAATCTGGCCCATTCTGGTAAATCAGCTGTGCAGTTATGTCATGGTAGACAGATCAGAGGGGCTATCACCAGGGGTGGTGGCACGTCACCTCACAGGGTTGTCCTGGGTGATGAAAGCCATGGGTTTGGCAGACACCACACATGCCTTTAAGGTGAGGAAGCTATTGGAAGGCTGGCACAGGAAGTCACTTCCACCCAGATGCCAGATGGCCCATTACGCCAAGAAAGTTAGAAGCCATCTGGGGTTTTTGTCTAAGGTCTGTAAGGATGAGCATGAGGCTCTGCTGTTCGGCAACATGTTCTGGTCGCTTTCTGTGGGGCCTTCAGGGTTTCGAGTTAACATAACCCTTCAGGGACGGGGCACCCCAAGCCTGATGTCACAGGATGTGGTGACAGCGAGGAGCAGGGTTTTCCTGCACCTCCGCAGGTCCAAGACGGATCAGAGGGGAGCAGGCTGCTGGCATG
This sequence comes from Neoceratodus forsteri, assembly GCA_016271365.2. Lineage (NCBI taxonomy): Eukaryota > Metazoa > Chordata > Ceratodontiformes > Ceratodontidae > Neoceratodus > Neoceratodus forsteri. The sequence continues at coordinate 85,547,235 of CM028132.1, read as the reverse complement.
AAATTAAGGCCCCACCGGGAGCAGTGGCACGTAGCCTGCAGGCTGGCTGACTATAGGATGTGCTGTCCTGTGAACAGAGAGCCTTCTTCAGGCATCGAGATGGCAGTGCAGTGACTTACCAATTCAGGTTCATCCTGCTGAGGGCTATCCAGGAACAGGGCCTACCAGCCGGGATTACAGGACACATTCATTCTGCATTGGGGCAGCAATGGCTGCTAGAGGCAGGGGCCTATCAGATTCTGAGATTCAGGCCTTGGGACACTGAAAGTCTCAGGCATTCCTGCATTATGTGAGACCTCACCTACAGTAACTGTTTATTGTCTCTTACAGGCCCTGGGAAGACATTATGTGCATTTGGATACTTGGTGATGCGTTCATCTGGTGGGCAGCTCAAGGGCAGTTGGTCAGCTGGGGAAGCAATCTGTCTCTGCCACGAGAGGTCACTTGGGCTGAGTGGTTGGGGACCAAGGGTTTGCGCTGGGAGGAGTTGCTTCAAGCTTGCAAAGGGAGGCTGACCGGGGTCCGCACCAAAATCTTGTTGATTCACTTGGGCAGAGAAGACCTGAGCCACAGGAAGATGGTGAATCTGCTGTTGGCAATGAATGATGATTTGCGGACCATCAAGGGTTGGTGGCCTGGCATCACTATCATCTGATCACACTTGTTAATGAGGGAGCATTGGGCTCAGGCGCATAGGGTGCCCGCACTGAATAGGGCTTGTCTGCACATCAACAAGGAGATGGGAGCATTTATGGAGTCCTTGTGGGGCACTGCATTGAGACTTAATAACATTTACTGTACCTACTGGTGCCTCATGGTGGGCCTGAAGGGTCAGTTGCAGGGGAGGTTTAGATAGTTTCCTAGGCAATGTTAAGACAATATTGGAGGAAAGAGTTGAGCAGAGGCCTTGGGGGTCAGACAGGGTCCAGCCTGTGACGCGGGAGGAGTGCACGAGGAAGTAGCAGGGAACTATGGGACGATGTCAGTTCTCCTGAAGGTATCGGAGTCATGGAGTGGCGTGAGGATGGTGGATCGCAAGACCTGCACCCGCGACGGGGGGGTCTAGGTCCAGCCTCAGCAGCAGAGATCGCAAGGTCAGCGGCGCCAGATGGTGGGCGGCCGCAGAACCTTAGCCATATGACCTGTCTCGCTACTGTGCATGGACACTCAGCCTGCACAGGCAGGGCTCCTTGAATTGGGGCAGTACGGGGCCAGGGGTATGTGCTTCCTCCCTGCAGCACCATGCTCAATATCAATAGGTCAGGTTTTAATCTAGAGTATAAAATTGGAAGTAATTGATGAGTCATAAAGATTAATACCTAAAATTGTGAATAAAGAAAACATGGCTGCGGCCATTTTCCTCCAAGAACTGTGTTGTGTGTTTCTTGACCATGAAAGGGGAGCTATGGGGGCCTACGGATAATGGGTTTTCACAGCCTATTTCACTGCTGCTAAAACTTGGGCAGAAAAGAAAAAAAACTGTTCTACCCATCCTGCAAAGTCAAGTACCTTGGCTAGTATGCCATAAGCCTACTGGGTTAGCTATCCAATTTAGTAATAAATTACATTTGAAAAATATTCCTATGTATTTTCCAAATTATCCTGCTATTAAAAAACAAACAAACCTCATTCAAACAACATGAAGTCTTGCTGTATTCTGACTATTTGCAGTGATCTCCAACCTTTGAACTGCCCCAGAGAGGAAAGGTTAACTTTCCATGCAAGGCATGGAATGCTAGCTCGAGCTCAGTTGAGCCTCTGTCTGCTGTTGTTTGAACTAACATGGGAATTCTTCTCCGCCTCACTGAACAGTCGCTCCGGAGATTTCTCCTTCGCTCGATTCAAAAAGTCAGTTAAAGTGTCGTTTTTTCTCTCGGTTTCAACCAATTTCTACAATCTAACCTGTTGGTTAAGTCTCTGTCTGTGGTACCATGAGTACTAGATAGGTTTCTATATTAGTTTTCTGTGGAGTATGAAGATAGTGATGGTGATTATGAAAGTCTGGATGTGCCCATTGACCGGACATCTCCCCAGACAGATCTTCAGGTGTTTCTCCTCCTAGGCTTTCTGAGTCCCTTCCACTTTATGTTTTACAAAAAGTGGCTGAAATCCTCCAGCTTCCTATGGAAGAAGCAGTAGAGGATCAAGAGGAGCCTGATTACGTTGAGATGATGGACATCCCAGAGTCCAGGAGATTGTCTATTCCCTCCATAAGTCTTTTGGGAAACAGACATTTAAAATTCTAAAACTCCTAATTCCATACCTCCTGTGGACAGAAGAATGGACAAGAGGTATACTCTTTCAAGCTCAGATATGGAGTTCCTTTCCCAGCAATGCAGCCATGTTGGGGTAGTGCAGGCTGCTGCCTGCGATAAAGGCAAATATGCTCTTGGCTTCACACCCCAGATAAGGACTCCAGGAGGATTGATGCCATGGCAAAGAAACAGTACATGGCAGCATCTTTGGGACTCAGGCAGGCTAATTATATGGCCTACAGCTAGATACCAGAAGTCCAGGTGGGACATTGGGATGGCTCTAGCTAAACAGGTCCCTGACCAGCTTGCCAAGGAGCTGGAGCGGGTGGCTGCAGATGGGTTTGAGGCATCCAAGGTGCAATTTCATGCTGCTGTGGACTCAATGATGTTTCATCTAGAGTCATGGCTACATCTGTGGCCCTTGAGGATGGCTTGGCTCCAGATGTACTAGCCTGTCACAGGATATCCAGACTAAGGCCATGGATTTTCCTGTCATTGGTAATTCTCTGTTTGGGGAGCAGACAGAGAACTACATGAAGAAAATGGACGAGTACAGGACCACCTACAGGAGTGCTCAGGCCAAAGAAAGGCAAACCACTCCCCAGAGGCAGCATTCAGGGGCAAGGGCAGGCCTTTTCATAGGCCTTTTACCAAGCCAGGCCTCCTCTTCTGCCTTTGCTCAGAGGGAGTTCTTTAGGGAGAGGCAGGCCGGGTATGAGCAGGCCTGCTCCCACCCTCAGCCTAAAGCCCCTGCCAAGCAGGCACCCTGATGGGTCTGCCGGGCCGATTCTCCACTACCTGTAGGGGGCAGACTGGCTTACTTTGTCCAGGACTGGAAGTCTTTAACATCAGACAAGTGGGTCCTGGAAGTAGTAAGCCAGGGACTGGTTCTCAGATTCAAAAATTCCCAAGATGAGAACCAGATCCTTTCCACCTGCAAATCCTTCAGAGGCCCTTGCCTAGAGGCAGAGGTCTCTTCCTCTTGGCTCTCAGAGCCATAGAAAGGGTCCCACCCTTACACAGGGAAAAGGTTTGTACTCCAGGTACTTCCTAACCCCAAAAGACAGGAGAATGGCGGCCCATCCTGGATCTAAGATATTTAAATAAGCACCTTTTAAAGCCAAAATTCAAAATGGTGACTTTGGGAATAATTCTGCCCTCTCTAAGGCTAGGGGACTGGCTAGTCTCCCTGGACCTCAAGGATGCCTATTTTCACATTCCCATCAGGTGCTCCCACAGAAAGTACCTCAGGTTCAGGTTGCCCTCAGGCCACTATCAATTCAAGACAATGCCCTTTGGCTAACATCAGCCCCAAGGGTGTTCACAAAATGCCTGGCAGTAGTGGTTGCTTTCCTAAGGAGAAAAAAGATCTCCATCTTTCCATACCTGGACGACTGGCTCATAGTGGGTCAGTCTCCAGACCAGAATCAAGTCACATCTCCAGATAACTCAGCAATTGCTCGCTTCCTTAGGAGGTTCCTCTAAATCTCTCAAAGTCAGTTCTGGAGCCAGTACAGCTCCTCACCTTTATAGAGGCAGAACTGTATACAATAAGGGCAGAGCCTTCCTTCCCTGGACAGGGCAAGGACCCTTATGAAACTAGCCTCTTCATTCACTCTTCAGGTGTCTCGACCAGCAGGTACTTTCTACAGCTCCTGGGCCACATGGCAGCCTCTACAGCAGTGGTCAGGGAGCAAGGTTTCAGATGAGGGACATTCAGTTCACTTAAGAGCCTTCTGGTCCCAGAGAAAGGTTCTTTGACCTAACTAGTCCCTGTGACTCGAACCCTGATCCAGGCTTTGCAATGGTGGCAGGATCAGGACAATCTAAAACAGGAGTTCCTTTTGTCACTCAATCTTATTCTCTAATCCTTACCACAGATGCCTCCCTCTTGGGTTGGGGAGCCCACTTGGGATCTGACCACCCAAGGGCTGTGGTCACCTCAAGAATCTCTGTTTCACATCAGTCTCTTGGAACTCAGAGCAGTGTTTCTGGCACTGCAAGTTTTTCCAAGTCTGTTCAGAACAAAGTAGTCCAGATCAGAACAGACAATACCACCACAATGTGGTACATCAACAAACAAGAGGGCACTCAGTCTATGGCCTTGTGCACAGAAGCAATGAAGTTGTGGTCTCTGGCCTATTCCTGCAAACCTCTCTGATAGCAGTGCACCTCCCAGGGAAGGACAATGTCCTTGCAGATGCTCTCAAGCAGGATATCTCAGGGCCATCACGAATAGTCCCTAGATCCCTAGTTTTGAAGGTGATTTTCTCCAGATGGGGCACTCCACAGATCTTTTGCAGCCCCAGACAATCACCAACTCCCCTTTTTGCTGCAGACCCCAGTATTGAGGCTCACTTCCCCTGGATGCTCTAGTTCTTAATTGGGAAGGAAGTTTTTGTATGTTTTCCCCCCTTCCCTCTCCTGTTCAAGGTACTAGTCAAAATCAGGTCTCAACCCTGCAAAGTGATTCTGATTGCTCCAGACTGGGCCAGACAGCCCTGGTACCCACTGTTGCTGTCCTTAGCAGTCCACCTTCCCTGTCTCTTCCCAGTAATTACAACCTGTTGACATCCTCTTAGGGAGGTTTTGGTATCCAAATCTCAAATCTCTCAATCTCAAAGCCTGGCTCTTGAAGAGTTAGAGTTTGCTGATCTGCATCTCTCAAGGTGTTCTTGATGTTCTAAAGGCTTCTTGAAAGCCTTCCACCAGAAAGACTTACAATTCCAAATTGAAAAGGTTCATTATTTGGTGCTCTGGTAAGCATATTTCTCCAGAGTCTGCTGGGTTGCCTACAGTTCTGGACTATATGGTTCATCTCAATAGCTCGGGGCTCAGACCAGCAACACTCAAAGTACATTTAGCAGCTGTTTCTGCCTTTTGTCAGTAGGTAAGCCCTCTTCTTTCAGCTCATCCTGTATTTTGTAAATTCTTCAAGGGATTGTTGCACACCAATCCTCCTTCAGAGACCCTGCTCCTGCTTGGGACCTAAATGTTTGCATTGCTCAGCTTATGCAACCCCTTTTGAGCCTTTATCCTCAGCAGAGCTTAAGTACTTGACTTGGAAACTGTGTTCTTGGTAGCCATTACTTCTGCCAGACGCATCAGTGAGTTACAGGCCCTGTCAGTTGAGCCTGATTTTATCTCTTTTCATAGAGATAAGATGGTCCTAAGAACTAATAGGAAGTTTTTGCCCAAGGTGGTCTCAGATTTCCACCTTAACCAGTCTATGTCCTTCCTATTTCTTCACTGACCATTCCTCCTCTGGAGAGGAGGAGGCTGCACAACCTGGACGTGAAAAGGGCCCTTAGCTACTACATAGAGTGCACCGAGGGTCTGGGTTTGACTCCCTCAATTGTTCCTTACTTATGGTGAGGTTGGTGAGGAAAACCTGCCACTAAAGATCTATTGCCAGGTGGATTGTCTCTTGTATACAGTTCTGCTATGAAAAATTGGGTGGGACTCCACCCTCAGGCCTGAGGGCTCACTGTACTAGAGGTACAGCTGCTTCCCTGGCTGCTGCCAGTGATGTTCCTATCTTAGAGATATGTCAAGCAGCCACCTGGAAAACAGTCCATACTTTTACCAAGCATTACTCTCTGGATATCCAGGCTAGGAGTGATGTTCGGTTTGTACAGCAGTACTTCAGAGCCTGTTCCCAAAGTAGGTTCTGTCCCTCCTCCATGGAGGCACTGCTTGAGTGTCTGCAAATAGTCAGAATACAGCAAGACTTCATGTTGTTTGAAGAAAAATTACTCACCTTAGTAATGTTGTTTCTTCTAATGGAGTCTTGCTGTATTCTGACCTCTCCCTCCCCTCTCAGAACCTGGTTTGGGATGTGGGTGGGCAGGACAGTGTTAGCACCCTAGGGTGCCTCCTTTTCTCACCCTCTTTATTTTTGGGTGTGTGTTGTGTTTTGTTTTTGGGTTTCCTGACTTGAGTCTTTGCTTTGAAACAAAAAAAACCTTTTTATTAAATTTAGTTGCCAGTTGGCTAGTGTGAGTTTACAGTTTCACACAGGATGCCCAGTGAGTGTAGCTCGTAAAGATCTGGCAGTTGGGGTTGAACAACAGCAGACAGAGGCTCAACCGAGCTCGAGCTCAGCATTCCATGCCTTGCATGGAAAGTTAACTCTTTCCTCTCGGGGCAGTTCAAAGGTTGGAGATCACTGCAAATAGTCAGAATACAGCAAGACTCCATTAGAAGAAACAACATTACTAAGGTGAGTAATTTTTCTTTTGTTCTTGACCTGATCCTAAACATCAAAGCAGAAGCTTCTTGGCTGGGGTGCCATAACCCTACTGGGCTAGCTGGGCACTTTAGTCAAAAATTGCATCTGAAAAATATTCCTGCTCTCTAAATCATCTTGCTCTTAAAATTATTTTGTGTAATGGGTGTCGTAACTTAGTGAGGAGGTCTGCTTCTGCAGCATTGTTAATAGTCTGTAGGTACTTGAATAAATGTGTTTGTCTGTTATCATGGATACTTTGGTCATTCAAGCTCTATGTCCTACATGGGATTACCACCCTGGCCCCCACTGGAAGGCAAGGGAACCCTTTTGAGGAGGGCACCACCTCTAGAGGTGCTATAGGAACATAATTTCTTTCTGCTAAAGGTACTTTAGGATGGAGCCTCAAGCAGAGGCATGCTGCTGGAGGAGAGAGGAAGGTGACACAAAGAAACAGTGTGTCTGAATGAGGCTGGAGGAAGCTGGCTTAAATATCTCAGTAAGGTGAGTGTGGCTGGTAGCCTGCCTGTTGAACTGCAGACATAGCCTTTAGCCCTGTTTACACCACCATTTTTTGTACGTCACCTGATAGCTTCAGTTGATGCGCTGCAAAGACAGTGGTGTGAACACTCACCACATCGCCCTAAGTGTGCTCCAACTCAGGTTTTAATCCAATGGAAAGGGGGATGCATGCTGGATGGGCGCGTACCCTGCAGTGTGAATGATCAATGGTTCAATCCGGCGCCCCTATTTCAGACACAATTCACCATGGATGTAATTTCCCCAAAAGCCCCAGACACTCCTCTCAGCCTGATCTGTGGCGCATCAAGCTCAGGAGTGTAAATAGAACATTACTGAATTAAACCACAGGCGTGGAAGGCAATGGATCAGTGAGTAAAGTGCTGCTGTTGTGTGAAACAAGGCTTTGTGTTCTCAAAAACACATGGACAGAAGTGGGACTAAGAAGAAGAATGGTGGGTTTGTTTGTTTATATCAAAGGTTTCAGTAGACAAGACATACTGAGCTTGTAACAGCTCATTTCCAGATGTCACGGGGCATGGGGAAGGGAGTATAAGTACATGATGTGTACATGAACATACTTAATGTAAGATGCAGTAGTAATACAAACAAGCACAGTATAAATGCATACAGTAGAAAAGAGTAAACATAAATAATAGTGTGCAGTCACAATTTACAGGCAGAGTAGTAGGAGTACAAAAGAAACAATAAAGACCAGCCACGATGCAAATAAGATACAAGTGCTGAACACTGCAGGGTGCAAGGTCATATAATAGCAGGATTAGTATCACCCAGACTGCTAAGGTGCAAGTAGAGATGTGCAAAGTGCACAAACTTCGATCCATGAATATTTTGTGGATTGCACTGGTCCATGAAGTGCAGTCCACGCAGTTCGCAGATCGTGGATTGCAGGATCAAGCAGAAATGTGGAATTTCACCCATGAAATTCTACACTCAGCACAGTCAGAAAGACTCCTGCCCATGCCCCACCCCAAAAATATAATTCTCTGGTGTCTACTAGTGACCCCAATCGATCCTAGATCACACTGTTGACAAAATCAGGATAGACACCTCCAACAGGGCAGATGGGATTCTGCCAGGGGCTAAAAATAACGCACATAAACATTAATAGCAGGCCTAAAATGCACGAGCTGGAGGCTTGGACAAACCTATACTCACCTGACATAATTGCCATCACCAAAACATGGCTCAAACCCCATATTCTAGACCATGAGGTTGACCTAATTGGCTATAATTCATTCAGGCAGGACAGAAAGAAGATAAAAGGGGTGAGGTCCTGATCTATGTTAAATCAGCCCTAACAGCCATACTAGTCCCCCTACCTGATCTTAGCAGATCTCATTGCAGGTTTTCTGACACTCCTTGTGGGTGGGACCAAACAATTGCTCATTGGCTCTGTGCATAACCCTCCCAAAATGGCTACGAGTCCTTGAGGTCCCTTATAAATATAATACCCTCCTTTCCGGAGTGAGAAGGTTATCCTGGATGACTTCAATGGGCACTGAGGCCTGCACACCAATGATGACATAAAACACTCATTATCTGAGGTAGGACTGACCTAAATTATGCAAGAGACCACTAGACTAAATATGAAAACAGGTAACCACACTACTCTAGACTGGGTCCTAGCCACAAAACCAGAAATATTCAAATTGGCGGGCACCTTTGATGACTCACTGAGTGGTCATTCCCCATGTATGGCATTTAGACAAATGACTTCCAACACCCCACCCAGAGTATTAAAGTCCCGGACTTCTCCAAATTCAGCCATGGCCTCTTCCCTAGATGCCCCTGACCATGGTCCACTGGCTGCAAGTAAAACTGGCCCCAAACCTAGACACTGCCCTAGAATTCTTCACCAATAATTTCCTGTCTATTACTAATAAGCATGCCCCCTAAAACAGATCAGGTCAAGGGCAGGAAGCTAGGTGGCTCACCCAGGACGTAAGAAAATCATGAGGGATAGAGACAGATCATGGGATAAATTCAAAACAATAGGCCAAGTCCAAGATTGGCAGAAATACAGAGAACTCAGAAACAAATGTAAAATCGGGTTAAAGAGGGCCAAACAAAGGCACATTAGAAGCCTTCAGAAATAAACCTCTCAATCCCCAAAAATTCTGAAGCAAATCAATGCACTGCTAAAGAGGCCATAATAAGCAGGAAGGAGGGACATAGTTGCTAATGGAACTCTCCACAAGAACCCAGAAGACACCTCAAAGGCATTAAATATGTACTCTACGGACTTGGAAAAGTACAACACACCATGGACCCTCCCTACCCCATAACAATATCAATAATAACCCAAGCATTCCCGAAGTTTCACTTTAAGCTAACAACCAGGCAAGAAGTCCTAAATTACTCAAAGGATCAGCACACATGGGTCAGTTGGGTATGATAAACTTGAACCAAGCTGCTACAAATTGGTGCCCCAGTCATTGCCACACCTGTCACCTGGCTATTCAACCAATCCCTCCTCGGAGGGAAAGTCCCCTCCCTCTGGAAAGTGGCCCTGGTATCACCAATCCACAAAGGAGGGTCTCAGGAACAGGTGCAAAACTACTGCCCTATATCCCTACTCTCCATCCTCAGCAAAGTACTGGAGAGGGTAGTGACAACCAAGTGGTGGACTACGTCGGAAGCCACAACATCTTCACTCCCCAACAACATGGATTCAGAAAGAATCATGGAACTAACATGGCCTGGTGAGTTTCACCACTGATATATTCGCAGCTCTGAATGAGGGGCAGTACATTGGTGCAGTCTTCATTGACCTCACCAAAGCATTCAACCTGGTGAATCATCAGCTACTGCTTGCTAAACTGAAATTAGTTGGCCTTGATAGCCTATTGGTAAGTTGGTTCGTCAGCTACCTCCGGGGTGGTCCCAAATGGACAAATGGCTGGGTGCTGTCTCAAATAAATGTCCAATATGGGATGGGGTCCCCAGAAATCTATCCTGGGGCCCCTGCTGTTCTCATTATTCATCAGTGATATGCCAAAACACTCTGTGGAGGCAAAGATCACCGTGTACGTGGATGACGCAGTACTATATAAGTCCACTAGTAATACTGTTACGCTGAATGAATTACTATCAAAGGACTTCCACCTGCTTCAGGGATGGCTGAACAGAAATAAATTGGTCCTAAATGGTAAAAACAAAGGCTGTACTATTGGTCCAAGGACACTGGCCCTGACAGGGCTAACAAGCTGTCTCTATCTCTATCTAGTGGTGCAGGAATCAAAGTAGTCAAATCCATAAAGTACCTAGGAATCACCATCGACCAGGGCTGTAACTTTGTTTCACATAGACCAAGTTACCAAGGCACTAACCCAGAAACTCAGACTTCTATACTGCCTCAGCCCCTATCTAACTTTGGACTCCTTCAAGATTGAACAAGGTACCCTTCTACCTACCCTTCTATATGGTGCCCCTGTATTAAGTTCTGTTAAGCACGCTGAGATGCATAAGCTCAAGTCCCTTTACCACAGAATCTCCAGGTTTGCAGCTGGTGCCCTCTCCAGAGAACATCATTGTAGGACTCTAAATGCCCTCCTGACCCACCCTGGAAGGAAGGATGAAATACCCTGCTCTTTTGCCTAGCATACAAGCTCAGGCAGGGCAGCACACTCCCAACTCTTGCTGAAATGCTAACTACTAAACAGAATTGCAGGTTACTAAGGTCCTCCAGCAGACAGCATTTAACACTACCTAAAGTAAGATCCATGCATCCACACAAGGCACTTGGGTTAATATCCCAATACTGACACTGTAGTGCAGCATGAGGGGTGCTGCATTCCTGAGGTGCTGTCTTTCAGATGAGATGTTAAACCGAGGTCCCATCAGCTTGTTCTGGTGGTAGTTCAGGTGAATGTTAAAGATCCCATGGCACTTTCGAAAAAGAGTAGGGGAATTTACCCAGTGCCCTGGCCAAATTTCCCTATTCACTAAAAATACCACCAACAGCTTAATCTGGTTCAAGGTCAGTTGACATTCATCTGTATCCTCACAAGCGCCGCCTGAAAATAGGCAGAATTTGTCTAGTGTACTTACCAGTCAACAAAAACTAAATAAATAAATAATTAAATAAAATGCTGGTGGCTCGGGCGTTCTCTGCCTTCATTCCTCCCTCTGAATATCCTCCCAAACTCCCTTCAGAATGTAACTCCCTAGGAGGGCTCAAAAAGGACTCAAGGCCTACCTACTGGAGTTTAATCCATGCACCTGCAACCACTGATTTCTCAAGAGCTTGCCCTTAGCTATCTTATCTGCATGACCACTAGAACCACAAATTGTCTCATTTGCTGTACCACTGGAACCACTTATTGGTATTATGTGTGCCAACAATTGGTAAGAATTTGTTATGTGTGAGATTATAATGTACATTTTCATTCACTTTTGTGTGCCACCTTGTTATTCTGTCACTATGCTATTCTTGTGCTACCTGTAATTAATTCCGGGTTGCCTCTGAAGCGACTGCCTGTTGGACCTAGTGGGCCCTGCCAGTTACCAGTATTGAATAAATAAACTGTTTCACTAATCTAGCCCTCCACCCTGCTGCCCATTGTGTCCACACATAAATTAATACAAAAATAAGTATATATATATATTCCTGGTGTCTGGTGCCTTCCCCACCCCAAATTGCTGTCCACTGGTACCAACCTGTCCCACCCTGACCAGGCCGGCTCTGTCCTCCTTAACAATAAAAATAAATTATTTAATCACTGGTGTCTAGTGGATCCCCTACCCTGTCAGTGGTGTCTAGTGGCCCCCCACACCCCCCCAAACCTGACCCTGAGTGGGCAATTGGCACAGCCCTCCACTCAGCTCCATGGCCGGGCAGCCTGACTGAGCTCAATGAATGAGCACATACTTGAACAAGCATACATTCATTCATTGACAGCTTCCTTTCATCATCAGCAATTTTCTGGGGTGTAGAAAGGCCAGGAGCTTCTCTGGTCATCAGCAGGAGTGGCGGGATGGGAGGAATGGTGGGATCCACAGCGGCATTCCCATTCCACCCCGTGGGTGACTGTAGCAGCCCTCTGCCCTTCTCTACCCCAAAATTGCCACTGATGAACGGAGCTGTCAATGAATGGCGCGTAGCTTGTACAAGCACTCATTCATTGAGCTCAGTCGGCTGCCAGCCATGGAGGTGAGTGAAGGGCTGTGCTGATGGCCCACTCAGGATCAGATTTGGGGGGAGCAGGGTGGGGGCCACTACCTGACAAGGTGGGGGTCCACTAGACACCAGGGATTAAATATATTTTATTATTATTAAGGATGATACAGCCAGTTGGGTTGGGGTGGGACGGTAACCAGTGGATGAAAATTGGGGGTGGGGGCAGGCCTGTGATTACGGGTGGGCACTAGACACCTAGTAAGATAGATATATATATATATTTTTTTGTATTAATTTGTGTGTGGACACAATGGGTGGCAGGGTGGGAGCACTAAACAGTGAAACTGTGATCAGGGATCAGTGGAGGCCACTAGAACACCAGGGAGGGAAGTTGGACTGCCAGCTTGGGGGAGGGCTTGCTTTGTTTTTTAGGTGCAATTTGCATTTAAAAATCCCAAAGCAAATATGAAGCATTTCACTGGCAAGGCAATTTCTCAAAATGCTCGGGGAGGCGGATTTGTGAATCTGTCAAACTTCACATGCAAGTAAAACTTCACAACATCTCTAGGTGCAAGTTAGCAAAGTCATTGCATGAGACAGGCTGAGGAGCACAATATGGTATATAATCAATATAACCAGAAGGCACTGTTAGCCTTCAGTGGGGAAGTAGAAGTTGATCATCGGGGGCGGGCCCAGGGGACGTCCACAAAAAACAGGGAGGGAGTGCAGGGCAATGGATTGGGAACAGTTGCAGGAGGGGATGGTAAGGATATGAAGAAGGATTTGAGGAAGAGAAGGGCTAGGCTGAGTGGAAGTGGGATCAGAATTTAGGAAAATGATATGAGATGGCAACTTGGGTCATGGAAGTTTTCTTGGGGGAGGAAGGAATGGGAAGCAGTGTTTGGAGGAGCTCTGGGGAATAGAGGATGAATGGAGGGAAGAGAGATAGGGGAGAAGGAGAGACCCAGAACAGAATTTGGAGGTGAATGTAGCACAGTGTATCAGGCATCTAACATTGGGGAGAGAAGAGAGAGTAGAAAGAACAGTTGTGTATATGGGGGCAGTCCAAGGCAAAGCATCAGAAGGATTGGAAGACAGGGAAGGTCTGGCAAGGATGGACTTGGGAGCAACTCTGTAGATAGTGTCGCCAATGTTGAAGAAGAGAAGGATCATTTTCATGACTAGCTCACTGCGGACGGGGAGAGGATACTGGCCTTGTTTCTATACAGCACACCCAGTTGGAGGTGAAGCTTGTGGTGGACTGCATCATTGTGTGCTAAGGCGATAAGGTGCAGGTCCAGCCAGTCCCCAAAGTACTTACAGGAGGGACATTTGCAAGCATAGAACCATCAAGAGGTGTAAAAGGCTGGGAGGGGAGGGAAGTCTGGCAAGCCTCTGACTGTAGCTGAAGCCAAGGTCATGGAGACAGGTTTCCTGGTGCTGAGAAACAGAAGAATTGAAAGGAACCAGCACTGAACACTATCACAAGCCTTTTGGAGATGACAGTAAGGTCAGCAGCAGAGGAGCCAGAAGCAAAAGTTGCAAGACAGTTTGTAAAAAAGGCAGAAAAATCAGCACGTTGATTCTGCCATAAGCAAACATATCAGTCACACTCCTAGTGTCATGCCAAATTGTGTTTGACAGATAAAACGAGATAAGTCTCAGTCTGTGAGTGACACACCAGAAGCACATCCCTTTCCTTCAAGTGATCCACGCCCAGCACATCAAGCAAAACAAACATTTGTCAATGACGAATGTTCACTGCTTGTATTGCTCTTGTATCGGTCTTGCTTGTAAACATTTTTACTATATATTTATCCAGGATACAGCAGATTAGATGCAATGCCTCATTTTCAGTGGTGTTCGCTTTTCCACATTGTTAGATTGTAATGCTCAGGCATGGCCGAGACCACCTGCCGGACTCAAGCACAGCAATGCGGCTCCTGCCGCTAAGTGCTACCCTGCCGGTGCTGTGCACTGGCTCTCCACCACCCACCCAACCCTAGCTCAACACTTTGTTTTATAGGGTAGAGTGATCACGCCGGTCTTGTAAATTACTAAGTATCACTTTCCCATACGCAGCTCATACAGAAAAGCCACCATTTGGGGTTTCTATAACTGCTTACTCCTGCTGCCAGATCTCTTAGTCATTTGCAAATTCACTACCAAGTGACTCACGTTAACTGACTAAACAGGCTACAAAATATGCACAGTTTCTGCACAATACTACAGCTTCTCATCCTCCTCACATTCCTATGCCACGGCCATACTCTAAGATGTCAACAGGCTCCACAGCTACCATCGCTCCCTGGCACACATATCCACTATGAACCCTACTGTGTTACTGGGCACTCACTTCCTGATAGCTAAGGGAGCCTGGTCCGCTCACTGACTCATACTGCCTAGATGGTGGCTGACATTGGCAACCTGCAACCTATTCCCCAACAAAATTCTACAATCTAAACCACCTGGACTCCCAGGGTACCGCCCACAGTCTACATATAGGAAGAAAACAGCAGTCATTGTAAAAGTTGTATATCTACCTGGAATTTGCACATCACCTCCTATTGCTTAGTGCTGGGGATGTGCAACCTATTCCTAAGTCCACTTCACCCCAAAACTCCCAACACATGGAACAATCAAAATTGCATCAATGAACATCCGAAGCCTTCCAAGCAAGCTTGACCAACTTCAAGCCTGGACCGCACAGCACAACCCTGACAGCCTGTCGGTGGTTGAAACCTGGTTCTTATCCAAGATCTCTGACAATGAAGTTGCCCTCCTGGCTTCAACATTTTCAGATTTGACAGGGCTACCAAGAGAGAAGTGGCTGTGCCATCTACATCAAGGACACTATCAAAGGTCACGTCCTCCACAGGTGGATCTCGGGCCCCATGCCCAGGCTCTAGCAATTCAAGCCATACTTGAGGCACACAACAAAACCCTAACTATCGTCTCTGTCTATGTTCCCCCTAATGAACACAAAAGGGTTTCAAGGGTATTGTTGACTTCATCCGCTGCCAGCCCTCTAACTCTGAGACCATCTTACTAGAAGACTTTAACATCAACTGGCTTTCACCCGATGCATGCACATACAGGGACGATATCTCTTCAGCTCACCTCACCCAGCATGTGCCTCCCCTACAAGGGTTAATGACAAAACAGGCACCAGCACCCTCCTAGACTGGATACTTTCAAGCAACCCAGAATGACTCTCTAATGTGACAGTGCACGGACGCTATTAGTGACCACTCCCCAGGCTCGTGTAACTGGTCAAACAAATTCCTCAAGCCACCACCCGCTTCACCTTTAGTAAGGTACTAAAGCATGGGCATCTTCAGTCCCTGAAACATGATCTTGCCAACACCAACTGGTCACTAATTGACAGTGCTACTGATGTCAACTCTGCCCTGGACTATTTTATAAAACAGTTCACGCAAGTCTGTGACATGCATCGCCCCACAAAAGGTCAAGACAGGGGATCAGTTAACCCATGGTTATCATCTAACCTCTTTAGCAAACTGAAGAAGTGCGATCACCATGGCACCTTGCCAGGAGTCAGGTAAACCCTCAGTCATACTAGTGTCAAGCAAAGCCAGAAATGCCTGCAGCTGGTCAATATGCCAGGCTAAATCAAAAACACCACAGAGGTAACACTGCCACCTGGGGTGACAGAAAAACTTTTGGACCAACTTGAAGGAAGTCCTAGGGAAGGATGTGAAATTGACACCAAACCTAATCAATTTACAGGAACCCCTACCCAGGACCCACTTACTTTAGCCAATGCCTTCAATGAAGCGTTCTCAGACCTCTCAGGACACTGCCCCCAGACTACTTCAAGGACCCTCCTTACTCCAACACCTCTACTACCGATGCCCACCTTCAGTCTGCCTCCTTTTTACTTCAGAAACCTACCCCCTCATTAGTCAGAAAATACCTCCTCAAAGTGCTTGGGAAATTGCGACAAAGTGCAGACACACTGGACCTCAAACTTGTTGCCCTCACTGTTGAAGAAGTTCTCCTTCCCATAACAAGATCCTGAACATGTCACTCTGCCACTCACGGTTCTCACAGCTGTGGAAATCAGCCATCATGACTCCTGCATACAAAAATGGGGATAGGGCATCGCTGTCAAATTACCGGCCCATCTCTATTCTACCACCGGTCTCCAAGCGCTAGAACACATAGTGGCTGACCAGCTGGTTGAATACCTTGTAAAATACTCAATCCAGTGTCTGGAACAGCATGGCTTCCATAAAGGCCATAGTACCTCCACGGCACTACTTGAACTCGCTGTTGTTGTTCCTTTTCACACCACATATTTACCAATGGGCCAGAGCGCTGCATTCCTTTCTCCTTTACCATTTCAGTTTGCCTGCTTTTCTCCCTTTGATGTAGAATTGTGACCTTCAACTGTTTGAAGTCCCTTAGTAAGAGAAGATTAACTTGATTTCAACTGCATCTACCCACTGATAGCCTAAACAAATATGTTGTCTTCTTAATGGTACAGTATGTTTTCCTCCAAATGCCTTAAGTTGCGGTAGGTTGGGATAGTGGGCCAAAGGCAGATTAGATGGGTCGTAAGGTCATTTTCTGCCGTCACCTTCTATGATTCTATGATATAAAGCTTGTTATATGAACTCAGAGCTTAAAGTGTTTTTGGACTACTGACAGGACTAAGCTGATGAAGTTATATAAGTGCTGTAAACAAATGCATTAAACATTAAAAGTAGCATGTTACAGAGAGCAGATAGTATAATGACAACCTCTTTCGTAGAACTAAAGCAGGGTCTGCAAAATATGATAATACAATTAAAACAACTTCTCTTTCCTATTCATAGCATTCTTTTTTATTACATTTTTTTCAGTTATCCCTCTCAGTTTTCTTTTCATGTGAGTGTGTTAGGGGTGGGGGTGGGTGGGGGAATCAGGCAAATAAAGAATCACAATACATTTTGGGCAGGGTTGAACTATCTAAAACACTGCAGTGAACTGTGACTGCCAAAATGAGATATTTTTTAAACTTTCTTTATTCTCCTTACTCACTGGCCTCTAGATCTGTCTCCAGTGAGGTCACTCAGAACTGTCTTATCCCACCCTGCCTGAGGTCCTCCTGGGTCTGGTCTTCTGCTTCCCAGGAACTCCCTCCAGCTGCTCCGACTACCCTAGCTCTGAATCACTGCGGTGGGACTGCCATACTCGGCACTCTATCTACAATCTAAAAGAGCAGCTGGGAGTGCACGAGAGACAGAGACCAGCCAGGATGGACCGCAGTGCAGTGAGGCAGTCCACTGGCCCACCTTCACCTATCCGGGTGCCAGGGTGTTTCCATGTTTTCAGTTGCCCCTGAGGATGCAAACATGCAATGATGCCCTGCACATAATGGGCACATTCCCACTCTCATGCGTAAGGTAGCCACTGGCACCCCATCCCGGAAGGCACGCTGCAGGTTGTGCCCGCGCAGTCTCCTGGGGAGCCACTAGTACTGCGGTGGGCACACACACCACCCACCCCAGGAAAGGAGGGCAGTCCTCTGGACAGTCAGTCTCTCCTGCCCCCTGCCCGACTAGCAGTCCAAGCTCATTCCCAAACCCAGGTTGCCGTGTGGCAGGAGGCATGATGTCCAGTGCCTCAACCCTCAGCGCCATCGGGCTGGCGCGAAATGAGATTTGAAGGCAAGTCAAATAAAGATCACAACCTCAGTAAACTGATTTAGAAGGCAGAGGGAAAAAACAGTGACAAGTCTTCAACAGCAAGATAGAATATCAGGTATGTCTAATAGGGATGAAGAGCTCATGGGCGCTCACCCCGCTCATACAAAGCGCCTGCTCCCAGCCCATAACGAATATGCTACCAGTAGTATGACCAGGAATGCACTATCTGTGCCTTTCCATTAAATAAACAAGCCAGGCACAATGCTCCTTTACCAACAGAGCAGCTCTCTGGTTAAATGGGCAGCCTGAATCTCACTGAATTGGCCAAGTTCAAAAAGGAACTAAGAAATGTTTTACACTCAAGTTCAAGTATGACTGCCTCCTCTGATGAAACTGAATGTCTGTTCAATTACTTGATACTTTGTAGTATAGCTACCTTGTCAGCATTAACTAATTCAATGATCACTGTTTGTTCTATTTGATTTGTCTACTGTTGCACCTCTGTAATTTTCTGTGATGAGGCTCCTTGAAGCCACCTTCTGTACCCTGCCTGATTATACTTTGTAACTACCTATTGTGATGAGGAACCTTTGTAAATGAGCTCCTGGGCTCAATGGTGTATTTCTGAATGTATGAATAAATAAATAAACCAGAGGATAGCTGTGGGCATTAGAGGAAGTGAGCCTTAAAGAAATAGGAGGAGCTTGCGGAAGACAGAAATGTCAATCAGAGCGGACAGTCACAATAATCTGAAGCAAACTGTTAGGATCTGACCTCAGTTCACTTAGATCAATAGCAAAAAGTGAGAGGGAAGAGGGATGATTCTTCATGGTGCCTCGGTGTATTGCCCCTCTGTCTGTAAACATCAAGCAAAACTGTGTGTTGTTGCCTGCGAAGCGGCATACTAGTTGGCAGGCTGCAGCGGGATAGTGCTGGCAGCTACTCCCTCTCACACCATGAGCTCTATCTTCTTCATCCTCTGAAGCCCCTTTGCCCTCCACCAGCATGTCCTTCCCACATCTGGTTATTACAGCTGAAGAAAAGCAGAGGTGCCCTGCATTTGATTGAGCTGGTGGTGGTGGGGACTCAGTTGGTTAAATGGAGCTCGGTGCAGCAAGAGCTGGTGGAAGTTTAGGGCATCACTTTGTACCGCTTAAGTGGCACCGAACCTCTGCAGTCATCCAAGTGGTGAGGTGAAAGGTGAGGCCAATCAGGCAAGCAGAGGCTCTGTCTGGAGATCACACCATGACCAAGCAGAGACAGTGGTTCTTAAACCGACAGGACACTACCACTGATGCTGCAGGAAATGAGTTAGCAATAATGTCCAAACAGCCAGTAATTTCTTGGGTATTAATGACTGGTCAGGGGAAGGGCCGAGGGCCACCCCCAACCATCTGGTGGTTTATCTCCAGGAAATGACCAGCCGTGAGGTCATCATTTCAATTATAAGTCTAATTGCAATAATGAGACTTTTTATAGGTTTTGTATTTATTTATTTAGTGGCAGTGCACACTGAGACTTCTGCATGGTGAGACTGTCTCAGCGATGGTTATGTGCTGGTGCCTCGGGCAGTGGTGAGTGTTGGCACGTTGGGTGGTGGTGAGGTACATAGAAGGATTACTATAGTAATTACTGCGTTTAATGCAGGACTGTTTACTTTTTATTTATTAGTACTTTGAAACTTTCAAGTAGGCATATCTGAGAGCATTCACCGATTGAACAGCTGTTTTGTGTTTGTGCATTTCAGCAGTGACCGACTGCTCCATGGTTGCTGCATGGCCGCTGGCGTTCACCTTAGTGGGAACATAGGGTGCCACAGCAGGCTGATCATGACAGATCTGCTGTGCTTACTGGGCAGCGTAGATCAAAGGAAAGAGATGACCTACTGTATGAATGGGTCCACTCTCTCCTTGAAATACACAAAGTTTCTGTCCAGCAAGCCAGAACAGTGTCATGATCAACCTGGCTGATGATTAGTGTAAGACTGAGGAGTCCCTTGTACACCATTCTGCATTGGACTGACAGTGTCACCCCCTCAAAAGCCACTCTCCTAACAAAATGTTCACAGTGCATGTGCACACTGTGAACATAAAAGAAAACTCATGTTCTGTGCCCTGTATGAGGAATGGACAAGGTAGTAGAGGCACTATTATTAAAAAACAAAAGTCATCAAGGGTATCACCTGCTGAGGCACTGAAAGGATGGCTACATATGCTTTCAATGTTCCACTATCCCAGCAATTATCTCATGACAATAAGAGCAGTGATAGCAACTTTGTGGCCAGTGGGCTTGAGTCTGAGTCATCTGATTCTTATTCTGATGCGTAGGAGACTAAAGTCCCAACAGAAGCTCTGGAGATGGGCCATCAAGGGAGGCCAACACAAAATGGAGATGACAAAGAGGATACTGTCTCACCTGCTGACACCATTATTCAATGAGGTGGAAGTTGTCCCTGATGATAATTTATTTATTTCATTTTGTTTACTGGGTAAGGTACACTAGACAAATAAATGCCTATTTTCAGGTACCACCTGGTAGAGTACAAAAGGCAACAATGTCATGAAAAGAATATGTAATACATAACACAGATAACCAGTAACAGCTAATTAATGATACAAAAATTAAATCATGGTACAAGCATGGATGTATGCACAGGGATATATATATACAGCCAATTGGAATAAACAGGATATAGAACCATTTATAAAGGTAAACGTACCATTTCACATTGGAAGTAAAACCGGGATCAGAGTCCAGGTCAAGGGACATTAACAAGGAACAATAAAACCTGGGATCTAGCCACTGTTATTGCTAGCCAACAGCTACCAATGCATGGAGCTCAAACTAAGAAGGCCACTTCTTGGGTATGGAACCACTAATATATTGACTCCAAAAATGCTTGTCATGCAAGATGCACACTCGCTAAAACCAGTGTCAACGGGAGGAGAGAGAAAATCACCTTGGCACATCCACTTGAATAAGAAACTTAAAGAGAATGCACCCAATTGCATGCAGCCTAAACAGAGACAATGACGGCATTAAAAAAAGGTCCATCCAGCCAATCGGATGTCAGTGTCTGATGAGACAGAGGATGAGGCAGGTGACAGTGAGCTAGAACGTGTTTCTTTGTTATCCAAATGTGGTAGCATCAACTATTTTCAACTCCATTTAACCAAAAAAAAAGCAAACAACATGATCTTTCATCTCTGTCACCATCACCTTCTGGTACCTTCACATCTGACAGGTCTCTTGATTACCTCCTCTATATTGCAGTCGCAACAGACCATGCCCCAAACCAAAAGAGTTAACCATGCAAGGATAATTTCAAATGGTATGTAAATATGATCACGACCATTCAGTTGCCCAGAAATTAAACAAGGCAATAGCACAAATTATACCTCTTGACCTACATCACTTCTCTTTTGTCGAATCTGTTGGCGTTAAACAAGTAATGCAGACTGCAGTTACACAATATCAAAAACCATCTGAAAAATATTTTGCCACCAAGGCAGTACCAAATGTCTACTGTGAATGGTTTGAAAAGTGGCGGGCCTTGAAACTCACAGCTGTGCCACAAATACATATTACAACTGATATGTGGACTAGCAGCAAACTTTAGACTACAGTACATGACAGTCACTGGTCAGTGGGCATCCTTTCACAATTCCTTTGCCTCACCCTCTGTCTCAAACACTATTGCACTAAGATTTGAGAAGCAGGCTGCCTTGTGTATTACTAGTTTTGAATGTTGAAAGATCACTCCGCAGTGAACCCCTTGCAGGAATTAGGATGGTATGCTGAATGGCTTACTGCTCATAGCCTGTCTCCAGGGTTTTGGTATCTGATAATGAGACACTAACATCATAAATGCTGAAGGACTGAGGATATGTGCATATACCTTGCTTTGCTTATACCCTCAGTCTTATAGTGCGTGATTTTCGTAAAGATGACAGAAGCGTTCAGCAATATGTGGACATTTAGTTACTCTGCTAAAGCATGTAAAATAGTGCAGCAGCTGCAACAGGACAATAATCTTTCATAATAACAGCTAACTCAGGAGGTGGTCACTGGGTGGAATTTCACCTTCTACATGGTACAATGGCTTCTTATGCAGCATAAAGCAGTGCATCAGTGCACTATAGCTCACTCAATAGTCAAAGAGGATGTGTCCTCAGTTCAAGCAAGTGGACCCTGATGGCACAGCTGTGACACATTATTCAGCCATTTGAGGAAGCCACTTGGCAAATTAGTGCAGAGAATGCCCATCTGAGTCACGTGATACCCATGATATTCCTTCTTAGGATGAAGATAGAAAAGCAACACTTCTTGAGGAAGGTAGTGCTGTCTTGCTGGAGGTATTTTGAGACTGTCTGCTGGTACAGTTGGTTAAGGAGCCCAGCAGGCAGACCACAATTCTCAATGTGGTGCTCACAAACACTATGGCGGTAGGAGCTGTGGGAGTAGGGGAGCCATTGAGGAACAGTGACCATAACTCCATTTTATTCAAACTGACCTCTCAGGTCTGGTAAATCGCAACTCAAAGCTGAAGTTCTTGGCTCGATTTTCTGAACCCCATTAGATCGGCACACCTTACCGACACCCGACTGTGACAAACTCGGGTGTGACAGGACCCTGCACCTGATTTTGTAAAATCGAGTCCGCACCAAACTCCCGAGTTGGCTGCAAGTTGTCCTGTGCACTGAACAACTGGCACACAGGCACAGGCAGGGAATGCTGCAGACTGCAGAAGTTTTGGGTAGCATTGGTGGCCATGGAAGGACCCACTGGCTGTGCAGCAGTTGGCTGGCAGGGTCTGTGGAGGGCAGGCTGGGGTGGGTGGGGGTGGTGACAGACCCTGGAACTGGCACTGGCATCGCACCCTCTGTGCGCACAGTAGGGAGGCGGGTGATACTGTGACTTACGGTGGGGAGGCCTGAAATTAACCAGCCACGGCCCCACCACTACCAGGACACTTGGCCGGGTGCAGGAGGGCATCAGATGTCCCCGGCAGTGGCGTGCAACAGGTGGCAAGAACCACCTCTAACCATCACAGGGCACTCAGAGTGGCATATGGGCCAGTAGACCAGCTCCCAGCTGGTCTATCTCTGGTAGCCCATGCGCCTGTTGCCAGGGTTTGTAGAATTCCAATTAAGGGAATATTCCAGCACTGCCCTGGTGCAAACTCCCTCTGCCTTGAAACACTGGTGCATCCATCACAAAGGATGTAGCAAGTCCAGACAGAGCAGGTGGCCCCAGTTGCCACTGGGGGTCTGAAAATTATTACTAGCACAAGGTGTGATGCAGAGAGCCCCTTGTGCCATTTCTACTTGACACAAACCCCATAGATAGGTAGATATGAACATATGAACATATGACTATGCCAGCAGCAACAGTCACCCGGTCTAGTTAAGTCTGCTCAAGTGTGCAGCTAGCACCCCTAGTTTGCAGCTGCCCCACCCCCTTATTTATATAGCACCCTTCTCTTGGGATTTGGAGTGCTTTACAAAACAATTTCAAAACACAATAAAACAAGTAACCATACATAAATCTGATACAGAGCAAGGCAGCAAAATACAGAAAACCATTTAACATATAGCACAATAATTAAAAACCATCAAATGTCTGGTGAAATTAAAGGTTTCTAATCATTTTTAAAGGATTCCATGGAGGTGCCTCCCGAAGTTGCTGAGGAGAGATTTCCAAAGGGTGGTGCGGCCACTGGAAAGGCTCGATCACTGAAGTTCCTAAGCCTCACCCTAGGAACACTGAGGAGGTGACCCTTGGTGGAATGGAGATTCCAAGATGGGCAGTGAGGCACGAGGAGATCTTGCAGATAGACTGGTCCCTGACCATGCAGGGCCTTATAGGTCAGTAAACCTACCTTGAAGATAATCCTCCATCTGACTGGCAGCCAGTGCAGTCTACGGAGAACTGCGTAATGTGATCTTATCTTCATACACCCAACAATAGTAGAGCAGCCGCATTCTGCACTAGCTGCAGCCATTGGAGTTACCTCCAGAAAACCCCAGGTAAAGGCGTTGCAGTAGTCCAGTCTAGATGTAACACAAGCGTGTACCAGCGAGGTCAGGTCCTCAGGTGGTAGAAGGTGTCGGATCCGGGCAATATTTCCAGGTGATAAAATCCTCCTAATGATGGCTGACAGCTGAGTATTAAATGTTAGGCTGTCATCAAGGATTATGCAGATCCTTGACCTCAGCGGATGGTGCCAGAGTTACCCCCAGAACAAGACTGGGGATCACATCCCACCACGATGGGACACAGTGGGAGCTTGCACCATTCCAATCCTTTGAAAATCAAGCCCCTTGATTTTAGAAGGGCAGACTTCAGTAGGCTGAAGGAGCTGGTCAGGGATAAGTTAGTAGGAGTGGACAACATAGATGGGGTGGAAGACAGAGGGTGTGGTAAAACAATTCCACCAGTGGAATTTCTATGAAAGTCAGACTTTCACTTCCACGATAGTTTGGAAATCATTTTGGCAACTTTTGTGGATATTCGCTAAAACGCGGAATAAATGTACAAACAGGGGTTAATGTATTAGGCTGGGAAAAAAAATTCTGCAAAACTGATCACTGTCAGTGGTCAGCTCTGCATGCCTTCCTTCCCACAGTTTAATACATTAATCCCTTCCCACCAATCACTGCCTGCTGCACCCCTGCCAATCGCCAGACCTATGTAAAAATGTGTTCCCCACCCGCTGATTGCTGACCCCATGTAAAAAAAAATATCTGCGTCTAGTGGCCCCCACCGCCGATCACCGGCAACATATAAAGAAAATACCTGGTGTCTAATGGTCCCCCACTGATCGCTGGCCCCATATAAAAGAAAATACCTGGGGTCAAGTGGTCCCCTCCCTCCTGCAGTGATCACCAACCCCAAGTAATAAAATCCCTAGTGTATTGTGGTCCCCGCCACCTGCCAATTGTGGGCCCAATGTAAAAATAAAATACCGGGCTGGTACTCCCCCCACCCCGCACTCCCTCCATCCCAACCGGAGCAGGCCACCAGCACAGCCCTCCTCTCTCCTTGTGGCTGGCCTCCCACTGAGCTGTCAATGAATGAGGACATGCTTGTACAAGTTCCTGCTTGACAGCTCTTGCTCACTGATAAGCATTAGTAACTCTATGGGGCAGCAGGCAAGAGTGGAGGGCTGTTCCGTGGATGACATGGGGTCAGGAAGGGCGCAGCGGTGTGGTGGTGGGGGACTACCTGCCTGGGTGGAGGGGGTTGGGGGGTCCATTAGACACTGGGAATGAAGGAAATATTTTAGTAAGGGGGTCAGGGGTGGAGGGGGGTCCATTAGACACCAGGGGGAAAAATGTATTTATTTTTTTACATTGGCCCGTAATTGGCGGGTGTGGGGGTGACTACTAGACACCAGGGATTTTACTACTTGGGGCCAGTGATCGGTGGGTGGGCATGGACCACTAGACCCCAGGGGATGGGATTGTTTTCTATATGGGGCCTGTGATCGGCAGTTGGGGGACAACTAGACACCTGGTATTTTTTCACTTGGGGGGTGGTGATTGGCAGGTGGGTTGTTTTGGAGTCTGATGATGGCCAGCTTGCAAAGCCATTAGACACCAGGGATTTGTTTACATGGGGCTGGCGATCGGCAGTTCAGGTGGCCACTAGACACCAGGGGAGGACAATTTACAGGGGCTGGTGATCAGTGGGAGGGCTGTATTATGAAATAATACATTAAACTGCTGATGAAATAAATTCCACAGTTTAATGTATTATTCTGCAGTTCAAAAAAAAGCCAGCAGAACAGGGCAAAAATCTGTGAAACATGTTTGGAAGATTACAATCTAGCCAATGGTGGTAGTGTGGAAAATGTAATGAAATTTCTGAAAATTTAGTGAAAGTTCCACGAAGAGGAATTTCAACTTTCACACACCCTAGTAGAAGAAAGATGAGGGCAATTAAGTGGGCCATTCTTGGGGCATCTAAGGTATGCATGAGAACATTAACCAAAAAGAACAGGTTCAAGAGACCATGGTTCTCAGCAAGGGTCATGGAAGCTGTGACGGCCAAGAAAATGGCCTTCAAAAAATTTAAAGCAAAACAGGGGATAAACAATGGGAGGAATATTTGCTGAAAATTTCAGAGGCAAAGAGGGCAGCTAGGAGGCAAAAGCAGACACAGAACTGCATGTTGCAGAGGAGGTCAAGAGTTGAGAAAAATAGTTCTTCATGTATCTTAGTGAAAAAGGATGAAAGGAGGCCGGGGGGACTGTGAGACAACAGAGGGGATAGGGTGATTGAGGAGGGCGTTCAAAGGCCACTGTCCTATGATTACTTTGCTCAGTTTTCACTAGGGAGGGTAGTAGGCCCTTGCCAGAGAGTGGCATCAAAGTGGCCAATAAGAAAGCCCTGGAGATAAGGCAACCAACATTTACTACCAAAAGCGTCCTGAGAGGGCTTGCAGCCCTAAAGATTGATAAGTCCCCAGGACCAGATGGTTTGCATCTGAGGATACTCAG
Source organism: Neoceratodus forsteri (assembly GCA_016271365.2). Taxonomy (NCBI): domain Eukaryota; kingdom Metazoa; phylum Chordata; order Ceratodontiformes; family Ceratodontidae; genus Neoceratodus; species Neoceratodus forsteri. Next base: position 85,520,933 of record CM028132.1, on the reverse strand, counting down.
GAACTTGCCAACAGAACTGTGAGGGCTATTCAACAGCTCTCTAAGGACAGGGTCATTCCAAAGGAATGGAGGGTGGCAGAAATAGTTCCACTTCATGGGCGGGAACAAACAGGAACTACAAACCTGTCAGTCTTACCGCTATTGTAGGAATATTGATGGAGTCACTGGTCAAAGAGGATCTTGTGGACTACGTGGAGAGCAACAGTCTCCAGGACACTAAGCAGCACAGATTTGTGGCAGGGAGGTCATGTCAGACTAATCTGATAGTTTTCTTTGGATAATGAGGGACTTGGATAAGGGCCACACTGTGGATTGCTCTATTTTGACTTCAGAGCTTTCGACTTAGTAACCCCATTGACACTTGCTAAAGAAGATGGAGGATCTGGGTGTGGCTAGGTCATAGTAAACTGGATAAGTAACTGGCTAAAGGGGAGGCAGCAGAGTGTAGTGGTCAATGAGGTTAAATCAGAAGTGAGGGAGGTTAAAAGAAGGGTTCCACAGGGATCTTTCCTGGGTCCAGTCCTCTTCATTATCCTCTGCGACACTGAAGAAGGAATCCGGGGCAGGCTGTGTCTTTTGCAGATAACACTAAGCTCTGTGGGAGGATGGATAGTGATGATGGAATAAAGGACATACAGAGAGACTTGCAAAATCTGGAGGGTGGTCAAGGGTTTGGCAGTTGAAATTCAATGCAAAAAAGTGCAAGGTGGTGCACCTATGGAACAAGAACCCCAGGAAGGGTACTGGATGGAGTGGTAAGACTCAGTACTACGACTGAGGAACATGACCTTGGAGTTCTCATCAGCGACTCCCTAAAGCAATCAAGTCAGTGCAATAAGGCTTATAGCAAGGCAAATAAGATGCTTGGGTGTATTTGGAGGCATTGATAGCAGAAACAGAGAAGCAATACTCCCCTGTACTAGATCCTTGGTGAGGCCATACCCGGAGTACTGCACCCAGTTCTGGGGTTGTCACCTCAGGAAGGACAGGGATAAGCTCAGACAGTGCAGTGAAGGGTAACAAAATGATACAGGGCCAGCAAGGCATGTCCTATGAGGAGCGCCTCAAGGCTTTCAACATGTGCTCACTGGAGATCAGAAGGGAGAGGGAGATATGATGGAGACCTTCAAATTCCTAAAGGAGTTAACAGGAGTGAACTGTGCGAACTAGTTAACCTGAATACTAGCTTGCAGCCACGTGCTCATAAGGGGAAGATTACAGGAGGGAGGTTCAGGGGAAAATGAGGAAATATTGTTTTACAGAAAGGGTGGAGGAGCTGTGGAGCAGGCTGTCAGCGAGGTGGTGGGTGAAAAAACCATTAGTTTTAAGCATGGCTGGGACAAAATGAAAGGTATAGTGGTTGCTCAGGGCATCAGAATTGGGAGGAGACTGAGGGGGTAGGGAGAGCTAGGACCCTGGAGGAACAATAATTCCAGGACTAAATAAGAAACTTGAGCAGACTGGATGGCCCTTTGGTGTATTCTTCTGGCGCCAATGTTTCTGTGTTTCTCTTGTTGAAAAGCTAGTTACGGTATATACCTGGAAGTGGACCCCAGAATATCAATGAAGTTAGAATCAGAACATTGGCCATAATGTTCGACCCTCAACTTAAGACTAGCTTGAAATCCTTTCTCCCTCTGGCCTCACAGACATCAGTAGGTATGAAGTCCCACCCATTGAAAAAGTAGCAGATGAAATGATGGATAATATTTCAATTTCACAACAGTTGAGCATGTGTCCTATCAAATGACACTCCCAGCAGGAGAAACATCCAAAGGAAAAGATGAAAATGGTGACATTTGGGAAGGGCTACATGATATTGATAAAGACAGTGGTTCTTCTTGTGTTGGGCAGGTCATATTGCCACCACTGTGGCTGAAGATGATCTAAAAGACCCTAGGAAACTCAACATATGGGATAACCCTTTGAAATATTGGCAAAGTCAGAGAAGAATCTGTCCTGCATTGACAGAGTTGCCATTTATGCTTAAGTTGCCCTCAACCAGTGTCTACTCTAACAGAATCATGGGTAGCGTTACTCTGGATTTGAGCTACCATTTGTTGCCTAAACATATGCAGCATTTGATATTCATTAAGGCAGTAGTGCAATGAAAAATTATGTTCCAAAAAGCTAGTTTCAACTACAGTTAAGAAAAATATTAGCATACCTGTCAAATGTACATGTTTAGGTACCTCCTATTCTATGTACCATGAAACTTTTTTATTTTTTCTGTCCTATCCTTTGCAAGGTTTACAGTGTTATTTGCATGTAAAATTTGTCGGCCATCTTTTTCTTGATAAAAACAAAATTAAAACATTTTACAAAATACTCAAATTTTGGTGGAATTAGAAAATTGTACCACCAAATTAAACTGGAGATGCCTGGAATCTTTTCTAGTGAACATTTTGTGCATTTGCATTGCATTGCTGCTTTAAAGTAAACCTTGGTGTCGTCTTTCCTGGCTCCACTGGCTCTCTACAAGTCATTTTGGTATTGGAGATGACGAGTCAACGCACTGATTAATTAGCAATTGTGTCGGTGAGGGGTTATCCTGCTGATGGATGTAAGGCCAGCGAGGGCAAAGAAAACAAAATTATAATAAGAAAATGCAAAACGAAAGAAGAAACCATGTGCTTTGTTAAATGGTGACTAAGAATAAAGTGATTTAGTCTTGTCTGTGCAAAAAAGAAAAAGAAAATAAATAAAATCAAATATTACGGTATGTGTATGTGTGGGTGTGGGTGGGGGCTAATCGGCTTCGCAGAAATGCAAGGTGTGAAATGAAACATCATGGGAGACTCCAACACTGAAAAAGAAACACAACAGCCAGCTTTAACTCAGTGCCAGTGAAAAATGTGGTCTAATATAAAAGGAAAGAAAGCAAAGAAGTGCACAGTGCCCACTGCTCCACGCCCACTAGGTTCCTTAAAAATGTCTTAATTTGTTTGCTTTGCCACATTTTCTATTGGCCCTAATTTTCAGCTGGCCACATCAGTGAGTGAGTGTGTGAGTGTCTGTGTGTGTGTGTGTGTTGGGGGGGTCCAGTAAACCATGTTTCATTCCACACCCTACTTTTTGGTTTTTGCTTTGCAGGTTGGTCATGGTGAGACTCAGAAGAACAACTTTATAAACAGCAGGATGCAATGTGTCTCACACTGTAAACTCTGTATTGTTATTCCACTGTCCCTTTACATTCGGTGGCATTTTCTCCAGAAAATGTATTTTTCCACCACTTATCAATACAGACCCGGACCAGACATATCCAAATCCTTTGCAAAATCAAATTCAAACTTATCTTGGATTTTGTAAATCCAAGCCAAACCCGTATCCACTCCAACTTTGCCCATCCCTAATTTATACACCTTACGACTCTGTATCATGCCCCCCATTGCCTGGCCTCCAGTGAGTACATGTTCAGGCAATTCATGCATTCCTCATATGATCTGCCTTGTGGCCTCATGCCCCTTGTCATTAAATTTTGTTTATGTATTTAGTCACTTTTTGTTGACCAGGTGGCACCTGAAAGCAGCAGCACCAGCACAGAAAGTAACCTGGGAATATGAATTCCAGTATTTTCACCAGTTTGCACCTCACTTGACACACACTACAGGATGCTTATCAGCATACATGACCCTCAGTGCATGTAGTAACACCATAGAGGAAAGTAAAGCTCCCTTATAGTATAATGGTTAAAGGCACAGAGCTGTAAACTTGGAGACCTGGGTTTGAATCCCACAGCCTCCACTTGCATACTGTGTGACCCTGAGCAAGCCACTTAACTTGCTTGTGCCCCAGGCTGCACCTGGAAACAAGCTTCAGCTTGCTGTGCCTTCCTGGTTAAACTATTTCCTTTCCTTGACACACTACAGTGGTCGTGAAAGGTGCCCCACTCCCCTTGCAGAGTGCGCTACTGCTTCTGACAAGCCAATCCCACCGCTCATTGTGTGTGCATTCATTACAAATGCTTTGCATCACTACACATTTAATCCACACACAGTGATGTAACACAAATACCCTTAGCCAGCAGCCCACTGCATTACCCATCACACTATTTGCCAACTAGTAATTACTGGCATCTTTCCTTCAGCTGGTTCACATGTTGTTTGTCACATGAAGATTCCATTAATCAAATACATTATGAACAGGGAGCTAGACCAGGGTTCTGCACTAATTGGTAGATGAAAAGTATTGCAGGCAGCAAGACAAACTATTTTTTGTTCCAGTCAGATGACTCACACTCCTAATGAGGCCCCTGACAAGGCACTAACAACCTAGATTCCCTGCTATTTCATGACTGTTCACCACCCCGACCACACAGACATGCTAAATGAGGGATCATAGCATTCAAACTACTCTGTATGCTGCTTGAGCAAAATAAAGATTTCAACCCATTCACTGGGGCCATCACAGTGCCTGTTAGTAGGCGAAGCATTCACATAGTACATCCCGTGCTTGCCATTTACATAGCACAGCACTATAACGACAGTATATTGCACCACAGGCCTATTTAGAATAACAATTGAGAAATCCACTAAAATGTTCAAAGGGTTATATAAATGCACCTTGGGAGACATTCAAAACAAAGAATTGCTTGGCAGTGGATGTTAATATGCATTGCCTCCCATACCTGTCAACCACTCAGCATTAAAATTCATAACGCTGGCCTTCAAAATCCAGAGCAAATGTCCAGAATGTGTAGCACTTTCTTATTTTAAAGAATACTATGTTTATGAATAGTGGGTCCCACACGCTTAGTGCTCAGAATGTTTCTATTAATTTAATTCAATGTTTTAATAGTTTATGTGTCCAGAAATAGCTGTAACATTATGAAGAACATCAATAAACCTTTGCAGAGCAAGAGTAAGTTTGAGTGTAAAAATCATAGCACTATGCAAAATTCATAGCAGCACACACACACCCCAAACACACATTGGGGATACAAAACACTGTAGAAGGCAGGCTGCTTAGGTTATTGTTGAGGGTTTTAAAGCATTTTTTCAACTTTCACAATAAAACATCCAAGAAATGGATGCCTCATATACCCAGACCATATTGCTGGGAGACAAATAACCCTCCTTTCCGATACATAGATGCCTAAGAAGCGGACTGCCTAGCAAATCAGATTGGTGCATCAGAAGCAAACGTCACAGTAAATGTCAAATAGAGCAACATAACATGGAAGTCCCAGTTAAAGACATGGCTGTATCATAATAGGACAAATAGAATTAGAAAGTTATTTAAAAACCTAAGCACAGACAGGCTCTACCCAACCCATGTCATAACGTAGGAGTTGTTGGCATCACCATTCAAATGTCACAGTACACTGTCACCAAATATGTTTACCAAAATATGCATGATTGATGAAGCAAGAAAAAATAAATTTAGCCATCACTGTATTAACCACTGTATGAGTGTTATGTACAAACAAACCAGCAAATACTATATGTTTGATACACAAGTCTTTGTTGAGCCAGCTAATACTATGCAATATGTAACTGAGCCCTTGCTTTAAAACATGCCTCTGTATTGCAGCTGAATACGAAATAATACTTTTCATATCTTTGATGCAACATATCTGTGTCACATGTTAAGTAGTAACATTGAATTTAAACCTAATTTCGTCTTCAGTAGATGCCTTCCAGTCATTCGAGCCTGGCTAGCCATATGCTGGTTTGTATAAAATCCACACTGGACAGAAATTGCCCAGAAAAAACAAAACCTTTCCTCATCTTGTGTACTTCTGAAAGCCACGCTGCCTGAACTCCTCATAAGACAGACACTATAGCACACTGTTGACATCTGCTGCATAAATATGATTTGAATTTCAAATTTAATAAGTGAGGGAGCTTTTTAATCACACTCGCTTTCATTTGTTGGATTTTTAGGGCTGCAGTGGGCATAGGCCTGCAGACCTCTTACTATGAGAAAAGGACTCAGCGCATTCCTTCCGACTGAACAACATGTTGGCGGCACCACAGTCACCTTTTGCATCCATGAAGCACTCTGCTTGTTGTCTCTGTTGAAGTAGCACTGCATTATTTTACTCTGTCGGCAGTCATGGCAGAACACGGCACACTCCACCATGTCCAAGATGGTCAAACAATATTGTGGATGCACGACTACATGAAGCATGCATAATACAGTGGCGCCATCTTGGACACAGCAGAGTGTGCTATGTTCCACTTTGACTGACAATTGTTTTCCTTTAAATTAAAGATATCTCCCCATTTGACCCTCCCTCATCACTCCTCCCAAACATAAGAGTGACACTTCAATCCCCACTGTAGTGATCAGGACTCCACTGTGCATTTTTTTAATATCCCTCCACCTGACCCTTCTTCTCAGCACCCAGCACCTCACTACCCCAGAAACATATCAGTGACACTAGGTGTGTCCAAGCCCCAGTGTCACCATCATGAACCTTATGTCTTTCTTTTTCTGATGCCCCCTCCGTCCACTACTGCGCATACACAGTTATTTCTGTGTTTTGTTCATGTATTTTCCTCCCACCCACTTGACCTCCCTCTCAGCACCCACCACCCCCCCAGAAACATAACACTGACACCTGGAGGTGCCCAACCCCAGTGTCATGATTGGGAATCTTTGGTCTATTTTTTTTCTTTCTTAAACCTGAAAGAAAAACCACCAATCAATGTCTTTTGCAGCTGTTAGTGACCCTCACCCACCCTCCCACTCAGCACCTCAAGCCCTTGCTTATCCACCAGGGGTCCTGTGCCATAGTCTTCTGTGGATTGCAGATACCTCTTCACTCTTCAAAGTTGGACACGCAAACTGAGAAAACAAGTATGTGGTTCAATGTATTTCAATGGAGTTGGAACTTAGTGCCATAACATGGCCATTTTGTGTATTGTTACCCCAAATTGCAACATACCTTCACTGGGACCTCATCTCATGAACAATTGCACTGTCATTAGACAGATCTGTCCCAAAAGGTGATTTTGTAATCCCGAGTAAAGTCACTTTTCAGACAGGAGCTGAAAATTTTCTCAGCCCCTGTTCATGAGGTGGGGTCATAAGAAGGCTAAGTTGAAAATTTGGTGCAAAATATTTAAAAACAATCAAGTAATGAGCCTATGTTGACTTCTGTGAACCGAATGGAGGCTCATAACTTGGTAGTTTCAATATTTTTATCCAAATTTACAACATAGCCATAACTTTACCACACCTCATGAATATGACAGCTGTCATTTTTCAAATCCTGGCCAAAATGTTTGTTCACATCCAGAAAGGTGATTTCATGGTCCCGCACAAAGTCACCTTTAGGCCAGGAGTTGAAAATGTTCTCTGCCCTTCTTCATGAGGCAGGGTCATAACAAGGCTATATTGAAAATTAGGTAAAATATTACAAAACAACAAATTTCTGAGCCTATGTTACATTTTGCTAATGCAGGCTCATAACTTTAGTAATTTCCAATTGTTTTACCCCACATTCCTCGGATGCAGCCCTATCTGCTCTGGCCAGAGTTTGTTTATTGAATAGGTCTGTTAACTGTTTTGGTCATTACCAGACAGCAAGAAGAATTCAAAAAGCTAGAAACAAATGCACCATCGAGAGAGCAGACTGGCTAAATCAGAGCAGTGGGAAATGGAACAGATTTTGGCAAAATGTTTTAGAACTCCTGGGCAAAGGTGAAAAAGCCCTTGAGAATGGCCATGGTTGACAGAAACGAGGTGCTTGACCCTTGCAAGACTGCAAGTAGATTCAATGAAGCCTTCATGGACCTCAGTGTCGTCATCCCAGTTATGCCAGAACAGCCCTCTGTGGCAGGTCCCAATCATGAGGCTGGCCTCTTGGAGGACCCCAACCTAAGGCACCCTAAATTTTACTTCAAGCCCATATCAGTTAAATACACCCTGAAGTATATTGAAGGGGTCCCTGGCAAAACCAGAGCTGAGAAGGCACACTTGACATGTGGCTACTCACTTTGGCTTGGGAGTAACTCTCACTCTGCATCTCCAGAATCTTCAGCTTTTTACTGAGGTATGCCAAGTTTCCAGGAAATGGAAATCCATGCTGGTCATACCAGTATTCAAACATGGTGACTGTTCCAATACAGTCATTTATAGGCCCATCTCAATCTCTCCCCACTGTCCAAGGCCCTGTAGAGAGTTGTGCCAGACCAGCTAGTCACATACCTAGAAAAGTATGAATTGCATTGTGCCCAACAGCATGGCTTTAGGAAACTGCAGGCACCAATACAGCACTGGTAAGATAAACCAGCTACACACACAAGGCCCTTGATACTGGTAATATGGTGGGAGCCATTAAACTTGACCTAACAAAGGCATATGATTTGGTCAACCATAAGCTCCTACTCAGTAAGCTCCTTGGCCTTGGTCTGCCTAGGAATTTAGTGCCCTGGTTTCAAAGTTACCTATAAGAGTGCACACAGAGGGTGGAAATTGATGGCTCCCTGTCTGACAACTGGAGTGTGTCCATGGGAGTGCCACAGGGCTCTATTCTGGGCCTTCCCTATTTGGCCTTTTAGTAACATTACCAGATGCCTGTTGGTCAGCTTGTGTTCTCCTGTATGCAGATGATGCTGTCATCTATGCTGAGAACACCAATCTTAGCAACCTCACCTCTAATCTCCAAGGAACTTTGAGTCCTTAGAAAAAGGGTTCTTTATCAGTAAATTAGTCCTCAACTACAAAAAGCAATAACCATGCTTTTCACCACTATAGTCCCCAATGCATATAGTGGGTTAGTTTGTGCAACACCTTATGCCAGCTATAGGAGTTGGCTGCTATATCATCGCTAAGGGACCCAGTGAACGCTCTGAGCTTTGTCCCACAGCTCTACTTGTATATGAAACCTGTATACACTGATCCCGTCCTGATGAAATATTTAACACTGCAGCCCTCTCCAAAACCCACAAGTACTGTACCACTTCGTTGGGTGATCTCGGACTCCAGGTCTCCTTCTTCCTCGCCTCCTGCCTGCTGGTAAGAGAATCTTGACTCTGTGGGTCTTGCCACTGGTTGGTGGTGGGTGGACTAGCATGAAGCAGCTGCTGGCAGCCATGCCAAGTGAGCCTGAGGAAGAGAGAGGCGCTGCAGAACTCAAGAAGAATACTGGAAGCTCGACACATACAGCAAGATCGGGCTGGGACCATATGAAGTGAAATGTGAAGTGTGCACTGAGCAGATTTTCCACTGTCCACTGCCATAGCTAGCAGCTAATTGGGCTAATCTGCCTGAAATAGAAGGCAGGCATAGAACGCCATAGCTAACGCTTTTCACATTACAGCCTATGGCAGCAGACAGTGGAAACTGTAATTTGCCTGCAAGAAATGACTGCCCATGCAAACCGTGGGCACTGTAAGTGGTGGGGATTGTACTAAGATGAAGATAAAGGTCCCCACCCTTGTCATACTCAATAAGAAAGGTCAAATGCTGGAGCACGTTGAGACATTCAAATATCTTCATTTCGTTTTCGTTTTTCATTTTAACCAGGAAATGTACTGGCACAGCCCTTTTTCAGCCATGCCTGACATCAAACATAAAAGAATACAGTACTTAAGTATACTTTGACAACATAGTCACATCTACAGACATTCTCACAATACAGAACAGAACTTTCTTGGGGTAGTTCTGAACAACACTTTATCCTTCACCCTCCACATGGACAATCTGGTGTCCTCAGTAAACAGAAGGCTGGGTGTCCTATTCAGAAATTAGAACAGCCTTTTTCTTTTATTTATATTTTTGGGATGCTCAAGCACCCTTGGTATCTCCACCCCCCACTGCCTCTGGCATCCCGGATGGAGCTACACCCATCCTGCCATGGTTTGGCCCACTGGGTGGGGAAAGGGAGGCTCATTTCTCCCACCAATCATCCCTGGTGTCGGGCCGCTCCATGTACGGGCACTGGCACCAGGTGAGGGCTCAAGGGCTATTTGCTTTTTGTTCTGTTTTGCTCCCCTTCCTGAAGGCAGTAGCGATGTAATGGGGTGCAAGGAGACAGCACACGCAGAGAAATGTGTCGCTCCAGACCCCTGTCAACGTCCTCTCCCTCCGCATGGTGCCCCAGCTGCATCACCTCCCATGTGCACCCAGGTGGCAGTATTGCAGCGGAGAGGCATTCCTCCCTCCTGAGGAGGACAGCATCCCTAGGATGCTCAATCCTCCTCCCTGGCTGGCCCTCCAGCGATCCAGGCTTGTTTCCAAACCCAGATCGCCCGGCATCACAAGCGGCAGTGCTAATGCTGCACTGGTGGGCCAGCAATTAGAATAGCCTTAATGCAGACACCAGGTGACTGATTGTGACAGCTCCATCCTGACACTAGTGGACCTATCTGTGCAGCTGCCTGTGACTCAGTATTAAACAGTGTCAATGTGCTATGCAATAAAGCTTGCTGCTTTGGGTTAGGGGCTGAGAGGCATGCCCACAGTTGTGCCCTTCACTCATTAACCAACTGGGTACCCCTTCACAGTAGAATAAAGTTCAAACCTGTCTGCTAGCCAAGAAAGAACTGATGGGCCTAACACATCTGCACTAGAAAATGGTTTCCACCCAGTGTCTAACCAATACAGCGTGAGGACCATGGCCAGGAATGCCCTTCAACTATCTTTTCACAGAACTCTGCTGAGTAAGCATTCCTTTGTTGCAAGAGCTGCAGGTTGGCTAAATAAAGTGCTGGAACCCATGCTGAACCTCTACATGTTTGCCCAGTTCAAAAATCCCTGCAGGCTGCCATAGCAGTTCAGTGCCATCGCAATGTGTCATCAAGTTAGTTGTAATCGTCATTTTGTGCTGCTGTCTCTCTAGCAACCTGCTACTGGAGCTGTTCTTATTCAGTCAGTATTGCACTTACCCAGCTTTGCTATATCTTGATTGTTTAGGCGTGCTTTCCCTCTGGAATGTGCTCATTCGCCCTGTCTCTGTCTTAATTGTAATATTTACTGTAATTTTATTGTAACATATGCTGTGATATTTGTAATTCTGACATGGAACCTTTGACAAAAGCATTGTGCTCAAAGATATCATCTGAATCTTCCAATAAATAAATAAATAAGATATTGGTACGGACATTAAGTACTGAAATTTAAGAAAAGGTTCAGAGACCACTGGGAAAATGAGAACCTGATCATTGGTTTGTTTTACAATCTTTTACAATGGGATTGTTATCGGTTCTCACCAAAAAAGTTATTATACACTGAGCGGAGGCATTCATGAAAGGCAGATGATACTGCATTGGCCTGACCATAGTCTTCACTGCCTTTCACAAACTGTTGGGGACAGATTAGCTTAGACTTGATGACTACACCTCATAACTCAGACCCTTTTATTCAAGTTGAAGTTTCAAGTTTATTGCAGGAAAACTCCACTGAGTGAACTCGTTCGAAAAGAGGTTCTGGTTTACATAGACAATATTGACTAATATATACATACTTGCACAAGCTGTTCTATTGCAATAGTACATTGACACATTAGGTAGTAGGTGAGTAGGGTACATGAGGTCAGGATACAGGAGGCAACAATCACAGTAGCTAATACAGAGGGAAGCAACTATCTATGCAGTGTAAGACAGATTATATAATGGTCAATACACATATAATTCTGGTCAACAACTTGTCATATACAGTAGATACAGTTAATAGTGCAAAAACTTTAAGTGCAGTGGGCGTTCTATAACAAAGGCAAGTGCAGGTGCTGTTCCTGGATACACATAGCATTGATATACAGTAGCATGTGATGAAAGCAGGTGTGTAGTAATATACCTGAAATGTAGGAGATGGGGAATCCCAGGAGGCTGGGACTCTGGCTCCAGAGCCATAGCCGGTTTTAGGCACCAGCGAACCCTGCAGTTGCTGGGGGCCCCAACCAGAGAAGTTTACCTTATTCATTTTAAACATTTTTTCTTAATATATTTTAAAAACATCAGTAAAGGACTGTGCAGATCCTTCTGGTTATGTCATGAAATACCTCAACAAGCTATGATCCAGTCTGTTAGAGGTGGATAGGCAGCAATGGATGGGAAGGGAAGAACAGCCCCAGAATTGACACTGCTGTGTCCTCCTAAGTTTTAAAATACTACTGGTTATACTAAAGCGATACACAGAAACAAAGAAATATAAAATTTGCTGGCAGATAACTACTGCTTGGCCCACTTAGTCTGCCCAATTTCCCTGCCTACCAGTATCACCATAAATAAAATCTTGTACTTATGGGTTACAGTAAAACACATGGGCTAAGGTGGGTCAAGTAGAGGCCCCATGACTTCACCTAATTCTGCTGGGGGCCCACAAAACCATAAAGCTAGCCTGCCGATAGCTGAAAGGGTTAGTGCAAGGGGGAGAAGGGGTAGCATGGCTGTTGGCATGGGTGAAGTAGGAATGATGGGGTAGTTAGGGGTAAGAGGGAGTCAGGGCAAGAAGGTGGGAGAGTAGGTGGGGGCAATGGGAGAAGAGACATGGTAGGTGGTGGTTGGGGGCAGTAGGGTTTACCCATCGCTAATTAGCTTTTGGGACAGTGACATACTACTTTAAATGCTTTCTTGGCCAGTGCCTTAAAGCAGTTTAAAGAGACATGTTTAGTTAGCCTCGGTGTAGATCACAGTTTATTCCATACTGTTGGGATTACAAAGCTAATAGCACTTCTGCCATGCTTAGTACACACTCTAGGCACGTCCAGGAGAACGAATTCCAAATTCTGTAATGATTAATTATTGTGTGACCTATGCATATGAGCAGATATACTGTGGAAATGTGCCCCAGTAATACCTTCATTGTCCAAGAACTGATGTGCAGCATATGCCTAGTTGCTAGGGAGACCCAACCTAGTGATTGATAGAGGTGCAATGATGTATCCTGTGAGTTGCATTTAGAATGAAGTGCAAAGCTTGATGGCATGGAGTGTCAAGTTTGTGGGTATTGGTTGCAGAGCTACAGTTATAGATGATGTCACCGTAGTGGAAGGTGGCCTGCACCAATCTTCACCTGATATCCATCGTGAAGCGGATCTGTTCCTGTATAGGAATCCCAGCCTTGCTTTTAGTTAGGTAGTCGATGTGAGCACTGAAGGACAATTTACTATCCAACCATATTCCCAGGTACTTAAACTGACCCACGACCTCAAGGGCATCTGTAGCAGGGAGTTATCTTAGGACATGACTTTCCAATGTTTAATAAACTTTTGACTAACAATTTGTCTATTTGTGGAGTTACTACCCGGCTCAGGCACAACAAGAACAAGCTAGGCTAGACCTTTTTCCATTTGAGGATACCTTGTTCGATGCCCTGGTAAAACCCCCAAATCCAAAAGGCAGAAGAAAGTGGACAAATTGAGTGGAATAAGAAAAGGGACTTATGTATAGATGAAACAATGTTGAAAACCACTATGTCACAGTCTTTTGAAAATGACCAAAAGTTGGATGATACACTAACCCATTATTTTTGCAGGTTACCTGGGAGACTGAGTCTAAAACTATGTACAAGATTCATCAGGAAAAGTTATATGAGTCTTGAAAACCCAAAACTGGGAAAGAGTAAATCAACTAGTGGTTCCAAAACAGTATAGAGAAAACTAATGTTTTAGCACATGATGCTCCTTGGGGGTCATGCAGGGAGAGACAGAACATTACAAAGACTCCTTTACAGATTTTACTGGCCTGGTATATATACTCAGGTAGCAGAGTATTGTAAGAGTTGTGAAAAATGTCAAATGGTATCTTCAGTCACCAGAAAAGACAAAGTCCCCTGCAACCCCTACATTTGGTAACAGTGCCCTTTGAGCGTATGGCAATGGACATCATAGGACCCCTTCAAAAAGTTCAAAAGGAATAGATTTGCTTTGGTTATATGCGACTATGCAACAAAATATCCAGAAGCCATCCTTTGAGAACTGTCACAGCTGACAAGATGCAGAAGAATTGATGAAAATCTTTAGTGGAGTGGGTATCCTAAGGTTATTTTAACAGATAGAGGATTAATTTTTGCTCTGCGTTATTGAAATGTCTCTACCAGGCTCTGGGGTGGCAGCTATATACACCTCTCCATATCATCCCCAGACGGATGGCCTAGTTGAGCGTTTCAATAAAACACTAAAGAAAATGATCCAAAAGTATGTGGAGGATGAAGGAAACACTGGGACAGGTACCTACCATTGCTGCTCTTGGCTATCAGAAGGTCTCCCAAGCTTCAATGGGATTCTCACCATTTGAGCTACTATATGGTAAGAACCCCAGAGGCCTTCTAGATGTGGTAAAGAACAATGGGAGGATAATACTGAATGGAAAAATCCAACCACTTTGGAATATGTAACCCAGCTATGCCAAAGGGTGGCGAGACACGCCCAGTTGGCTCAGGGTCAAAATCAGGTTAAACAGAATTAGCAAAAGAACAGTATGATGCAGGGGTTGGTGAAAAATGTTTTAATGTTGGAGACCGGGTTTTACTGTTACTTCCATCAACAGATAATAAATTGACTATGAAATGGCAAGGACCTTATGTCATACAGAAACAAACTGGTCCTGTCACCTATATGGTGGAAGTACCAGATAGGAGAAATAAACTAAAAAGATATCATGCAAACTTGTTAAAAAATGGACTTGAAAGACCCAGTGAAAGTCTGTATGTATGTTCCAGTCCAATGGATGATGAGCTGAATGTGGCATATGATCGGTTAGACAGCAAACAGGTCCCCAATGAGATAAAAATAAATCCCTTGTTGGATGATGCCCAAAAACAGGAGCTATCCCAACTCTTAAGTCAGTTTAACGTCACATTCACTTCCATACCCGTAGGACCACTGCAGTTACCCACCAGATTCAAGTTTCTCAGACTGTACCTATTAGGGTAAAACCTTACACATACCTGAAAAGTAAAGTCAGAGGTTATAAGGACTTTGGAGAAGATGAAAGAAATGGGGGTCACAGAAGAAGCAAACAGTGAGTGGGGATTCCCTATGGTAATTGTGTCTAAAAAGAGGGTGGGATTCGCCTTTGTTTAGATTTGGAAGCTGAATGCAATCTCCAAATCTGATGGGTACCCTATGCCCCGGTGGATGACATCATAGATCAGCTAGGGCAAGCCCGGTATGTCAGTACACTCGACTTAACAAAGGGATACTGGCAGATACCATTAGAGAAGACAGCTAAAGACAAAACAGCCTTTAGTACACCTTTGGGAACCTACCAGTTCATTATGATGCCTTTTGGACTGCATGGCACCCGCCACATTCCAAAGACTCATGGACAAACTATTAAGGCCACATTTAGGCTATTGTGCAGCATATCTTGATGATGTGATCATTTATAGCCCTGATGGAAAGCCCATATTTAACATCTGATGCAGGTATTGGAAACCATCAGCCAGGCAGGTCTCACTATAAACCCAGCTAAATGTTCCCTTGCCATGGAGGAAGCATGATATCTCGGATTCCTGATAGGAGGGGACAGGTAAAACCTGAATTAGTAAAAATAGATGCAGTAGCTAAAGTCCACGGACAGTCACAAAGAAACATGTACAGTCATTTCTTGGATTGGCAGGGTACTATAGGCGTTTTGTGCCTCAATTCGCCACTTTGGCTAGCCCATTAATTGAATTAACCAAGAAAAACAAACCTTCTATGGTAAATTGGACCCCAGATTGTGAAGAGTCCTTTTGTGCAATAAAGGCTGCCCTTTGTTGGCTCCAGTGTTGAAAAGCCCTGATATTTCTAAGCCTTTCAGTGTCCAGACGGATGATTCTAATGTTGGCATAGGAGCAGTATTGTCTCAAATTCAGGAGGCAGAAGAACACCCCATACTTTTATTAGTAGGAAGCTTCATGCCAGTGAATGTAAGTACTTCACAATAGAAAGAGTGCTTGGCATTGAAGTGGGCCATAGAGTCCCTGCGTTATTATCTATGAGAAATCAATTTGAGGTATGGACTGATCATAATCCCCTTTGCTGGATTCAAAACATGAAAGATAATAATCTACGAATCATGCAATGGTATTTAACACTTCAGCCATATAATTTATCTGTTAAGCACAGAGCAGGATCAGCTAACTGTAATGCAGATGTTTTGTCTCGCTTTGCGCTAACATAACGTTAAAGACAGGAATAGACCTCGGGTAAATGAATGAGAAAAGTTGGTTGAGGACATACAAAATGTCCCTAGCTAACTAATGTATGTCTAGTTTATATTAGGCCCCCGATGTGGAGCTTTGGGAGTGGGTGGGCTGAAGCTCCATCTCTCCTTTGTTGAGAGATCTATTCCTCCTGTCAAAAGGTAGCAAACAAAGGAAAACCTGTGGTTTTCTCTTAAGTGGGAAGAATGTAGCAGGGACTAGGAACTCCCCACCCGATTGTTATTTATGCTCATGGGCCCTATTAAACCTGGAGTTTATATTGGGTTGGTATGCTGAGGTTTATTGGTAATTGGGCAGAAAATACACTTTAAAATCTGTTGCAACAGTAATTCTGTCTCTTTTCTATATCTGTATTCTTTCTGTCATTTCTCAGGCTTCTTTATTTCCCTACCCATAGTGTGGCCACCTATGTGTAGCCTATCTATCTCTAGTCTCCTCTTCATGTTTTCTTATGCATTTTATGCCCCATTCCTTTGAAACCCTGAACAACATTTAAATCTGGAAGCAGAAACTCAAAGTGAGGCAGGGACTTGCTACTCTGAATACAGCAAATACTGTCCAGCTGCTTCAAGAGGTCTACAAATTAAAGGACTAGGTAGCTGCAGTTTAATTAGTAAACTTAAATAAACTCACACATTTGGTTGCTGCTGCAATAATATAAGTATTTGTATTGCTGTTTGAACTGTTAATAAAAGAAGTGTTACTGTTTAGTTCATGTTTAAGGGATACAACTTACTCTTCTTTGTTTGTAAGTTCAGCAGTTCACCAGACCTCCTCTCAGCTCTATACCTTCGCTGTAGTGTACAGGCTGTTGGGAGGAGCTTGTGTGCACTTTCTTAGACTAAAGCTGAAATTTAATGTTTTATTTGGTTCTTTCAGGTTGATTTCTAGAAATATGTACAAATTAAGTAGAATATATAATTCAGATCACATTTAAAGCTTTTATTATTAAAATGACTATGTTTAGGCGGAGTTACAGATGTCATGTTATCTGAAAACCATAGAAATTGTGGAAATAACCATATGTAAGGCAGTGTGTGGTAGGAGGCGAACCTACCAGAGGTCTAGCCTGCTACTAGACTTATAATCTTCAGTGACGCTAACTGATGAGATGTTGTAAATACTTATGTTATATAGAACTTATTTTATTTTTCTGCTGTTTAAGTCTGTTTATTATTTTCCTGCTTAAGAATAAATGTGAGTTATTTTCTGAATCCTGACTGATTGTTGGACTCATTTGTAACCCACATGTACAGTGTCCTGAAGATAGTTGTGATGGAGTAACGGAATGTGCAACATGCCTAGGGATGAAGCTGTATGGGCAGAGGTGTAGAACATCACCATTATATCTCGGATGAGAGCACTAGCCGGGCTATCCCTTCTATTCTCTCAGTTCAGGCTGATAAAGTATACCTCAGCTTACTCAGACATCCAACTCAGCAGATCTACATGAGTTCTGGAACCTTTAGTACTAAAATATATAACTGCTCTAAAGGGCTGTTCAGGAAAGACAACCAACCAGTTGACACAGCAGGTAACAGTTGAATGTTGACTGACAGATTCCAGCTGAGCTACCTGCCCCTCCCCACCATAACATTAAAATCTAGAACAGAACATGACACAAACTTCTCATTTCTTCATTTTATTTTGTTATGCAAAACAAAATCAATTACATGGTGCCAATTTGAGGAACACAAGGAAATAAACAGCAGTTGTGTGCTGCAAGAATGAGACCGTATTTTCCAGCTGACCGACACTTTGATACCCACACTGATAAAACGAGGCAAAATGCACACACATAAATGACGAACCATGACACAGACTGAAAAATCAATTACCAGTTTACTTGACATGTCTGAGTGACACTGTGAAAAGTGCAGTATTTCTGCACTGATCTATCTATGCTGTTCTCTGAACATATTCCATCTGGGTATGTGAAGGCATAGCGCATCGGCACCAGAACATAAACACCAAAGCAGGAAGCTGCCTCAGCTTCCTGACTGTGTCTACACACCTTCCCCATGAGCTTTTACAATCAGAAGTTGAATGTGCAATGCTCATTCCTTGGTGCTGAATAGAAAAAAGATGGGATGGAAGTAGAGAACAAAAAATAATGTTTTTGTTTTATATATATATCTTGATTTAGTAATCCCAGAGAGAAGCCATAGAAGAACTACAATGCAAATATGCACCAAGAAGGGAAGGTAAGTGAACAAAAAATACAAAATAAAACTAACAGTGCCCTTTAAAGGATACCTAAAAACCATAAAATTGCCTTATCAATTTTCCAAGATCTGGCCTCATAGCTCCTTAAAGAAAAGGCTATTGCTTACATGAATGCTGAAACTGCATTTATTTAATTAGGATAAATGCAGTTTTGTAGCATTTAAAAATGTAAACAACAGCCTCTGCCAATTCAAATCTCCTCCTTCTGTTTCCCTAAAATGGCTGCCATGATGACATCAATGAAGAGAGACTGCCTGATGAGCCACAGTGCCAGCCCCACTCCAAGCAGGACGTGCCCTGTTGTCCCTGATTACTGTCGATTTGTTGAAATGGTAGAAGATCATCACTTAACCTCAGTATTATTCATAGTAATAGATAAGTTAAGTGATGATTTTGTTAGCTTGACAATCATGCCAAGCAGAATGAGAAACTAAGGCAATACACGGACACCCTATCCCAAGTATCAGTTTCCTAGTGGCAGCCTAATTGACAATATGTCCTCCTCCCCTAAATGCCCCAATTTCCTGCATTATAATATTTTTAAAATACATGGTGTTCTAGTGGGGAACAGAAATAACCATAAAGATTATACAGTAGTTGGAAATGTTGCTGCACCTGGAGCTTGTACTCCATCTCCACTACTTCTCCTGTCTGTCTGTATAACAGCCACCCTCCTCATGATGCCTAATCCTTCTAACATATCCTCGCTCACATCTGTTTCACAGGAACATACCTGGTATTCTAGTGGATGGAAAACAAGTTACAATAGTATATGTATGCAAGGATCTCTGTCCCAAGTAAATCTTTGCCACTGCTGCAACTGTCGCTTTCACTAACGGAGCTCATACAGACCCCACTGTCCACATGCTACTACAAGCAAACTGCTTCATGCTTCTTCTGCTTTCATCTATTCTTCATGGTGTGCCCAATAACCTTCCATGTCTATGTGCTCATGTAAAGTATTTAAAATTCCCAGCAGTCTACTGGGTGGGGGGAAGAGGGGTAATAACAGCAAATGCGTGTCCACCTGAAAATCCTGCTACCCCTATGACCAAGTCTTGAACATTAACAAGAGGTCTCTGAAAATGTGCTGCTCTTACTCCCCCCAACAGTAGACCACTGGGCATTTTAAATAAATAGAGAACATGGATATGGAAGGTTATTGAGCACATCATGAAGCTAGATTTATGAATGTATGTATTTATTTATTTATTTTAATTTGATGACTGGGTGAGTACACTGGTGGAAGAAGCTTTTTCAGGCATGACCCAGGTGCAAGTGCACAGATAAAGTATACAATCATAGTGCTACATAAAGAGCAAGTGATAACAATATATACAGGACAACATATAAAGAACAATTTGTACAGAATGGTGCTAACCTTGATATGAAGGCAAGACATCATGTGAAGTAGGGAAGGGATAATAATATATACAGTGCAATATTCACATAAATGCACTTACATAAAGTGCAAAATGGTGGGACAGGATAGGGTGAGGAGGAAAATGGAGGAGGGGCTATTGGAAACATTGACAAGCGACAGAGAAGGAAGAGTGGGATTTCAGAAGATTTGTAAAGGCCGGGTAGAGGTAGCTTTTCCTATGGGAGGAGGAATTGCATTCCAAATGGAGGCAGCATGGCAGAAAGGACCACTGAGCCATGCTGGTAAGAAACAGCAGGATGACAATGTTGTTGTGGGATGAGCACTGTGCAATGGCGGTGTCAGGCAGCAGCCAGAGGCAAATGAAAGAGGCTAGATGAAAGCAGCAGAAGCATGAAGCAGCTTGCTTGTAGTGGCATGAGGATAGTGGGGTCTGAGTGAACTCCGTAGTGAAGGCAACAGTTGCAGCAGTGGCAAAATCTACTTGGGATCTCAATCCTTGCATATATGTATTATTTTACTTGGACACCTCTGATGATATTTGGTCCCTTAATGAACTATATTAGAAAATGAAAGTGAAAGTTGGCAACTGTCTTTTATGTAAGTATTATTTTATTAGCTATTTATCATCCTTAATCTCAACACTTGGTCGTTGGTCGGCTTGTAAAGAGTTAGTTAGTTAGGAAAGAATAGTTATTTATTTTATTTCAGATGGTATCATTATATTCAAAAATCATCTTTTATCCTCTTAGATATTGTACACCTACATTTTAGTTTTATAAGTATGTTAGTAAATTACGATATAATACTATTATATTACATTATAAAACTGCCAAATGAAAAGAATAATAGGTTACTGTGCATTTACAGGGAATAATTCCTCAAGAGGTTCTGGGACATGGAAACCTCAAGAGCAAAGCTTGAGGTTTCCATGTTCTAGAACCTCTAATTGGAATTACCCCTTGTAATGCACAGTAAATTATTTGCTATTTTTAATATATGGATCCATTTTTTTCTCCCATTTTGTAACAGGCAGTTGGCCACTGTAGTGAAGGACTCTCGGTCCTGGCAAACTGCTGCACTGTCTCGATGCTCCCCCTCCCTCGCCTCACCTCGTAAGCAGGCTATAGTTGCAAGTGTGTTTCAGTTAGAGCAGTCCTGCATTTGCTGTTATAGGAACACAGGATCAACCAGATATTTCCATTTTGAAGGAGAATGAAAGAAAAAAATTGAGGAAATGTTTGGACAAGATATACTCTCACTAAGCGAGAGACTTGCCACCATGTTTTTAAAACTGTTCTGCCCGCCCACACAGGAAAAGTGGACAATCGAAAGGCACACTTTGGAAGATGTGGGAGGCAGACTAGCAGCTGCACTGTTGTCTTTATGATACTACTATTGTTCAGGTCCCAACGATGATCTACTGGATCTGAACAATATTATCACCCCTGCACTCTACTATTATTATTCTTGGAGGGATCGATTGTTGAGAATTTTCTGTATGCTTTGAACTACTATTAATTTCAAAATCTATTTATTAAAATCATTTACAAATAATATTCTAAAATTGTAAAATAAAACCAGCACTGAACATGCCTGTTTCAGTATAAATGCACATGAGCCACTTTTCACAGAATAAGAGTGTCTCAAGCGAATAGGAAAAGAGTATTCCAATTTGTCAGAGTGCTACCTCAACCTATAATTCCATTTAGAATATGCATCAAATTATTGGCAGCAATGTTCACTAATTTGGTACTTATCTTGTTTATTTTGACATCTTCTGACTGGCGCAGGTAGTATCTTGAGAGATCATCCAGCCTTGACTCCCAAGTCTACTAGAGTGGTTCCTGTCTTTAAAGTCGGTGACCCCCACTTGTCTGACAACTACTGCCCTATATCTATTCTCCCCACCTAAGTAAACTCCTGGAAGGGTCATCCACCACCAACTATCTGATTACCTCACTAAATACAACCTCCTATGCAGCCAACAGCATGGCTTCCACAAGCATCACAGCACATCAACTGCCCTGGCTCTTTTTACCAATCACATTCTCTCCAGTGTGGACTGTGGACATGCCACTGGTGCTGTCTTTGTTGACCTATCTAAAGCTTTTGATATGGTCAACCCACCCTCCTCTCTCTAAACTATCCTTGCTCAGTTGCACCACTGAGATTACTGATTGGTTTTGGATTTACCTCTCCAGACGCTCCCAGTTTGTGTATATTGGCACTACCACTTCCCTCCACTGCTGGTCACCACAGGAGTCCCCAGGGCTCCATCCTGGGCCCCTGCTCTTCTCTATATTCATCAACCTCCCGCTTACTGCTTTACCTTCAACTCTTTACTCTATGCAGATGACCTTGTAATTTTCATAGTGATAAATCCTCCTTATATATCCTCCTCCTCACTCAGAACTACTGTGCTGCTTATAACTGGTTCTCATCTAATCTGCTGCTAGTCAAATCAAGAAAAAAAAAACGAGTTATGTTATTTGGGTTGAAACTGAACTTAGCCAAGACCCTCAACACCAACTCTCCCACTTCATCTACCCCCTGATGGCCCCGCCTTGAAAACGTCTCTTCTTTCAAATATCTGGGGTACTGTTAGACCCTCTCTCTCTTCAATGACCACATAAACCATATAGTCCACAGGGTTAATCAGAAGTTGGGTGTTGCCTATCGTCTGAAAGCCCCACTCACCAAGGAGGCTTGCCTAGCTATCATCAAGGACAACCTCTTCCCCATCTTTGACTATTGCCCTCAGTCTACTCTAGAGCCTCAACTACCCTTCAGTCTAGACCGCAGTAGCTTACAACAATGCCTGCCGCTCATCCCATCAGCCCCCATTCTACACACCACTACAACCTCTACCGCTCCCTTAGCTGGCTCTCCTTACAGGGCGCTTTGACTACACCCTTGGCTGTTTTGTGGATGCCACCCTTAGATGTGGCAATACTACTCCTCTCTCTACCCTCTTCAACTTCAGAACCCCCACTAGGAAGTTCCACTCCTCTGCTGTTCCCATCCTTGAGATACCTAAATCAGTCACCAATATGGGTAGGAAAGCTCTGTCAGTTGCAGCCCCTCTGTGGAATGGACTACCCACCCTGTTTGATCTTCTAACACTCATCAAAACTTCAAACATAGACTCTGATCTTGGCTTCTAGACAAAGATAGCTGCAACTGTCCCACTCACTAGCTCCCCTTCACCCCGCCTGCCCATCTGTGTCCTATTTGCTAACTTGTTGTCCACATCTTTACTGCTTTTGCTGACTACTAGGTCCCATTGTGAACCTTCATCTAAGGTAGGGTAGTTGTCCATCTGGTGGTATATCTGTTGATACTGTATCCTTGTACCCAGTTGTTTCCCATGTCTACTTATTCTGCCTTGTTGTGTACTATTTTTTATATTATTTACAACTGAACTGTTTTTGCTTCCTTGAACCCACTATGCAATTGTAATTTGTAAATTTTGCTATGTGCCATCTTTATTTGTAACCTTTAAGTTATTTTCTCTGTTAGTCTTACTTTGTGCCTTGTGGCCCGGGTCATGCCTGTAAATGGCTCTCTGGACCAGGCATCTACCCGGTTATGAAAGTCATAAATAAATAAATCCAGATTCCAATTGATTGTGTAACTTTCCATCAAATTTCCCACCTTGGCATTTAAATCTCCAACCATAATAGTAGTCTTACCCAGAAAAGAAAATATAAGACTGTGCAATGCCTCATTCAGCAAATGAAAAGGATCCAAATCAGAAGAACAGAGAACAGTGAGAGCTATATATAATAAGCATTTATTATCACAAATTCCACACAATTTTTTCTTTTACAGATATAGCCACACAGAGAAAAATTGGATACCCTGGATTTAAAATATTATCATCTTTGAATATGACCTTAGAGATCAAAGTTATCAGTTCCCAATTACCTTTACATACTTGTTATTTCTACTAGCTGTGTATTCGTAACCCCTATAACCTTCAAAAATACAATTCTTACATCTCAGCCAAGTTTCCCTAAATTAAAAGGCAATATAGTGCAATGGTCTAAGGCTCTGAGCTGCAAATCTGGTGACATCCAGCAGACCAAACCTGGGTTTGAATTCCACAGCTTCACTTGCATACTGTGTGACCCTGAGCAAGTCACTTAACCTCTTTGTGCTCCCAGGTTGCTCCTGTAAAAGCTTTCAGCTTAGTGTGCTATACCTGGTTAAACAACTAAAATAAAAAAGGATGTCATGTTCCTTTTGCTGTATTTACATCCTAAGTCCTGTACTTTAACTGCTAATCATGTAATATTCCAACCAATGATTATATTTATACTGCTGCTATTATCAAGTCAGTCCAACACAGCTGTTTCACTTATGCTTGATATTTCTTTTTCTGATATGCTAAATAAAATTGTAACCTACTACTATCTTCCTAGTATGGCTCAGATATTCAGAAATGCGCCAAAGGCCAGTGCAAGTCCAGTGCAGTGCAAATCTGATGCACTGGGGTGCAACAGGAACCATATTCAGAGTTTGCGCAGGCTGCACTGTGCCAGTGCAACCGGCTGAATATGGCACAGCATGTTTTGTGCCATGCAGCCAGAGGTGTGCCATGGTGCAAACACAGTTGTGTCATGGCACAGAAAGAGACACCCCAGTGCAACTGTGGGAGCAGAGCAGCAGAGCAACAGAGGGGCACAGCACAGAGACGTGATCCAGGGACAGAGCCAGGGAAGCACAGTGACAGACCACAGGAGGCCACCTCCAGCTGGGCACAGCAGGGTGCACACAGGCACCAAGACCCCACCCCAGAACACAACAGTGGCTCAGATAGTAGACAACAGGAGGTGCCAATGGTCAATGGAGGCCACAAAGAGCCCCCCACAGGCTGCAGGCCATGCTCCCCACACACCCAGACCAGAGCAGGCCACACCCAGGACTATGAGCCAAGCAGATACACCCGCCACACACCCGACAGCCACCCCATGGGCACCCCAAGACACAGCCACCAACCGAGGAGAGGGACACCACCACAGTGGAACACACCACAGTACACAGCAGTGAACCACAGAAGCACAACATGCACCCCGACACATTTACACCACATGGACAGGCACTGGGCCACTGCAGCATGGCTCCTCATGCCACCTGCAAAGCAGAAATAGACACAGGCAGGTATGTCAAAGATATAGTAAAGAACTGAACTATGTCCAAAACAAAGGTTTGGGAAAGGGTAGAAAAGCAAGGAAAGGGGACAGGGAACAGGGACTGTACAGTGGGAAGGGGACTGTAGAGGGAGGTACAGTTGGGGAAACAGGGGAATGCAGGGTCCCAACTACTGGCAGCCACATCCTGCAGCCTTGCCATCTTCACCACCTTCGGTCGGCAAGTAACATCTGCCTCACCTGCAGCACTGCCTCCAAGGTGGTCGGGGTGATTAAGATCAAAGGGCATCCTATGCCTCCACCAGACACCTATGACAAGGGACAGGACAGGTAATCAGTGCAATGTCCCAAGGAACCATGCCCACCCACAGCGCACAATGGGCAGTGGGATCCACACACCGGAGGCCCGTACTAGCCACTCACAGGGGATGGGCCAATGCCTGCCAGCAACGCAGCACACCATGACAGTGCATAGCGGTGGTCCCTGCCACACAGTGGCCACCCATCTGCGCAATGGCAGTCACATGGCACAGTGCAATCGCAGCACCACAGCAACGCCAGTGGCAGCAGGGCACACACTCACCCCACCAACGGCTAGCACATGTGTCCAATGGAGGTGCCACAGTGGCAGGCACCACGCAGATGTGCACACACACTCCATGTACAGTGTGAAGGACCATGACAGTGCCTACTTGCCCTTTGGGCCTGGCTGGTGCTGAGCCACTCTGTGCCGCCACCCTGGCCCGCTGCAGCCACTGCCACTCTCCTCCAATTTTCAGGCCCTGGGAATGAAACATAGACAAGTGCACATCAGTAAACATCCACAGCAGCTGCCTACCACACCCACCTCTGTGCACAAGTGAGATCCTGCCCGACACATCCCGCACAGCTGCATCGCAACGCAAGCGGCAGCTAGCAATGCCACCCCGTGATGCACACAATGGCAGTGTACCACTCTGCAGGGCATGCCAGGCAGCCTAGTCAACACCACAGTACAACACCAGGGCACACATGCAATATAGGGCTCACTCACCTGGCTGTGGCATAGCCCCACACCTGACTCACGCCTCCAGCCTCCTTAGGTGCTCTGGGTCCCTCCTTGCCAGGTCTCCATAGCGGTGGCAGCACTGCTCCCTGTCCTGGCCACCCCAGTCCGCTGCTGCAGTGTAGCAACAATGCCCTGCCACACCGCTACCCAGGGCTACTGCAGGGTGCCTGGCCAAAGAGTAGGGGTGCGTGGGGCTGGACACAGGTGACCAGATTCACTAGTTCCACCTGCATCCAGTTTGCTGCCCTTCATGCCCTTTGCTGCACCATGCTGCAGTAGTAGCCAGTGAACAAAATGGTGGTGGTGGCTGCGTGTACGGCATGTGCCAGATGCACAATACAAGAGAACATGCACTGTGTCTGCCCATCACGCAGTCTCAGGGATCGTGGCACGGGTGCCGCTAGGCAGGGTCATGGGTGTGGGGTCACCCAGGGGCAGAGGTCACAGGCAGGGATCAGGGGTCGCCGCCCACACAGTGCGCACATGCGTGAAAGCAGGCCTGGTGCACCATGCGCCATGGCCCCATAGTGCAGTCGGTGCACAGTGCATGACTGATGACATGATACTGTTCGGCGCATGTGCACTGCAGTCTTGCACACCGTGCATGCATGTGCATTGCACAGCAACTTGCTCTAGAGCAATCACATTGCACATGGAGCAAATCGCAGCATTCAGATGCCACAGTAAATGAGCTCATCAGCCAATGTGTGGCGCACCAGGAATTAGCATATCATTACTGTTGCATCAAAGCTCATTTGCATGCGCTGCGCCATATAAGCACCACGGAACAGTACAGGCGATGGACGATTTGCATCCTTTGAGGTAGGTTGCAAATGCCGCTGCAGCTCCCTGGGAGCAGATGGCACAACAGGGTAGGACACTACAGGGATGCTACCACTAACACATTGTGCTGTCTATGTCCACAGGAGGCAACATGTCCAGATGTGGGGAGGGTGAGGTGTGAGGCTCGTGGGTCTGCTCTAGCGCCAGTCTCACCAAGGATAAAACAGAGGCCCTGTTTGATGCCTACCTGGACAGGGAGCCACTGTCGAGTGGTGCCATGGGCACACCACAAGCCAGGGCTGGGGCCTGGGAGGAGGTGGCAGGCTATGTTAACCAGCATGGCATCAACCAGCGGTTGGCACAGGAGTGCCATAAAAAGGTGGTCACAGACAGGAGGCGCATAAAGGAGAAGGTGGCAGCCATCCATACCTCCTGGAAGGCCACTGGAGGGCCTCCTGATGCGCCACTGCTCTGGCGCAGAAGTTGGTGTGGCAGCCATTATGCATCACAGCATGGTGGAGGGTGTTCCTGGAGGAGGATGGGTGGCAGCCCATCACTGCATGGTAAGTATGTCAGCCACACTCGGCTGGTGGCACAGAGGGTGCATACACGGGCATACTGGCATGCAGGCTGCTGGCATGAATGTCCTGTGCATGTGTGCACAATAACACGCATGATATACTGCCTGAACATGCAGTGGCAGTTTGGGGGAGCACATGTGGGCATTGCATCACTGACATACCTTTCTTCTCTTTCAGCACCAGCATGCCTGTGTGTGGAAGATGGGGCAGCAGCAGTGGCCATGGATGCAAGACCAGCCCGAGGACCAGCCTTTCACCTCCACAGGCATCCAGGGGCCTGATAGGCTGCAGCACACCACCAAGGTCCAGGCGGATGTCCTGGGCATGGGGTCGGACAAGGCCCTGGATGTGTTCCTGTGGGATGCCTGTCTTGGTATCCTCTGCTTGGAGACACAGGTCAGGTTGGGGTCCGATGCCGATGACGACATCACCATCATCATGGACAGCATGGGTGATGTGGGGAGACCCATGCCGCCACCAACACAGGCGACACGCCCAGTGCCCTGCTGGTGGGGAACAGCTGCCTGCGGGTGCAGCTGTGTGCACTGCCATGGCTGTGCCCTGTGGTAGTGGTGGTGAGGCCCGGCGTGGATGCTGGGCAGCGTTCAGTGGCCGGACAGGCAATGGCAGCAGGCTGTGGGTGCCACAGGGCAGACAGACACTGGGTCCACTGGACATCCCCCATGAGGACCCCCACTGTGCAGTGTCCACCAGAGAGGAGGGCTGTGCATCGTGGTCGGTCACCACAGGGGATCAGTGTCCCACCCGGTTCCCCAGGATGCCGATCTGCTCACTGAGCACACCATTTGCTGAGGGTCTCCATAGAGCAACAGGTGCTGCTTGCCACTGGGATCCATGCACTGCATGCAGAGTGCACCAGTTGGCTGAGCAATGCGAGAGGGCACTGCACAGCTCCTGGCGTGGATGCAGCATGCAGGAGGCCATGACTGCATCCTGGATCACATTGCCAATGCAATCACAGATGGCTTTGCGTGCTGGATGCCACAGGACATGGCGGGCACCGCTGACCCCGCGCAGTGCAATGTCCACCCATGATCCGGCGTTGGGTGACACCTACACTTTCAACACCGGGCTCTGCTAAGCTGGCATCCCAGGCATGCCTGGCTGGCCTGTTTGGGTGCCTACGCATCACGGACCCGGCCGTAATCCCAGGTTCAACCCCTGGAGGGCTTTTGCAAATACCCCTGTGGCTGATGTGCATCCTGTGGCTGCCAATCGCCCCGTGTGGATGCCCCCATGGCCACAGTGGCCATGGTTCTGTGCAGCAGCCCTGATGTGCATGCCACCCTGACCATGGTCCGCAGCTGCTGCCGATGTGCTTGCATAGGCGGCTGTGTGTGTGCATACTACTGGTGTGGCACCTGTGAGTCACGCCACATGCTGCCTGTGTGTGCACTGCCCAGCCACTGACCGTGTGGCGGGTGTGATGAGGGCAGTTCAAGCACCAGTTGCATCTGTGCACCGTGCAATGGATCTGATCTGCACCACATGCCAATGCCTGGGTGTGGGGGTGTGTGTGTGTGTGGATGTGTGCCACTGACTCCCTACCCCTGCACCATGCCTCTGTGTGTGCATACTATATTGCCATACATGCCCCTGCATGTGTGCTGTACCTGTGTGTGGCCCATGCATAAGTATCGCGCCACCTACCTCGTGCATCATAGTGCTCCTCTGCAATGGTGTCCCGGTGTTGGCAGGCCTGCCATTGTAGCTGAGGATCCTCCACCCGAGAGACTGTCTACCACCCTCTGGCTCATTGCCTCCATTTCCCGACTACTGTCACCCTCATCAGCTTCGACAGCTATCCCATGGTCAATGGCCATGTTGTGCAGTATGCAGCAGGCCGGAATAGGCCACAGGCTTTTGAGGGGTTGTACTGTAGGGCACCCCAGACCTGTCTAGGCAATGGAATTAGGCCTTCAGCATGACAAATACACGCTTAATGATGCAGCATGCTGGCATGTGCCCACTGTAGCGTTCCTCTGCTGGGGTTGATGGGTGCCGGTAGGGGTGAGCAGCCAGGGCCTCAGTGATTAGGCTCTGTATCCTGTGTGGATAATGACATGGTTAGCCCTCTACCATCCTATGCTGTGCCTCTTGCCTGTCCTTGGCACCCACGCAAGCATGCCCACCCTGTCCTCCCCATCCCATGGCCTGCTCTGTCCATCACCCCTTGCCCATGCCATACTCACCCACTAGGTGGCCCATGGGGGTGTCCCCACATTCAAACCTGTGGCACAGCACAGAGCTGTGCCAGATGAACACATTATGTGCACTCCCAGGTGTGTGGCACAAACATTGGTGTGCCCGTGGCATCGCACACCACCTTGGCAGTTAATACTCAGACTCCCTTCCTGTTAATGTATGCCATGCCCTCGGGGCCAGGTGGCATGCAGATGGGCATGTGGGGGCAGTCAATGGCCCCAATCATGTCAGTCATGTGTGCTACCCTGTGGAAATCCTGCATGGTTGCTGTCACTCCACCTGTGTGCTGGGACAATGGATGTATTCCAAAGCACATGGCAGCAGAACGTTGAGGAATGTGTGAGGAGGCGGGATGTGGCTGACTGGGTTATGCTTGTGGTGTCCCTGTTGGTCTCTGAAGGTGCCTGGTGAGTGGGCACATTATGGCTGTCACCTCATCTCCACGGACATGGAATGGCTCCTTCTGATGGGTGCCTGTGTCTCCTCACTGCACAGCTCGCAGAGCTGCCTCAGAATGGCCCTGTTCAGGCTGTACTAGCCCACTATCTCCATGTCACTGTAGTTCTCGAAGGTGATGTGGGCACGGTACCACTTGTGTCAGGCATACCATCGACGGGCCTTCCTCGCCACATCGCTGTTACCTCCTGCCCC
This sequence comes from Neoceratodus forsteri, assembly GCA_016271365.2. Lineage (NCBI taxonomy): Eukaryota > Metazoa > Chordata > Ceratodontiformes > Ceratodontidae > Neoceratodus > Neoceratodus forsteri. The sequence continues at coordinate 85,490,780 of CM028132.1, read as the reverse complement.
TCACACCCCTCATTACGGCCGGCATCATGAAGGGCACACTATTCATGGCCCTTGATGTCCAATATCCCCAGGGTGGATGGCTGCTGTGGGCTGTGTGCCACCCTGGTGCACTGCCTGGCAGTGTGTCTGCTTGTCTCTCACACTTTTCTGCCCTGTCTCCTCTCCACTGCCACCTCTGTCCCTCTCCTCTGTGTCTGTATCAGTCTGTCTGTCTGTCTGTCTCTCTCACTCTGTCTCTCTCTGTCTTTTTCTTTTTCTCTCTCTGTCTCACTCTCTCACTCCTCTCACCTGGCGCAATGTTTTTGTGTGCTTGCACCCTGTATTTATAGGAACAAGTCTGCTTGGCACATCTCTGATTTTTTCTTTACTTGCACCATGGTTTCACGGTTGAATGTCGCACTGCGCTGGATATTCATGGGCCACGCCCTGCACTTGCACCTGCATTTCATTGTAGTTCTGCATTGGTGCAATGGGATGTGTGCTGCGCGCGGCTCACGCTGAATATCGGCTCCTTGGCGCAAGTCCGCACTTTGTTTGGCGAACTCAGTTGCACCATCAAGAATCGCTTTGAATATCCAGGCCTATGTGTTACTCATATCTTGCAAAATAACACTAGAATTCATTCTTTTCATTCTTGGGCCTTTCTATGTTCTTTCTCTGATGTCCTTTCTCATCTTCCATAAGCATATTGATCATCTTCCAAGAGTATACGAGTTTTCTATTAGTCTTGAATATGTTGTGATACTCTTCTGGTTTTAAGCTGCTCACTTTAATTTATGAGATTTTTACTTTTACTTTTTTCCTATAGGTTGGGGATCCTGTTTGTGATTATTTTAGTTTATACTATTGCATGATTCTTTTGTTTGTAGACATTCTATTGTGTTTTCCAAAACCACTCCCATTGACAAAATTCTTCAACTGCACCCGGTCTTCTGTATTCCTGAATTTTTGGCCACTAGACATACTAAGGCTTCCATTATTCCCATTTCATACCTACAGTATAAACAGAAACTAAATCTGTCTATTTTTTCACTTCAGCTCCCTTGCATAGATTGTAGTCCATTATTTTTAAAGCAGCTGGATTCTCATTCTTTAGTTTTGGAACCATTTTAAACAGCTGGCAATCTGCACCCTTGTTCTATTTACCTTTCCTTTTCTCAACTACTTTAAATGATGTTCTAACCCTGGCTGTCCATCTGATTTGGGCTTCTTTTTTCTTTAGTCCTAGGTTTCCCTTATCTTTTGAGTCTGCAAGACCCATAGAAATGCCCTTCCTTTCCTGCTGTTATACTCTCTTTAAGCTCCTTTTTCCTTGTAGGTGTCACACTTAGCAGCATTTACAGTGACCATTGCTGTCTCCTACTGGCTACAGATACTTTTTGTCCTCTTTCAATTGTTGAACCACCTTACTGATTTCCTTCTCTGTATTTCTGCAATCTGATCTGTTATTTTTTGATTACTTATTATCAGGGATATGCCTAAACGATTACCTTTCTCTTCTAAATCTAAGTTTTTGGGCTGTATTTTACCCTCTTATTCTGTAGCATAATAATTAGCAGTGAAGCCATCCTTCCAAAAGAATCATTATTTCTTCTCAGCTCCTTTTTAATTTTGTGGAACCTAACTTGCATCACAAAGTTCCACATCACAGTTTGCTAGTTCCTCCCATTGCTTAGCTATTGTAAATCACCATCCAATTGTCTCTCTTTTGGGTTTTCCAACTGACTTTCTATCTGGGACAGATATGTGGAATAGCAAGCGGATACAAAGAAGGGGTTACAACCTCTTCATTTTAATATACTGTGAGTGAAACTGCTCAAAATCTTCCAATAAGATTTTCTGTTTCTTCCTCCATTTACTTTCTCCTTATGTTCGATACTGGGGTAAGACCAATATTCTCTATATGTCATCCTCCTGACTCTTCTGATGGGTGTCTAAAGCTTCAGGTGATTTGCCTTTATTTGGCTCAGTTATTGTATCCTGTCCTTGTCCGATGTGTGCATTATATAGTTTGGGGCAACTGTTTGTCTCTGAGTAGCTATTTATCTCCAATCACATGCCCTGTGGTGTACGAGTTTTGAAATGTCTCATTTGGACCATCAATGAACGATCAATGGAAGGTAGTAATGAATGCACAGTTTACTTAGAGGAAGGGGTACACCTAGGAATTAAATGAACCCTTAATTTGAAAATATTATTTTCGCTAACTACATCAATCTAGTTGCCTTGAGTAATAAAATAATTAGATATTTTTGTACTCTCCTTCCGTACTCCTTCTTTTCCTTAGAGTCTTTTCAGCTTTCAGCTGGTTTGCTGGTGTGCCAAGTTTTCTTACTGTCCATATTACACACAGCAGAAAATTCTACCAGATGGCTCCATACACCAGACAAATAAACAAGCATTTGTCAATGCTGAATGTTTGCTTGCTGGCATTGGCAGTGGTAGTGTAGAGTTACAGAGCTGCGTAATAGGAATGGCAGTGAAGTATTGAACTGAAGCCAACCCCACCACCACCCTGCAGAGAGTGACAGGCATTGGGGTGTGCCTTGGGTTGTCAGGCATAATGTCCCGCCATTTCACCACACCCACCCTGCGGGCACTGACAAGTGTCACGGTGTTCCTTGGGTCTTTGGCCCTATATCGCACCCATTCCATTAGAAAATATGGTGGATGGGTGCGAATGAGGAGAATGGGTGAACTTTGGGGCTAAAGAGTCCAAGGCATACTCGATGCCTCTCACTGGCTGCAGGGTGTGGAATGGTATAAGCATTACAGGCAAGAATCCCAAGTCACACCCTGATGCCTGTCATTCTCTACAGGGTTGGGCGTTATGGTTGGAAACCCTAATACGTCAGGCATTCATTGGTATTTTCACTCCAAATTTTCAACATTTTTTTTGTGACCCCATCTCATGAACAGGGGAATATCAGTTTGTTAGCTGAAAGCTGCTTATACAGCTTATACGGCATTTAGCACCACAGGTGCAAAACATTCCGAACAGGATGTAAAAATGACAGCTGTACTGTTCATGGGGAGGTGTTAAAATGGCAATGTTGCACTCTGCCAGTAAAATATTAAAAAATGGTGAAGTAATGACGTGCATAGAAACTATACAGCAGCACACCTGTAATATGCAGTGTCAGTGGCTCAGTAGGTAGCACACCGCCTCTGAGGCCGGGAGATCAGAGGCTGTGGGTTCAGTTCCCACATCTGGCACTTGGGTTAATATCCCAGTATTGACACTGTAGTGCAGCATGAGAGGGTGCTGCACTTGAGGTGTCGCTTTTGATGAGACATTAAACCGAGGTCCCATCTGCCTGGATTGGTGGTTGTTCAGGTGGATGTTAAAGATCCCATGGCAGTTATCGAAAAGAGTAGGGAATTTCCCGGTGTCCTGGCTAAATTTCCTTATTCAGTAAGAATACCACCAACAGCTTAATCTGGTTCAAGGTCAGTTGGCATTCATCTGTATTCCTCCCCGGTCGTGCCTGAAAATAGGCAGGATTTGTCTAGTGCACTTACCCATTCAACAAAAGCTAAATAATAAAATATAATTAGGTTGGGGATTTTACAGCAGATTGTCAACTCAGGCATTTTGGTGCCTCTGATCATGAATAGTGTCACTGTGATTTTCTTTATCTGTCCCGAACAATGATTTCCCACAGCGACCACGCATCTCTGCGCTGAAAGTGTGAAACACACTTCGCCATGTTGTGAAAATGACAGCTGTACTGTTCATAAGGAAGTGTGGAAAATGCCACTGGTGAAAATCTGGACTGAAAATATTACAAAGTCATGAACTTACGAGGGTGCGTGGAAACTGCTCAATGCTGACTCGTAACACAGTCATTTTATGGACTTTTGTCACCAAATTTTCAACATAGCCATTTTAAGACCTCTGCTCATGAACAGTGTAACTGTGATTTTCTTAATCTGTCCCAAACATTTCTTTTCAAGCACCGACAGCACCATTGTGCGCCACATGTAAAAACACATTTTGGGTGACATATGAAAAATGGCAGCTGTACTGTTCATAAGGAAGTGTAATAAAATGGCAATGTTGAAAATCTGGAGTGAAAATATTAATTTGCAAACTTACGAAAGCATGCATAGAACTGGGCAAGAACGACGCCGTGAAACAGTAATTTTTAGAATTTTTTCACCAGATTTTCAACATAGCCATTTTAAGACCTCTGCTCATGAACAGTGTCTCTGTGATTTTCTTAATGTGTCCCATACATTGATTTCACGACATCGACTCGCCATTGTGCTTACATGGATGGAAACACATTTTGGCCAAAATGTGAAAAATGACAGCTGTACTGCTCATAAGGATGTGTGGCAAAATGGCAATGTTGAAAATCTGGAGTGAAAATATTGAAAATTCATGAACTTATTTAGTGTGTGTAGGAACTGCGCAACGACGCCTCAGAAAACAGTCATTTTTAGAATTTTTTTCACCAAATTTTCAACATAACCATTTTAAGACCTCTGCTCATGAATGGAGTTAGTGTGATTTTCTTAATGTGTCCCATAACATTGATTTCAGCACCGACTGCCATTGTGCGCTACATAGGGAACACATTTTGGGTGAGATGTGAAAATGACAGCTGTACTGTTCATAAGAAGGTGTGGTAAAATGGCAATGTTGAAAATCTGGGTGAAAACATTGAAATTCAGAACTTCACAGGCGTGTAGGAACTATGGCGCTTTTCGTAAAACAGTCATTTTTAGGAATTTATCCACAAATTTTCAAAATAGTCTTTTTGAGAGCCCACCTTATGAACACTGGCAGTGTTGTTTTGTTAATCGTTCCAGAAAGGTGATTTCGCACAGTGGCTGCGGAAATCACCCTTCCGCGCAGTAACTCCATGACAGTGCAAGAATTCATGAGGAGGGGTCCCAAAACCCCATGTTGAAAATTTGGTGCAAAATTCCAAAAATGCCTGAGATATGCAATAAAGTTGAAAATCCCTATCTATCCCATTATACAGCTTACCGGCATTTCCTCAGTTCACGGGTCGGCTTTGAAGAGTGCAGAATTGTTCCCGGTCCACGAAGATCGCCGTGCCATGCTCCAGAGGTAGTATTGGGTGTGGGGTGTGGGGAGGCAGAGTGCAGTGGGTGGTGCGGGTTGTTGGGGGCTGGGAGACTGCGTGAGACCGTTTTGCTTTTCAGGTTTGTTTTTTTTAAAAGACGACGTGGACATTTGCCATGCTGAGGTGGGCTCCCAGCATGGCACAAGGACTGGCTGGGGGCGTGAAGCCGGTGAAGTTAGGCACCCCGTTGTCGCGGAATTTGTTGCATGCTGGGGTGGGCTCCAGCATGGCACCCAGATACTTGGTGGGGAGGACAGTGGAGCCAACGAGGATTGGGCACCCCCGCCGGCTATCGATAACTTGCGCACTAGGGTGGGCACCAGCGTGGCATTTGGAAGCTTTAAGGAAAGCTTGGCACAGCCAATGGGGATTGGGGCACCCCCGTGTGGCTTATAGAGCTGTGCGTGGGCGTAACACGCAGTATCGCGACGTGTGTGTGTGTGTGTGTGTGTGTGTGGTGTGTAGGAGCTGCGCATGAGCAGGCAATATCTTATCGCTGCTCACTGAAGCATAGCTCCTTTCAACTGTATGCCACTGCATTTTGAGCTTGTCATAGATACAGTACCCAGTATGCATTGGGCGGACAGGGCCGCGCTGTCAACACACTGACTGAATTGGAAGGGGTGACACACTCCGAAAACTCGGATGATGGCACTATGTTTCTTGCACATGCGTGCAAGCAAACATAAAATGTAACCAAAATGCCAATAAATTTAATACAAACTATTGTACTGTAGAACACCAAAACAAATAAAATATTAATAATAAATGTGCCAAGACAAAGAAGTCCATGCCAAGTCCTAAGAATTAGGGCCATCCCAAGCTGCTTCCTAAATGCCAGTGTTTAAAGAGGAACTCCATATATCACCACTACCGTCTGTGACACAGTCTTTACTTTCTTCATATACTGTACATTTTCTTCTCCTGTCGGCTTCTGTTATCTGTGAGTGCCACATACCCAGTTCTGTTTAGCTTAGGTTTTTATTGGTGTTAGGAAATACCTATGTGCACAAGTGCCATTTTACAGTTACAGTGGGCAGGGCCTGCAGTCGTCATGCGATCAGAGAAGAAGCAGTAGTAAGGAATAATACATTTTATTCATATAATTATGAACAGAAAGATGTATCTGTCTCCATTGGTAAAATTGCTCATTTCAAGGAGGTCCTTCAGAAAAAAATGATTCACGGATTCGATCGAAGAACAGTGTTGGAGGTGCAGCACGATCCTCTGCCTCTGCTAGAAGCACTCTGCCTCTGCAACATGTTATTTCTTTTGTGTCTCAGCTGCATGTTGCTTCTGGAATACCTTGCTGTCCCAAAGATGGTCATGTGAGCTCTGTGCAGATGGGCAGATATCGATTCACGATAAGGCTGCAAGACTTTTGCCTACAACTGCAGCCATCATGGCTCTTACCAGAGTTGGTTTAAGATTCCACATCAAGGATGGATTACATAAAGTACAGTGCTGATCACAAATAAGTGTTAAATAAAATACGTACAGATCACAAATAAGACAAGAAGCAGCACAGAGTACTGATCAATTATCTGTACTTACAGAAAGCTTGTTCAAGGAGTAATGCATGTAGTGAGTTCTAAACTGCACCAAGTTTAACACATTAAGTAATGAGTCAGATCACTTAGCCACTCTGCAGTTCTTACTGAAAAGGAGCATTAGCCCTGTTTTATTCTGCTGAAGGGTTTCATTAGACTATCCTGGTCATGTGCTTGTAGTGTGGTACTGTTTATCGACAAAACATAGACAATTTTGATGTCATGGGTTAGTCCCAGCAGGGCTTTTCCCACAGCAGGGTCCTTTTTGCCTAATATGCAGGTCTGAAACTTAATTCTGCTTGTAAGAGGTAGCCAGTTGGTTTATGTATATAGATTACGACTGTGGATAAACTTGTCTATACCTAGGAGACATCTGCAGGCTTTGCTGCAGAGATGGGCAAATCTGCAGATTTCGCTTCTTGAAATATTCAGCGATATTCCTCCATTCCATAAAATATTTTGCAGGTGCAAAATCACGAAATTCCACTGGCGAAGTAAATTTCACCCTCGAGCGGATATTCGGCCTCGGGTAAATTCCGCTGTTCAAGGGCAAATTCTGTGTTTCGTGGGGAATTAACATTTCACACCAAAAACGTTTTTTAGAAATGCATGAATTTCCAAAATATTTTGTGGGTGATTTCAGATTTCGCTGGAATTTTGCCAGCGAAATAAAAATTTTGCAGCATCTCTACTTTGCTGCATATAATCTTGACCTGGTCCAAGACTGAATCACATGCCACAGAGGAGACAATAAGGCCATAAGTCAATAACTGCTAGGATGGAGCTTAGCACAATTAACTGTCTTGCTTCAGGAGTGAAGTTCCTCTGGTCCTAGAACAGGATCCCTAACCTACAGTACCATTGATAGGGCTGAATCAGGTTTTCCACATGGGAATCAAAGGATGGTGTATCCAAATATAGCCCTCGGTATTTGATGACTTCAGCTTGCCCTAGTTTAGAACCCATGCCATTGTAAATATCCAAAGGGAAGATTTTTTCATTTTGATTTGAACTGCAAAAACACGGTCTTGATTTTCTGATAGTTAAGTATGAAACTATTATTAGTCAACCATTTCTCCACAGTTATGTTTTAGGACTTGAGACAGACTATCCTTGTTGGGGATGTCTTACAAAAACTACTACTGCGTTGTCTGCATATAACAGAATCATGGCAACCTGACAGAATTCAGGTAATTGATTTATGAACAGGCCAAACAAAGCCGGCCCAGAACGGAGCCTTCTGGCACTCCAACAGAGACAGTCCTATTCACAGAAGTCAGACCCTCTATTTTAACTCCTGAGTTTGTTTAGTTAGATAACTCTCAAACCAAGTACAGTGTCCAAGGACAGACCCAAATTCAGTAGTTTTTAAGCTGGAGCTTATAGTTGACATGATTAAAAGCCTTTGTCAGGTCGATGTAAATTGCTCCTACCATATTTCATAGAAACATAAAACACAGACTCTTTTGGCAGATAAGAACCATACACTCACCTAGTCTGCCCATTTCCCTACTCACTGCTGCAGCCCAGATCCTATTTGATCTCAGCTCTCCTGCTCTGCACATCTCCAGGTACCTTAAGTCTATCCCAAGCACTCTTGAACCCCTGTATTGTTTTCACACCCACCACTTCTGCTGGAAGGCTGTTCCATGGCTCCCCACCCTTTCAGTGAAAAGTACTTCCTAACATTATCCCTGAGCCTTCCACCCTTCAGCCTCATATCACGCCCTTTGTTCTTGTGCAGAGTTTTCTCTGAAATATGCTTTCCACCTGTACCTTATTTCCACTGTCCAATGCTTCATGAAATAGTGTATTCTGTCAGTGCAGTACTGATACTATGTTATTTTCTGAACCCATGTTGTTGAGTGCATTGGACATCATATTTACTACCTTTTCAAGTGCCTTGGACACAGGGAGAAGATGAAGATTGACCTATAGTTTGCTATGTTTGTTCTGTCTTCAGTTTTGAAAACGAGCATTATCAGTGCTGGCTTTCATTTTTCTGGGAACTGGGAGTACTGTAGGAGGAGCTGAACATTTTGTGATTGGGTAGTTAGCTCATTCAGGACCAGGGATAACAGTTTCATGTCCATTGTATCACTTTCCACCCTGGTTTTACCAAGTACATTTTTGATATACAGTATTTTCAGTTGTCATTTTCAAAGATGGTTCTAAAATATAATGTTAAATGGACAAGATCGGATCCTTTTGCAAGTTGAGGTCAGACCCTAAGCTGTCACAGTTTGGGGATGGAGAGCTGAGAACTGGTAAGGAGGGATAAACAAGTTTAAGTTTGTAAAGGTCTCATTAAACCTGTTTGCTATTTCAGTGGAACCTAAGACCTCTTTCCATCCATACTCAGCACAGGTTGGGGATTTTTTCCTCTTTACTTTGTTTTAAATATATATATATATAGTTTATAGGTTTTTACCCCATTTTCACCTGCCCCCATCTTGTGCATGCACTGCATGTATGTGAGGCACACGTATGCCACACTTCAGATGACCTCCCTATGCCACCCCTCCGCCTGTGCCACCACCACCAGACCTCCACATGATGGTGGCAGAACTACAGGAGGGCGACAATCTGTCTGGGAGGAAGAGCTACCATTAGGCTACTCAATCCTGCCCTCCCATGCAGCTCCCCGATGACCCAAGGTCGTTCCCAACCTGGGTCGCCGGCATTATGCAAGGTAAGGCAGACTGCCTCAGCCCTCTGCACCACTGGGCCAGCTTTTTTCTCTTTACTTAAAAGGTTGTTAACATTATCCCAGAACTTTTTCCACTGTTCCAGTTTAAAGTTTGCTGGGTCTTACTTATAGGTTCTTACTCTCATTTTGCATTTATTTCATAGCTCCTAAATTTCTATAAGTGTACCAAAGACCCTGAGTCCCTGGCCATTGACCTGCCACTTATCCCTATTATTCATTAGGGTCAATATTTTAGAAGAGATCCAGGTAGCTGGTATTAGATGCACTCCTTACCTTATGCTCTCTAATTGGGGTGGGGCAAACTGGTTGCATACATTGTTGAATTCAGTGACTAGGAAGTCTAGAGCCAGATCAATGCAGGTATACAGTCACGATCGCTCCATCAGTTTACGATTTGACCATCGTATTTCTAAACTCAGTTGTCTTGGCCTGATGTAGAACATGGCTAAAGTAACCGGGGACTTTGACTGTTTAATAACCCATTAGCATTGGATCAGTGAATGGTCACTTTTGCTAATAGAACCTTAAAATCATTTACTCTGTCTGAGTGGGTTGTTAGTTCTGGTACATTCAGAGATCTTCTGAGTTAGCAACAAACTCACAATTCTGTCCCTGTGACCATTACTTGTTTGAAGTTCAATTAACATTGAGGTTATCAAAGGGTTATTTTTCCCCAGTGATGGGTTTCTTGTTTAAAGAGCTGGTGACACGTTCTGGAGGACTTTAACAAAACATAATATTTAGGTATTATCCAGCTTGTATTTCCATTAGTTCTGTATTCCTCCTCCCCATTATTTAGTAGTGAGGTCATTTGCATGAAAACAGGATCTTTGCTTCTGAAGAGTTCATCTATTCCTACTGCTTTCTGACTACCTGAAGTCATAGAGTACTGCTTGTGACATCACAGTTACTCCCTTGGCAACAGATTGTGATGTGACAACAGAGAATTATGACTTGAAGTAGGGAATAAGATATAGAGGCTGATGAACTCAAAATGAACTGTAAAGGACAACAATCATATATTAGTACACTTCTTTAGTAATAAATTATGGGTAGGAAAATATATAAAATATAAATGGAATGCAAGCAGAATTGTACCTCATTATGTTTTTAAAGTTTTTTGAGATGTCGTAGCTCTTAAAGTATCTACAAAAGGATTACAGGCCTTTATCGTGTTTTCCTGGTGTGATACAGAGGTCACAAGAACAATATTTTATGGCCCTTACCCAGGATCAGTCTAGTAGCAAGACATTCACAGTCTCCCATTTTTCCTTTGATTTCAATTTTGTGACCTTTAGATCAATCTTTTAGTAGAGTAAACAGATCTTCACCGCACTTTTGAATGATCCTCCTTAAGTAGATTAAATCTAGGGGAGGAGACAGCAACATCAGCAATTTTGGGGTTAGCCAGGATTCTGTCAATTATATGATAGCCACTTGAACTGACTCAACCCAGGCTTCAGACTTGATAAAATTTAGCAATTAGCTACCAATGTTTAAGGAAGTAATGTTTATGTTCCCTTGTTTTTGGTCTATACCCAGGATATCAACCAAGCCAGGGTTTGGGCATAAATGTCTTGATAACAAAAGTAAGAAAATGAGAAATCCCTACAGTGGCTAGCTATATAGTCTAGAGGTTAGAGTAATGAGCTGCAAATGACCTTGGTACATCCAGCAAACCTGGGTTTGAGTCCCACAACCTCCACTTGCATGCTGTGTGACTCTAGCAAACCACTTAACCGCTGCAGTGCTCCTGGGTCACCACTGAAAACTAACACTCATGATTAGTGGGCCTTACCCAGTACCAAAACATAATAAAACAAAAAAATAGCCATGAGACAATCTGACAGATCATTGTTCTTGTTTCTAAGTGATGTAAACTACACTTACTACATAAGTATTTAAGTGCAGGTGTATTATTCCCCATGTGTTAATAGTACAATCAACATGTTATAATTAAAGATTGGCTGCTGATAACCCAGAGAACTGACAACGTAATTTAGAGTCTTGGTACATACAGATGTGACCAGCATTCCAAGTAACTAGTGCGCTTAGCATTTTGTTACTATGTAGCACACTTCAGGATCTATGGCCCCATATTCAAGGTTAGCACTAGTGTGAATGTAGTTAGCTCCAGCACTAACCTGGGTTTGTGCTGGTGCTCAAGATGAGCCATATTCAGAGGCCCTGGAGGTGCTACCCAAACCCAGCAGCCCCAAGGTGCTACCATGGCACTGTACCTTTGCAAATGAAGGGTTCCGTCATGTATACCAGTGCAATGGTATATCCAAAGGATGCAGTAGTGGTAAACTGCCCCCACAGTAGCATGCTTTCTGCTGCCAAAACCACATCTTGTCTTGGTGCTAAATGCAGGCCCTCACCCACAGAAGTTAAGGCAGTGTAGTGCAGCTGCCCACCCTTATGTCAAGTGGTCCCTTCACTGCCAAACACCCATCCACCATCCAGTCTGTACACCCCTGGTGGTTTAGTGGTCCCTCACCCCAACTATTGCACCTCAACATTCGGTGGGCACCTCCATGACTGTCAGATGGCAGCTAGCCATGGAGGTGTGAGGCCTGTGCCAGCTGCTGATTTTATGAAGCATGGCATTCGGAGTACAGGGATGAAGGGTGCAGATCCTCAGCAGTGGGGGTGGCCAATGGTTAAGGGTGCGGGGCCACTAAACCACCCAGAATTCCTATATTTCAGATGGATGGGTGATCAGGGTTGGAGATGACTATACCACCAAGGATGGGCACTATGAAGCTACTGCACTGCATGCAAATAAGCCCATAATGAGCACACAGATGGCCTTACACACTGCATGCCCAATGAGCATATTTGCATACTAGGGCTGAATATGGCCCACAGGAAACATGGGGCTATCCATTTTAGGCAGCACTATCTCCTGTGGGACATATGCAGCCCTGGTCTGTGTCTGCACAGCACAGATCCACTTGTGCTGTGCCGACATGGCCCGATATTCAGTCAGTTAGTGCCAACCCCTAGAAAGAGAGGCACCACTGGAGGAGAGTGGTGGCAACAAGAAATCTAGGCACCCAAAGGATGCATGGTTAAAATACCACTTAGAGTGTAAGGGTGGCAGAGTCACTCATTGCCCTCTGAGGCATGAAAAATCCTCAAAGCTCCCCCTCCACCACCATTCACACTAGCAGTTTCTGAAACAAAAGCATGAGAGAAGAGTCAAGAAGAAAATCCAAATCATGAGTTCAATTTCATTATTTGTGTTTTCTTGTACATAAATAAATGTACATATTAAATAAATCATAACATTGATCATATATTAAATTATGTTATAGCATATTATTTCATATCAAATTATATTATTTTTTCATTATCATATAGTGTATCAGATTATATTATCTTCTCATGCTTCATATTTGTTATGCCACCTGCCATGCCCTGCTACTACCTGAAGGGTGTAATTCTACATTGCCCAAAAAAAAAAAAAAAAGAAATCATCTCGCAAATTACATGATGGATGCACAATTACTGGAATCATCCCCAGCTCCAACACCACCACAAAAAAAAAAAAGATCTCTGCAGTGAGAAAGTATTTGAAACCAGAAATACTTTGAAAGCATATTGCAATCAGTGTTACAAACTGATTGTTCCAGGTCAGTGAAGTTTACTCAAACTTTGGAGATCAGTGTCCTGGAAAATGATTAAAACATGAGCATGGTATCTTCCTTATAGCCATGTCCTATCCAGTTCCCACTCAGATCAGATACTAGCAGCTGGGACAGTTGGATCCGGTTAGGTATGAAAAGTGATGGGATTAAGCGGTTCATTCAAAGAAATCCAGCCCCCTTAGGTGGCAACAGCCTGAACCAACTGGTGCATCCCTTGGTATTAAACTGGCACTGCATCACAATGGTCCAACAACCAAAAGCCAGAGCCAGGCCCAGTGTATGCACCTCAACGGGTACCAAATTTGTTGTTATAAAAACAAAGTATGCTGCCAAGTCATTACATGCCTGCACTAAATTGCAAGCTTTCTTCCTGCTTCTTCATGTGATGATAGTTCCAGAGCATTCTGTCTCGAGTCTTGTTCCAAAACAACACATCTACCTCATCATCATCATTTCTCCCCCTTCCAATTATGTTTTCTTGGCATATACAGAATAATAACTAATAATAATCATTACATTAAAATAAAAGCCATAGAAGTTGTCTGGTTCTGAAACACATACACTACATCATCCTCCTTCTCCCTCCAACACAAATCAAGTTTTTCTTATCAAGTCTTGTGCCACATTAACAGTACTGCCATATTTAGGCCCATGAGCCTTGCGGCATAACCGTAATATTCAGGTGGGTGGCACTCAGTTATATAATTTGGAGCGCTTGGGCTGTGGAGGTATTCAGGTGGTAGATGATTTAATTGATCAGGACAGTGGTCATTTGCACTCATTTCAAAACTGCAGGGGATTTTGGTCTCCATCTACGAGATCTTTGGAGTTTTTTCCAATTCACATACCCTTTCATCAAATTTCTTTAGGCATTCCAAACTGGTTACGACTGATCTCACTTTTCATCTGCAAAGGTGGATTAGACGTACTAAAGGCCACACTAGTATATTTACAAATTACTACAAAGCTTAATCTCCTTGACTGGCTGGTGCAGGGCAAATAGGAAAGTGATTTACAGGATTCTATTGATGAGAAGGATTGGGTTAAGTGTTGGGCTGAGGCATATCAGGCTTTTGAGATCCAAGACTGCAGCTAATTCAGAAGAAGGTATTGAGTAGATGGTACAGGACACCAATTAAGTAAGTTAAAGTGGAATTACTTGTATCAGATGCATATTGGAGGTGCAGCCATAAACCCAGCACTTTATATCATATTTTATGGGTCTGCACCGATTGCAAGACTGGTGGTCTGGTATTATTAAAGAAACTGAACATATTTTCAGACACCTGTTCCCCATCCTCCCCATTTTTGGATATTGGGGATCCATCTATGCTTCATGAGCAGACCTTACCTTTCAAGGCAGTCATTTATTCTGGGGCTTTGGAAGTCAGCGGCTTCTACTTTTACACTGGAGAACATCCACAGTTCCCCCTCTAAATAATTGGATTCAGGCGATATTAAGTACTGCATCATATTAACAGCTTTTGTTTTGGAGAGAAAGGCACTTCCTAAATTATACAGGGCTTGGTACCCCTAGTTAAGCTTTGTTGGGGTCAAGATTATAGGTTTCAAATGATTATATGTAGAAATTGTTGTTTTCTTGACATATTTAAGGTATATAGTTTAGTGTGGTGGAAACTATATGGAGACTGCCTACTGTACATTGTGATAATTAGTTTGATTTTGGATTATTCCTGCTTACTGGTTACTCATTCCTTTTATTTTCATTTTGAATCCATTGCTTATTTGTGCTGTACATGGTTTATTAATTTCCTTCTCCTTTGGTATTTGGTTGAGATCATTGAGATATGACATATATCTTTAATGTCTATTATCTCTGTTGTTCCTGTTGCTTTGTTTATATTTGAAATTTCAATAAAACATTTATATACAAAAAGTTTTCTCATCATGCATTACTGCTACATGTGGATGGCATGATCTTCTTACTTACACACCGCACAACCCGATGGTACAGTAGGACTGATCCATCACTTTAGTAGGTGGCAACACCACTAGTTCATCTAAGTCATCCGCAGCAGCAGTGAGGTGCACTACTCTTTAGAAAAGTGGCAGAGATCTTTTTTTTACAGTTAAACTTTTTATTAATTTTCATAAGATATACAGACAAACCTCTTACAGTACAGTACAATGTGAGGATTTTTTTTAAAGAAATTGAGGCAGCATATAATAAGAACATTGCTACAATAATACAAGGAGCTTTTGGTTTAAAATATACTAAACAATACAGGTCATGTAATTAGCATATACTTGACATTTGTAGTGAACTTATAGCGGATAGTATGATTAGATACGGTTTATATTAAAATGTTACATAATTATATATGATGCTGCAAAAGGAAAAAAGTACATTCGTAAAAGGATTGTGGAGTAATAAAGAATGATTGAGAACAGAGTATAGGAAAGAAAAGATATGTAAGGAGTTAAGAAGAGAGAGAGAAACTATTAAAAGGGGGAAAAAGCGAGACTACAATGATGTATCAGTAAAGGGAAAATCCATATATATTAAGTCCATACATTGGTGCTGGAAGATTTTGTTGATTCCAAAAATTAAAAAGCCCTGCCAACAATTGTTATATAACATGAGTCGGTCAGACAAGATATATGTCATACGGTCCAGAGAGCGTGCAATAGTTGGTTAATGATATCGGGAAGGTAGGGATTATGTTGGATCTCCAATGCATGAGAATTGTGCATTAACTTGGAGGAAGAGTATATTTAACCATCTGCTCTGGAATATGAAATTTTATAAGAACAGTGATTAAAAATACCAAGAATGCAATGTTTAGGGTCCAGTGTAAAGGTTGACCTACCACTTTCTTTGCAAATCTGTAGTACAGTGCCAAATCTTTTGTATGAGGGACAGTGCCATAAGATATGCAATAAATCCCCATTGGGGAAATTGCAGCCAGCAATTGTTATTGTTCAATAAACCCATTTTTGTAATACAACAGGAGTTCTGTACCACAAATGAAGGATCTTGGTTTGAATTAGGAACTGCGTTTATTATTAAAGATTTGTGACAGGAGAGCCAACATTTGGACCATTGTGCATTGGTGATATTATATTGTAGCAAAGTACTCATCTGTTTTAGCATTGACAGAGTAGTCAGGAAGGATATCACAAATATCTTTGTAAACAGTGCTATTTAAGTTGGATATTGTTTTTATCCATTTAGAGATGTGCTTATCATACAGAATTGATAGAGAAGGGTGTGAGGTAAGAGTTGCATGCGGTCACGAAGCTGTAGATATTTCCAAAAATCCTGGTGGGGAAGATTCCATATGCCTCGAGGTCGATTGTAAGATTTTAACTTTAATGACTTGGGTTCAAGAATATCCTGCAAAAGAGAATACCCTTATTTTTCCAGGTACAACAAAAATGGGGTGATTATCAAGAGATATATGGTGGTTACCCCAGATAGGGTGTAAGCTAAGGGTTTGGGGTTAGATTTAATATGTTTTGTGAATGATTTTCCAATAGAATATAGAAGCAGCTATGGTAGGGTGAGACTTTAAAGAAGAGGTAAGGGTGTTATAAAGGAAAGAAGTCACCACATTACCAGGACATAAGGATGTTTCCATATTGACCCATAAAGGAGACTGGATGTTGGGTTTGTGAAACCATTTAATTGTTTGAGATGCGGAGAAGCCCATAGTAGGCTTGGAACCAAGGAAGGCCAAAGCCACCTTTTGACAATGGGCTCTAAGTTTATTACGACTAAATCCAGGTATTTTGCCTTCCCAAATGAAGCTGCCGATAATTTTGTCTATTTTGGTAAGGAAACTAGAGGAAGTATCAAAGGGATATTGGAAAATAGGTATAATATTTTAGGAGTTATAGACATTTTAATGGCGGAAATTTACCATTAAAAGAAAGTTTAAGTAGCTTCCATCTATCAAGTGTTGTTTGGATACTGATTAACAGAGGGAAGATTAGCATCCCTAATTTATTCAATGTCGGGTGATCCGAATGCCAAGATAAGATATACCTTAGGGGGCCCAACGAAAGCCTAATGAGTTGTTCATGAGGGGACTACAAAGGGTATTCAATGGTAGCATTCAGATTTGTTAAGGTTTAGAGCTAGTCTGGAGTGGGAGGTGAAGTCATTCAGTAGTTTAACTAAAGGTTGCCTGGGACTTTCGAGGTTTTCAAGTAAAATAAGGAGATCATCTGCATATGAGAGTGAAGTATAGTGAGAGTTACCAATAGTAATGCCTTTAATTGTACGGATTGGCGTAGGGCGAGAAAGAGGTTCTATGGCAAGTATAAACAATGAAGCGATAAGAGGCATCCTTGTCTGGTGCCTCTTGCTAAGTAAAAGGAGGGGACAAAATAGAGTTCATGAGAACTCGAGCTGAAGGAAGGTATACAATAATTGAATCCAAGCACAAAAATTATTTGTAAAGCCAAAATTAGATAGCACCTGATATAGATATTCCCAATTGAGAGATTCAAATGCTTTCTCAAAGTTAATGGCTATTGCAGCTGCAGGGGTTTTAAGAGTTTTGCTTTGTGAATTAAATTGAGTAATGAGCAAAGATGATCGGAACTGTTTCTATTTTGATAAATCCTGATTGAGAAGTATGGATGAGTTTAGTCATTAAAGATGAGAGTTAATAATTGTGCAAAGATGTTTCCGTCAGTATTAAGAAGTGAGATCGGTCTATAGTTTGAAGGAAGAAAAGGGTCTTTGTCTTTTTTGGTAAGACTGTTATAATGGCTTTGTCATTGTGCATGGCAGTTCTTTATTAAGGTTGCTTCTTGGAATACATTGACTAATACAGGACAAAAAGTGTCAGATAGGGTTTTATAAAATCAATAGGGAACCCATCACTGCCAGGTGCTTTACCTTTTTTAATGATGATAAAGCAGTTTGGATTTCCTGTAAAGTGACTGGTTTATCAAGCATAGCGTTGTCCTGAGGGATAGGTGGATAGATTAAATTTTCCAGAAAATGTTGTATTAGGTTGGGATTTGTAGTATTAGGTTGCTAGTACAGTTGATGGTAAAAGGATTGTATAATCTCGATTGATTGAAAGGTTGTCTGTGTGTGTCTGACCTGATGAATCTTTAGACCTGCTATATGTCTCTGCATCTGTTGAGTTTTTAGCTGGTAAGAGAGCAACTTTCCGCATTTATCCCCTTGTTCCCAATAACCATGTTTAATCCTAAAAGGCAAGTTCAGCTTCCTGGATATCAACTCATTAATTTTAATTTTAATTGTAGAATTTCAGATGAAGCTGTGAATTATGATTGGGTTTATTTAATTTATAGTATTGGGTTTTTTTTTCTTTAAGGGATTTTTCTAAATTAGCTAATTGTTGTTCTCTTAATTTCTTTCTATGTGCTGCATAACAAATAATTTTACCTCTAATAGTGGCTTTTAATGCTTCCCAGATAGTACCTTGAGACATATCTGGAGTATCGTTAATAGAAAGAAAATCTAGAATCTGGGTTTTAAACCAAGGAGTGAATTCAGGGTCTCTGAGTAAAGTGGGTCTAAACGCCAAGATGGGGATTTAGAAGAGTGGACCCCAGAGAAAATGCAAACTGATAGGGGAATTATCAGATATAACAATAGGGAGAATCAATGTATCAATAATTTTTTCAGTAATGAGGGAGAAGAGAACCAATAATCAATCCTACTATATGATTTATGTAAAGAGGAATAAAAAGGTGTAATCTCGTTGTCTGGGATGATGTAATCTCCAAATGTCAGAGAGACCTAAATCCTTCGTAAGCATTGATAGAGCATTAATATTACGGGGTGGGCATCATGTGATGAGTTACTTCTGTCTAAATATGCTTGTAGTGCTAAGTTAAAGTCACCACCAATAAGAATAGGTGAATTATTTTTATTATTAATCATAATTTGTTGGGATAGATTATGGAAGAAAATGGGTGAATCAAAGTTGGGTGCATATACATTCACAAACATAAGTGGACCTGCTGTGGTGTTTATAGGGTTATAATCCACCTACCATCCGGTCTCTAATGATTTTTATGGGGCCAATTAAGAGATTTATGTATTAAGATAGCAACCCCATGTTTTTGGATAGAGAGATGACGCATATACTTGACCCAGTCCCTTTTAAGTCTGTCGACATCCTCTGATAAAAGTTTAGTTTCTTGTAAGAAAGCAATATGTGTTTTATGCTTTTTAAGATAAGTAAGTACTTGCTTATGTTTACAAGGTGAGTTGAGTCCCTTGACATTCCATGAATGTAAGATTAGATCACTCATAGTACTAGGATATAAGGTAATTAGTTACAAATAGGAATGAGGGACTCAATACCATTAATTTGGAGGATGTCACAGATTCAAAAGAAAATATATATAATAAACAAATGTATGCAGGGCCCTTAACTTGTATGGGTTCGAGATGATTGAGTATTTGTATTCATTTAGTCTCACAGAGGAGCGATAGAGACAGGAATATCAAGTAATTAAACATTAGAACCAACAAACGTTAGTATAAACTCAGTAACAAGAATATTGATTTGAAACTTTATGAAATGCAGGGCAATAAGAGTCGTAAATATACCAGGACTCTCACTCTACACTACTAGGCATGTAGAGTAATTAGTGAATCTCAAGATACGGTTTACCCTATAATCTTAAGATACTAAACTTTATATAACAGTATATTAAAGAAGTGTATTTGAGATTTGTGCTGAGGTAATTAAAGCATTACCCTGAAAAGACCAAAACATCATTCTACCAAATAAACAAGGATAATTATGTAATAGTGTTAAATTCCAAACATAATGAATTAGCTTGGACCTAGCAATAAGTCCAATATTAAATAAAGTATACCAACATGATGGCAGATAATGCTGGAACAGTGTGAGCCAGATAAAAGGATGCCGATGTGTATTAATCCACATAAACTAGGTTAGGGAATGCAGTATATACTATAGGTTCATAGTGCATCAGTGTATTGTGGAATCATTTTATAAGTTCCAATGATTTGGAAGAAAATGGAATGAAGAATAATGTGAAAGGCAGAAAACTCATTGTATAGAAATACAATTGAAGCATACTTTGGTGCAAAATCTGTGAGATATAATGGAATGCACCTGATGCACTACATACCAGAAGTGATGCAAAATAAATATTAAATAAGTAAATGATTTTAGAGTATTTGTCTAATCATCCTCCACATTCCAAATGATAGGATTTATGTGGTAAAATGCTATAATAATAGTAGGGTTAAGGCACACTGATATGAAATACAGAACTCTATATATGTATGTATGCGCCTGACCACACGGTGGTGCTGAAGCTTATGAAAACTTAGAATGTAAATAGCAATTATATATACTAATGTCTGGCACCACACAAGGATTAATTATAAGAGCTCTTACAAACATTGTAATATTTATTCTTTCTCTTATTTTTCTTTTCTGTTGAATACATTGAGAGTAACTCCACATAGATTAAATACCACCAGTATCAATTGGCTCACCTCCCACATACAGATACAGGCTTCTCAACAGCGATAGCGTTACTGCATTTAAGTGCTCCAAACCTGTTGGAGTGACGATAGAGACTGCGCTTTGTGATAAGCGTACGAGGGAATCGAATGAGGTGGTGTGAAGAGAGGGATTCTGGTGAGAAACTGCTATACCACATCTAATTATGGGCCATAGTATTTATTACAATTTTTTTTTTTTTTAGTGGGAAAAGCCTCAGGTAGCCTTGCTCTTCGATTTTCTTCTCCTTTTCTTTTTGGGTGGTTCAGATGCTTTAAAGGGAGAGCTGGACACAAGATCAGCCAGGAAGGGTCGGGAGAGTCATTACCATTGAGAGCTTCTTCAGGTCTTGAGTAAACGTGTCGGATACAGTCTGTCTCAGATCCTCCTTAGATGAGTGCAGATCTTCTTGGAGTGGGGAGAATTTGTTAGACAAGGTAAGAGGAGTAGAAAAACTGATGTGGCGTTCCACATGGGAAGCTGGAGAGGTGGAAATATGATTTAAACAGCAGGTATTATTATTTAGAGAAGAACCAGATGCTTTTTTTTTTCTTGTATGCGTGCGGACCTTCTCGGGAGCTACAGTGGCAGATATGATGGTTGTAGATTTCTCAGGGACCTGAAGGACAGTTTCAGCAGGAAGGGCAAGACATTGTAATTGCGAGTGTTTGTGCTGGAGCAGGAACGAGCTGCATTAGCATCGCAAGGCAATGTAAGTGTGGGCTGTGTCCAATTCAGAAATTCAGAGAGAGATTCTGGAGTACTGAAATCTCTGGTAGAATCATTCAAAAAGACGATTGTTGCAGGATAACAGTGCAAACTTAATTCCACGCTGATGAAGGATCATTTTAATGGGGTTGTAAGCTTTTTGTTTGTTAGATAATTCTTTAGAATAGTCTCTGAAAATTAGGATTCTGTTTTCTTCTAAGTAAGTGCACCCAATTGCCTCGCTTTTGAAGAATCAGTTCAGTATGTGCGTGGTTTAAATCTGAAATGATGGGCCTGGGTTTCTGGTTGGGTCCAGGCCTCAGATTTAAGGTGGAGATCTCGATGGTTAGGTCTTGGCTGGCTGGTAATTTAAGCAAAGAAGGAAGTACATGAGTTAGAAGATCACTGGTATCTTCTAGTTCAACACCTTCAGGAAATCCGAGAAATCTAAGGTTGTTACGCCTGTTTCTATTTTCAATATCATCTACTTTGTCCTGAAGGTTCCTAATAACTCTGTCCTGCTCCCTGATGGTAGACTGTAATGTGTTAATGGAATCTTCATTTTGAAATGCTTTAACATCAGTAGCGCTGATTTTTGATCTAGTGCCTGCATATTATTGATATTTTGTTGAGATGCAATTTTTAATACATTGATTTCACTTATTAGTTGCTGGAACATTGCCTCCACTCTATTAAGAGAACTGTTATGTGGCGATTGGTCTGCCATTATTGTATGCCTTAATAGAGAAATTGAAAAGCTTAGATAACTCGCTCAGTAATTATGAGGCAATAAAAATACTGTACCAGAGCTGTTCTCATGATGTACATATAGTAAGATCTCAGATGTTGGTGAAGGTAGGAAGTCTGGAATCTATAGGATGGATGATGATATTTGGTGAATCCAGGGAGATGAAGAATCAAGCAGCCATCTTCAGCACAGCAGGCCACGCCCCAGCAGAGATCTTTTGACACAACTTATAGACTGATTTGATAGCATTAGATCTGACAAACAGTTTGGCATGGCAACGCTGCTGGGTCCCACTTATAAAGATGTGTTAGTTCCTATGGATGAATTGACTACATCAAGCAGAAACTGTTATGCACACTTATGGTGGAGTAGCAAAGACAGCTTGAAGAAACCATCAAGAATGGATATGCGCAGCCTCCTGGTTGTACACCTCCTCCTCCTCTTCTGCTGACTTCACATCAAGGCTAGAGCCTGAGAATCTTAAACTCTTAGCCTTTCACAAGCTCAGCTTGACAATGATCAACTTCAATAATTAATTTTATTATTCACATGTCCAACAATTGATATCTACTGCTATTACAACTACTACACTCCCTGGTTGCAGGTCTCCCAGACTCCTCCGCTGGCACTGGCGGCTAGCTCTAGCTCACCACTGCCATCAGAAGCTGCACAACTGTTCCTCCTGATGACACCTACAACTTTCACATTGTCATCACCAACAAGCTGAATATGATCACATGTACACAGAGTCAGTTTTATGTGCAGAAAACCCATCAAGTCGCGATGTCCTAGTGTTCTTCTTTTCAATTTATTTGTGTTATTTTATGATTTTTGGTGCATAACTTTTATTTTCTTGGGTATTATTATAAAATTTGAAAATCAATGGGGCTGGACTCCAGAGAGAATATAGTAATTGGTATGGAAGTAAAGTAGAGATTGCAGAGAGGTGTATACACCATGAGATCAGCAATGAATAGTAATTGTTATTGAAGCTCACACTGGGCCATGCCTTAGTGGGTTTTGAATATCTGTCACATACCACAAACAGTAATTCACAAAAGATGCATGCCAACAGCACCTGTAACAAGTAAACCACAGTAATTAATATTCATTGCTGACCTCAAAGCTTTTGTACCCTCCGCTTTTAGTCTACATTACCACATGCCAAGTATTGCATTATAAGCCAAAGTAGTTTATCTGAAGTCTTGAAGCTGAACTGAATTTATGGGCCCCAACTTGAAGTCAAACCAAAGTTGCCAATGGCCTGCTTCTCTCACCATTACTTGGAACAAACTTCCGGATCAAGTTGTGTCAACCAACACTTTCCTACCTTACAGCACAAAATAGAGAAGGACTTTGGAGAAAAGAGGTGACAGGATATTCCAGGTGACTAAAACCACATGCTTCATATTAGCAGGTGTGGCTGATCATAACTAAAAACTCAAAATGCGCATGGAAAGATCAGCGCACACCATAGAAACTGTTAGTACAAAACAAAAGGTTTATTAGACCATAACACACAAACTCTCCTGAAGTCCCCATTTCTAAGAAGGGTATGCCAAAGAAATACTTGATACTGCCTTACAGTAAGTAGGCCAACTGCAAAACAGGAATGATGTACTAATTTCAAAAATAAGGGAAATCCTAACTATAAGAAAACACATGACTTTTGTTCTGAATTTAATAACATCTCTCAAAAAGTCAAAAATGGAGCCAGTCCATCAGCACGCGGTTGGATTTCTGCTTGTGCGCTGGCAACCCGGTTAGGAATGGACTTGGGTCGCCAGAGGCGCCAGGGGAGAAGGATGAGCATCCCAAGGACCACTCTCCTTCTGTGGGGAGGTTTGAGACCCATCCGGTGCTTGACGACCCCTGGCAGAGGCCAGGGTACTGCAGCTACCAGCGTGTTGCAGTTCTCAGCGGGCAGGGCAGATGCAGGACGCCATTGTGCTGTCCCTGCCTTCATGCAAAAATGGGGAAGGAAAAATCCTGCTGTTGGCTGCCTCTGTGAAGCCAGCATCCAGCTTCAATTAGCCTCTCCTGCTGGCTCCTCCAGTTAGTCACTAGTTTCATGGCATCAGGGCCAGTGCCACGACCCCACCCTCTGAGGGGCAAGTCAGGGTCTCAGGGCAAAGCATGGTACAAGAGAGGTGGAAGTCGAGATGCGCCATGACCAGCGGATGATCAGCGGCTTGCAGCAGGGGCAAAAAGACTAAATTGAAAAAGAAAAAAGGTCAAAACATACTTCTGAAACATTGGAACATACCCAGCCACTGCAGCGTATCTGCACTGTTTTAGAAAATACCATAATTACCTACAGCATGGCATAGTAACATCAAGGATATTCTTTGCCATATCCGTCTTCAGCCTACAGCAGCCTGCACACATATGGTTACCACCTAAACCAACTGACATTTTTACATGTTGGCATTGCTGGCTTTGCAAATATGGTACCCCTTGTAAAAAACATTTGAACATCCATCGTCCAACACTAAAAATTGAAATAAGGGAATTTATATAATGTGTTACATCATTTGTTGTATACGGTATCAAATGCATTTGTAGCCACATTTATTGAGCAGAGCTATTTGGTCGGTTCAAGAACACATTCTCAAACATGTTCATGACATTAAAAGGTTAAATTATACTCTGTGTTTTCCAGCCATTTTCAAGAATATTATGACAGAACCCAAGGCACATGAAATTCTATGCCTTTGAATATATCAGACCTCTGCCCTGACGTGGTGACAGTGTAAAGCAGTTGCTTCAATAAGAGTCTAGATGTTTCTGTGTTTTACAGATCTTAACACCTACGGATCTCAGCAGGGAGACTGATTACTCTGTATACTTGTAGCTTGTGAATTGGACATCCAATTACACATGTCTATTATTGTGCATTCCCATTAATTTGGGGATTGTATTTATATACAGCATATACTTAGCCTTTTCTTGACTTGTATTAATCTCATTCTCTTTTGTCTTAACAGGATCACTCGTCCATCAACCTGGATTCTGCAAATTCATTACTGTACAGTACATCATTACTAACTGCACCCATCACACTTCTAGCTCCTGGCACAGGGTTCATGTCCTTTCTTGTTCTGAATTCTTTGGTTTGGGAAAGCACTTAGAATAGTCATAGCTTCTTCCAATCATTGTCCATTGCTAATTTGTTCCCCATTACACCTCCTTTTTAGTCATGTAGCTTTTAACTCATCTTACATTTATTCTTTCTCTTCATACAGTGTTTATGTTTTGCTATTTTTCACTGCTAGGTGTTTTCTGGTTTCTTTAGTTTTAATTTGTTCATTGGCTGTATCACCATTGCTACATGAACAAAGCTGGGTGTTCCTTCCTTCTGCACCCCTTCTTCCCTCCATTGTTCAGTGACTGCTTCCAATCCAGACTGATCCCACTGTCTGGTTGTAACACTTTTTAGTGCTACTTAGTACATATCCATAAAATGTATTTATAATTGTTATTTATAAGACAGGTTTAACTTTCACCTTTTTTCTACTTGGGAAAGCAATTGATGTACTGCAGCTTTAAGACCAGGGTCAATTTTACATTCATTTACTAACCCGGTACTGGAGCAGATTGCAGCGGGCTGGTGCAGGATCTCTGTTAGCCCCTGGTTGGAATAGTGCAGTTCCTCTGGTGGAAAGCTGCCAGTTCCATTCTTTGCCTGTTGGTGTGGTGTGGGCTCATGTGGTCGCAAAGGAAACAAAGTCTAGTCAGATCCACCATGGCTGCATTATGAAGTTAGTGAGATTGTGTTGAATTCTGAAGGATACATGGAGAAACAACAAAATGCTTTTTAACCAGTAAGATTTGTTTTATTTTCTACTCTAAGGAAGGCAGACACATTATTAGGAAAAGATATGGAGGTGTTGATTTTAATGGAAGGAATGGTAAGCAATAAAGGTTTTGTATAACGATCATATACTCATGGTGATAGAAACAGACTGATTCATAACCCTGGAACCCCACCATCAGAATCAATTAGGAATGCACATTTCATTATTAACATTGAGGTCAATCAAACCAAACATCATGACTCGGTTGGCCTATACTTGCATGGCATGGCTAACCCCTGTTCTGCAGATGCAGTCCCTGTTCTCTACATTAAGATGCAACATTTTATCTATGGACTACTGATTGCTACTTTGTGACTGACATCTGGACTATGACACTTTCCGCTATGCACAATTGGAACAAAACAAATATTTAGGATAATACATACATTTTTCACAGATAACACATGGGTGCTTCTATTTTACATAGCAACACTTATTCCAGTTTCTGTTATACACAGACTTGTACCTAGGAATTACAGAGTTTGTATCAGTCCAATTTCAGATATTAGGCTACTGCTATTTAATATATGACAATGCATATGTCACCTTGGGAATATTTCTATATTATCATTTTGGGGGTGGATTTTGCATAGAACAAACAGTGACACTCATGATATTGATCACAAAATAAGTGTTCCATACTCATTACACAAAGATGTTCCATCTTACTGTAGAGAATAGGGACTGCATCTGTGAAGTGGGGTTTGACCATACCATTCAAAGATACCTCAAATCGTCAGTCATGATGGTTGCCGAGGACTGGAAGGAAAAGTATGCCTCTTTACAGACACATAGATCTGGCAAATAGGAAAGGTGGAAAGGATGAGAAGGACTTGGCAAGGTTGGAGGAATGGTCAGAAGTATGGCAGCTTGGATTCAATGCAAAGAAGTGCAAAGTAATGCACCTGGGAAACAAAAACCCCGGGAAGAGTACACAGTTGGGGAGGAGGTAAATAACAACAAAAAATGGAAAGGGACCTGGGGATAATCATATCAGATAACCTGAAGGTTAGCAAGCAATGTGAGAAGGCAGTAGGGATGGCTAGGGATACTGAGATGTATAGTGAGAGGCATCACCGCAGAAAAACAAGAAGTTGTTATAACTTTGTAACATAGTTTGTGAGACCCCATCTGGAGCAATTGCATCAAGTTCTGAGATCCCATCTGCACAAGGACATAGACAAGATGGAGACAGTCCAGAAAAGGGCAACTAAAATGGTGCAGGGTCTGCAACAGAAGCCATAGGAGGAGAGACTAAAGGAGCTTAATTTGTATACCCTTGGGGAAAGGAGGGAGAGGGAGACATGATATAAACTTTTAAGTACCTCAAGGGAATCAACAAAGTCCAAGAGGGTAGCATCTTTCAGAAAAAGAGATGTGCAAGAACAAGGGGACACAATTTGAAAATAGAGAGGAGATGGCTCAGGGGTAGTGTGAGGAGGAAGAATTTTTTCACAGAGAGGGTGGTGGATGCATGGAATGGCCTCGTGAGGTGGTTGTGGGGTCAAAATAGTGGAGAATTCAAGAATGCATGGAACAGACATAAGGCAATTCTTGTTGGGGGTAGGAAGAAATAGACTGTTGGTTAACTAGGATATGCAGTTTATCCAGTAGGTAGGGATATGGACAAGCTAGGTGGGCCAAGCAGTCCTTATCTGTGTCAAAGTCTATGTTCCTATGTTTCTATGATTTTTGTGTTGCATCTTTTTTTACTACGCTTCATGAAATGTGCATTCCTATTGATTCAGATGGTGGGGTTCCAGGATTTCACTTCTTTGTGTTTCTCTCATACCACTATATGACTGAATAGTTGTTTTACAGGTCCTGTACCAGTCTACTGTACTTAGTAGACTACATACATTTTATTTTAATTTATTTATTTTACACTTGTCATTTTTAATCACAGTTAGAGAGCTTAGTAGCTGTGCACAACAATAAGATAGGCCCTATGATTTTTATAAAATACATGCATCATAAAATAACTTGGATCAAAAAACAAAAAATGGGAATTCTTAGATACTGAACCAAGTCTGAATAATGTGATATCAGCATAACCATAGCTAACATTTAAACAAACCAGTACTTTGCAAGATACCCTTGTTAAATCTATGTTTATAAAAGTAACATTTAATCTGAGAACAACTTGAATGCCTGACAGTCCACACTGAAGAAATGATTTTGACAGTTTGAGAGGAGACATGTGAAGGAAATAGCTTCAGTGAGAACCTTACTGGATTTATGAATGTCACAGTTTGCAGCCAAGAGGTTTAAATGAACATGTCAGACTGCACAGTTATTTATAGTTTTTGTATTTTTCAGTAGTTGTAACTTATTTAGTGAACAAAATTTATTTTCCAGGAACAGGGAGGAATCGGTATATTTTCATTGGTTTTACTGTGTATATGATGCATTTTTTATATGGCATTACTTATAAGATATGTGTTTTACACTTGTTTCTATGGTTAAAAGCTTAATAAAACTATACCCACAAAAAGACAAAGAAAACAAGTTGTGTACACCTTGTTTACAAGGGGTCTTCAGAAATCAATGTGACCATGATAAAGAAACTGGGAAGTTATAGGTATTGAACCTTGTTATTCAAAGGGCAAAAAAATTACAATTAAAAACTGATAAAGGTATAAAGCTGTAAATAAGAGTAAAACACCTATGCTGGTATGCACACCACACAAAGTAGTTCTTGAAAGGATACAGATTGGGGACGCTAATTAACACTGCAAGTCCAGAAAAAATATGCATTGTCACATCTTGCTGTACTGAAATGCTACAGCTGATGCAAAATACAAAGTAAGGTGGTGGGGCGAGGTTGGAGGATGGGTGAATAACACCATATACCCAACAGGGAGGGACTTACATCTCTGAATTTATTTGTGAAAATGACTGTTGAGGATAGAATGTAAGCTGAGACAAGGCTGGTTAAAATAATATGGTTGCTTAACTTGAAGACTTGAAATAATTGCATGTCTTTCTTTCTGTTACATCTTTCCATGCACAAACAGGTTTTGCTTTTGAAGCTAACTTGCTAAACTGTGTTTGGTAGATTTTACTCTTGATTTCTGTTTATGACAGGCAGTAAACATTCCTGTATGAAGCACTACCATTGAAGCACCTATAAAGTGAGGAATTACCGTGACATAATAACAGCACTTTATAGGAGTCAAAGGCAAAGTCTGTTCCAGGAATACTGCCTCGTCCTGAAAAGAAGTCAGAGTCAAATCTACAAAAAAAACAGTTACATAACTCACGGTTACACTAGCAAATATAACTTACACTTTTAAAACATTTATCAAGTAAAAGACATGCTTCAACTTACTCCAAAACAGAGAAGTAAAACTCAGTAACCACACAGGCTCAGTACACGCTGCATTTCAAACTAGATGCAGTTTCACCTCATGCCCCTCCCACATGAATAAAAAAGGTAGGGGTGGATCTTTAGGAGTTTCTCGGGTGGTGGTGGGATGGATCTTACTCCCCCAAAACCTAATGCTTCCTCCACTGCTCAGGTTCCAGTTCTTGTACTGCCCATTTGAGAAGAGAAAATAGTACCCTGCAACCATTGACTAACATGAAGCGTATTTATTTGAGGCGGAAAACACTTCTTGAAGGAGGGTAAGGTGGAGAGACTATTTACACTTCAAGTCAGTTCCACGGACAGAAAACATGACATCAGTCCTTTTGTACATGCAAATGTCTGCAGGCTCTGCCTACTGCAGCCATAAAAAACACACCAGCATGAAGCGCCGTCGGAGAAGTGAGACCGCAAAGAAGTAAAGCAAAAATAAATAAAATGGGATCGGACAACTAACTGAGATTACAAAGGAGTCCCTCGCTCAAGTCAAACTGAATAACACCTAGCAGCATCATTCAGAACACAGCATGGTCAGCAAAGTGAGACCGCAAACTGTACATAATTAAAGACAAGCAGTTCAGTACTTAAGTCAAGACTAGTGGTAGGGCAGCATATGCGCCATAACATTGGTCGGAAGTAAATCGAGACAGACTGCTGAAGCTGAAATAAAGTTAGCTTAGCTAGTAATGCACTCTGGCCTCATCTCCGCTGTTCCATTTGTTTTAGCCTTGTCCCTGTCACCCTGTGCTGTGGTCACCATCTGAGAAGCTGCAAAGCTGCAAAGCAGCAGTGCAGCAGATATTATGCACAAGTGAGAAAATGGGCAAATGGGCTCCTCAAAGGAAAAGCACAACCAGAGCCCCCCAAACTGAACAGTCAATGCTCTGCAGCATTCAGGAGTCAGGACATGGCATGGTTGGAACAGTAATATACCTTGTCCCAACCCGTCACCCTGTGGTAACCATCATTTTGAGGCGCTGCTTCCAAACTCTGAAGCAGCAGCTGCAGCAAATATGCGCCAGTGAGAAAACGGGCCTTCCATCGTAACTGTACAGCTGGTCTCTGCTTCCAGGCAGTAATGCTGAAAAGACAGACCCCGAGTCTGCCCTGAAAGTAAACGGCATCGCTAGGATTTTCAGCATTCACACCAGGGTGCAGTCAGACCAGTGAGAGACCGAGGCGCTAATCAAACAAGAGACTAACAGGCTATAGCCCAGGAACACAGGAGGTTAAACCAGCAATCTGACCTCCACTGTTCTTTTCAGCCTTGTCCCTGTGGTCTGTCTGAGCTGAGAGAGAGATACGATAGTGATACAAGTGTGCTTGAGAGTGAGCCACACTCCCTGATACCACACAATCAGCAACATTTAAGTATTGTTTGACTTTTATATGAAGAACTTCAAGACATTAAGACACTGACTTCACTGAGTGTTTTATATATATATATATATATATATATATATATATATACATACATACTGTATATATATATTTATGTATATACACATATATATATATATATGTATATATACTGTATATGAAGTATTTCATTTCACAAAGTTCATTTGTAATTTAGTTTTCAAAAAATCCAGACACATGCTTGATACATTTGATTTTATTTGCCTTTTGTTTAAAATCACTGTGAACCATACTGACTGCAAGCTAGTGCAATCTCTGGTTCACTAGTCCAGCTGGCTAGTGCCAAAAAGTTAAGGTAGACCCCTGTTTCAGACACTAAAACTTTTGTATAAAGGAAGCACTGTATTGTGGCTCCACCCCATGATGAGCGTCAGAAGCGACTCAAAGTGCTTGGAACTTCAGGAGCATCTCTGTGTGTTTAGTCTAATAAACCTTTTTCGGTACTGCCAACTGCTATGGTGTCGTTGATCTCCTTGTGCATTTTGAGTGACAACGATTACCACTGAGTTACTGGGGAAAGAAATACCATTGAACAGTAGTATTCTTTCTGTCTGAAATTTGAATGTTTGTGTGAATAATGTTAACATACCAGTGCTTGATAAATTCATAAACGTTTTGTTATCATAAGTTTAAAATATTGCATGAACCTGAAGTTTATATCAAATAATCATCTCATTCTAAGAAACTCAGTTTGATATCTCAGGTGCTGGGATTTAAATATCAAATCTGGCTTTCCAAACAAAGTCTATTGATGTCCCGTGAGATGCTATTTACGTATTGACATATGTAGTTCAGATGTTATGTCTTGATTGTGACAAGACATAGACCTGAAGGAAAACATTATTTTCAAAATCCCCATTAAGACACAAGCAGACGTAGACCTTGTTAAATGCTAAATAAGTCATGTACATAATTGCATTTATTGAATATCTTTTGTTCATTGTAAATAAGTATTATAGGAATTGTTATACTTCATCGAAAGAATCACAGAGGCAAATTTGTGGATTCTTACTGTCTGAGTAATGGACAAATTGAAAATAAGGAAGCATGCCTGATAGCCTGCCAGAGGAGAGTTCATCAATGGTCACTCTTGCTTGTATTTGGATGGGTACTTTATAAAATGATGTACTCCCAAAGATCAGTTGCTTGTAGCAATCAAGACTTAACGCCCACATAAACTTGTTAAAATATCAGTATATTAATGTATCCATCTGGGACATCAAAATACTTTAACTGGAAAGCCAGATCTGGGATTTACGTAATAGTAACTAGTAAAATTGCACTAAATTGTTCATTTACAGTGCAATAATTCATTTGAAATATAGAAACATAGAAACATAGACTTTGAGCCAGATAAGGACTGCTTGGCCCACCTAGTCTGCCCATTTCCTACTACAGGATAAGCTGCAGATCCTATTTAACCAACAGCCTATTTCTTCCTACCCCCCACAAATTGCCTTATGTCTGTCCCATGCGTTCTTGAATTCTCCCCAGTTTTATACCCCACAACCTCCTCAGAAAGGCTGTTCCATGTGTTCACCACCCTCTCTGTGAAAAATTCTTCCTCACATTGCCCCTGTGCCGACCCCTCTGTCTTCAAATTGTGTCCCCTTGTTCTTGCACAACTCTTTTTCTGAAAGATGCTACCCTCTTGGACTTTGTTGATTCCACTAAGGTACTTAAGTTTCTATCATGTCCCCTCTCCTCCTTTCCTCAAGGGTATAATTATTAAGCTCCTTTAGTCTATCCTCATATGGCTTTTTGCAGACCCTGCATCATTTTAGTTGCCCTCCTCTGGACTGCCTCCATCCTGTCTATGTCCTTGTGGAGATGGGGTCTCCAGAACTGGATGCAGTACCCCAAATGGGGTCTCACCAACTGTCTGTACAGAGAGATAACAACTTCCTGTTTTCTACTGGTGATGCCTCTCCTAAACATCCCAGGATCCCCAGCCCTCCTAGTGCCTTCTCTCACATTGCTTGCTTACCTTAAGATCATCTGATATGATTACCCCAGGTCCCTTTCCATTTTGTTGTTGTTACTAACCCCCCATTGTGTAATCTTTCCCTGGGTTTGTGTTTCCAGGTGCATTATTTTGCACTTCTTTGCATTGAATCCAAGCTGCCATACTTCTGACCATTCCTCCAACCTTGCCAAGTTCCTTCTCATCCTTTCCGCCTCCTTGTGTATCAACCCTATTTCAGATCGTTGTGTCATCTGCAAGAGGCATACTTTTCCTTCAGTCCTCCTGCAATGTCACTTATAAAGACATTAAAAAGGACTGGACCCAGTAATGAACTCCTGCGGTAATTCACTAGTAACCCCTTCTTCAGAGTGACTCCATTTACAATTACTTTCTGTATCCTGTTGTCCAGCCAATGTTTTAGCCAGGCTACCACCCAGGGACCCACTCTCAGGCTGGTTAATTTGACTATTAATCTTTTGTGTGGGACTGTGTCAAATGTCTTGCTAAAGTCTAGGTAGGCTATGTCCACAGCCCCTCCCTGGTCTGCTACTTTGGTCACCCAGTCAAAGAAATCAATTAGATTTGTCTGACATGACCTTCCTGCTGTGAACCCATGCTTCATTGGGTCCTGTGCCCCACTGGCCTCTAGGTACTCAACAATTCTTTCCTTCAGAAGTGATTCCATCACTTTCCTACCAAAGAGGTCAAACTGACAGGTCTGTAGTTTCCTGCCTCTTTCTTGCTCCCGCTTTTATGAAGGGGTATCACATCCGCCTTCCTCCAGTCCTCAGGTACCACACCATCCTCCCATGATCTGTTAAAAGGGTAGTCAGTGGTGTTACTAGTTCTCTCCTAATTCTTTTGAGAATTCTGGGGTGAATTCCATCAGAGCCCCATTGCTTTGTCCACTTTCAGTTTTAAGAGCTCTTTCAGAACCCTTTTTTCTGTGAAAGACTGGGATCGACCCCCAATCCAGAGTGCTTCTGTTAATTGGATTGGGCACCTTCCCCACCTCCTCTTTTGTGAATACTGAGCAGAAGTATTCGTTCAGTATCCCTTCTTTTCACTGTCCCTCTCTGCCCATCCACTGTCCATTCTATTCAGCCTCACTATCCCTTTGTCTTTCTACACTCCTTATGTACCTATAAAAGGTGTTATCCCCTTCTTGACCGAGTTGGCTATCTTTTCCTCAGTTTGGCCCTTTGCTATACTGGCTACCCTCCTGCTTCCTTCTGCCTTAACTGGCACAGTTCTCTGTCCTGCTCTTCTGTGTTTCCTTCTACTTCCTAAATGCTATCTTTTCTCCTTAACCTTCACCGCCACCTCTTTTGAGAACCATAGTGGCTTTTTCTTTCATTTTGATTTGTTTATTTGCTTCACACAAAGGCTTGTTGCTTGATGTTTCCCATTGTTGCTCCACCCTCCTTCTAGCCTATTTGCTAGTGCTTTTCTAAGGCACTTCCCATCTTGCCAAAGTCAGCCCTCCTGAAGTCCAGAACCCTTACTTTTGTATGGCTTGACTCTGTAGCTGAGTTTATCATGAACTACACTGTTTGGTGGTCACTTGTTCCCAGATGGCTACCCACCTCTAGATCTGAGATCCTCTCACCGTCACCATTTGAGAGTATGAGGTCTAAGATTACTCCTCATGAGTGGGTTCCAAACTAGCTGTCTGAGGCATGCCACCTGAAGGGCATGGGGAATGGCCTGATTCTGGGTGTGGCTGCAGCCAAGGTGCGCCTGCTAACATCTGGCATATTCAGGTCCCCATCAACAGTATCTCCCCTTTCTCTGCCATCATAAGGGTGCCTTCTATCATATCCTGCCATTTCCTCCCCTGACATGGGGTCTGTATACAAACCCTGTGTGGATTGTGGTGACATTTTCAGTCTCTAAGGTGACCCACAGTGCCTCCTCTCCTCCCTCCCTCTCTGTTTACACTTTTGTTCAGTTGCTTTTATCCCTTCCTTACATAGAGAGCTACTCCTCCCCTCTTCTCCTCTCCCTGTCTCTCCTGTAGGTTGTGTACCCTGGTGTGTTAACATCCCAGTCATGGTTCTCTGTCTATCATGTTTCTGTGACTGCTACAATATCAGGCATCCCTCTTCCATCAAGGCCACCAGTTCAGGAGCTTGTTGCCCAGACTATGGGTATTGTACAAATTACCCTCCATTTCCTGATGGCCTTACCCTTTTGCCCCATCCCTGTCTTTATTGTGTTTGTCATTTTCTCCATTTACCCCTGCCCTTCTCCCTATTGACATCTCTATCTTGGTGTTTACCTCACTTTCTACCCTGATCTTTTGGGGGCTAGGATTTCCCTGCTCCTTTCCAGTGCTCTCCCCTTGGCTAGTTTAAATGCTTGCCAATGAAACATTTAAACCTATCACCTAGGATCCTGGTTCCCTCCTGGACAGATGCAGACCAGCACACCAGTATAGGCCTGCATCCCTCCAGGTGAACCCCAGTCCCCAGTGAAGCCAAATCCCAAGCTCTGTATCAGTTTTTCAACCACTGATTGAATTCCATGGTGTGGAGCACTCTAGCCTCACCCATGCCAGGCTACCATGCATGCTGCTTGTTCTAAGGCCCCTCCCAACTCCACAAACTCTTCCTGCACTGCTCTGATCCTTTTCCCAGCCAGATCATTTGTCCCTAGGTGGACAATGTCATCCAGCTCCCTCCCAGTGCAGCTGCTCCAGCGATCCTGAGGATTCGCTCCTGTCCCTCCAAGCCATGGCACCAGGCAGGCACCTTAACTCCCTCTCCCTTCCTCCCTAGTTCTGCCTTCCTAAAAATGGAGTCCCGACCAGCAGGTGGTGTGGATTATGAGAATTTAATGCACATTCCAAGGTGTGATGCTACATAAACCTCAAGAGCAAAGCTTGAGGGGTTTATAAAACATCCCACACCAACAGTATGCATTAAATTCGAGTATGCACACTAATTTATGGTTTGTTTTTATAATTTCTGGTGAGTACTTCTTCCAACCAGAAACTATAAAACAACACTGAAAAGCATGGTTGTAGCAGGCTGATGTTTAAGCATTTCAATCACAACTGCATAGGAGAACATGAATGTGTGCCCTCAAGTAAATTCACTGGATTACCTCTACATGAACTCCCTCTGGTAGAAGAGAATTGAGACATTAATAAAATCACAGACTAGTGAAGGGCAGTCCAAGAAACTGCCAAAAAGGCACATTTTAAAAACATGATTTTCAACTTAATGTGCACTGCTTGTGCAATAGTGATGAAAGCATTTGGATTTTTGTGAGGAAAAAAATCCAAGAAACAGTCCAAAATATTAAAAAATATTAAAGATTTTATGCCGTATGCTATTGAAGCACATCCAATGTGAAACTGACAACAGCTGTGCAGCTATGAGGCTAAGTGCATGTCTGCCGTAATAACTGGTCAGTTATTACAGCAAATATCAACTGGCGAGTCCACTGAAAAAATTGTTCACCAAGTTATTATAGAGTATTATCTCTCAAAAGCTAGTCTCAGAAATAATTTTGTTAGTCCAATAAAAGGTATCACTTGCAACATATTTGTTGTTCTTTTTCTTCCTCTACATGAATCAACCAATTAACCAACTTTATTTACATTGGGCCAGATATTCAGAAATGCGCCAAACACCAGCACAAGACCAGCACAGCACAAATCCGATGCGCCATGGTGCAATGAGGCCATATTCAAGGTTGCACATGGTGAAATGCACCAGCACAACACAGCTGAATATGGCATGGCAGCACCATGGCACAACCAGAGTAGTGCCAGGGTGCAACCAGAGGTGCGCTAGGGTGCAACCAAAACTGTGCCATAGTGCAACCAGAGATGTACCAGGGCACAAAGGGACAAGCACCAAGGCACACATGGACCAGCCCCAGTCAATGGTGGGAGCACAGCAACAGAGGTAAAGCATGGGGCACAGCAGAGGAACACACCTGGGACAGTGCCAGGGAGGCAAAGTAGCAGGCCACAGGTGGCCACCAACAGCAGGGCACACATAGGCATCTAGCCCCCCACCGGAACACTACTGTGGCACAGGAAGCAGGGAACAAGTGCACCAATGGCGGAAGAGGGCCACCACTGTATCCCCCTGATGCATGCTGTGCCCCACCCACCCAGACCCGGCAAGCCACACCCCGACCATGGCACCAAACACACATGCCACACATCCTGGACAGCTGCCCCATGGCCACCCCAAGGCACAGCCACTGACCAGGGGCAGGACACCACCATGCAAGACCCGCACATCAACACATGCACACCACACAGACACCTACCATGCCACTGCAACATGGCTCCACATGCCAGCTGCAAAGCAGACACCGACACAGGCAGGTAAGAAAATAACTGTATTGAAAGGAAAACTATGTACAATGGCATGGGGTGGGAAGGGCAGGAAAGCAAGGGAAGGGACAGGGAACAGGGACTGTACAGTGGGACAGGGATGGATGGGGAAGGGATGGCAGGGTAAAAGGGACATGGTGTGGATGAACTATGGGCGGCCATGGCCTGCCGCCGCCTGACAATTCCTCTTCTGCCTGTCCATTAGCAGCATCCTCCTGGTCTGCTGGGCCACCTCCAGGGTCATCGATGTGATCAAGATAATCTGCCTCAGCAGTCGACAATACAGGGGCAGCCATGACCCCTCTGGATGCCTATGACAAAGGAATGGGCAGGTGATCAGTGCAAGGTCCCTAGGAACCATGCCCTCCCACTGTGCGCAATGGGCGGTGGGAACACACCCTCCCCTGGAGTGGTGCCCTGGCCACCCACTGGGGTGGGATAACCCTGCCAACATCCCAGCATGACATGATAGTGCACAGCAGTGGACACTGCCACCCAATGGCCACCCAAATGCGCAGCAACAGGCAGATGGTACAGGGCATCAGCAGCACCACAGCATCACCAGTGGCAGCCGGGCGCACACCACCCACCAACAGCTGGTACATGTGTGCAAGGGCCACCCCACGGTGGCAAGCACTATGCACAGTGTGCAACATACAGCTGCCACAGCACATGGCACAAGTGGCCATGGCGCATCCACTCCCTGCTGACCAACCGGTAATGTGCAGAAGAACACAACAGTGAGCCCATGCCACTGTGGCTGTCTTCTCATGCTTATCCTGCTGCCGCCTCCTCCTCCACCACTCGGTCCCACAGCAGCCTGCTGTGCTCTGCCTGGTGCCCCTGCTGCCCTCACATGGCACCGATCTTCAGGCCCTAGGAATGGAACAAAGACAGGTAACATCAGAGAACAACCACAGCATGTTCCACCACCCCCACCTCATGCACAGCATGTGCCCATGCCTAACTTGTCCCCAAGGCTGTAGGGCAGTGCAACCGTGGCCGGCAATGCCATTCCACAACGCGCACACCGACAGTGTACCTCCACAAGGCATGGCAAGCAGCCAAGCCAACACCACAGTACAGCACTAGGGCACACATGCAGCATGGGATGACTTACCTGGCCATGGCACGGCCCCTGTGGAGCGCATGCCTACAGCTGCGCAGTCACTCGGGGTCCCGCGCGTGAGGTCCCGCACTGGTGGTGGCATTGTTCACTGGTCCTGGCAACCCCAGTGTCCTGTACCAGTCTGGCGGCGATGGTCTGCTAGACTTCCATCCTGGCCTGCTGAAAGGCAACCTGGCCAAACAGCCCTGGTGCATGAGGCTGCACATGGTCCACCAGATTGACCAGCTCCAGGTCCGACCAGTTACGGGCCCATTGTACACCCCACTGCGCCATCATAACCATGGGGAGTAGAGTCAAAATGGCGGCCAGAGGCACCGTGCACACAACATGCATGGGATGCACACCTCATGTCAGCATGCGCGTCTGCCAACTGCATCACAGGTGGATGTGCAAAATGGGCGTAGCCCACCCGGCACATGGTGGTGTAGTCCCAAGGGTCAAGGATCACAACAGTGGTCGAGGTCACCTGGTGCACAGTGTGCCGGTGTGCAATAGGGCCATGGTGCACGGTGCACCATGGCCCCTATTGCTAGAGAGTGCACAGTGCGTAATGGTGGTGGCATTGCCTGATGCATGCGCACTGCGGCCCTGCATACTGCACATATCTGGCCATTGCACATAACTTGCTCCAGAGCAATTCCATTGCACATGGAGCAGGTATGCGATATTCAGCCACCACATGCTAATGAACTCATCAGCCAATGCACGGCACTGGGGAAATTAGCATGTCATTACCATTGTGCCAATGCTCATTTGCATGCGTTGTGCTATAAAGGTACCCAAACAGCACAGGCCATGGACCGGTATTGCAGCCATCTTAGGTAAGTTGTGCTTGCTGTGAGCCCAACCAGCACAGCAGGGTGGACAGGGTGGGCAGCTGCAGTCACTGACACACATGTCTATGTCCACAGGTAGCACTATGTCAGAGCGTGAGGAGAATGAGGAGCATGGACCTGCTCACAAGCGCAGGCCCAACTTTGCTAAGGAAGAGGCCGATGCCCTGTTTGAGGCCTACCTCGACAGGGAGCCACTGCTGAGTGGTGCCACAGACACACCACAGGCCAGGGCTGTGGCCTGGGTGGAGGTGGCAATGTGTGTGAACCAGCAGGGCAGCCACCAGTGGTCTGTGCAGGAGTGCAGGAAGAAGGTGGGCACTGATAAGCGCTGCATCAAAGAGAAGGTGGCGGCCATCGAGCAGCAAGGACAGCCACTGGAGGGGGCCTGCTGCGTGCCACAGCTCATGGAGCAGGAGGAGCTGGTGGTGGCCACCATGCATCGCAGCACTGTTGAGGTGTGCCAGGTGGTGGATTCCAGACAGGAGGGAGCCCATCACTGCATGATACGATGTTGGGCCTACACTGCAGGTGGGGTGGTGGTGGTGGAGGCCATGCAGCACTAACACATCTGTTTTCTCTTACAGCACCAGCACGCCAGCATGCAGAGGAAGGGGCACCAGCGCAGCTGTGAGGCAGGCCCAGCTCCAGAGGACCAGCCATCCACCTCCACAGGCATCCGGGGCCTGATCGGCTGCAGCACACCACTTCTGTCCAGCTGGATGTCCTGGGCGTGGAGTCAGATGAGGCCCTGGTTGTGTTTCAGCAGGATGCCAGCCATGGTGTCCTCTGCACGAGACACAGACTGGGGCAGGGTTCAACACCGATGATGACCTGACCATTATCCTGGACAGCATGGGTGGTGTTGTGGGGAGATGCCCATACCTAGTACCATCACAGGCAGCATGCCCAGTAGCCTGTCAGTGGTGGGACAGCTGCCAGCCACCACTGCAGGTGCTGCCATTCCATGTGGTGGTGGTGGATCCGCACAGGTGCTGGCCAGCGTACAGGGGCCAGAGGTGCAGCAGCGGCAGACAGCTGGGGATGCTGGCAGCCAGACACAGTGTCCACTGCCGGGTGCCTGACAGGGACCTATCCCATGGGGACCAAGCTGTGCAGCATCCACCTGAGTGGGGGATGCGCAGCATGGTCGTACACCACCACTGGGTCTGCGGCCTGCCACAGTTCCCCTGGTGGCCGACCCATTGGCAGAGCACACCCAATTGCTGTGGGCCTCCTTGGAGCAACAGGCACTACTTGTAGCTGGGGTGTGCACTGCACGCAGAGGTGTGCCAGGTGGCTGGTCAGCATGGGAGAGGCACTGCGCAGGTCCTGGAGGATATTCAGTGCTTGTGAGAGGACACGACTACATCCCAAGATTGCATTGCCAATGCGATCATGGTTGGCCTTGCACTGCTGGCTGCCACAGGGTGTGGCCAGCAGCCCATACACTGTGTTGTGCACTGTCCACCCCACAGACCCAGCATCAAGTGACACCCTCCCTGTCGACACGGACTCTGCTATTGGCATCCCAGGCACACCTGGGCGGGCCTGTTGGGTGCCTACACACCCCTGCAGCGGACCCGGTCATGGTCCGCAGTGTGACCCCTGAGGGTGCAGTTGCATACACCACTGTGGATGATGAGCAGCCAGTGGCTGCTGATCAGCCCAGTGCAGCCTCCCCATGTCCGTGGTGGCTATGGTTCCGCATGCGGCGGACCTGAGGTGCATGCCGCCCTGGCTGCAGACTGCTGCCGCTGCCCTGTGCACATGGGCGATGTGTTGATGCATACCACGGTTGTGGAACCTGTGTGTCACGTGGCATGCTGCCTGTGTGCACCTGCTCAGCCGCTGGCCCACATGGCATGGGTGTGATCAGAGCAGAAAGCACTGGTTGCACCTGTGCACCGCACCCTGCATCTTATGCATGCCACATGCTGGCACCTGGGCATGTGTGTGTGTGTGTGTATGTTGCTGTGTGCTGTTGTATATGGCTCTGCCACCCCAACCCTGCACCACGCCTCAGTGTGCATGCCCAGTGCCATGCCTGCCCCTGCCCATGTGCCATACCTTTGTGTGTGGCCAATGCATGGGTGTTGCTCCACCTACCTGCAGGCATGCCATCCGCATGAGCCGGGATCCCTCCACCCAGGGGCTGCCCACCGCCCTCCGCCCATTGCCCTTGTCGTCCCCACTGCTGTCCCCTCATTGACCTCGACAGCTGTCCCATGTCAATGGCCATGTTGTGCAGTATGCAGCAGTCCAGGAATAGGCCACAGGCTTTCAATAGCTGTACTGTAGGGTACTGCCAGACCTGTCAAGGCAACGGAACTGTGCCTTCAGCATCCCAAACACACACACTCTTTGATGTTCCATGTGCTGGCATGTGCCTTATTGTACTGGTCCTCTGCTGGAGATGATGGGCACGGTAGGGGGTGAGGCCAGGCCCTCAGAGGGTAGCCACTGTCACCTGTGTGGACAATAACATGGTTAGCCTAGTGTCCTCTGTTGCTGTGCCCCTTGCCCATCCCTGGTACTCTCGCCAGAGCACCCACCCTGAGCACCACATCCCATGCCCTGCTCTGCCCAGCTCCTTAGCCATCCCATACTCACCCACTAGGTGGCCCGTGGGATGTCGCCACCTCAAACTTGGCTGGCGCCAGAGCTGTGCCAGATGATTGTATCATGTGCGCCCCCATGGTGTGTGGCACAGACATTGGTTATGCACCCTTGGCATTGCACACCACCTGGCAATTGACACTGGGTAGCCCTTCCTGTTCACGCACGCTTTGCCCTCAGGGCCAGGTGGCATGCAATGCCCACATGAGTGTAATCAATGGCCCCAAGCACACCAGACATTCGTGCTACCCTGTGAAAGTCCTGCATAGTTGTTGTATGGTCTGCCTGTGGGCTGGGGAAATGGATGTATTCTGAAGCATGTGGCAGCAGGGCATTGAGGAACTGTGTGTGGAGGTGTGACGTCCCTGACTGGGTTATGCCTCTGGTGTCCCCTGTTGGTCTCTGGAAGGTGCCCATGGTGAGCAGGCACATGACAGCTGTTACCGTTGTCTCCGCTGAAATAGCATGGCTCCATCTAGTGGGTGCCTGCATCTCCTCACTGCACAGCTCACGGAGCTGCCTCAGAATCACCCGGTTCAGGTGATACCGCCCACAATATCCGTGATAGTGTAGTTCTCGAAGGTGGTGCAGGCATGGTACCATCTGTTCTGGGCATACTGCTGACAGGTCCTTCCACAGCCACGACGCTGTTCCTCCTGCCTCCTCACACCCCTCATTATGGCCTCTGTCTGGAAGGCAGCGCTGGCCATGGCCCCTACTGTCCTGTCTCCCCTGGGAGATCGGCTGCTGTGGTCTGTTTGCCACCATAGGGCAGTGCCTTGCACTTTGCCTGCCTCTTCCTGTCGCTCCTCTGCCCCAGGCTTGCCCTTCACTGCCACCTCTGTCCCACACCCTGTGGCTGCCTGTTCCACTCCTCTGTCCCTCACAGTCTATCTCCCTTGCACCATGTGCAAGTGCTTTGAATAACCCACGCTTTTATTTTTGTCAGGTTATTACAATTAGGTCTAACTTGCTACAATGTAATCCTGAGGTCTCTAGAGCTTACATACATAGAGCAGTAAAAGAACAGTACAATATGTAGTATAAAATAGACATAAAGATTACTCAAAACAGTTACAGGCTCACATAAATTCTGAAGACAATCTGGATGCAAACCGTTTAAAAGTAGGATTATTAGTTAGGACTGGGATCAATGTCATGTAAAAAATGGCA
Organism: Neoceratodus forsteri; assembly: GCA_016271365.2. Classification (NCBI taxonomy): domain Eukaryota; kingdom Metazoa; phylum Chordata; order Ceratodontiformes; family Ceratodontidae; genus Neoceratodus; species Neoceratodus forsteri. Next base: position 85,448,096 of record CM028132.1, on the reverse strand, counting down.
CTTTAATTAATATTTTATGACGTAATGGTCCTGCTCAGAAGAAAAAGAAAGTTCAGTATATGGATTCAAGCAACAGAGCTCTAGTAAGCAATAATACCTGACAGGGCGGGTGGTATTGGGTCGTACTAGACTGCCCAGGGGCATAATGAGGCCCGACGATTTAAGGGCGGAGGGTCTTCTAGCCCCTTGAAGATCCGTATTGCCTAATACCGCCACCCGACGGTATTATTGCTCTTAGAAATGGGCATCTGTGCACATTTTAATTAATAAAATATCTTAGAAACATAGACTTTGATGGCAGATAAGGACCGCTGGCACACCTAGTCTGCCCATTTCCCTACCTACAGGATAAGCTACAGATCCTATTTAACCAACAGCCTATTTCTTCCTACCCACCACAAAAATTGCCTTATGTCTGTCCCATGCATTCTTGTATTCTCCCACAGTTTTAGACCCAACAACCTCTTCAGGAAGGCTGTTCCATGTGTCCACCACCTCTATCTGTGAAAAAATACTTCCTCACATTGCCCTGAGCCGCCCCTCTATCTTCAAATTGTGTCTCCTTGTTCTTGCACATCTCTTTTCTGAAAGATGCTATCCTCTTGGACTTTGTTGATTCCACTGAGGTACTTAAAAGTTTCTATCATGTCCCCCTCTCCCTCCTTTCCTCAAGGGTATACATATTAAGCTCCTTTAGTCTCTCCTCAGTATGGCTTCTCTTGCAGACCCTGCACCATTTTAGTTGCCCTCCTCTGAACTGCTCTCCATCCTGTCAGACAAAATGTCTTTGAAAATGAATATAAACATTACAAAAAAACTTTTTGGTAAAATAGTCCCTTCTTTCTGTGGTGTTCCATCTTTTGTTGGTCCCCCAAGCCATTCTGTTTTACATATCCCCAACCACCATGTTCAGAAGAAAAATAGAGTTTTTGAAAGTTTCCCCTAGCAGTGTTTTGATAACCTTTTGTGTTTAGGAAAACACTCTCTGCCATTCCTAGATGTTTCTTTTACCTTGTGGTCAGAAGATGCTGCTGTCACGACCTTGCATGATCTGGCACATAAAACTAGGAAGTTGAGATGCAGAAATTCAATGGGAAATATCAGCGCTAAATTGTTATGATTATTATTATTTTGTTATATTTAACTACGCAGCTGATTGCCAGCATCCGGAGTCGAGCCGCAGTATCTGTGTGTCAGTCGAGGAGTCCCATTCTCTGAAAATGTAGGAGGTAATGCTAAGGATAAAGGTACAATTTAAATTGACAAAAACTGTTGCACCTCTTGTTTTTTTTTAATTATGAGCTTTTGGGGAGCAAGCAATCAGGGGCATAGTGAGCCTGCTAGGGCTTGTGTTGTTCAGACATTTTATTTCTGCAGTGAGCATGGAGGAGGTAGGGCATGCCTGGGAGAAAGTTACAGGAAGTGGTAACAGTGCTGAGCACGGACTGTGCTGACGCTTTTTGAAAAGAAAACTTTTTTCTAGTTACTGTGTGGATGAAATAGGTTAGCAGATACTTTGCTATTTGGGGAGTTTACTGTTAATCTGGGAAATCATTCAATCGGGTAGTGGAGCTGACAGACGCAGATTAAATTCAAGCCTGTGGACCTCGTGGTTGAAAGTCTGAAACGGGCTGCTGTAAAACTGAATGTCATTTTTCTATGAAATGAAGTCCTTATTTTGTTTATTTTTTTACCTAGTGGTGGTGGTGGTGGGGGGGTTAGTCATGTGGAGCAATCAAGTAACGGGAAAGACATCCGAGTCTACTGATCACACTGGGCAGGTTAAGCTAAGCAAGTAACTCACCAGGGGACCTCACTTTGAGCTTTTTACAAACTGCATGTGCTCCTTATTCTAAAACCCCACCCAGGCAAAGCTCATGTTTGACTGCAACAGTAAGTTTGCCTTGTTCATTTTACTCTTCTGAATCACAGTGCAGTCTGGGTAGTTGCTCCTCTGCAGGAAGGAAAGCTCTCGCTAACTGAGATTTAAAACATGGCAGTGTTTTAAATTGGAAATTCTACTGGCACAAGCATTTGAATATAATCAGACAGCAGAGACTGGGACTCATTATTTCCGGTCTCTGTCGCCTGATACCTGACTGGGTAGCTGGTTGCCTAAGCCAATCAGCTTTAGGATTTTCCCAACCCATTTTCTAAGTTTCTATAGACAACCTAAGCAACCCCTGGAGGCAGATCAGCTGCTAAATGGAGAAATCAGGAAAGCATCAAATCTGGGCAGAATACTGCTCATGGGGATTTCAATCTACCCGATTTAGATTTGACACTCCAGTAGCCACAGGCAAAGAAACAAAAGGTTGTAGAGACATTGCTTGACTGCTTTGTGAGCCAATCGGTGAGGAAATCTACTAAGGGAAATGCAATTGTGTTCACTGTATTGTCTAATCAGGGCAATATAACTGACATAAGGATAGAGGACCCACTAGATCAGAGTGACCATGGCACTGTAAACTATAGCATTATTCTACAAGTTCAACAAGTAAATCAGGTGTACAGATGTGAAAAATCCAGTGGATTTAGTTCCATAAAATATTTCACAAAATTCATGCATTTTCCGAAATATTTTGTGGTGAAAATTGCAAAATTCCACCTGCAAATCGCTAATTTTGCCCATGAAATGCAGAATTTCACCTGCAAATGGGGAATTTCAGCCACTTTCAGGTGAAATTCTGCCACCGCTGGCAAAATTTGTGATTTCATTAGTTGAGTTTCACATTTTGCACCTGAGAAATTCATCGGTGAAATCTACAAATTTTGCAAAATGTTTTACGTGGCAAAAATTTATGATTCTGCCATAATTTCACTGGCAGAAATTTAATTTTGTTGTATCTCTAATCAGGTGTCATGGTTCTGAACTTTAGGTCTGCAGACTTTGGCAAGATGGCTTATTACTTGAGTACATGCTGAAGGACACTAAATGGGTAGAGGGTTGAGAATCAGTGGGCAGAAAATGCTGTGCTAAAGGAGACACAAAGCTGTATAAAAGGTGTTAAAAAGGGTACAGCACAAGAAAACTCATCTGGTTCAATGAAGGTGAGGGCAGCAATTAGAAGGCATTTAGGGTCTATAAGTGGGATCAGACCTAGGAGAGCAGGGAAGAATATAAATAAACTTAGAGACTGCCTAGAAACTAGTCAGAGAAACCAAGACTAACACAGAACTAAAGATACCAGAGGGCTGAATGATTATTAGACTTTTAGGTGCATCAGGGAAGAAAGGCAGATGAAAGTAAGCTTGACAGAACGAAGAAGGATAGGGTCAGTGTGGAAGATGAAAAAGGAAAGAAAGGAATGGAAAGAAAGGAAAGGAAAGGAAAGGAAAGGAAAGGAAAGGAAAGGAAAGGAAAGGAAAGGCAGACATTCTTTGAAAGAATACTTTAGTTCTGTGTTACGGCTGTGGCCTCAAGTCCTTTACCTGATAGTGGAATTATGTTAGGAGTCCCAATGAACAACAACTGGAAGTTGAAGGAGGAAGGAGCTGCTGTAGCGATTGAACTTCTACTGGGACTATATTGCCTCCTTCCCGCCCCTCCACCCTAAGCCAGTTCTACTTTTATAGGCACAGGATTTGACTGACAACAGGAACTTCCTGTTTGGGAGCAGGAAGTGAGTGATCACAGAGCCACCAAAGACTCACCATCCTAGAAGGAAAAGAGTATCTCTCTGCCCCCAGTTGCTGGAGGTCTGCCTCTGAGCAAGTAAGGAGACTACTGAGAAATACAGGATCGTCTTGTCTCAGAACAGGAAGATCAGGAGCTTAAAGGGTACAGAGGCAGTAAGTAAGTAGGGAGAAAAAAATAAATAAATAAACAGAGGAAAGTGTAAGTGTTTCAAACAACAGTGTAGGGGCCAGAAGTAAGACATGATGGGAGTGGTGCAGTACAGTGGCTGTGGAGCAGCAGTCTTTCGAGAGACGTTCTGGAGGATGTGGTGTTGTGCCATCTGCAGACACCTCACTGGGCTGAGGAAGGAGGTTGCTTATTTCCAGGCTGAGCTGGCCAGGATTTGTGGGACCTCCTCTCCCATCCAGGGACCACCAGGACCACAGCCGTTGCCTCAGAGGTTGCCAAGAAAGAGGAGCCGTTGGACCAAGTGGGCTCAGGGAGCATGAGGGTGGTGGAACAGAGGTGCATCCCTCCAGTTGTACCTCTCCACAATTCATATGCTGTTCTGGTAAAGTGTGGTTCCTCTCTGGATGCACCCACAGTGGAGATGAAGGAGGATGCTGGGAACTCCACAAAGGAGACCCACAGGAGGGTGGCATGGGACCCCACAGGGGAAGGAAGGATCTTCTGGTGGGGGACTCCATTATTAGGAAGGTAGAACTGGGAGGAGAGGAAGGGAGAGAGGTAAGGTGCCTGCCTGGCACCATGGCTTGGAGGCGAGGGAGCAAATTCTCAGGATCTCGGAGCAGCTGCACAGGGCAGGGAGCTGAATGTCATTTTCCACCTAGGGACAAAAACCTGGCTAAGAAAGGATCAGAGCAGTGCAGGAAGAGTTTGTAGAGTTGGGGAGGGGCCTTAGACAAGTAGCATGCACATGGTAACCTTCTCGAAGGTGCTGCCTGTCCATGGCATAGGTGAGGCTAGGGTGCTGCACACTATGAGATTCAATCAGTGGCTGAAAAACTGGTGCAGAGCTCAGGGATTTGGCTTCATTGTGGACTGGGGGTCCACCTGGAGTGATGCAGTCCATACTGGCGTGATGGTCTTCATCTGTCCAGGAGGGAACCAGGATCCTAGGTGATATGTTTAAATGCTTCATTGGCAAGCACTTAAACTAGCCAAGGGGGAGGCACTGGAAAGGAGGAACTCTAACTCCACCCAAAAAATCAGGGTAGAAAGTGAGATAAACACCAAGATAGAGATGTCGATAAGGAAAAGGGCAGGGGTAAATGGAGAAAGTGACATAAGGACAGAATGGGGCAAAAAGGGGTAAGGCCACCAGGAAATGGAGGGTAATGAGTACCAATGTTGTAGTCTGGGCAACAAGCTCCCAGAACTGGTGGCCTTGATGGAAGAGGATGCCTGGATATTGTAGCAGTAACAGAAGCATGGTATACAGAGAACCATGACTGGGATGTTAACATGCCAGGGTATACAACCTACAGGAGAGACAGAAAGGGTAGAAGAGGGGAGAGGTAGCTCTCTATGTAAGGGAAGGGATAAAAGCAACTGAACAAAGAGTAAACAGGGAGGAGGAGGCACTGTGGGTCACCTTAGAGACTGGAAATGGCACCTAATCCGCACAGGGTTGTATACAGACCCCATGCCAGGGGAGGGAATGGACAAGAATATGATAGAAGGCATCCTTAGGACAGCAGAGAAAGGGGACAGACTATTGATGGGAGACCTGAATATGCCAGATGTTAACTGGAGCATCTTTGCTGCAGACACATCCAAGAGCAGAGCCATTCTCGATGCCCTATGGTGGCATGCCTCAGACAGCTAGTTTTGGAACCCACTCATAAGGGAGCAACTTAGACCTCATACCTCAAATGGGGACAGTGACAGGATCTCAGATTTAAAGTAGGTAGCCATCTGGGAACAAGTGACCACCAAACAGTGTGGTTCATGATAAACTCAGCTACAGATTAAAACCATACAAAAGTGAGGGTACTGGACTTCAGGAGGGCTGACTTTGGCAAGATGGGAGAGTGCCTTAGAAAAGCACTAGCAAACAAGCTAGAAGGAGGGTGGAGCAACAATGGGGAAACATCAAACCTGCCATTACAGAGGCAACAAGCCTTTGTGTGAAGCAAATAAACAAATCAAAATGAAAGAAAAGCCACTATGGTTCTCAAAAGAGGTGGCGGGAAGGTCAGGAGAAAGAGGCAGCATTCAGGAAGTATAAGGAACACAGAAGGAGTAGAACAGAGAGCTGTACCAGTTAAGGCAGAAGAAAGCAGGGAGGAAGTCAGAATAGCATAGGCCCAAACTGAGGAAAGATAGCCAACTTGGTTAAGATGGGGATAAAACCTTTTATAGGTACATCAGGGAGCATAGAAAGACAAAGGGAGGGATAGTGAGGCTGAATAGAATGGATGGTGGGTGGGCAGAGAGGACAGTGAAAAAGCAGGATACTGAATGAATACTTCTGCTCAGTATTCACAAAAGAGGAGAAAGGGAGGTGTCTAATCCAGTTAACAGAAGCACTCTGGATAGGGGGTCGATCCCAGTCCTTTTACAGAAGAAAGTGTTCTGAAAGAACTCCTAAAACTGAAGGTGGAGAAAGCAATGGGACCTGATGGAATTCACCCCAGAATTCTAAAAGAATTAAGGGAGAACTAGTGAAACCACTGACTACCCTTTTAACAAATCGTGAGAGGATAGTGTGGTACCTGAGAACTGGAGGAAGGTAGATGTGATTCCCTTCACAAAAGTGGGAGCAAGACAGAGGCAGAAAACTACAGACCTGTCAGTTTGACCTCTGTGGTAGAGAAAGTGACGGAATCACTTCTGTAGGAAAGAATTGTTGAGTACCTAGAGGCCAGTGATGCACAGGACCCAAGGCAGCATGGATTCACAGCGGAAGGTCATGTCAGACAAAACAAATTGACTTCTTTGACTGGGTGACCAAGAGTAGACCAGGAGGGGCTGTGGACATGGCCTGCCTAGACTTTAGCAAGGCATTTAACACAGTCCCACACAAAGATTAATAGTCAAATTAACCAGCCTGGGAATGGGTCCCAGGGTGGTAGCCTGGGAAAACACTGGCTGGATAACAGGACACAGAAAGTAATTGTAAATGGAGTCCATCTGAAGAAAGAGGGGTTACTAGTGGGGTACTGCAGGGTTCAGTACTGGGGCCGGTCCTTTTAATGTCTTTATAAGTGACACTGCAGAGGGACTGGAAGGAAAAGTATGCATCTTTGCAGATGACACAAAGATCTGCAACAGGTTGATACACAAGGAGGTGTGGAAAGGATGAGATGGGACTTGGCAAGGTTGGAGGAATGGTCAGAAGTATGGCAGCTTGGATTCAATGCAAAGAAGTGCAAATAATGCACCTGGGAATCAAAAACCAGGCGAAGATTACACAATGGGGGAGGTAGTAACAACAACAAAAATGGAAAGGGACCTGGGAGTAATCATATCAGATGACCTTAAGGTTAGCAAGTGGTGGATGAGCTGTGGTGGTTCGTGACTCTCATAGTTTAGGGGTGATGCCAGATAATCTGGAAGGAGAGACTGGAGGCGTACTCTAGAGTCAAGATGCATGGTTTATTAGCAAAAGTTGGAGCACACAGAAAAGACTTAGCATTCACTAACACTATCAAACATGAGAAAGAATGAATAAGGTTACTGGGACCACAACCTGGCCCCACTAATGTCATACAAAAGTCAGGAGGTGGTGAGGGAAAGAAGGTGGCCTATAGGCAATTCAAGTGCTCAAGCAGTGAAAGGGACCAAGGGAGTATGAGCTGATGGCCAGGCCACTAGGGTGGTGAGGGTGGCAAGGCAAGGAAGGAGCAGAACCTGGCCAGGAAATTAGAAGAGGGAACAAGGGTTATTTAGACACACTGGGGAAAAATGAAGGGTGAAGGGGCAGATTTGCAGGATTAAAACAGGGGAGGGATAGGCACAAGACCTGGGGAGCAGGCTGAGGTACTAAATTAGTAGTTCGCCTCAGTTTTACCAAGGAAAATGGGTAGGGCTGCATCATACAGGGAGGAGAAGGTGGAACTGATATGGGGACCCTTTCCATCAGCTGTTCTGGGAGAGAGGGGGCATCACTGGCAGGTGGGAGGGAAGGCAAGCTGGGGTTGAGGTAACAGAAGTGGAAATCACGGCAGAGAGAGTGAGGAACCCTCAGGTCCCTTAAGACGGAGAAAGCACCAGGGCCGGATAAATTACATCCTAGAGTGCTGAAGGAACTGGCGGATGTCCTGGCGAAACCCTGGCGGCACTTCAGCACTCTCTGAGGACAGGGTGGGTGCCCCAGGACTGGAAGGTGGTGCATATAGTGCCTATCCACAAGGGGGATCAAGGGAGGTGGCAGGGAACTCATGCCCATCAGCCTGACATCGGTGGTGGGTGAGGTGATGGAGGGCATTGTCAAGGAGAGACATGGGGGACCTAGAAAAGTTGGGGTGCCTGGACGATAGACAGCATGGATTCATCCCGGAAAATCATGTCAGACAAACCTTGTGAGTTCTATGACTGGTGACGAGTGCCTTCAACCTGGGTAGACCAGTGGACATCCTCTTTCTGACTTCAGCAAGGCGTTTGACTCTTTTCCCTCACGGGGCCTGTTGGATAAGCTGGGAGAAATAGGGGGGAGCCAGATGATCAGATGGATAAGCAATTGGCTCGAGAACCAGACCCAGACGGTTGTGCTTGGTGGGATAGTCTCATCCCCAAATAGGGGTCAGTAGTGGAGTCCCTCAGGATCGGTCCTGGGCCCCTCCTGTTCAACGCCACATCTCTGACATAAGGAAGGGTATAGGAGTGAGATGAGTCTCTTGCAGATGACTCAAAACTGGGGGTGCTGGTGGATGGGGAGGAGGGATGGTGGCCCCATAGGGGACCTGGAGGCTCTGGAAAGGTGGTCTAGAAAGTGGAAGCTGAGGTTCAATGCAGGGAAGTGCAAGGTACTGCACCTGGAAGCCAGAAACCTGGGTCAAGTGTACACCCTGGCAGGGAAATGCTACAAGTCTCGATGGCTGAGAGGGACCTGGGGTGGTGGTGGATGTCAAGATGAACAACTTGGAGACTTGTAGGAGGGCAGCGGCAAAGGCCAACAGGATGCTTGGATGCATCGCTAGGGGATCACTCTCCAGAAGGAGGGAAGTGATACTCCCACTGTATAACTGCTTGGTGAGGCTGCACCTCAAGTACTTTGTGCAGTTTTGGAGGCCACATTTAAAGAGAGACCTTGAACTCCTGGAGAGGGTCCAGAGGAGAGCAACCAAATGATTTGGGGCTTGGTGGATAAGACTTATGGGAGAGGCTCAAGAGCCAAATATGTACGACTGGAAGAGAGAAGGGACCGGGGACATGATAGAGGTCTTCAGGTATATGAAGGGGGTAATAGAGGAGGAGCAGTCAGGGTGCTCTGAAGGAAGCAGGGGGCAAACTAGAGGGCATGGGTGAAAGCTGGAGGGGGGATTCAGGGAGAAAGGAGGAGGTGCTACTTCACTGAGAGGGTGGTGGAGCCATGGAATGCACTGCCCAGGAACTGGCGGAGGCAGAGATGGTGGAGGGGTTCAAGAGGGGTGAGACAGGTACAGGAAGGGTTCTGGAAGCAAAACCAGTGCAGCAAGAATATCGGAACTGGGAAGGGAGAAGCCAGAGAGGAGGGGGCAGCAAGGTCAGCTCCCAGGGTGGGGGCTGACCAAAACGAGCAGACGCCAAGACCATTAGACCTATTCTGCTGGCATTTTAGTGTGTTAGTAAAAGTCCAGGTTATTCAATGCTAAGATGTAGCAATCCGATGCACCAAGCTTGGTTTCTAGCATTTTGCTGGCAGATAGCTGAGGGTGTACCTAAGGAAGCGCTTCCTATACAGGCCATAAAATGGGGCCACCCAGTGAACCAGAAACAGAGTAGCACTGTAGGCCTCCTGGCCCTGGGAAGAAGGTGACTCCTGGTGTCACTGAGGCAACATCGAAAGGGAAGCGCCTGGTTGAGGATGGGTGTTGACGCTGGTTGTGGATGAAGAGAACCCTTATCTGTAGTTGTCAGCTGCAGTGACCTCGGCAGGTGATCTTCAGTTGAGAAAAGGATAGTGGGTGTGATGATCCACTGGACGACCTCTGGGTAGGTCCCCAGAACCCTTACCACCTCACCCTGCAGCTTCAGAATCCGGCAATCTTCGTGTGACCTCTTGATGCATCACTGGAACATGAGCCATCTATGGACAGTACAATTAAGATTGTGGCGACCCTCAGTGTGGCCTCTTGAGTGGGCCATCAGTATTTACGCCATCTTGGGAATGAGGCAATCCTGGCGAGGCCTTGGTAGAGGCCACTGGTAATATTGCCACCTTGGGACAATGTCTATGCGGGAGAATGGGCAGCGAACTCTGAGTTTGGTGGACGACTGAATTCTCTAAGCAAGAGCCGGGGTGGCCCCTAACCTGACTCACTTTGGTGGGCCCTATTACTAGCTGGCTACCACTACGACAGGCAACTCGAACCTGGGGCGTCATGTAACACTTGGAGTTGGTGGAGGTGATTGGAGGTGGGTGCAGGTGATACTGGCTTCCGGGACCCTCCCTGAGTCAAGGAAGAGGCACCAGAGGAATCTTGATGATGTGTGAAGTGTATGCAGGAGCCTGGAAGAGAACAAAAATTAAAACCTGAAAGGCAATCCCTCTCTTTTATGACTGAGAGCTCTACCACTTGGGACGAGGTGGCCCTCAAATGTCTTCAGAGGAAGTAGCAGTAGGCAATTGTAGCAATCAATGCCCTCAGGGCAGTGCAGTCACACAGGACAATTGAGCAAATAAGGCAGTGCAGTCAATACCCCAGGAATAAAGTAATTCAGTCACTTAAACTCGTCAATTGAATATAGCAGTTCAGTCACAGCAAGCAGTTCAACAACTTAAAATAGTTTGATTGAATACAGCAGTTCAGACACAGCAAGCAGTGGGTCCAGGCAACTATACCTCTCAACCTCCTCATCAAAAATCAGGGACTAATGATCAAAATCAGGAACACATCTGATAAAATAGTAATATTAGTTCCAGAGGCGGTGTACAGCATGCTTCTTAGTGTGAATAGCATTTTCTTAATGAGAAAGAGACCGTAACATCAATGGCTGGCATTATTTTGTGATTCCAATCCCTACTCTTTAGTGCCAGAAATGCCAAACTTAGGAGGGACAGAAGAAATTTCTGAGACAAAATCACAGGGACAGCCGAGAGGTAGGCAAGCAACAGGAGATTGCAGGCATATAAAGAAAATACAGTTTGCTTCATGGGCATTGAAACAATTTGATGACCCAGCCCTTTGTCAATATGGACAGCTCTGGGTGCCTTCTGCATACTGAGGAGGCAAGAGTACCTAGTCTCTTGTCCCAGCTATGGGCTGCCCCACCTTTTACTACATGGACAAAGGACTAAGTTTTCCCATTACTAGGGCTCAGATTACCCTAGAACTCTGAGAGGAATGCACCAAGGCTCTGCCAGGCCTCTAGTAATTAGCTTCTTACAGCTAAACAAGTGGAAATTTAGCATGAACATTTCCTTCTCACCAGTAATACTTTGAGCTGACTTTACCTAGCAATGCTTTGACTCTTGGCTGAGAGAGTGCCCCATCTCTTTATTCGGAGCACAGACTGCCTAGAATAAGTTAAACTAGCAGATTCCTTCAAGAGAGGAGTTCACAAACACCTTTAATCTTGGTCCAACAATTATTTGGTTTGAACCCTCATAGCTTCTGCCTTCTTGGTTCTCATTTCTCTCTGTCTCTGCTCTCTGTCTCTATACCATTGGACAAGGTAAGCAGCTCTCCTTACCTGGGGGGTACAATGGAAGCAATTTAACAATTATAAACAATAATGACAAAGTACAACAATACGGTTGCTAAACAAGCTAATCCTTCCCTGGCTGGAGCAGGTCTAGCTATGGCTAATTATTAAAGGAAATGCTGGCCAAAAGCCTATTCACCCTGGAGTTCAACAAGGATTTCTGTACCCTGGGAATGCACAACTCACAAAGGAGTGATAGGCCTCTTCTCCTGGAGACTGCTGCATAAAAGGTTCACTGGGTCTGTTTCCCAGCCAAATAGACTGACTCACTGCACTGGGGACCCAACTAGACAGCAAATTTCTGCAAAAACTGACTGAGGCTGCTACTGGAGATCTTCTGGAGGAGTTACACCGAAGGGACCCAGGGATTCACTTCAACCTCCTAACAGGGAAGCCGAGCATCCATTGCCTTACTGTCCTTCACCCTACCCGTCAAATTCTTTCTCTTATCTCCAGCCTGAGCAGAGCCTCTCTAGGCGGGACAGTCCTGGCTACCTACCAGGGACTGGCTCTTTATCCAGGAGGTCAGCCTTCTGAGGCTGAGTCAGTGGCTTAAAAAAAGGCTCCAAATGTGAATCTGCCCTGGCCACAGGATTTGCTGAGAGGGTTCAGCCTGGCTTCCTTCTTCCCGCTGGAACAGGAATGTGGCCCCACTGGTTTGGCCTTGGCTGACTAGGTGTCAGTCTTGGGCAGGGGAAGGAGGAAGAAAGAAAAAAAAGGTTTTCTTTTAAACCCTGAATTTTGACTGCTACAACTGTCTGCTGGAGTGGGGCCTGTTCTCTGTTTCAGAGGGTCACCAAAGCTTTCAAAGGTTTCCATTGCTGCCAGGGTCCCCATAACTCTGACCCCTCATGTCTCTGAGGATCCCTATTTTCTGTGATGCCCCTAAGTCCACTATTTTTGTGGTGTCCCCAATTTCTCTGGGCACTACAGATTGGGCCCGCCTAACAATACATGCTCTCATGTATTTTCCAAATTTTTACCTTTGTAATCTCAAACTCTTTGACAATTCCATCCATAAGCAATGGCATATTCTCGCCTTATTATGGTAACAAGACATTATTGACAGTCTACTAATTATAAACTTTAAACTTAATTCTACATTTTCTTAACACTCTAAACATTATGGTATATTGGTTTTGTTCAGTGAATGAGAAAACATTTATGACTCCTTGCATCTTTAAGGCTCTGATTTACATCTTAGAACATTTCAATAAACTATATTTACAACTGGGCAGTGGTCTTGGCTCTTTTCATTTTTCTACTCATATGGGGACACCCTTTGTACAGCTTCAGTCACATACCTCTGAGGTGGTACCCCAAAGTTTGATCTCTGGGATCTACATTGAGGGGCTCTAAAGCATTGGCTACTGGAGTGTGGCACCATTGGATACAGCCATGGGGTTAGTAGCAGGGTGGGAAATGACTCTGGGTGGTTTCTCAGTTGGGAGTAGGTCCTGCCCTCTTCCAGATTACAGTCCATAAAGTGACTTCCAGATGGTGGAGCAGCTCTGAAGGCAGGGTTTAAGTCTGGTGCGATGAACAATCTGTGGTTACTTCCTGCCAGACTCCTCTTGGATCTCATAAACAGGTAAGTCAGGGAATGGGATCTGAACAATCAAATATGGTTCTGACTCCCATTTGACATCCAGCTTGTGGCAGCAAGTCTTTCTTAATAGTACCCTTTGCCGATAGCCAGAGGCATTGCTTGGGCTTGGACATCATAGTTTGCTTTCTGTCGCTCCTGCACTTTCTCCATGTTTTGTTCCACTATTTTCCAGCATCTCATAATTGTTGATGGTGCTCAGCCACCCACTTGGTAGTGGTATGGAGGAGTTTCGCTAGGTTTGGCTTTACATCCAAAACCAAGTCCATGGGGAGTCTCCCATGATGGCCAAACATCAAATAGTATGGTGAGTACCTGGTGCTGCTGTGAGTTGTGTTATTGTAGAGGTACACTAGCTCTGGGAGAAGTCTTGACCAGTGCAGTCGCTGAGACTCTGGTAGGGTTCTGAGCATGTCAAGGATAGTCCAGTTGACCCTGTCACAGAGCCCATTGCCTTGAGGGGCTAGGCAGTGGTGTGGATCTTTTGCCCTCCATACAAGGCACACAGTTCTTTAAACATTTGAGGCTCAAATGCTGAATCATGGTCAGTCAGGATATTGGTAGGGTGACCATAGGGTTGAACAAACTGCCCCCAGAACTTTTCAGCAGTGGTTCGGGCTGATAGATTGTGGACAGGCACAGCAATGACAAACATTGAATAGTGGTCCGCATGGTGAGAATGTAGTTTAGGCCATCCCCACTGGGGTCTACTTTAAGATGTTCCAGGACCACTAGCTTGAGGAGTGCATGAACAGTGATTGGATGTAATGGGGCTCTTTGATCTTGCCCCGGTGCTCGCTTGAGGGTACGTGTCAGACATTTGTCACACTACTCTTGGATGTCCTCATGCATCCCAACCCAATACAATCTGGTTCTCATGTGAGCCTCTGTCTTTTGCAGTCAAATGTCCAGATTTGTCATGATATGCCTCAGGGCAACATCTGCAGCTTCACGAGGGAGGAATACTTGTCGAACTTGGTCATGTGTCTTTGGGTCAGTGATGGCACAGATAAGCCTTCCATCCACAACTGTCATACGAGCCACATGTCGCCACAGTTTGACAGGTTCTGGGTCAGCATGCTTTCTGTCCTCCAGAGGTAAGGTCTGATGGTTACTAATGAAGGCCTTCAGCTGTTGGGTCACGGAATGCGGTCTTGGATCTGCCGCCATAGGTCAGAGGTTTCCTTTAATGTCTTGGGCATGTCGCCAGTGTTTCTGTAGTTGCAGCAGGGCAAACAACTGGGGGAACTTATAGCAGTAGGCTTGATCCACCTCCGCAGGGATCCAGAGAAAAGGTGGCATCTCTAGAGCTTCTCTGTGGTTGTCATTCTCCTCCATCTCATCTTGGGCGGTAACCTCGACAGCGCATCAGTATTTGCATTGGATTTACCAGCAAGATACTTGATTGTAAAATTGTAGTTGGCAAGTCTTGAGGCCTACTCTGCTTGAGTGCTTCCAGTTGTGCAGTGTTCAGATGAGCGAGGGGTTGTTGTCAGTGTAGACTGTGAAGGTGTGGTGGCTAGGTAAGCTTCAATTTCTCAGTGATGGCCCACACTAGAGGAAGGAATTCCAGCTTGAAGGAGCTGTAGCGATCATCATTCCATTCAGCTCCACGGAGCCCATGGCTTGCATAAGCAATGACCTCTCAACTCCATCCTGGTCCTGGGAGAGGACAGCCCCTAGCCCTCGACTGCTGGCATCAGTATATAATTTGAAGGAAGTTGATAAGCTGGATAGGCAAGTACTGGAGCTTGGATCAACATTGCTTTTAGGCTGTTGAAGGACTCCTGCTGGGCTGAACTCCACTGCACTGGGCTGCTTTTGCACAGTTGCTTTGTTCCCTCAGCAGTTCATGCAGTGGGGCAGGTACCTGGGCAAATTTAGGACAAACTGCCGGTAGTACCCTACTAACCCCAGGAATCTCCTTACATCCTAGACTGTGACTGGAGTTGGCCACCATGCACAGCTTGAATCTTGTCTGGTCTGGCGACACTCTGTGCTTAGATACAACATGCCCCAGGTAGAGAACTTCTTCTTTGAGCAGGTGACACTTTGATGGCTTGACCTTGAACCCATAGTCAGTTTGGCGGGTAAGAACAGTTTCTAGGTGCTGCAGGTGTTCAGAATAGGTTTTAGAGTAAATGATGATGTCATCCAAGTAGAGGAGGACCACGTCAAAATTATAGCTCCCCAAGCAGTGTTCCACTAGTCGCTGAAAGGTCCCCAGTGCATTACACAATCCAAATGGCATTCGAGTAAATTCACAGAGGCCCATGGGTCACAACGCAGACTTCTCCTGTCCTCTGGTGCAAGGGGAACCTGCCAGTAGCCACTAGCCAAGTCTAGGGTTGAAACAGGGATGCTGATTTCAATGCTGCCAGGAATCCTCTATCTATGGTAATGGTAAGCATCCTTGTGCATCACTTGGCTCAGCTTCCAATTGTCCAAACAGAAGTGAATTTGCCCAACCTTTTTCTTGACCAGTACTTTTAGAGTAGCCTATGGACTGTGACTCTCAGTGATGACCTTGACATCCTTCATCTCCTGGAGCATGGTTTTCACTGGTTGGTACAGTGCAGGTGGAATAGGTGGAATCTTTCTCTGATTAGTGGGTACTGTTCTGTGACTGTGGTGCTGCACATTCTTGGCACACCCAAAGTCAAGGGGTGCTTGGAAAAGACTCTCTCTAATCTCTCTAGCATCAACAGCAACCCCTGTTTGTGTTCTTCAGGGGTTTCTTTGTGCCCAAGTCAATTTCCTATAGCCAGCCCTTGGCATCTGCTCCATCGGGGCCTACAGCTCCATTTAGTTGAAAGACATTCTCCATGGTCTTCTGAGTGCTCAATTATGTCCTCACTTCAGATCTTTATCAATCTGGCCACATGCTGATTCTGGTATAGCTTAACAGGAGTTGTGCCATAGTTCAGATGCGAATGGGGACCTGCCCTTGGTAACTGTTGTGAGACTCTGTGCAACAATCACTGGCTCCTCCCATGTGGCACTGAGTGGTTCAACTACAGCCACATAGTCCTTGCCTTGCAGTCCCACCTTGGCTTTGCACAGCAGTATGGTCTCTGTACCTGGGTCCAGTCTGACTGGATGGACATCAAGAACGGACTTTCCCAATTTCTCCTCAGCATCGGTGAACCACTGGTGACACTGCAATACTTTGATTGTGTGCTGCCAGGCCTTCTTGCTGGCATTTGGGAGCTGTGCCACTTGCTTCTGGAGGACATCCAGCAATTCCTCACTACAGTTGTCCAGTACATTTATCCCAAGATCAATGGAGAGAGGTTGTCATCATCAGTGTTGATAATGATGACCCTTGTTGGTAAACCTTTTCTCCCAGCTGAATGTCCATTTCCTGGTAGCCCAAGTAAGGATGCTCATTCTGTTGCCTGCAATCAGGTTGAGCCAAGTCTTTGGGGGCATCTTAGCTGGTCTTGGGTCCAATGCTTGAGGAAATGGCGGCCTTGAATAGTGGTGACTTGGGAGTCGGTGTCCAGAAGTGCTGTAAAGGTGATACCATTGAGTTTGAGGGAACAGTCGAGCACCTCCTCGTACTTCGACTGTTCCAGGTTTTGGTTCAGACCTAGAAGCTTTCTTCCCAAGGGTTGGTCCACTGCCTCGGGAACCCTGTTTAATGACACAGCAACTTCTCCTTCCTGGATACACTGTCGCTCCACATGGACACTGATGCCACAGCACCTGCAGATAGGTCGCCCATGATCGTCGAACCGTCAGTGGGTCACCGCCCATACTCCTTCAGTCTGGTCTTGCTGGGCATTGGGGATGGTCCATAGAATACCCTAGGCCCCAGCTCCCTTGAAGTCTTGTACGACTCAGCAAACTTCTGCTAGTCTTTGTGACATGGCCTCCAGCTGGCAGGGCATCTCTCGGTACTGTCTCTTGCCTGGTCACTCGGCTGGTCCTGGGCTTGAGTGACCTGATGGTACACTTTTCTCTATCTCCTCTGGGGAAGGAGTCATATTCTGGCCGATCCAGTAGATACTCATTTTCCTGGCTGAAATCCTTCTCTGCTCTCAGTCTGGTGAAGGCATTGCAAGAAGAGCATAGTTCAGACATTGGACCCCAGTGGCCATGGCTACGGTGACACCAGCCATCTGCTGGAGGCCACCATCTCCTCCTCAAGTCATCCAGAGCCTAAGACTTCTATGGCTTCCTCTTTGAAGTCTAAAATTTTGCACCTGGGTTTTGATGGTAACATCTGCAGCTTCTGATGTAAGGCTCTCCCAGGCCCCTTGATGAACTGCTCTATCAATACTTGGTCTGGGTCATGGTCCTCACTCGGTCTCATTTCGCAGGGGCCGTGTGCCTCTTGCAGGCTCAAGGCAAGTCTTGCAGTGTCTCTCGGTGCCCTTAAAGTAGAGAAGAATTTCATTTTGAGGTCTGAGACACTCTGCTTGTCAAAGATGTTGCTTAGCTGGGTCAGGATCCAATCAGCAGTGTTCTTTTTTCCATCTGACCAGCTTTCAACTTCTCATTTGGCAGCACCTCCCAGCTGCCCAATCAGAATTTCCACTCTGTTGCTCTGGCACTTGGTAGAGACAGAAAATAGTCTGCAGCTTTGCACGAACGTTGACGAGGCTGCAGGTGTCTGAACTTTGGTCCCCGTGTACTTGGTAGCCATGGTGCCCCAAAGTAATAAGGCATCATTATTGGGGGTGGTTGGACTGAGGATGAGGATGATGCTGTGCTCCTCTAGTATCTGAAGGCATCTTGGGTTGGAGTTGCTCCAGCTTTGGGCTCCTTGTTGACTCTGATCCTGTTGACTACGCCAAGTTTTGTGGTGAACGAGCTGTGGTGGTTCATACCCCTATAGTTTAGGGTGATGCCAGATAAATCTGGAAGGAGAGGCTGGAGGCGACTTAGAGCCAAGATGCACGGTTTATTAGCAACAGTTGGAGCACACAGAAAAGACTTAGCATTCACTAACACTATCACACATGAGAAAGAATGAATAAGATTATTGGGATCACAACCTGGCCCCACTAATGTCATACAAAAGTCCAGGTTATTCAAGTCCTAAGGATGTAGCAATCTGATGCATCAAGCTTGGGTTTCTAGTATTTTGGTTGTTCGATTGCTGAGGGTGAACCTATGGAAACGCTCTCTATACAGGCCATAAATGGGGCATCACCCAGTGAACCAGAAACAGTGTAAGTACTGTAGGCCTCCTGGCCCTGGAAAGAAGGTGACTACTGGTGTCACTGAGGCAACGTCCGAAGGAAGTGCCTGGTTGAGGATGGGTGTTGGCGCCTGGTTGTGGATGAAGGAACCCTTATCTGTAGTTGTCAGCTGCGGTGACCTTGGGCAGGTGATCTCCAGTCGAGGAAAGGATGATGGGTGTGATGATCCACTGGACGAGCTCTGGGTAGGTCCCCGGAACCCTTACCACTTCACCCCTGCAGCTTCAGAATCTGGCAATCTTCGTGTAACCTCTTGATGCATCACTGGAACATGAGCCATCTATGGACAGTACAATTAAGAGTATGGTGACACTTGGTGTGGCCTCTTAGTGGCCACTGGTACTTACACCACCTCAGGGAATGAGGCACAGAACCTGGCAATTTTGGTGAGGCCTTGGTAGAGGCCACTGGTACTATTGCCACCTGGGACAATGTCTATGTGGGAGAATGGGAAGCATGACTCCAAGTTCAGTGGACAACTGGAGTCCCTCAAGCTAGAGCCAGGGCATCCCTAACCTGACTCATTTAGGTGAGTCCTAGCCACCAGCTGACTACCACTACGACTGGCAACTCCGAACCTGGGGTATTGTGAAGAAAACTTGGAGTTTGTCGAGGTCATTGGAGGTGGGTGCAGGTGATACTGGGCTTCCGGGACCCTCCTGAGTCGAGGAAGAAGCACCGAGGAATCCTAAATGAGGTGTGAGGTGTGCAGGAGCCTGGAAGAGAACAAAACTTAAAACCTGAAAGGCAATCCCCTCTTCTTTTATGACCGAGAGCCCTACCACTTGGGACGGGTGGCCCCAAATGTTTTCAGAGGAAGTAGCAGTAGGCAATTGCAGCAATCAATGCCCTCAGGGCAGTGCAGTCACACAGGACAATTGAGCAAATAAGACAGTGCAGTCATGACACCGCGAGGAATAAGGTAGTTCAGTCACTTAAACTCTTCAATTGAATATAGCAGTTCAGTCACAGCAAGCAGTTCAACAACTTAAAACAGTTTGATTGAATACAGCAGTTCAGACACAGCAAGCAGTGGGTCCAGGCGACCACACCTCTCAACCTCCTCATCACAAATCAGGGACAAATGATCAAAATCAGGAACAGATCTGATAAAATAGTAATAGTAGTTCTAGAAGCTGTGTACAGCATGTTTCTTAGTGTTAATAGCATTTTCTTAATGAGAACGAGACCGTAACATCAATGGCTGGCATTATTTTGTGATTCCAATCCCTACTCTTTAGTGCCAGAAATGCCAAACTTAGGAGGGACAGAAGAAATTTCTGAGGCAAAATCAGGGACAGCTGAGAGGTAGGCAAGCAACAGGAGACTGTAGGCATATACAGAAAATACAGTTTGCTCCATGGGCATTGAAACAGTTTGATGACCCACCCTTTGTTAATATGGATCAGCTCTGGGTGCCTTCTGCATATTGAGGGGAAAGAGTACCTAGTCTCTTTGTCCCAGCTATGGCTGCCCCACCCTTCTGCTACATGGACAAAGGACTAAGTTTTCCCATTACTAGGGCTCAGATTACCCTAGAACTCTGAGACAGGAATGCACTAAGGCTCTGCCAGGCCTCTTGTAATTAGCTTCTACAACTAAATAATTAGAAATTCAGCATGAACATTTCCTTCTCACCAGGTGACCTATTTCTGCTGGCAAAATTTGTATGTTCGTATATTCGAATAATGGGAGTCCACAAAACTGCAAGCCAGTTCCATTGCACATAAACTGTTATTATAATTCTCAAGGCTGCAACATAAAAGACAGCATTAGTTAATGAGGGCAAGACTGTGTCAGACAAATTTAATACACTTCTTTGATTCAATGACAAGGGCAGTGGACAGAGGCCAGGTGGTGAACATCCTATACCTGTACTTGAGCAAGGCCTTTGATTTTATACTGTGCAGAAAGCTGGTAAAAAGTGGGGAACTTGTGACTAGGGAAGGACTGACTAGATGAATAGGGAGTTGGTTGCATGGTGGGACTCAGATGGTGGTCCTAAATGGTTCGTTCATATGAGTGGGGGTAGTAACTAAGTAACTAGTGGAGTTTCACCAGGATCAGTACAGGGTCCAGCCTGCCTCGATATGTACATTAGCAACAAAGGTTGAAGGCTACAAGGGAATTTGAGTCTTTTTCAGATGAAAACAAAAGAGGTTGGACAGAATGGAGGAGACATGCAGTGAAAAGGATGTGAAGAATCTAGAAGATCAGTCTAGCATCTGGCAGCTGAAGTTCAACATTGTGAAATGCAAAGTCACACATGGACATTAAGAACCCATAAACTAAGCCACCTGATAACTTTGTGGATAGCACTAGGCACTCCCATGTGAGGTACTCGGGTTCACAAGCAAGCCTGGGAAGCCTGTCAGTGATCCTGAGAGCTGAGGAGGTGCTGTCACATTACAAAACTCCCAACCATGAAAGGCTAGCATCCACTTCTGTCATTCTTGCAACCTCTGCAGTGGGCCAGGGAGCTTTCCTCTTGGCAGGCGCATCCTAGGACATGCAGGATCTGTTGGGGCATGGCTCAACATTGAGGAGGTGGAGTGAGTTGAGGGAATGGAAAATGGAAATACCCACAATAACCGCAGGATGTTCACCCTGTCACTGCAGGCCCTGCACCACATATAGGGCCTGGGGAATCTGGATTGTGCTTCAGGGTGGGAAGGACAGATGGCTCTCTCTGACCATGCTGCTGGGGTATATTCATGGGGACCCTCCTAGTTAAATGGGAGTGGTCCAAGGAGAACGGGACTGCTGCATGAGACAGGAAAAACCTGATGACAAAAAAAACACAAACTGAGTATAGCATTAATGGGCTAATAGTTTAACTTTATAGGGAAGAAAGGGATTTAGGAGATAATCAGTAATAAAATGAGTGCACTTCCCAATGCTTTAAGGCATATGGGAAGGCAAATAGGATGCTGAGGTGTATTAGATGGGCTTTTCCTGTCACAGACAGGAGATGATTATGCTGTTGTATAGGTTTCTATGAGGCTGCACCTCAAGTTCTATATACAGTTCTGAAGGCCACACCTAACAAAACAAAACAAAAAAAACAGGGACAGGCTGGAGACGTTATAGCACAGGGCAGCCAAGATGACACACAGGGCAACAGGATAGAGACTTACAAGGACAGATTAGAGAGCCTTAATATGTACTGCATAGAAGACAGGAGTGAAACTGTGATAAACACATACAAATGCCTGAATGGTACAACGGGGTCCTGTAAAACTGTTCCAACTGAACGAAAAATTATCTACCAGGGGCATGATTTAAAGCTAGTGGGGAGTTCAGAAAATATTTTAAAATGTATGTTTTCACAGAGAGTGTAGTGGTTAAGTAAAATAACTTACTCCGTGCAGTAGCAAATGACAAACAGTCATTGTGTTCAAAAATAGTTGGGATGGCTACAAAGGGATTAATAATCAGGGAAGGGCACGGAGGCCTCAGGAAGGTAGGGTGGTAGAGTGGAGCCATTTCAGAGTAGCTATAGGTAGGTGAGGGCAGACTGGATGAACTACAAGTCTTTTCTGCCCTTATCTTTCTATGTTTTTTATATTTCTTAGTAACTCTTCAGAAGATTTGTCAAGCAATTCATTATTGTTGGATTATAAATTTAATTACATATTCATGAGCCTGGTGAGGCTCCTGATTGACTACTGGATCGATCATTAACGTCTTAGAAATGACCAATCCAGCTGCCAACTGACACTGTGCATCACCATGGCTCACGCCACCCTCTCAAACCCTAAAGTAAGTAACAAATAAATGGTAAAATGAAAGTTATTATTGCGATTGGAGCCATGGAACAAACTTCCAGCTGAGGTAGTGGAAGCAAAGTCCATGACATCATTCAAGCTGGGTGGGACAAAGGCTAAAGCATGATCAAAAGCAACAGGAGCAGTAGGAGGCATGAGACAGAAGGGGCTTAGGTCCTGGGATCCAAGAAGGTCCACGGAACACATGGGCAGACTAGATGGATCCTTGGTCTCCTTCTGCTGTCTTTTTCTATGTGTCTGTGTTTCTAATAACAGCCTCAGAACTGGCCATTTCCTTGGATTAATGAAGGGCTGAAGGAGGTGGCCCTCAGTTGTGCCTTGGGTCACTCATCTCCCCAAATGGTCATTAATCCCTTGGAAATGATAAGCTTCTCTGCCATTATTGCTTAAACATTTAGATGTAGCACATCTTTTATGGTTAATATTTTGTTAAATTTATTTTATGATTAGCATGTATATGTTCACTGGCACAGGTATTTAGACAATGTTTAGAATGATAATACATACCCATGAGGAATACCTTTGAGGTCAAAACCAGTTAGGATATTTAGTAAGTGGGGAATTTCACCTAGTCTTCCTGTACTCTTTGTCACAATTAAACTTTTTAATTAAATCATTCAGCTGATGGATACATTCTGAAAGTGATATGGAGGAATACAAAGTTATGAAGTATAGTTATATATTAGAGGATCTGAGAAAGTATCTTTTCATGTGTTCTGTGTTGCCAGATTTTATTGTTATCATAAACGCCTCACACTATAACCTCTGACCTTAAGCTTGGCCATTTCAAAACCCTCCTCAAAGGCCACCTACTGAACTCCAACTCCTGTGACTGCCAGTAGGCCTGCCCCCCTCGACAGAGGATTTTCCTGCACCCTCCACCCATGCCCCTCCACCTCCCCTCCTCACCTGTTCTCCAACCTCCCCACCTAGTACTACTAGCACCAACACCCCTGCCCCTCTCCTCACTTACTGGTCACAGCTTGTTGCTGTGTAATGTAACAATACTATGTAACCTGATTGAATGTCTCTAGTTACCAGATTGTCTACCCTGTATTGCTATCTCTCAGTGAATGTATTATAATTCCATGTATTGTACTTGTGTTACAATTCCATGTATTGTACTGTCTGTATAATAATTCTATGTACTGTATTTGTCATCTGAGTGGAGCCTTTGTAAATGAGTCTCTGACTCAAAAGATTGTAATTCCAAAATCTTCAATAAATAAATAAATAAAGGAAATTAAATGCAGAGAATATGTAAAATATAAACATATTTGTATCTCAAAGTCATGTTTTTTGAGCTCCCCATCATGCCTGGGGCTCTATATGGCCTATGGAACGAGTGCTGGCATTTCTCTCTCATTCTCTATTTCTGAAAATTGTGGTGTCATTTATAAGCTCAGTACACTTCAGTGAAACATTACAGTTTTGATTAGTGCAGCCAGGCAAACAGTATGAAGGTCAGTGTACTGTGAAACATGAATGCTTGTTTGACAATAAATTTGTAATAATAAAACAGACAGCACTGACGTGTACTTCCTCAACAGCTTGGTTGCCTTGCCAAATATCCACACTGGCTCACGTTGAGTCTGTGTAATAATGATAATTGGGTGGTGGAAATCCCATACTAACTGTAATATATTAGACTTTGCTGATTGACAAAAGTCATGAAAGGAAGTTTACATTCTGAAGACTGTTAACCCTTTGAGTGCTGAGTATGTTTGAATATATATATTTTGCAAAAACTGTGCTAATGCAACATTTAGGGTTCAGGATAAAGTAACAAAATTAGAGAAATGTGGCTTTAGGGTTTCCAACCCTAAAGCCCCACCCCAAACAAATTAGAGGTGCAGTCTTCCTGGGGTTGTCAACCCAAAGCTCACCCCATTCTATGCACTTCAGAAACATTTATTTATTTATTTATTTTATTTAGTTGCTGTTGACCGGTAAGTGCAGTAGATAAATCCTGCCTATTTTCAGGCACAACCCAAGGAGGGGATACAGATGAATGCCAACTGACCTTGAACCAGATTAAGCTTATTGGTGGTATTTTTAGGGAATGGGGGAAAGTTGGCCAGGGCACCAGGAAATTCCACTACTCTTTTCGAGAAGTGCCATGGGATCTTTAACATCCACCTGAACTACCACCAGAACAGGCAGATGGGACCTCGGTTTAACGTCTCATCCAAAAGATGGCACCTCAGGGTGCAGCACCCCTTCATGCTTCCCTACACAGTGTCCGTGATTGGGATATTAACCCAAGTGCCTGGTGTGGGGATAGAACCCACAGCCTTCTGATCGCCTGGCTCTCAGAGGCGAGTGCTACCTCCTGAGCCACTGAGACATGCACACCTAATGGGGTGAGCTTTAGGGTTGACAACCCCAAGGAAGACTGCACCCTGATTTGTTGTAGGCGTGGGTGTGGATTTAGGGATGGAAACCCTAAAGCCACATTTTTCTACTTTTGTTGCTTTAGCCTGAACCCTAAATGTTGCATTAATGCAGTTTTTTTGCAAAGAAGATATATAAGTACATATATATATATATATATACATACGTACACACTCCCACAGTACTGTAAGGATTAATGCTTGTTACAGTATGAGCATAAAACAGCAATATGCCAGATGTCAAAGGGCACCCAAATTGAGCTTCAAACCCTTTTATTGACTGTTGCCTAATGACTGTAGTAACTAGAGACTGACATTCAGCCTGACAGTAATGCCTACAGCCACCACATACTACAGTGATGCCTACAGCCACCACATACTGCAAATGTAACTATTTGCTTTGCAGTAGGAAGTGTACAGCACTGTTTGCTACAGGATGTGAATTCTGTCCCTGCATTTACTTTTGATGGATTCCCTCAAGAACAGATGCAGGTCCACAACATGCATCCAAACCGTGTACTGAATGATCTACTGGCTAGAACCCTGAACTGGAGAGCTGTGTGGAACCTTCAAATCCCATTTCTACCAGAATTCCAGAGTTTTGGACATTCTACCTTATTTCACAGAATTCCATTAGAAACAGAATCTTGAAATTCGAAAGCAGATTTTACTTTTGTAAACTGCAGAGTAATAATCAGTAATTTACTAAAACTGTGCAACAGTATTCTGCAGTTTTGTAAATTGTGGATTCATTTTAGAAAACTGTGTAATAATATTCTGTGGATTATATAATCCAATGGATATTATTCCATTGTTTACATAGAACAGCTTTAGGAATTCTGCAGAATTAAAAAGAAGTTCTGAAGAGCATTTCATACGTAGAATTGCCATTCCACATGCATTCCACCAGTGAAATTCTGTGTTCTGCACAACTCTACTGAAGTGTCAAACAGGATGTCACTTTGTGACCTTGAGCAAGTAACTTCACCTCCTTGTGCTTCAGTCTCTCCCAGTTGTAAAACACTTGAAGCAGGACTCACCAAAAAGAGTTATTAAATTTCAGTTTAGTGATCCTGGGACAAAACTGTTAAAATTACACGCCAAAGCAGTTATAGTTTACAAGCAAATAACTGGTGCAAACAATTTTATAAACTGTGGGTTCCAAGTTACTGAACAGCTGATAAAAGCAGTACTGAGCAGTGTATCTGGCCTGGCTGTTAATCGTAGATCAGTTGTGACTTTATCAGTTATAAAACATCTATTCTAATCATCTCAGTACTCAGTAAGTTTTCAAAAGACAGCCTCTGAGTTTATTAGGTTTGGTGAATCAAAAGTGGTCAATACGACATGGGCAGGATGCCACAGTTTTCACTACAGGTCTCAGTCCACAGCGGTAGAACTGTTGAGTCTAACCTTCATCATAATGATGACCAGTATGCAGGCTAAACTAACTTCCCACCCTGTCTAAACACTTCAGGCAAAATACATTTTATGTTTGCTTGCACGCATGTGCAAGAAACATAGTGCCATCATTGGAGTTTTCGGAGGTGTGTCACCCTCTTCCAATTCAGTCAGTGTGTTGGCAGGCGCGGCCCTGTCCCAATATGCATGCTGGAGCTGTCTATGACAAGCTCCAAATGCAGTGGCATACAGTTGAAAGGGGAGCTACGTGCAGTGAGCAGTGATAATATATTGCCTGCTCATGTGCAGCTCCCCTACACACACACACACACGCATGCATGCATACTGCGTGCTCCCCAACGCACACACTCTATAGCCGATGGGGAGCCCAATCCCCGTCGGCTGTGCTGTGCTCCCCCAAAGTTTTCCAAATGCCATGCTGGGTGCCCACCCCAGCGTGGCAATTCATCGGATAGCCGATTGGGGTGCCCAACTTCGTCGCCTTTCACTGTCTCCCCAGTACAGGGTGCCACGCTGGGAGCCCACCCCAGCATGGCAACAAATACCATGGCTGATGGGGTGCCCAATCACCCATCGGCTCCACGCACTCCCCCAGCCGCCCTTCTGCCATGCTGGAGCTCACCCAGTGTGGCAAACATCCCGTGTCTGTTTTTTTTTTTTTAATACCTGTAAAGAAAAACGGTCCCACGAGTCTTCCTGCCCTCCCCACAACCCGCACTCCACCCACTGCGCACTCTGCCTCCCCACACCCTCACCCCATACTTACCTCCGAGCTCGGGCGCAACGATCTTCGGTGGACCAGGAACACGCCTGCACTCTTCAAAGTTGACCACAACTGGAAATACCGTAAGCTGTGTAATGGGATAGATAGGGCTTTTCAACTTTGTTGCATATCTCAGGCATTTTTTGAATTTTTGCACCAAATTTTCAACATGGGGTTTTGGGACCCCTTCTCATGAATGCTGTCACTGTCATGGCGTTTTTCGGGCCGAAGGGTGATTTCGCAGTCACTGCATGAAATCACCTTTTGGGACCGATTAACGAAAACGACACTACCAGTGTTCATAAGGTGGGCTCTCAAGAGCTCTATTTGAAAATTTGTGTAAAATTAAAAAAATGACTGTTTTATGAGTGCATTATGCAGTTCCTAAGCACGCCTCATATATTCGTGAATTTTCAATATTTTCACTCCAGATTTTCAACATTGCCATTTTACCACACCTTCTTATGAGAAGTACAGCTGTCATTTTCACATCTCACCCAAAATGTGTTTCTGCCCATGTAGCGCACAATGGCGCAGTTGGTGTGCGAAAAAAATGTACAGGACAAATTAAGAAAACTACAGTGACACTGTTCATGAGCAGAGGTCTTAAAATGGCTATGTTGAAAATTTGGTGAAAAAATTCCTAAAATGACTGTTTTATGAGCGCAGCATTGTGCGCAGTTCCTACGCACACTCATAAGTTTGTGAATTTTCAATATTTTCACCAGATTTTCAACATTGCCATTTAGCACACCTTCTTATGAGTAGTACAGCTGTCATTTTCACATCTCACCCAAAATGTGTTTCGCCCATGTAGCGACACAATGGCGCAGTCGGTGTGCGAAATCAACGTATGGGACAAATTAAGAAAATCACAGTGACACTGTTCATGAGCAGAGGTCTTAAAATGGCTATGTTGAAAATTTGGTGAAAAATTCCAAAAATGACTGTTTTATGAGCGTGATGCTGTATAGTTCCTACGCACGCTTGTAAATTCGCGAATAGAAACATAGAAACATAGAATTTGAGGGCAGATAGGACCGCTTGGCCCACCTAGACTGCCCATTTTCCTACCTAACAGATAAGCTGCAGATCCTAGTTAACCAACAGCTTACTTCCTCCTACCCCCACTAGGACTGCCTTATGCCTGTCCCATGCATTCTTGAAGTCCCCACTGTTCTTGACTCCACGACCTCCTCAGGAGGCTGTTCCATGCATCCACAACCCTCTCAGTGAAAAATACTTCTCACATTACCTCTGAGCTGCCCCCATTATCTTCAAATTGTGCCCCTTGTTCTTGCACATCACTTTTTCTGGAAGATGCTACCCTCTTGGACTTTGTTAATTCCCTTGAGGTACTAGAAGTTTGTATCATGTCCCTCTCTCCCTTCTTTCCTCAAGGGTATACATATTAAGCTCCTTTAGTCTTTCTTCATATGTCTTCTGGTGCAGACCCTGCACCATTTTGGTGCCCTCCTCTGGACAGCCTCCACTGTCTATCTCTTTGTGGAGATGGGGTCTCCAGAACTGCACACAGTACTCCAGATGAGGTCTCACCAACTGTTTGTACAGAGGGATAACAACTTCCTGTTTTCTACTATTGATGCCTCTTCCTATGCATCCCAGTATCCCCCAGCCTTTCTTACTGTCTTTTCACATTGCTGGCCCACCTTTAGGTCATCTGATATAATTACCCCCGGTCCCTTTCTATTTTTACTGTTGTCAGTATCTCACCCCCATTGTGTACGCTTCCCTGGGTTTTGTTTCCCATGTGCATTACCTTGCATTTCTTTGCATTGAATCTGAGCTGCCATATATTTGACCATTCCTCCAACCTTGCCAAGTCCCTTCTCATCCTTTCCACTCCATCTTGTGTATCAACCCTGTTGCAGATCTTTGTGTCTTCTGCAAAGAGACATATTTTTCCTTCCAGTTCCTCTACAATGTCACTTTAAAGACATTAAAAAGGACCGGTCCCAGTACTGAACTCTCATGTACCCCTACTAGTAACCCTCCTTTCTTCACTGTGTACTCCATTTACTACTACCCTTTGCGTCCTGTTGTCTAGCCAATTTTTTATCCAGGCTACCACCTTGGGACCCACTCCAAGGCTGGCTAATTTGTGTATTAATCTTTGTGTGGGACTGTATCAAATGCCTTTCTAAATCTAGGTAGACCATGTCCACAGCCCCTCCTGGTCTACTACTTTGGTCACCCAGTCAAAGAAATCTATTAGATTCGTCTGACATGACCTTCCCATTGTGAATCCATGCTGCCTTGGGTCCTGTGCCTCACTGGCCTCTAGGTACTCAACAATTCTTTCCTTCAGAAGTGATTCCATCATTTTCCTACCACTGAGGTCAAACTAACTGGTCTGTAGTTTCCTGCCTCTGTCCTGCTCCCACTTTTGTGAAGAAGAATCACCTCTGCCCTCCTCCAGTCCTCGGGTACCACCCCATCCTCCCATGATTTGTTAAAGAGAGTAGTCAGCTGTGTCACTAGTTCTACCCTCAGTTCTTTTAGAATTCTTGGGTGAATCCCATCAGGCCCCATTGCTTTGTCCACCTTCAATTTTATTAGTTCTTTCAGAACCCTTTCTTCTGTAAATGGACTGGTATCGACCCTGTCTTCAGAGTGTTTCTCTTGTTTGGTTTAGGTAACTCCTCCTCCTCTTCCTTTGTGAATACTGAGCAGAAATATTCATTCAGTATCCCTGCTTTTCACTGTCACCCTCTACCCACATTCCCTCCCTTTATTAAGCTTCAGTATCCCTCCTTTGGTCTTTCTTCGCTCCCTAATGTACCTATAAAGGTCATATCCCTTAACAGAATTGGCTATCCTATTCTCGGTTTGGGCCTTTCTATTCTGACTGCCTTCCCAGCCTCTTTCTGCTTTAACTGATAACGTTCTCTGTCCTGCTCCTTCTGTGTTTCCTTATATTTCCTGAATGCTGTCCTTTTCTCCTTAACCTTCCCTGCCACCTCTTTTGAGAACCATAGTGGTTTTTCCTTCATTGTGTTTTATTGATTTGCTTTACACAGGCTTGTTGCCTCTGTGATGGCTGTTTTGATCACTCCCATTGTTCCTCCACCTCTCCTTCTTGCCTGTTTGCTAGTGCTTTTCTGAGGCACTCTCTCATTTTCCCAAAGTCAGCCCTCCTAAAATCCAGTACTATTGCTTTTGTATGGCTTGATTGTATGTATGGCTGTGTTTATCGTGAACCACATTGTTTGGTGGTCGCTTGTTCCCAGATGGCTACCCACTCTAAATCTGAGATTCATTTTCCATCCCCATTTGAGAGTACCAGGTCTAAGATTGCTCCCTCCCGAGTGGGCTCCAATACTAGCTGCCTGAGGCATGCCCCTGTAGGGCATCAAGAATGACCCTGCTCTTGGATGTGCCTGCAGCAAAGGTGCTCCAGTTAACATCTGGCATATTCAGGTCCCCATCAACAATATCTCCCCTTTTTCTGCCATTCTAAGAAACCTTCTATCATTTCCTTGTCCATTCCCTCCCCTGAGATGGGGGTCTGTATACAACCCGTGCGGATTGTGGTGCCATTTTCTGTCTCCAGGGTGACCCAAAGTGCCTCATCTGCTCCCTGTTTACTCTTAGTACTGTTGCTTTGATCCCTTCCTTTACATAGAGAGCTACTCCTCCTCCTCTTTACCCTCCCTGTCCTCCTGTGATTGTGAATCCTGGTATGTTGACATCCCAGTCATGGTTCTCTGTGTACCATGTTTCTGTGACTGCCACAATATCCAGGCAACCTCTTCCATCAAGGCCACTAGTTCAGGGAGCTTGTTACATGGACTATGGGCATTGGTACTCATCACCATCCACTTTTTGATAGCCTTACCCTTTTAGCCCCATTTCTGTCCTTACTGCCTTTGCCTTTTTTACATTTAAATCTGTTCTGCTCCCTAACTTCTGTACCTTGGTGTTTACCTCACCAATCAACATATTTTGTGGGGGTAGGCTCAGATTCCCCTGCTTCTTTCAGTGCCTCCCCTTGGCTAGTTTAAATGCTTGCAATGAAGCATTTAAACCTCTCACCTAGGATCCTGGTTCCCCCTCGACAGATGCAGGCCATGGCACCAGTATAGGTCTGCATCCCTCCAAGTGGCTCCCCAGTCCCCAATGAAGCCAAACCCTGAGCTCCACACCGTTTTCAGCCACTCATTGAATTCCCTGGTGAGAAATGCCTAGCATCTCCCTTGCTATAGACAGGCAGCACCTCCGAGAAGGTTACCAGATGCGCTACTTGTCAAGGCCCTTCCCAACTTTACAAACTCCTTGCACTGCTCTGATCCCATTCCTAGCCAGGTCATTTGTCCCTAGGTGGACAATGACATCCAGCTCCTCCTTCGTGCAGCTTCTCCCATGATCCTGAGGATTTGCTTCCTGTCCCTCAAGCCGTGGTGCCAGGAGGCACCCTTACCTCCCTCTCCCTTCCTCCTCCATTTCTACCCCCAATGATTGATTTCCCCACCAGGAGTTGTTCCTTCCCCTGTGGGGTCCCATGCCACCCTCCTGAGGGTCTCCTTTGTGAAGGTTACCAGCATTCTCCTGGTCTCCACTGCAGGTGCCTCCATAGAGGAACCACTATCCACCAGAAGAGCGAATGAATTGTGAGAGGTACAGCTGGAGGATGCAACTCTGTTCCACCACCCTCTCCTCCTTGAGCCCACCTGATCCAGCTCTCCTCTTTCTGGGCAACCTCTGAGGTAGTGGCATTGGCTCGAGTGGTCCCTGGGTGGGGAGGAGGTTCACGAATCCTAGCCAGGTCAGCCTGGAGATGGGCAACCTCCTCTCTCAGACCAGAGAGTGCCTGCAAATAGGGCAACATCGCAGCCTCCAGAATGTCTCCGGAACACTGCCGCCTCCACAGCCATTGCACTGCACCACTCCTATCATGTCTTATTTTGTGTCCTCGCTACTGTTTCTCAGGATGCTTATTCTCTCCTCCTTACAACTCTCACCCTTCCTGTTCTGGGACAGCAACTTCCTATCTTCTTCAGTAGCCAACTTCTTCCTTGCTCAATATCAGACCACCAGCAGCAGGAGGAGAGTGACCTACTTGTTTCATTTGGGGTTGACAAAACCAATGTTTCTCTATGATCCTTTCCTTCCTACTGCCAAACAGGAACTTCCTGTTGACAGTCAAATCCAGTGGCTATAAAAGTAGAAATGGCTTTGGGTGGATGGAGGCAATTAGTAAGAAAAAGGCTAGCAACAGGAAGTTGTAATTTGACTCACCTACCTATATAGTGTCTAAACCACATCCCCAGTTAAGCTCTCTTTCCTCCTACTGGTTTAGCAAAGTCAGCTGATACAGTACCCTTCCCTCCACCAGAACACACTGACTTTCATTCTATTCTTTCTTTTTTTAAACCCTAAATAAGACCCCTTCTACTACTAATAAAGTTATCTGTCTACTTAATCTTAACAGACACTGACTCCTCTTAGGAGATATAAGTTTTCAATTAATAAGAAAATGTAGCTTCTTTTAGTTAGCTGCTTTCTGCTCTACAAGCAAGCTAGCCACAGAAAGTTGCAGTTTGACTCACCTGTTTTTATAGTGACTAAACCACACCCCCAGGTAAGCTCCCTTCCTCCTACTGGTTTAGCAAAGTCAGCTGATACAGTACCCTTCCCTGCACAGAACACACACTGACTTTCTTTCTATTCTTTCTTTTTTAACCCCAAATAAGACCCTTCTACTTCTAATAAAGGTATCTGTCTACTTAATCTTAACAGACACTGAAACCAGCTCAGATATAAGTTTTTACTTAATAAAATGCATCTTCTTTTAGTTAGCTGCTTTCTGCTCTACAAGCATGGCTAGCAACAGGAAGTTGTAATTTGACTCACCTGCTTTACAGCGTCTAAACCAGACCCCAGGAAACTCTCTTTCCTCCTACTGGTTTAGCAAAGTCAGCTGATACAGTACCCTTCCTGTACAGAACACACACTGAATTTCTTTCTATTCTTTTCTTTTTTAACCAAATAATACCCCTTCTACTTCTAATAAAGTCGTATGTCTTAATCTTAAACACACTGACTCCTGCTGAGATATAAGTTTTAATTAATAAGAAAATGTAGCTTCTTTTAGTCAGCTGCTTTCTGCTCTCACAAGCAAGGCTAGCAACAGGAAGTTGTAATTTGACTCACCTGCTTTTATACTGTCTAAACCACACCCCAGGTAAGCTCTCGTTCCTCCCACTGGTTTGGCAAAGTCAGCTGATACAGTACCATTCCCTGCACAGAACATACACTGACTTTCTTTCTTATTTCTTTTTAACCCTAAATAAGACCCTTCTACTTCTGATAAAGTCATATGTCTACTTAATCTCAACAGACACTGACTCCTGCTGAGATATAAGTTTTAAATTAATAAGAAAATGTAGCTTATTTAGTTAGCTGCTTTCTGCTCTACAAGCAATGCTAGCAACAGGAAGTTGTAATTTGACTCACCTGCTTTATAGTGTCTAAACTACACCCCAGGTAAGCTCTCTTCCTCCTACTGGTTTGGCAAAGTCAGCTGATATAGTACCCTTCCCTGCACAAAACACACACTGACTTTCTTTCTTTTCTTTCTTTTTTACCCTAAATAAGACCCTTCTACTTCTAATAAAGTTAACTGTCTTCCTAATCTTAACAGAGACTGACTCCTGCTCAGATATAAGTTTTAAATTAATAAGAAAATGTATCTTCTTTTAGTTAGCTGCTTTCTGCTCTACAAGCAAGGATAGCAACAGAAGTTGTAATTTGACTCACCTTCTTTTATAGTGTCTAAACCACACTCCCAGGTAAGATCTCTCTTCTCCTATTGGTTTAGCAAGTCAGCTGATACAGTACCCTTCCTTGCACAGAACATACACTGACATTCTTTCTTATTTCTTTTTTAACCTAAATAAGACCAGTTCTACTTCTAATAAAGTTATCACTCTACTTAATCTTAACACACACTGACTCCTGCTGAGATATTAGTTTTATATTAATAAGAAAATGTAGCTACTTTTAGTTAGTTGCTTTCTGCTCTACAAGCAAGGCTAGCAACAGCAAGATGTAATTTGACTCACCTGCCTTTATTGTGTCTAAACCACACCCCAGTTAAGCTTTCTTTCCTCCTATTGGTTTAGCAAAGTCAGCTGATACAGTACTCTTCCTGTACAGAACACACTCTGACATTCTTTCTATTCTTTTCTTTTTTAACCCTAATAAGACCCTTCTACTTCTAATAAAGTCATATGTCTACTTAATCTTAACAGACACTGACTCCTGCTGAGATATAAGTTTTAAATTAATAGAAAATGTAGTTTTTAGTTAGCTGCTTTCTGCTCTACAAGCAAGGCTAGCAACAGGAAGTTGTAATTGACTCACCTGCTTTTATAGAGTCTCAACCACACCCAGGTAAACTGTCGTTCCCGCCTACTGGTTTGGCAAAGTCAGCTGATACAGTACTCTTCCTGCACAGAACAAACACTGACTTTCTTTCTGTTCTT
Organism: Neoceratodus forsteri; assembly: GCA_016271365.2. NCBI lineage: Eukaryota > Metazoa > Chordata > Ceratodontiformes > Ceratodontidae > Neoceratodus > Neoceratodus forsteri. The sequence goes on along the minus strand of CM028132.1, from coordinate 85,413,915 downwards.
TTTTTTTTACCTAAATAAGACCCCTACTACTTCTAATAAAGTTAACTGTCTACTAAATCTTACCAGAGACTGACTCCTGCTCAGATGTAAGTTTTAAATTAATAAGAAAATGTATCTTCTTTTAGTTAGCTGCTTTCTGCTCACAAGCAAGGCTAACAACAGGAAGTTGTAATTTGACTCACTTGCTTTTATAGAGTCTAAACCACACTCCCGGAGGTAAGCTCGTTCCTCCTACTGGTTTAGCAAAGTCAGCTGATACAGTTCCCTTCCTGCACAGAACACACACTGACTTTCTTTCTTTTCTTTCTTTTTTTCCTAAATAAGACCCTTCTAATTCTAATAAAGTTAACTGTCTACTTAATCTGAACAGACACTGACTCCAGCTCAGATATAACTTTCAAATTAATAAGAAAATGTATCTTCTTTTAGTTAGCTGCTTTCTGCTCTACAAGCAAGGCTAGCAACAGGAAGTTGTAATTTGACTCACCTGCTTTTATAGTGTCTGAACCACACCTCAGGTAGCTTCTTTCTACTACTGGTTTAGCAAAGTCAGCTGACAGAGTACCCTTTCCTGCACAGAACACACACTGACTTTCTTTCTTTTCTTTAACCCTAAATAAAACCCCATCTACTTCTAATAAAATTATCTGTCTACTTAATCTTAACAGACACTGACTCCTGCTGATATATAAGTTTTAAATTAATAAGAAAATGTTACTTCTTTTAGTTAGTTGCTTTCTGCTCTACAAACAAGGCTAGCAACAGAAGTTGTAATTTGGCTCACCTGCTTTTATAGTGTCTAAACCACAACCCCAGGAAAGCTCTCTTCCTCCAACTGTTTAGCAAAGTCAGCCGATACAGTACCCTTCCCTGCACAGAACACACACTGACTTTCTTTCTTTTCTTTCTTTTTCAACCTTAAATAAGACCCTTCTACTTCTAATAAAGTCTATATGTCTACTTAATCTTAACAGACACTGACTCCTGCTGAGACATAAGTTTTAAATTAATAAGAAAATGTATCTTCTTTTAGTTAGCTGTGTTCTGCTCTACAAGCAAGACTAGCAATAGGAAGTTGAAGTTTGACTCACCTTGCTTTTATAGTGTCTAAACCACACCCCGAGGTAAGCTCTCTTCCTCCTATTATTTTTACAAAGTCAGCTGATACAGTACCCTTCCCGTACAGAACACACACGACTTTCTTTCTTTCTATTTTCTTTTTGTAACCTAAATAAGACCCCCTTCTACTTCTAATAAAGTTATCGCCTGCTTAATCTTAACAGACACTGACTCCTGCTGAGATATTAGTTTTAAATTAATAAGAAAATGTAGCTTCTTTTAGTTAGTTGCTTTCTGCTCTACAAGCAAGGCTAGCAACAGCAAGTAGTTATTTGACTCACCTGCCTTTATAGTGTCTAAACCACACTCCCAGTTAAGCTGTCTTTTCCTCCTATTGGATTAGCAAAGTCAGCTGATTCAGTACTCTTCCTGTATAGAACACACTCTGACTTTCTTTCTAGTCTTTCTTCTTTTAACCCTAAATAAGACCCTCTACTTCTAATATATAGTTTTCTGTCTACTTAATCTTAACAGGCACTGACTCCTGCTGAGATAAGTTTCAAATTAATAAGAAATGTATCTTCTTTTAGTTAGCTGCTTTCGCTTACACAAGCAAGGCGAGCAACAGGAAGTTGTAATTTTACTCACCTGCTTTTATAGAGTCTAAACCACACCCCAGGTGAACACTCTTCCTCCTACTAGTTTAGCAAAGTCAGCAGATACAGTACCCTTCCTGCACAGAACACACACTGACTTTCTTTCTTTTCTTTTCTTTCTTTTTTAACCCTAATAAGACCCTTCTACTTCTAATAAAGTTATCTTGTCTACTTGATCTTAAAAGACACTGACTTCTGCTGAGATATAGTTTTAAATTAATAAGAAAATGTATCTTCTTTTAGTTAGTTGCTTTCTGCTCTACAAGCAAGGCTAGCAACAGGAAGTTGTAATTTGTCTCACCTGCTTTTATAGTGTTTGAACCACAGCCTCAGGTAAGCTCTCTTTCCTCCTACTGGTTTAGCAAAGTCAGCTGATAGAGTACTCTTTCCTACACAGAACACAAACTGACTTTCTTTCTTTTCTTTAACCCTAAATAAGACCCTTCTACTTCTAATAAAGTTGTCTGTCTACTTAATTTTAACAGACACTAACGCCTGCTGATACATAAGTTTTAAATTAATAAGAAAATGTTACTTCTTTTGGTTGCTGCTTTCTGCTCTACAAGCAAGGCTGGCAACAAGTTGTAATTTGACTCACCTGTTTTTATAGTGTCTAAACCACAACCCAGGAAAGTTCTCTTTCCTCCCATTGGTTAGCAAAGTCAGCTGATACAGTACCCTTTCCTGCACAGAACACACACTGACCTTTCTTTCCTTTCTTTTTTAACCCAAAATAACACCTCTTCTACTTCTAATCAAGTCATATGTCTACTTAATCCTAACAGACACTGACTCCTGCTGAGATATAAGTTTTAAATTAATAAGAAAATGTATCTTCTTTAGTTAGCTACTTTCTGCTCTGCAAGCAAGGCTAGCAACAGGAAGTTGCAGCTTGACTCACCTGCTTTTATACTGTCTTAACCACACCCCAGGTAAGCTCCATTACCTCCTACTAGTTTTGAAAAGTCAGCTGATACAGTACCCTTCCTGTACAGAACACACAGTGACTTTCTTTCTTTTCTTTCTTTTTAAACTCTAAATAAGACCCCATCTACTGCTAATATAGTTTTCTGTCAACTTAATCTTAACAGGCATTGACTCCTGCTGAGATATAATTTTCAAATTAATAAGAAAATGTAGCTTCTTTTAGTTAGCTGCTTTCTGCTCTACAAGCAAGGCTAGCAACAGGAAGTTGTAATTTGACTCACCTGCTTTATAGAGTCTAAACCACACCCCAATTGAGCACTCTTTCCTCCTACATGTTTAGCAAAGTCAGCAGATACAGTACCATTCACAGCAAGAACACACACTGACTTTCTTTCTTTTAACCCTAAATAACACCTCTACTTCTAATAAAAGTCATATGTCTGTTAATCTTAATGACACTTGACTCTCGCTGAGATATGTTTTAAATTAATAAGAAAATGAAGCTTCTTATAGTTAGCTGCTTTCTGCTCTACAGAGAGGCTAGCAACAGGATGTTGTAATTTGACTCCACCTGCTTTACAGCTCTAAACCACACCCCAGGAATGCTCTCTTCCTCCTACTGGTTTAGCAAAGTCAGCTTGATACAGTACCCTTCCTGCAGAACACACACTGACTTTCTTTCTTTTCTTTCTTTTTAACCCTAAATAAGACCCCTTCTACTTCTAATAAAGTTATTGCTCTACTTAATCTTAACAGACACTGACTCCTGCTGAGATATCAGTTTTAAATTAAAAAGAAAATGTAGCTTCTTTTAGTTAGTTGCTTTCTGCTTCACAAGCAAAGGCTAGCAACAGCAAGTTGTAATTTGACTCACCTGCCTTTATAGTGTCTAAACCACACTCCCAGTTAAGCTGTCTTTCCTCCTATTGGTTTAGCAAAGTCAGCTGATACAGTACTCTTCCCTGTACTGAACACACTCTGACTTTCTTTCTATTCTTTCTCTTTTTAACCCTAAATAAGACCCTCTACTTTTTAATAAAGTTATCTGGTTCACTTGATCTTAACAGACACTGACTTCTGCTGAGATATAAGTTTTAAATTAATAAGAAATGTCGCTCTTTTAATTAGCTACTTTCTGCTCTACAAGCAAAGGCTAGCAACAGGAAGTTGTAATTGACTCACCTACTTTTATAGAGTCTAAACCACACCCCAGGTAAGCTCTCTTTCCTACTACTGGTTTAACAAAATCAGCTGATACAATACCCTTCCCTGCACAGAACACACACTGACTTTCTTTCCCTTCTTTAACTTCTAAATAAGACCCTTCTACTTCTAATAAAGTTATCTGTCTACTTAATCTTAACAGACACTGACTCCCGCTGAGATATAAGTTTTAAATTAATAAAAAAATGTAGCTTCTTTTAGTTGGCTGGTTTGTGCTCTACAGACAAGTCTAGCAACAGGAAGTTGTAATTTGACTCACCTGCTTTTACAGTGTCTAAACCACACCTCAGGAAAGCTACCTTTCCACCTACTGGTTTAGCAAAGTCAGTGCTGATACAGTACCCTTCCCTGCACGGAACACACACTGACTTACTTTCTTTCTTCTTTTTTAACCCTAAATAAGACCCCTTCTACTTCTAATAAAGTTAACTGTCTTCTTAATCTTAACAGAGACTGACTCCTGCTCAGATATAAGTTTTAAATTAATAAGAAAATGTAGTTCTTTTTGTTAGCTGCTTTCGTGCTCTACCAGCAAGAATAGCAACAGGAAGTTGTAATTTGACTCACTCTCTTTTATAGTGTTTAAACAACACTCCCAGGTAAGCTCTCTTCCTCCTGGCATTGGTTTAGTGTAGTCAGCTGATACAGTACCCCTTCCTTGCACAAAACATATGCTGTCTTTTCTTTTTTTTTCTTTATCCCTAAATAAGACCCCTTCTACTTCTAATAATAAAGTTATCGCTTCACTTAATCTTAACAGACACTGACCTCCTGCTGAGATATTAGTTTTATATTAATTAGAAAATGTGGCTTCTTTTAGTTAGTTGCTTTCTGCTCTACAAGCAAGTAGCAACAGCAAGATGTAATTTGACTCACCTGCCTTTATTGTGTCTAAACCACACTCCCAGTTGCTTGTTTTTCCTCCTATTGGTATAGCAAAGTCAGCTGATACAGTACTCTTCCCTGTACAGAACACAGCCTGACTTTCTCTCTATTCTTTCTTTTTAACCCTAAATAAGACCCTTCTACTTCTAATAAAGTTTCATATGTCTACTTAATCTTAACAGGCACTGACTCCTGCTGAGATATAAGTTTTAAATTAATAAGAAAATGTATCTTCTTTAGTTAGGCTGAATTCTGCTCTACAAGCAAGACTAGCAACAGGGAAGCTGAAGTTTGACTCACCTGCTTTTATACTGTCTAAACCACACCCCAGGTCAGCATCTTTCCTCCTACTACTTTTGCAAAGTCAGCTGATACAGTAATTCCCTTCCCCTGTACAGAACACACACTGAATTTCTTTCTATTCTTTCTTTTGTAACCCCAAATGCATTCCTCTCTACTTAATAAAGTTATCTGTTCTATTTAATCTTAACAGACACTGACTCCTGCTGAGATATAAGTTTTAAATTAATAAGAAAATGAAGCTTCTTTTAGTTAGCTGCTTTCTGCTCTACAAGCAAGGCTAGCAACAGGAAGTTGTAATTTGACTCACCTGCTTTTATGGTGTCTAAACCACACCTTCAGGTAAGCTTTCCTTCCTTCTGGTTTGGCAATAGTTGCTGATACAGTACCCTTCCCTGTACAGAGCACACACTGACTTTCTTTCATTTCTTTTCTTTTATTACCTAAATAAGACCCTTTCTACTTCTAATAAAGTTAACTGTCTACTTAATCTTAGGTTTGCTCCTGCTCAGATATAAGTTTAAATTAATAAGAAATGTAGCTTCTTTTAGTTAGCTGCTTTCTGCTCTACAAGCGAGGCTAGCAACAGGGAAGTTGTAATTTGACTCACCTGCTTTTATAGTGTCTAAACCACACCCCAGGTAAGCTCTCTTTCTCCTACTGGTTTATGCAGAGTCCAGTGATACAGTACCCTTCCTGCACAGAACACACACAGCTTTCTTTCTATTCTTTCTTTTTTTAACCCTAAATAAGACCTGTACCTACTTCTAATATATAGTTTTCTTGGCTCACTTAATTCTAACAGGCACTGACCTCATGAGATGTAAGTTTCAAACTAATAAGAAAAATATAGCTTCTTTTTAGTTTGCTTTCTGCTCTAGAAGCATGGCGAGTGCAACAGGAAGTTGTAATTTGACTCACCTGCTTTTATAGCGTCTAAACCACACCCCAGGTGAATACTCTTTCCTTCTTACATGTTTATGCAATCAGCGAAACAGTACCCTTCCCTGCAAAGGACATGCCTGACTTTCTTTTCTTCTTTAACCCTATATATGACCCTTTACTTCTAATTAATTTATCTGTCTACTTAATCTTAACAGACACTGACTCTGCTGAGATATAAGTTTTAAATTAATAAAAAATGTAGCTTCTTTTAGTTAGCTGCTTTCTGCTCTACAAGTAAGGATATCAACAGGAAGATGTAATTTGACTCACCTGCTTTTACAGTGTCTAAACCACACCCCAGGTAAACTCTCTTTCCTCCTACTGGTTTAGCAGAGTCAGCTGATCAGTACCCTTCCCTGCAGGTACACACACTGACTTTCTTTTTTTTTCTTTTTAACCCTAAATAAGACCCTTCACTTCTAATAAAGTTATGTCTACTTAATCTTAACAGACACTGACTCCTGCTGAGATATTTGTTTTAAATTAATAGAAAATGTATCTTCTTTTGATTTGGTTTCTTTCTGCTACAAGCAAGGCTAGCAACAGCAGTTGTAATTTGACTCACTTGCATTTATAGAGTCTAAACCACACCCAGACTCTCTTTCCTCCTGCTTTAGCAAAGTCAATTGATTGCAGTGCTGGTCCCTGTACAGTACCCAGACTTGACTTTCTTTCTATTCTTTTCTTTTTGTAACCCTAAATAAGACCCCTTCTTACTTCTAAATAAAGTTACCCACTACTTAATCTTAACAGACACTGACACCTGCTGAGATATATGTAAATTAATAAGAAATGTAGCTTCTTTTAGTTAGCTGCGTTCTGCTCTAAGCAAGCTGTCAAAACAGGAAGTTGTAATTTTAATTGTATTGTTTTATAGTGTTAACCACACTTAGGTAAGCTCTCGTTCTTCCATTGGTTTGGCAAAGGTTGATCAGTACCCTCCCTACTGGGGCAGACCTGACTTTCTTTTCTTTTTTTTTACCTCAATAAGACCCTTCTACTTCTAATGTTAACTTTCACTTAATCTCTCAGAGACTGACTCGCCTGATGTAAGTTTAAATTATAGAAAATGCTCCTTTTAGTTGGCTGCTTTCTGCTCTAAGCAAGGCTAGCAACAGGAAGTTGTACTGACCTCCATCAGCTTATAGAGTCCAAACCACACTTGTGTAAGCTCTTCTATCGTAGATTGGTTTAGCAAAGTCAGCTGATACAGTACCCTCCTTGCACAGATTATACTTGACTTTCTTTCTTATTTTTTAACTAAATAAGACCCTTCTACTTTACTAAAGTTATCTCTACTTAATCTTAATAACACTGACTGAGATATTGTTTTAAATTAATGAAAATGTGGCTTTTGGTTGGTTGCTTTCGCTCTACAACCAAGGCTAGCAACTGCAAGTTGTAATTTGACTGCCTTCTAGTGTCTAAACCAATTCCCGGTGGCTCATACCTCCTGGTTTAGCAAAGTCAGGTGATGCAGTACTCTTCCCTGCACAGAACACCTCAGACTTTCTTTCTGTTCTTCTCATTTTAACTCCTAAGACGTTCTCTACTTAATAAAGTTATCTGTCTACTTGATCTTAACAGACACTGACTTCCTGTGATATATAAGTTTTAAATTAATAAGAAAATGTCGCTCTTTGAGTAGCTTCTTTCTGCTCTACAAACAGAGCTGTAACGAGTTGTAAATTGACTCCACCTACTTTTTATAGAGTCTAACCACCCCGTTAGCTCTCTTTCTACTACTGGTTTGCTAAAGTCAGCTGCTAAGTACCTTTCCTCCAGAACACACACTGACTTTCTTTCTTTTCTTGTCCCCAATAAGACCCCTTCTACTCTTCAAAGTTATCTGTCTACTAATCTTAATAGACACTGACTCTGCTGATATATAAGTTTTAAATTAATAAGAACGTGTTCTTCTTTAGTTATTGTTTTCTCTTTTCTAGCAAGGCTAGCAACAGAAGTTGTAATTTGACTCACTTGCTTATATTGTGTAACCACAACCCAGGAAAGCTTTCTTCCTACCACTGGTTTAGTAAAGTCAGCTGATATAGAACCCTGCCTGCACAGTATCATACACACTGACTTTCTTTCCTTTCATTTTTAACCCAAAATAAGACCCCTTATACTTCTAATAAAGTCATGTTATTAATCTAACAGACACTGGTTCCTGCTGAGATATAAGTTTTAAATTAATAAAGATGTATACAACAAAAGACGACTGGTTGCTACTAACTCCCCCACGTATCAAGGTCCATTACTCAAGCCTCAAGGGGTACAGTGTACTGCAGAACTGGAATGCCTTAAAGGTTCCTCTGTTAATCACCAAAAATGGACTTATGTTTTTAAAGAAATAATAATAATGGAAAAGTTAGAGTGAATAGTGTCAAACTTAGCACCCTGAAACTGTTTTGATGTAGCCAGTTGTTACTTTTTATTTCTGAAGTATTTTTGTTCTCTTTTGTTCATTAGAAGGGGTTTCTACCTCATAGTTTTAGGTGTGATGTGAAGAGCAGTACTTTACCTGGAGGTTGGCATATCTTGTTCCATTCCACTTCATCTCTCATCTGCATTTGTAACCTAAAGCACTGTGACGTCACTAGTTAGCAGTCTGTCAGAAGTTAAGTGTAGCTTCTTGGTCAGCTGTGATGTCACAGTGAGGTCACACTGTTGATGTGTTATGAAGAGGAATAGAACTAGAGCGTATGGTTCCAAGTTGAGTACTGTTCCATACATCACTGTTGTCAGGTAGTAAATGTTCTAATCAGTGATACGGAAAATGAAAAATGTTCCATGTATAAACAGTAACAGCTGCATTTAAAAATTAATATTAATTTAAGGCAATGTACTAGCTTTTTAATCTGCCACTTAAACTACCTGGAGGATATAACAGACTGTGGCCGAGCATCAGGCTTCTGCCTATTCCACTATCATTACTGTATATCTCCCCCCCACCCCCCGAGATCCAAATAAGGATTGAATATTAGAAAAGTAAACACAATTGCACATACCCCAATAATGCAAAGCATCATGGGAAGCATATGCAAATCACCATTACATATTGTGTTTTAAAATTTTACTGTATAGCCAATACCCTCCAGGGAACCCTTGCCTCAGTGCATTTGCTCTGGGGTTCTTTGTAGTATATTAGAAAAGTTGTTTATTATCAACCTATGTAGCTTATTATTCCAAACTGGGGATTCAAATGTATAATCTTACTGACTTTTCAAGTAAAAGACATTATAGGTATGGATTGTCCCTTATCTTGTAATTGTATAAATGGAGAACAAATCTATAAAAATTGATGTGGAAAAACAATTCCTGCCAGTTGACCCAGGAACACAAATGGTACCACCTGTGCAGACAGATGCATCACACACACACACACACACACACACACACACACACACACACACACACACACAAAATCAAGTCAGAAGAAGGGGAAAACTAAAACAAGACTGATTTAAAAAAAAATAGCAGCAGGAAGCCTGAGAGTTCAGGTTTAGAGCAATGCCCTTTAGCAAAACTATCAGAAAAGCCTCTGTGAGACTACAGGTGGACATACTGCAAATGGTGAAGTGTTAAAGAATTAGGAAGGCAGAAGAAATTTAGGCAGCCTGAATAAGCCTTGCTAGTCCTATTAGCAGACTTCACTATTACCTGTATGAAACATTGGTAAAACCAGGAACTTTCCGTGCTTCCTCAATCTGAGCTTCACTGATGTCCGTTCCTACCACCCTCTGTAAATAAGGTGCCAGCATCCTGGTGCTCAGTCCTGTGCCACAGCCCACATCCACTGCAAGCTGAAAGGGCCTCCCCTTCTGAAAATCAGAATCATTGACACATTAGACATTGCCATATAACAGAACTCATTAGATTCAGTGCAAAACAAAGACACCTTTCCCGCTGTAACCAAAAGAAAAGATGTTAACCTCACTAGAGGGTTTTATGTAACAGTAGTATTATTGTGTTTTTATGCATAGTCCTAGGTGGAGGAGCACTTCAAAAACTTGGGGGGGGGATCAGAATCATCACCAGAGCACCAACCAGTGTGCCACACTAGGGGGAGTGTTAGATGCATGATGTGGGTATGTCGCAGCAACAACTCAACACGCCCGCACCTCCATCAAGAAAGACACAGAAAAAAATGCCTCTAGATTGCCTAAGATGCAATCTGTCACAGTATGAGTTTCTCAGCATTGGAAGTATTGGTATCAAAGCTGTGGGCAGACGCACTCTCTGATACCATCAGTGGGTTTGTTGTGTACTGGTATAACACTGTTTTCAGGGCTTGTAATTAATTCTGTAGTTTTTTTATCTGTGCCAGTTCTCCTGACAGAACAGCTTAAACTTTGTACAAAATGGATACTGTTGTATTACTGTGGAATGGTATGGTAAAATTTTATTTATACAGTGATACAGCCATTAGGATTCTGAAAATCCCTGTTCACAAGGCTTACCTGTCATTATGGCCCCATTTGCATGCAGTGCGCCCGATCCTCATGCATTTGCACCTGGCACCCTGAATTGCATGGGGCTGCCACCTTACTGCCATAATCATACTCTATTAATCTCTATTCAGTTATCAAACACGCATCTTGTTTGTGACCTTGTGACACAACTACAGCACTATACTGTTAGACCTGCTATGGACTGCATGACTTAATAACCTCCCCCCCCAAAAAAAAGCACCATCAATTGTATTGCCAGCAATCCTTGTCTTTATTTTGACAAGCAACTCAGCCAGACAAGAGGTTGTAATTAAATTGTATTTTTCAGTTGTAACATTTGTATGTAGACTTCAACAAATATATGTAATGTGCATATTATTAAACCACCAGAGTGGCTGTGTGTGCAATGTTCAAATGAACGTTACTGTGTGTGTATCTAAAGTGACTATGTGTGCAATGTTAATTTCACAATAAAGTGACTGTATGTGCAATGTTAATTTCACAATAAAAATACTGTGGGTGGGATATTCAGAAATGTGCCTGGCAGGGGCGCAGCGCAACTGGGATGTGCCAGGGCGTGTACTGGGTGATATTCAATGGAGCTGCACCATGGCTCAGCACTGTTGAATACTGCAACTTGGCCTCCCGCATTGCGCAGTGGCACACTGCCAGTGCAAGTGGAAAGAGTGGAGCAGGGGGATGCACCAGCACAAGTACAGTTACGCTAGGTGAAGGAACCATGATATTCAGTGGTGGATATGCAAATGGGGGCCAATGCATGCAAGGCTAACTGGGGCCATTAGCATGTCATTATGGCCCCATTTACATGCAGGTGCGCCGATCCCCTGCGACTTGCACCTGGCACCCTGCCAAGCTGCAGCTGTCAGGGACCAACGCCCCTGCACAGCACGGCACAGTGCCCCAATGCCTGATCACGGGTATATGTATATTTTATATCATGTCCAATATCCCTGGTGGTCCAGTGGACCGCTTTCAGCCCAATCACGGGCAGTAGTATGATTAAAAGCATTTTAATTATCCTGGTGGCCCAGCGGTACCCACTTTCCCACCCGCCCATTGAGCCCCGCCACCCCACCCCTCCTGGTCAGCAGCGGTGGCAGCCCTCACTTCGAAGTTACCCAGTTACCCGCCGACGATCAGACATAGTACGGTTGCAGCTTATTGGTCCACAGCATGGGCCAATGGGCGCAGACCGCATTCGCATCATTACAGTCCAGATATGTGAATGGCCCATTCACATATCGGCACCTGCAGTATGGTATGGTCTGCACGCCCACTGGCCCACGCTGTGGACCAATGGGCGTACTGCCGTACTGTACGCAGTCAGTCAGCAAGCGGCTTGCGGGTGGGGAGCTGCTGCCCGCGGGGGGTGCAGGGTGGCAGGGTTCAGTGGGAGGGTGGGGAGGTGGGTCCCACTGGACCACCAGGAATAATTTAAAATGCTTTTAATCATACTAATGCCGCGATCAGGCTGGAAGCGGTCCACTGGACCACCAGAGATATTGGAAGTGTTTTAATTATACTTATGCCACAAGCCAGGCATTGGGGCGACACCGATGGACCCTGGCCCCAGAGCTCGGTGGCCACCAACAGCTGGCAGCTTCCGTGTTGCACCCTGCACATGGCAGCTCACCTGTGGGTGGTGAGCCCTTGCTCCTATATCCTTTTGGCTCAACTTTGAGCACCATTGTGCGACGCGAAGTAGGGGCTGCACCAAAGATGCGCCGCACATCCCAGGCTGAATATCGGATGTGCGGAATATGCATGGGCACCCCCCACACTTGTGCTGCATACATTACTACTGTGTGCTCCGCGCGCATCGGTATCTGCGCAGTAACATCCCTTTGAATATCGCGTCGAGCATCAGTGGGCAGTATGCGCAAGCCCTTGAATATCCCACCCTGTATGTGCAATGTTAATTTCACAATAAAAGACTGTGCAATGTTAATTTCACAATAAAGACTATATGTGTAATATTCATTTCACAATAAAGACTGTGCAATGTTAATTTCACAATAAAAAGACAGACTGTGTGCAATGTCCATTTCAAAAGAAAGTGGTTGTATGTGCACTTAATTTTACAATAAAGTGACCGCGAATTTTAATTTTACAATAAAGTGACTGTATGTGCAACATTCATTTAAAAATAAAGTGGCACTGGAGTATAGAACTGTGACTTCAGTGAACTTTGAACTAGTACTTCGCTTGTTGTCAGCTCTCAACTAATACTGTCAGTTTAAAACTTCCCAAAAATATCTTGCCTAGACTTTACATGTATAACAAATTCCCTGGCAATGTCAATCAAATCCAGTTTTGCAGTCCTTGATTTATGGATGTGAAGTACAGCCATACTGTTTAGTCTGCTTGCAGTCATGGTGGATCTCAAATAAGTTTTCAGTCACCGAAGAGCTGAAAAGGATCTCTCAGCTGTTGCTGTTGATGGTGGAACTGTTTTCTGTATCAGAATCAGCTTCAGGACCTCAGAGTACAGATATTTGGCATCACTAAGCTGCAGCATACTTTATGTAAAGTTCTTCAATGATGGAAAGTTTTTTTTGCCCTGTTAATTTCTGCCAGCATTGGCAGTTGCACTCTGAATCTCTTGGTGTCAATATCCAGTCAATGATGCTGGACTATTTCTTCCACAATATCCTGCTCTACTGGTTCACAGTTTCTGTTTTAGAGGAGATCATCAGTTTTATGAAAATGTCAAAACACTGTTGGTCAAACCTTGATTTGACAGATGTCATCAAGGTATCCATAAACCCATGTAAATTGGGCTAAAATAGCCACGTGGGTCTTTAAAAGAAACTGGAGCTGACCCATTGTTGAAGCGCTTAGGTGGTCTTTGAATGTGGAACCACTGGCTCAGAAATGTCCAATTTTCTTGCTTCCTCAATGCTTTTTTCACAAATTAGCAAAGGTTTTCTCATTTTGTAGTCCCTACAAGCATGAAATCAAATGTCCCACAGTCAGGTCTTTTCATTGCAAAATTTTGCTGGTCTCTTCGCATAGTGCAAACACCAGTGCAGCCATCTGAAAATCACAGAATACTAGAAACTGGTGAAGAAGACAAGCTAAGATCAAAAATATTTATATTATATATATATCTATTCTTATGTATATATATATGAAAACGTGAAGATTGGGCACCCTTTAGTGTGTGGTGCCGATAAACTGCAGATTGAGAAGTGGATTGATTAAAAATATTTAATCAATCAAGGTGACTCTAATACAAAGTAAACGCATCTTTAGTGGAACCCAGAGAAACAGAAGCGATATGAACAAATTAGTGCATTGGTTAAGATTTGAACCCAGGCTACCCAGAATTCTGTTCAAATAATAAATGAGCAATACTCAAATATTGTGCTGTCATTATACTCATGTTTCTAACAGCAAGCAGCCCATTCCCCTTAAAAACTTACTATGCTATATGCACTTATTACCGAACTACATGATCTTAAAGACTAGACCAGCTACTGTAGCTAACCATGCTCTCAGGTGGTGCACTGGATGTGTCTTGGCTTTACAAGCAAAAGGCCAGGGCTTTGTTCTCTAGATGTGTGCACTTCTATACTGCCTTATGAAGGACACTCAAGAATTATGCAGTCACTATTATCATGGTTTCACCATGCCGTTCCCGTTTTCATTTGCTATACTGTTCATACTACGACCCCAGCAATTACTAAAAGAAAAAAAAAAAGTGGCCCCTTGATAGGGTCTACAAAATAGCACAGCGGTTAAAACACTGAGTTACGAACCAAACAACCTCATAGTCCTAGGTTTGAATCCCATAACCACCAGATGTACATTGGTCCCTGAACCAGCAACTGCATGTGTCAGAGCATCTGATTTTGCCACATAGTCAGCATGCAAGCCCCGCCTCCAATATCACCCCATGTAAGCTCCGCCTCCAATATCACCCAATGTAAGCCCCGCCTCCAATATCAACCCATGTAAGCCCCGCCTCCAATATCAACCCATGTAATTCCTGCCTCCAAACTTACCCCATGTAAGCCCTAACTCCAATATCACCCAATATAAGCCCCGCCTCCAATATCACCACATGTAAGCCCTACCTCCAATATCAACCCATGTAACCCCACTTCCAATATCACCCCATGTTAGCCATAGGGTGGTATTGGATCCCACCTCATGAGCAAATCTACTGTCATCTCGTTACTCAATCCGGAATGGTGATTTCACGGTCGTTGCACGGAATCAACTTTCAAGATGTAAAATCATCCCTCAGAATTGATTAATGAAATTACAATCCTGGTCTTGATGAGGGAAGGTCCCAAGAAGCCAATGTTGAAAATTTGGTGCAAAAAATTCCAAAAATGGCTGTGTTACAAGCATGCATTGCACAGTTTCTACACATGCTCGTAACTTCGACAATTTTTTATATTTTCACTCCAGATTTTCAACATTGCTATTTTTTCATACCTCCTCATGAATTGCATAGCTGTCATTTCTCACATCCTGCAGGAAGTGTGTTTTCACACCTCTGCCGCAGAATGGCGCGTCACTGTGCAAAATCAACTTTTGGGGTGGATTAACAAAATCACAGTGCCAGTGTTCGTGAAGGGATTTCCCAAAAAGCTCATGTTGAATAATTTGGTTAAAAAATTCAAAAAAAACAACCAGGTTACGAGCATGCATTGCTCAGTTTCTACGCATGCTCATAACTTCGCCAGTTTTCCATATTTTCCCTCCTGGTTTTCAACATTACCCTTTTCCACACCTCCTCATTAACATTATGCAGCTGTCATTTTCACACCTTACCCAAAACATGATTTTGCACCTGTGGCACAGAATGGAGCATTTGCTGTACGAACTCAAATTTCGGGACAGATTAATGAAATGGCAGAGACATTGTTCATGATGTGGGGTCCTCAAAATACCATGTTGAAAATTGGATAGAAAGAATTCTAAAAATGCCCAGGTTACATGCGTCCATTGAATTGAGGCCACCGTGGCACCTCTAACTCGAAAACTATGCGAAATAGAGGTTTTGTCGACTCGTCACACGTGGAGGTCTCGCTGTCATCATTACAATGACATTTGAATTGTTTTTGTAGCTGCTACAGTTGCTGAGATATTGGCACATAAGTGGCACGGTTCCTTGCCCTATATGGCTGCTGTACGGCTCCGTACTTGTATTTGTGAGGAGCAGTGCAGAGCCCGGAGGGCCCACACTCTCACAGATGCATATAGTTATGCAATAATTAGCAGCTTGGTGGGAGCGCGAGTCCACCAACACATGCTCTTTGCTAGTTATATTACACTTTTTGAAAAAGTAAGGAAATTCATTATAAAACTTTGTTAATGCATCAGCTAGGTTAACTGACAAAAGTGAGGAAATTAGATATTAGGATAGAGCCCCATCCCCAACACCCCATCCTCGCTCCTGCACAGAGCTTACTAAATGGTGAGGTATGCTCAGGGGGTCGGAAGGCCTAACGCTCTCACCCTATTCTCTTTATTGTAGCATGTCAACTTGTTTACACATGGAATGAGGTGAGAGTTGGGCCTCGCGATCCCGTGGCATACCCTGGCATCTGTCGTCTGTGGAGGATGGTGGTGGGGTAATGGGGTTAGGGCCTCACCTCACATCTCATTTCCCACTTTTGTCGGTTTAACTCAACTGATGCATTAACAACGTTGCAATGAATGTCAATTATATATAAATTGTGTGACCAGCCCGTGGTGCTGAGGGTTGAGGCACTGGACGCCTACCTCACGCCACACCGGTGACCCGTGTTCGGAACGGGCATAGGCAGTCAGAGGATGGCAGGGTGGAGAGGATCAAGCATCTGAGGGACTGCTCTCCTCTCTGGGAGGGGGACTCCAGTGGTCGGTGTGCTTCTGGCTCCTAATGGAGGCTGGGGGACAGTGCAATGATGCTGCAAAGAAGGGGCTGAGATGGGGCAGGCACCCAGAGGAGCTTGTGTGGACGCATGCATGCTCCCTCCACTGGTGTCATTGCACACCCCTCACACGTAAGGGGTGCAAATGAGAAAAATGGTCCTGCCAGTCGATCAGGATGAAGCAGCCACCTGCCACAGGACCCGACCTTGAATGGCGCCTCCTGAACTGGATCCTGGTAGAGTTGAGTTGAGCTAGCAGGGCTCTCATTACACCACTCCGCCACGGGTGTAATCTGTGGGGAAGAGTTGAAGCTGCCTGATGTCAGGGTATGGTGCTGATAGTGGTTGGAGATGGTGCTGACACCACCCCTGTCTGCACCCATCTCCAGGAACCTGGGAAGAAATAGATCAAAATGTTATATATATATATTATATATATATATGTATGTATAAAAACGTGAAGATTGGCACCTCTAGTGTGTGGTGCCGATAAACTGCAGATTGGGAAGTGGATTAATTAAAAAAATGTAATCAATCAAGGTGACTGTAATACAAACTATATGCATCTTAGTGGAACCAGAGAAACAGAAGGTATATGAACGAATCAGTGCATTGGCTAAGATTTGAACCCAGGCTACCCAGAATTCTGCTCAAATAATAAATGAGCAATACTCAAATATTGTGCTGTCATTATACTCATGCTTCTAACAGCAAGCAGCCCATTCCCTTTCAAACTTACTATGCTATATGCACTTATTACTGAACTACATGCTCTTAAAGACTAGACCAGCTACTGTAGCTAACCATGCTCTCAGGTGGTGCACTGGATGTGTCTTGGCTTTATAAGCAAAAGGTCAGGGATTTGATCTCTAGATGTGTGCACTTCTATACTGCCTTACCAAGGACACTCAAGAATTATGTAGTCACTATTATCATGGTTTTACCATGCCCTTCCTGTTTTCACTTGCTATACTGTTTATACTCACGCACCCCAACTATTACTAAAGAAAAAAAGTGCCCTCTTGATAGGGTCTGCAAAATGGCGCAGAGGATAAAGCACTAAGTTACGAACCAAAAGACCTCATAGTCCTAGGTTTGAATCGCATAACCACCAGATGTGCATTGCTCCCTAAACCAGCAGCTGCATCTGTCAGAGCATCTGATTTTGCCACATAGTCAGCATGCAAGCCCCACCGCCAATATCACCCCATGTAAGCCCTGCCTCCAATCTCACCCCATGTAAGCCCTGCCTCAATATCATCCAATATAAGCCCTGCCTCCAATATCACCAATGTAAGCTCTGCCTCAATATCATACATATGAAGCCCGCCTCAATATCACCCAATATAAGCCCCGCCTCAATATCACCCAATATAAGCCCCACCTCCAATATCACCCAATATCAGCCCCGCCCAGTATCACACAATGTAAGCTGCACCTCCAATATCACCCCATGTAAGCCCCCTCCAGTAACACCAAATGTAAGCTCTGCCTCCAATATCACCACATGTAAGCTCTGCCTACAATATCAACCCATGTAATTCCTGCCTCCAATCTCACCACATGTAAGCCCTGCCTCCAATATCACCCAATATAAGTCCCGCCTTCAATATCACCCAATGTAAGCTCCGCCTCCAATATCACCACATGTAAGTCCCACCTCCAATATCAACCCATGTAATTCCTGCTTCCAATATCACCCCATGTAACTCCTGCCTCCAATCTCACCACATGTAAGTCCCACCTCCAATATCACCCTATGTAAGCCCCACCTCCAATATCCCCCAATGTAAGCTCAGTCTCCAATATCACCACATGTAAGTCCCATCTCCAATATCAACCCATGTAATTCCTGCTTCCAGTCTGACCCCACGTAACTCCTGCCTCCAATCTCACCACATGTAAGCCCCACCTCCAATGTCATCCTATGTAAGCCCCACCTCCAATATCCCCCAGTGTAAGCTCCGCCTCCAATATCACCACATGTACGCCCCGCCTCCAATATCACCACGTGTAAGCCCCGCCTCCAATATCACCAGATGGAAGCCCTGCCTCCAATATCAGCCCATGTAATTCCTGCCTCCAATATCACCCAATATAAGCCCTGCCTCCAATATCACCCAATATAAGCCCTGCCTCCAATATCACCCAATATAAGCCCCACCTCCAATATCACCCAATGTAAGCTCCACCTCCAATATCACATGCAAGCCCCACCTCCAATATCACCCCATGTAAGCCCCGCCTCCAATATCACCCAATGTAAGCTCCGCCCAGAATCACCACATGTAAGCCCTACCTCCAATATCAACCCATGTAACCCACACTCCAATATCACCCCATGTTAGCCATAGGGTTTTATTGGACCCCACTTCATGAACAATGCAACTGTCATCTCGTTACTCGGTCCAGAATGGTGATTTCACGGTCGTTGCATGGAATCAACTTTCAGGATGTAAAATCATCTTTCAGAACTCATTAATGAAATTACAATCCTGGTCTTGATGAGGGAAGGTCCCAAGAAGCCAATGTTGAAAATTTGGTGCAAAACCTTCCAAAAATGGCCGTGTTACAAGCATGCGTAGTGCAGTTTCTACACATGCTCGTAACATCGCCAATTATTAATATTTTCACCCAGATTTTCAACATTGCTATTTCTACATACCTCCTCATGAACAACATAGCTGTCATTTCTCACATCCTGCAGGAAGTGTGTTTCGCACCTCTGCAGCAGAATAGAAACATAGAAACATAGAAGTTGGCACGATAAGGACCGCAAGGCCCATCCAGTCTGCCCATTTCTTTTCTACCTTATAAATGTGCCATCGGCCTTTACTTATGTCAGTGACCTATCTATTCATAGTCATTTGTATTGCTCCCTTATGCCTATCCCATGCCTGTTTGAAGCCCTGCACTGTATTCATAGCCACTACTTCTTGTGGTAATGGAGCGTCACTGTGCGAAATCAATTTTCGGGATAGATTAACAAAATCACAGTGCCAGTGTTCATGAAGGGATTTCCCAAAATGCTCATGTTGAAAATTTGGTTAAAAAATTCCAAAAATCAACCAGGTTACGAGCGTGCGTTGCGCAGTTTATACGCACGCTCATAACTTCACCAGCTTTCCATATTTTCCCTCCTGGTTTTCAACATTACCCTTTTCCACACCTCCTCATCATCAACATTATGCAGCTGTCATTTTTACATCCTGCCCAAAACATGATTTTGCACCTGTGGCACAGAATGGCACATTTGCTGTACGAACTCAACTTTCGGGACAGATTAATGAAATGGCAGAGACATTTTTCATGACGTGGGGTCCTCAAAATACCAAGTTGAAAATTGGGTGGAAAAATTTTTAAAATGCCCAAGTTACATGCGTCCGATGAATTGTGGCCACCGTGGCACCTCTAACTTGAAAACTGTGCGAAATAAAGTTTTTATTGACCTGTCACACGTGAGGTCTCGTCATCATTACAATGACATTTGAATAGTTTTGTAGCTGCTATGGTTGTTGAGATATTGGCACATTAGTGCCACTGTTTCTGACCTATATGGCTGCTGTCCGGCCCTGCTTTGTATTTGTAAGGGGAGTGCAGAGCCTGAGGCCAACACTCACAGATGCATATAGTTATGCAGTAATTAACAGCTTGGTGGGGCTCAGAGTCCACCAACACATGTTCTTTACTAGTTATATTACACTTTTTCAAAGTGTAGGAAATTCATTACAGAAAAACTTTGTTAATGCATCAGCTAGGGTTAAACTGACAAAGTGAGGAAATGAAATATTGGGATGAGCCCCATCACCCCAACACCCATCCTCCCAGACCGAGAGATGGCGAGTACTCAGGGGCGGGAGCTCAACTCTCACCCCATTCTCTTTTACTGTAGCATGTCAACTTGTTTACACATGGAATGGGGTGAGAGTTGGGCCTCGGATCCCGTGGCATACCCCGCATCTGTTGGTCTGTGGAGGATGGGGGTTAGCAGGGGTTAGGGCTCACCTCACATCTCATTTCCCCACTTTAGTCAGTTTTACTTCACCTGATGCATTAACAAGTGTTTTTGCAATGAATATCAATTATATATAAATCGTGGTGACTGGCCCGGTGGTGCTGAGGGGCTGAGGCACTGGACACCTTACCTTACACCATGCCGGTGACCTGTGTTCTGGAATGGGCATGGGCAGCCAGAGGATGGCAGGGGTGGAAAGGGATCAAGCATCCGAGGGACTGCTCTCCCTCTCCAGGAGGGGGGACTCCAGTGGTCGGTGTGCTTCTGGCTCCTAATGGAGGCTGTGGGACAGTGCGCTGATGCTGCAAAGAAGGGGCTGAGATGGGGCAGGCACCCAGAGGAGCTTGCATGGATTTGTGCATGCTCCCTCCACTGGTGTCACTGCACACCCCTCAGACGTAAGGGGTGCAAATGAGAAAAATGTTCCTGCAAGTCGATCAGGATGAAGCAGCCACCTGCCGCAGGACACGACCTTGAATGGCACTCCCCAAACTGGATCCTGGTAGAGTTGAGTTGAGCTAGCGGGGCTCCTCACCATACCACCCCGCCACAGGGGTAATCTGTGGGGAAGAGCTGAAGCTGCCTGATGTCGGGTATGGTGCTGGATGGTGGCTGGAGATGGGTGCCGACACCACCCCTGACTGCTCCCACCTCCAGCCACCTGGGAAGAAATAGATCAAAATGTATATATATGTATATATATATATATATATATATATATATATATATAACGTGAAGATTGGGCACCTCTAGTGTGTGGTGCCGATAAACTGCAGATTGGGAAGTGGATTGATTAAAAAAATGTAATCAATCAAGGTGACTCTAATACAAAGTATACGCATCTTTAGTGGAACCCAGAGAAACAGAAGAGACACAAACAAATCAGTGCATTGGCTAAGATTTGAACCCAGGCTACCCAGAATTTGTTCAAATAATAAATGAGTGATACTCAAATATTGTGCTGTCATTATACTGATGCTTCTAACAGCAAGCAGCCCATTTCCCTTAAAACTTACTATGCTGTATGCACTTATTAAGGAACTACATGCTCTTAAAGACTAGACCAGCTACTGCAGTTAACCATGCTCTCAGGTGGTGCACTGAATGCGTCTTGGCTTTACAAGCAAAAGGTCAGGGCTTTGATCTCTAGATGTGTGCACTTCTATACTGCCTTATCAAGGACACTCAAGAATTATGCAGTCACTATTATCATGGTTTCACCATGACCTTCCAGTTTTCACTTGCTATGCTGTTTATACAATGACTCTAACAATTTCTAAAAGAAAAAAAAAGTGGCCTCTTGATAGGGTCTGCAAAATAGCAGAGGTTAAAGTACTGAGTTACTAACCAAAAGACCTCATAGTCCTAGGTTTGAATCCTATAACCACCAGATGTACAGTGCTCCTGAACCAGCAACTGCATGTGTCAGAGCATCTGATTGTTGCCACAGTCAGCATGCAAGCGCCACCTCCAATGTCACCCCATGTAAGCTCTGCTCCAGTATCACCCAATATAAGCCCTGCCCCAATATCACCCAATGTAAGCTCCACCTCCAATCTCACCACATGTAGGCCCCACCTCCAATATTAACTCATGTAATTCCTGCCTCCAATCTCACCACATGTAAGCCCTGCCTCCAGTATCACCCAATATAAGCCCTGCCTCCAATATCACCCAATGTAAGCTCCACCTCCAATCTCACCACATGTAGGCCCCGCCTCCAATATCACTCCATATAAGCCCCGCCTCCAATATCAACCCATGTAATTCCTGCCTCCAATCTCTCCCCATGTAAGCCCTGCCTCTAATGTCACCCAATATAAGCCCCACCTCCAATATCACCCAATGTAACCCCGCCTCCAATATCACCCCATGTTAGCCATCGGGTGGTATTGGATCCCTCCCCATGAACAATGCTACTGTCATCTCGTTACTCAATCCGGAATGGTGATTTCACGGTCGTCGCACAGAATCAACTTTCAGGACGTAAAATCATCTTTCAAAACTGATTAATGAAGTTACAATCCTGGTCTTGATGAGAGGAGGTCCCAAGAAGCCAATGTTGAAAATTTGGTGCAAAAAATTCCAAAAATGGCCGTGTTACAAGCATGCGTTGAGCAGTATCTACGCATGCTCGTAACTTCACCAATTTTTAATATTTTCACTCCTGATTTTCAACATTGCTATTTTTTCATACCTCCTCATGAACAGCATAGGTGTCATTTCTCACATCCTGCAAGAAGTGTGTTTTCACTCTGCACAGAATGGCACGTCACCATGGAACCAACTTTCGGGATAGAGTAACAAAATCACAGTGCCAGTGTTCATGAAGGGATTTCCCAAAAAGCTCATGTTGAAAATTTGGTTGAAAATTCAAAAAACAACCAGGTTACGAGCGTGCGTTGCACAGTTTCCACGCACGCTCGTAACTTCACCAGTTTTCCATATTTTCCTTCCTGGTTTTCAACATTACCCTTTTCCACACCTCCTCATCAACATTATGCAGCTGTCATTTTTACATCCTGCCCAAAACATGATTTTGCACCTGTGGCACAGAATGGTGCATTTGCTGTACGAACTCAACTTTCGGGACAGATTAATGAAATGGCAGAGACATTGTTAATGACGTGGGGTCCTCAAAATACCAAGTTGAAGATTGGGTGGAAAGAATTCTAAAATGCCCAAGTTACATGCATCCATTTAATTGTGGCCACTGGGCACCTCTAACTCGAAAACTATTGAAATAGAGGTTTCACAACCTCGCGTGTGTGGAGGTCTTGCTGTCATCATTACAATGATATTTGAATTGTTTTTTGTAGTTGCTATGGTTGCTGAGATATTGGCACGTTAGTGGCATGGTTCCTGCCTTATATGGCTGCTGTACGGCTCCATACTTGTATTTGTGAGGGGCAGCGTAGAGCTCGGAGGGCCCGCACTCTCACAGATGCATATAGTTATGCAGAAATTAGTAGCTTAGTGGGAGCGCAGAGTCCACCAACACATGCTCTTTACTAGTTATATTACACTTTTTCAAAAAGTAAGGAAATTCATTACAAAAAAAAACTTTGTTAATACATCAACTAGGGTTAAACTGACAAAAGTGAGGAAATTAGATATTAGAATAGAGCCCCATCCTCCGTCCTCCACAGACCAACAGATGGTGAGGTATGCTCAGGGGGTTGAGAGGCCTAACTCTCACCCCATCCTCTTTTACTGTAACATGTCAACTTGTTTGCACATGGAATGGGGTGAGAGTTGGCTCGCCTATCCGTGGCATACCCCGTGTCTGTCGGTCTGTGGAGGATGGGGGTGGGGTAGTGGGGTTAGGGCTCTCCTCACATCTCATTTCCCCACTTTTGTCGGTTTAACCCTAACTGATGCATTAACAACGTTTTTGCAATGAATATCAATTATATATAAATCGTAGTGGCAGGCTGGCCCGGTGGTGCTGAGGGCTGAGGCACTGGACGCCTTACTCGCTACCATGCCGGTGACCCATGTTCAGGAATGGGCAGTATGGGCAACATGAGGATAGCAGGGGGTGGAGAGGGATCGAGCATCCGAGGGACTGCTCTCCCTCTCTGGGAGGGGGGACTCCAGAGGTCGATGTGCTTCTGGCTCCTAATGGAGGCTGGGGGACAGTGCGCTGATGCTGCAAAGAAGGGCTGAGATGGGGCAGGCACCCAGAGGAGCTTGTGTGGATGTGTGCGTGCTCCCTCCACTGGTGTCATTGCACACCCCTCACATGTAAGTGGTGCAAATGAGAAAATGGTCCTGCCAGTCAATCAGGATGAAGCAGCCACCTGCCGCAGGACCTGACCTTGAATGGCACTGCAAACTGGATCCTGGTAGAGTTGAGTTGAGCTAGCGGGCCCTCACCATACCACCCCCGCCACGGGGGTAATCCATGGGTAAGAGTTGAAGATGCCTGATGTTGGGGTATGGTGTGGATGGGTGGCTGGAGATGGGTGCCAACACCGCCCCTGTCTGCACCCATCTCCAGCCACCTGGGAAGAAATAGATCAACAATGTATATAGGTATATATATATTCATGGCAAAAAATCATTTAATGTATCAGTAAGGTTGTTCCACAGTGACAAAAGCGTAGGAATCGATGTTATGGCTGAAACCTCCCTTGGACCCAAATCGGGTGTGCATTGGGTCTTCAGCTCCTAACTCACACCATCACATGTGTAAACAAGCTGAGGTGGTGAACTATAGGAGAATGGGATGAGAGTTAGACCGACAACCCCAACGCACTCCCAGATGCCAGCTGGGGGCAGGATGGGGTGAGGTACAAGGGGGGTTTTCAACCCTAACATCGAATTTCTCGCTGTGGAACAACCCTAACTGAAGCATTAAACAGAGTTTTTCTTGCCATGGAAAAAAATATATATATATATATATATATATATATATATATATATATATATATATATATATACACACACACACACACACACACACACACACACACACACACACACACATATGGGGTTTTACAGCTTGTTTGTAGGAGGTTATATTTATGATGTGTTGGGGCTCAGGGCTCGTGTGGATGGATTTTTCATCATGGACAGAGTTTTTGGAGTAGCGGTCATTAGGACCGGAGAAGTTTTGTATACTTTTTTTTTTTTTTTACTTTATTTATCCCCTTACACCAGCGACCTGCACTCTCCTCTCTCTCTCTGTCGGGACTCTTGGTGCAGACTGTTCCGCCTCACCTGAAACCCCAGACTCCAGTCCATGGGCATGGGCCCTTCTTCTGACTGCCACACCTGGCCGCCTGACTCCCCAGCTCTGAGCCCCTGGGGTGGGACTACCGACTCCACTGGTGCTCTATCTAGAATCTCCAGGAGGACCAGGGGTGGAGGGAGTGCCCGGATGGAGCTGGAAGCCTGGCATTGGGCATGGGGACTGACCACTGGTCCCACCTTCACCTACAGGTACCAGGGATTTTCACTTTTTCTTGGCCCCACCCCGCAGAACTCTGTTGTGCAATGATAACCAGCGTCCACCGAGCTCCTCCCCCAGTGCCATTTAGCAGTGTCGCCTTGTTCCTGGCTACCCCCCGGCCATCGCCAGGGGTCACTCAGGAGCGACACTGTCTCTACATCCTCCCCGGAAGGGAGAGCCATCCAATAGATGCTTGATCCCTCACTGTCCTGACCGACCGATGGCCCGGCTTGTTCTCAAACCCGGTTGCCAGCATGGCGTCGGCGGAGGCATCTAGTGCCTTAACCCTCAGCACCACTGGGCTGGCTAGTTTTGTATACTTTATGGGTTCTATACAGTACTTTGACTTTATGGGTGGGGCTTTGGTAGGGTGGGTGGAGGGTCGGGGAACCAGAGCACAATGGATACAGGGTCTTGAGATATATACACACATACACACACATACATATATATACATATACATATACATATACATATACATATGACAAAGAACTTTTAAAACACTGAGGAGGGTTACCCCAAAGGGCACCTAGCTGGGAAGCCAAGTTTCAAGAAAATACAAAATCACACATGCTCACACAATGCAAAGCATCATGGCTGCATATGCAAATCACCACAGAATGTTATGCTGGTCCAACTTTAAGCAGAATTGCATGGTGCCGAAGGCCTCTACACAGTTTGCAAAGGGTGCTAACAAAAGACATAGACATGTGTTTCGGCCCTACCAAGACTCATCAGTATGCCTCATCTGTTTGACACCCCAGTGGAATGGACCAGCTATCCTAAGACAGTGTGTCTTGGATATGTTGTGGTGAACCCATTAAAATAAAAAACTTTTTAGAAGACAAAGAACCTCTTAGCGCAAACACTGAGGCAAGGGTTACCCTCAGCGGCACCTGGCTGGAAGCCAAATTTCAAGAAAATACAAACACACATGCTTATTAATGTAGTATTATATATATGCAAATCACCACAGATTCTGTGGTGATTTGCATATGCAGCCCATGATGCTTGCATTGTGTGGGCATGTGTGATTTTATATATATATATATATATATATATATATATATATATATATATATATATATATATATACACTACACATACACACATACACACACACACACACACACACACATACATATATATACACACACACACACACACATACATACATACATATACATACACACACATACATATATATATATATACACACACATATACTGTACATACATATATACACACACATATACTGTACATACATATATATACACACACATATACTGTACATATATATACACACATATATATATATACATACACACATACACATATACACATATACACACATACACACACATACATATATATATATATATATATATATATATATATATATATATATATATATATATATATAGATATAAGTTGTTCAGTGTGATATCATTATCTTAGACAGTTTCCAGTGGCCCTTGGAACCTCACGAGTGCCAAGGCACGAGGAGAGTTACGAGAGGTCACTGAAACTGTGGCAAGATAAATGCGTTATCACACACTGAACCACTGCATATTCCATTTATGCAACAGGTTTAGATGTTGTGTGAACATTTTGATTTTGGTAGGTGTAAATAATTTGTCAAAAGGAAAAGAAAATAGAATTTTATGCTGTTTTTGCTAATTATAAAACCAAAATGGTATCTATATATGAAACACCACTCATTTTGTAGATATTTTGAGCTGAACATTTTTCGGCTCACAGTACCATGCTATCATTTTTGTTTTAAAGTTATTTATATTTGTTTGTCAAAAAGTGAACAAAAATTACATTTTCTTCTGTTTTCTTGCTAACCATATACAATATACAGGGTTTATATAAATGAAACATTATTCATTTTAGATAATTTTGTGCTGAACAATTTTCGTGCTCACAGTACCATGTTATCTTTTTTCGTTTTTAAGTTATTGACATTTAAATATGGTTAGTACTGGTTCTGAGGCCAAACATTCTAAATGAATTCTGAAGAGAACTGTGTAGATAAATGAGCTAGTGATGTAGTTACTGTGTGGATAAATGGGTGATGATGTAGTTACTATGTGGATAAATAAATTTATTACCATAGTAGCGAAGATAAATGGTTTTATTCTACAGTTTTATCCTGACCCTGTTGCATAAATAAATTTATTACCATAGTAGCGAAGATAAATGGTTTTATTCTACAGTTTTATCCTGACCCCTGTTGCATAAATATATATATATATATACACACAGTGTGTGATAATGCATTTATCTTGTACAGTTTCCAGTGACCTCAAGTAAACCTCATGAGTGCCGAAGGCACGAGTGAGAGTTATGAGAGGTCACTGGAAACTGTACAAAATAAATGCATTATCACATACTGAACCACTGCATATTCCATTTATGCAACAGGTTTAGATGTTGTGTGAACATTTTGATTTTGGTAGGTGTAAATAATTTGTCAAAAAAGGGAAAAGAAAATTGAATTTTATGCTGTTTTTTGATAATTATAAAAAAACAAAATGGTATCTATAAATGAACCACTTATTTTGTAGATATTTTTGAGCTGAACATTTTTCATGCTCACAGTACCATGCTATCATTTTTTGTTTTAAAGTTATTTATATTTGTTTGTCAAAAAAGTGAACAAAAAATTACATTTTCTTCTGTTTTCTTGCTAATCATATACAATATACAGGGTTTATATAAATGAAACAGTATTCATTTTGTAGATAATTTTGTGCTGAACAATTTTCGTGCTCACAGTACCATGTTATCTTTTTTCGTTTTTAAGTTATTGACATTTAAATATGGTTAGTACTGCTTCTGAGGCCGAACATTCTAAATGAATTCTGAAGAGAACTGTGTAGATAAATGAGCTAGTGATGTAGTTACTGTGTGAATAAATGGGTGATGATGTAGTTACTATGTGGATAAATAGAGAATAATGGATGGGGAAGGGTTTGATATGAGAATTTAATGCACACCCGAGTTGTGGGATGCTACATAAACTCCAAGGGCGAAGCCCGAGGGGTTTATCAAAGCATCCCACAACAAGGGTGTGCATTAAATTCTCATATGAAACACCCTTCCCATCTTTTATTTTTTATAACAGACCAGCAATTTTTCTCCAGCAGTTTGTGAGACTGTTTGGCCCTGCCACATACAGAATGTTGGCCAATGAGGCAGCAGCATAGTTTGACTGGCATGGTTTTATGAATGTCATAACAACCAGCTGGTTGTTATGGAAAATATCAACCTGGTCAGTACATTGAGAGAAATTGCTGACCGTTATTATATAAATTTATTACATAGTAGCGTAAGATAAATGGTTTTATTCTACAGTTTTTATCCTGACTCCATTGCATAAATATATATATATATACATATATATATATATATATATATACACACACATATATATATATATATATATATATATATATATATATATATATATATATATATATATATATATATATATATATATATATATATATATATATATATATATATACACATATATATATATATATATATATATATATATATATATATATATATATATATATATATATATATATACACACACATACATATATGTAATAGATATACCACTCTGAGTGTGCAGTCGCTCTGATATACGACGCCTTGGTGTGCGTTAGGCTACATGTGAGGCCGCAGGTCAGTGCGCCATCCACCTAAGCGCAAGGAGTATCAGAGCGTGACCGCACACCTCAGAGTGGTTTATCTGTCTTATAAAATGTCAAAATTGTTTTGAGGGGGGTAAAAGTAGGTGTGCGGTTCGCCTGATATATGCACGGTCATGTGATTCTGGTCAGCTAATGATATTGCTGCACTTTCCCTACCCATTTTATAAATATATATATATATATATATAATATACATATACACATATACATATGCCTGGCCAGTGGCTTCCCCATGCCATTTCTTTTAATATTGTTACCTATGAGTTTACATTTTAGATTGATTTTGTGGAATATAAAAGGGGCTCAAGACAAGAGAAAACATGCTAATGTACTGAAGTATCTTAAGAAATTTCAACCAGGGGTAGTTTTCCTCCAGGAGACACATCTGCAGAGGGAAGATATTCTGTATTTCCACAGACTGTGGGTGGATCAGGCAGTAAGAAAAAAGGAGGGGTTGCAATTTTGATTGACAGGTGGACCCCTTTTACTTTGTTACATGAGTGCTGGGATCCCGAGGGATGCTTTCTCTACCTACATGGATGCCTGGGCATAACAGAGCAATTGTTAGGTGCAACATATGGCCCCAACTCCAATTCTCCACAATTTTTCTTAGACTTAATAGTTCATTTGCAATCTTATATTAATTTGCCCATTCTCCTGGGGGAAGATTGGAACCTGGTCCTCCAATCAGATTTGGATCATTCAGGACACTGTGGAAGGTCTCTCCCAGGTTAATGGGGGCCTAGGAATTAATAGATATTTTGGGTTTGGCAGACCCATGGGGCATCCTACATCCGACCACCCGCCAATACACTTTTCATTCTGTCCCCACTCAACATTTTCCCATACTGATTTTTTCCTGATCAGCAAGGATTATCTGGATGGACTCCTGGCTTGCTCTATCCAACCGATGGTCATCTCCAACCATCACCCCTGATGATGGATCATACTATCTGGGGACAAGATGAGAAAGACTGGGTCTGCACCTTAACCTCCACCTTCTTAGGGACCCTGATTCCCAAACAGCTATTCAAACCACCACCTCAGCAATTTTATCCAAGATAATAAAGGGGTCAGTACCGGCCCTGGATGTTGTATGGAGCGCAGTCAAGAGGTGTAGGTATGAAGGGAATGTATTCACCGCCACCACGCTAAAAATGCTGTAATCAGAAACAGGAGGATCTATTATCACAGATCTGCTGGCTCTAACATTCTCTCTCCTGTAAAACTGATGTCGCCTTTGACCTGACTAAACGACCTCCGGCACAATATTGTGGGATGCCGGCTGAAAAGGCAGAATTTGCATTATAATGCACAAAAATGCGCTACTTGGAGTAAGACAAAAGAGCCAGGAAGCTATTGGCTCTCCGATTGAAGCAAACAGACCCTTCTAGAGCTATACCCTGCCTTCAGCCCTCATCGGATGATCCGATTCTTACTCGCCCATATAACATAGCGAACGCTTTTCAAAATTTTTTACAGCTTATTGTGCAGCCATGAATCCACTTCCCCGGATCTCAAAGAGAAGATTGAAACCTATTTGAATTCACTTCCCCTTCCTACCTTATCTCCTCACCAGCAGGATACTAAAAAATAATAACTCCATCAGAGAGGTTCACCAGGTTATTGAACATCTCCCGAAGGAGAAGGCTCCTGGGCCGGATGGTTTCCTCAACATTTTTTATACAGCTTGTCTAGACATTTTAGCTCCCTTTCTAGCCCATCTTTTCAATTATCTGCTTTCCTCCGGTCTCACTGACTTCTATCTCGTACCCAGGCCTGGATCTCCCTTATTCTTAAGCCAGGGAGGAATGAACTGCTTTCTGGCAGTTATCGGCTCATTCTCTCCTTAATTCTGATTTGAAAATAATGTACAAGATATTTGCCAACCGCTTACTCTAAGTTTGAAATGGTTTAATCTCTCCAGAACAGGTCGGCTTTATGTCAGGGTGCCACCCAGTGATCATGTCTGAAAGTTGTTATATTGTATTTTATTTCTGTGTCTGGGGAGAGCAAACCACCAGCGGTTTTGGTCTCCCTAGACACAGAAAAAGTTTTGATAGAGTTTCCTGGCCTTTTCTTTTGCAACTTTACATAAATTTGGTTTTCCTGTACTTTCTGTGAGTGGATTAAGATTTGTATTGTAATCTTCCACTAGAATTAGATATAATGGAGTTACATCTGCCCCTTTGTACTCCAACGAGGCATAAGACAGGCGTGTCCACTTTCCCATTCTTGTTTAATCTGTATCTAGAATCTCTTCTCCATAAGATTCAACAGAACTGACATTCGAGGAATTGTGGTGGGAGATTCCGTTACAAAATATCTGCTTATGTGGACGACCTTCTCTCCTGCATGTTGAATCCCCCTAATTTCGATCCCTGAGGCCCTAAGAGAACTCAACTTCTCTGAAGTGGCAGGGTATAAGCTTAACCTCGCCAAGACTCTGGTATTACCCTTTGAATGCTACTGTTTCCAGACAACCGATCCTGGACATGGGCCTCAGTTGGGAACCTAAAACTTTCATGTACCTAGGAACTGCATCTGCCACTTTTTCCTGAGCTCCCAAAACAGAATCAGATACCCTTGCTCCAGACAATGAAAGAGGACTTGAGGAGATGGACGGTTCTTCCTCTATCCCGTGGGAACAGAGTTAATATCATTTAAATGAATCTTTACCCATATTTTATACCCCTTAGTATGTTGGGTTTATTCTACCTAAGGTTTGGTCTACACGACTTTGAAGTCTTTTTGACAGACGTGGTTATGGAAGTAGTGAGTAGTCTGATGAGCTTACTTCAAACTGACACTATAAATTAGAGAGGTGGCCTATGCTTGCCTCACTTCTTCCTAGGCACAATAGCAAACTATTTTGATGGGCCCATTTTCATGGTGCCCCCACAGTTCCTGCTCATCATCCTGTCTAGTTCTCTTTAGAAGCCTAACTCTGCAAAAAGTATAGCTTGTAACTTGCTAGTCTGTTGTACATCAGGTCTTCGTCTCTCCCTGCACAGCTCTGCAATATCCCTTTACAGTGGTCTTTTAAAGCTTTAAGCAACTCTGCAGATTTTTAAGGATTGACTGGAGCAGTGATTTAACACAACCCTTATTGGGAAACCCTAACATCCGGATAGCTAACCACCCCATTCCATTTAATTTCTGCCATCCACTTCAGCAAGCCCTGTTAGAAGTCTTGAGAGCAAATGGTCAGATGTGTCCAGCTAAGGAAATAGAACAATGCTTCTCCTTTCTGGTATATCACCATTTTAAAGACATTCAACTTTCTAAAGTGCTATCCAGCTATTTGGGTCCAAACTCCTAGACTGCCCCTACTTGTGTTACTCTTGTGGAGCTTACTACGATAGTAGAACAGCCCCATCCCATTTCCAATTTTTACTCCTACTTTCAGAACATAGATCCTGGGGGTTTAACAGGGACTTATTATTGGCAGCAGGCCCTCGGTTTAGAACTAGATCCCAAGGGTTGGCAATTGCTCTGGAAAAGACTTTATGTCAAACAAGATAAATACCATTTCACCCAATTTCGTATCCTACACAACATGTATTACACCACACAAAGATTACATAGGATGGGATAGAGGGCCACACCAGACTGCTCTTGCTGTGGGTCTGGAGTAGGTTCTCTGATGCACATCCTTTGGGAGCAAAGTGACTCTTCTGACTACTATTCGCACTGCTCTTGACCCTTTTCTAGGATTAGATGCTTATTTTACTCCGCAGATTTGCCTTTATCGGAGACTACCCAGTGGATCTTTTTGGGACCCATAAGGTCTATATGGCCTTGATCTCAATAACTGCTAAGTTGGTAATCCTCAGTCACTGGATGGGTGATATTGTACCCTCTTACAAAGAATGACATCAGAGATTTTACAAGCTCTGGTCACAGAAAGTCATATTGCATCTCGCCTGACAGATATGAGAAGTATCAGGAGTGTTGGAGCCTTTTAGAAGCCCTTCTGTCTTGATAGGTATACCTTATGCTGGATCCTGACAGGAACTGATACTTTGCCTCTCCACCTGTTACATAGTATATGGCCTGTTGTTTAAGCTTTGGATGAATAAGTGTTTGTGCTCCGGGTTGAGTGAGGGTGAGGAAGGGGGCAGTGGTTGGGGGAAGAGGGGAGTCCTAATGGGTGTTGTAGGTTGCTTGTTGTTTGCTGTTGTATTACCATTGTTTTCTTAATGTTCATTTGTTATTTGTCCTTGTTGTTTTTGTAATTTGGAAATCTTTAAATAAAGTTTATTAAATTGCAAGAAAAAAATGCCTAAGAGCACAGTCCGTCTCATCAACAAGCAGTTCAGATATGCTGGCCGCTGTCTTACGGATGTTAGTAAAAAGAGATGGAAACAGGAGCTGAAATATAAATCTGATGATACAACCTTGAAAGGTGACTGATACCGAGCTCATGTATCCTGCAAAGATATTAGTGCGCAGCTCATCCAGCTGAAGTTACTGCACTACTGGTATAGAACAATGTAGGACTGCTAACCCTCTGGTTCCCCATATACCATCACTGTAACATGCTGGGAAATCAATCAATCAATCAGTCAAAATCTTTATCCAGGCGATCACCATTGAGCAAGCTCATTTACAAGGTGGACCTGCAGTTTGCAGTGACAAATGTACAGATACAAATAAGATATACATAAGACAATAGGAACACAATGTTTACAATAACAATATGAGCAGAATATATACATTCCAATGGCACATGTAGAAGTAAGATATGCATAAAACAACAGTAGCATGATATATACAATAACCACAGGAGCAAGATGTGTATGGTTAGCATATACAATAAAATCCTTTGTAATGCTATCCATTGAGAGCATGATAATGGCCTGTATAGCAGCAGAGACTAATGTGGATAAAAAGAAAACAATAGCTGGACTGCTAGGAGCGATGGAAACAGTTACAGAGCTCTACAAACGTTTTGGCATACAGGGTTCTAAACATGCCAAGGCTAACAGGGGAGCTAAGTGTCATCGATTTCTGTATCCTATTCCAGAGCGTTGGCAAGACAAAGCTAATGGCAGCCCTTCCAAAGTGGGTGCTGGCCCTAGGTACTTTCAGGGAAACCTGTGAGTGGCTTCTTAAGGCATAATTCCCGATCGGACTTAGGGGGAGACAGTCAGCAATGTATTGCGGGGAGTTTGTTAGTGGCGCTCGGGAGGCGCCCATAGAGCTACATTACTACACCACCTATATTGCAGGGAGGGCCACCCCACGACTGCATATAAAGAGCAGTGATGGGTAGAAAACGGGAGGCCAGTTATAAATCTCAGTGCTCTATGGTACAATACGTCCAGTTTTGCAAGGTGTAAAGCAGGGCATTGGCCATAAATGAAGTCAGCATAGTCAATTAATGAAAGGAACGAGATTGGACAAGCTGTCTTGGCTGCCTGTGGTCAAGAGGCTATTAATTCGAAGAAAAGACCAAGTCTCTGCCTCAGCTTTTTCAGCAATTCTTCTATGTGTTCCACAAAGGAGAGTTTATTGTCTAGCCAGATACCCAGATACTTGAACTTAGGCACGAATTCAAGGTTTTCACCTAGTAAAGTGGAGATAAACGGTAACGGATCAGCAGTGGCAGAATTAGCCCCTGAGCCAACTGGTGAGAACAGCATAGCCTTGTTTTTTTCGGTGTTTAGTAGTAGTCTTTTGCTAAGGAGCTGGTGCTGCAGGATATTAAAGTCAGTTTGTAGGTCACCTTAGGCAGCTTCAGGAGATTCACGGCTTAGGTAGAGCACCGTATCGTCAGCAAACAGATGGATACTTGCTTCCTTAATGCCTACATCCAGGCTGTTGATATAGATAGCAAACAGTATTGGGCCCAGTATGGATCCCTGAGGGACACCTCTTTTTATCAGTTTAAGTGGAGAAAGCTCCCCTTCAGTCTTGATTTGTTGCTGCCTACCAGTGAGGTAGTCTTGGAACCATCCCAAGGAGGTTGAGTCAAGGCCAGTTGTATTTAAGGTGGAGAGGAGTAAGCAGTGGTCAACGGTGTCGAATGCCTTACTGAGGTCCAGGAAGACGGCACAAAAATTTTTTATCTAAATCCTGCTAGTCATCAGTTACTTTTGCCAGAGTCAGAATTGTACTGTGCTTTGCACTGAAGCCAGACTGCATTGGGTTTAGCGTTTGAGTTGTCTACTTAAGGATCTCAGCTGGGTATCCACGATTTTTCCAGGAGTTTGAAGATTATGGGAGAAGGGAGATCGCCTATAGTTATTTAGGTCACAGGTATCCCCGATTTAAACAGGGGGATGACGTGAGCAATTTTCCATACTTCGCGGAAGGAACCTTGCGATAGTGACAGGTTGAATAGGTGTGAGATAGGTGGGGCAAGGATGTGATATGCTGTTTTCAAGAAGTATGGGTCGAAGGAGTCGGCCCCAGCACTTTTTATGTTTGCTTGCACACATGTGCAAGAAACATAGTGCCATCATCCGAGATTTCGGAGGTGTGTCACCCTCTCTTCCAATTCAGTCAGTGTGTTGGTAGGCGCGGCCCCTGTAAGCCAATGCATGCTGGAGCTGTCTATGACAAGCTCCAAAATGCAGTGGCATACAGTTGAAAGGGGAGCTTACGCTCAGTGAGCAGCGATAAGATATCGCCTGCCTCTGCGCAGCCCTCCACACACACACACACACACACACACACACACACACACACACACACACACACACACACACACGAGGCGCAGCGCCACCCCTGCACGCACACACTGTATAGCCGACGGGTGCCCAATCCCCCATTGGCTGTGCTGCACTTCCCCACCCCTCAAAGTTTTCAAATGCCACGCTGGGTGCCCACCCCAGCGTGGCAACTCATGATAGCCGACGGGGGATGCCCAATCACCGCCGGGCGCCCACTGTCTTCACCCCTAGTACTGGGTGCCATGCTGGGAGCCCACCCCAGCGTGGCAATAGATGCTGTTGGCCGACGGGGTGCCCAACTGGCCGGCTGAATGCCCCCAACCGCCTCCAGCTACTCTGGGAGCCCACCCCAGTATGGGTAAACGCCCGTCATTGAAAAAAAAAAAAAAAACCTGTAAAGAAAAAACTGTCCCATCGTAGTCTCCCTGGCCCCTCCCACAACCCGCACCCACCCACTGCGCACTCCTGCCTCCCCACACCCCTCACTACATACTTACCCGACCTTGGTGCGACGATCTTCGTGGACCGGGAACACGCTCTGCACTCTTCAAAGCCGACCGCAACTGAGGAAATGCCGGTAAGCTGTATAATGGGATAGATAGAGTTTTTTCAACTTTGTTGCATATCTCAGGCATTTTTTGGAATTTTTGCACCAAATTTTCAACATGGGGTTTTTGGGACCCCTTCTCATTAATGATGTTACTGTCATGGAGTTATTTGGGCCTGAAGGGTGATTTCGCAGTCACTACGTGAAATAACCTTTTGGGACTGATTAACGAAATGACACTGCCAGTGTTCATAAGGTGGGCTCAAAAGCCTATTTTGAAAATTTGGTGGAAAAATTCCAAAACGATTGTTTTGATGAAGCTGTATTGCGCAGTTCCTAGCGCACGAGAAGTTCACAAATTTTCAATATTTTCACTCCAGATTTTCAACATTGCCATTTTACCACATCTTCTTATGAGTAGTATAGCTGTCATTTTTCACATCTCACCCAAAACGTGCTTCCGCTTCATGTAGCTAATAATGGCGTAGTTGGTGTATGCAAATCAATGTACGGACAATTAAGAAAATCACAGTGATACTGTTCATGAGTAGAGGCCTTAAAATGGCTATGTTAAAAATTTGGTGAAAAATTCAAAAATGACTGTTTTATGAGCTGCATGAAGAAAGCTCACGACGCCATAAGTTCGCGAATTCGTTCAATATTTTCACTCCAGATTTTCAACATTGCCATTTTACCACACCTCCTTATGAGCAATACAGCTGTCATTTTCACATTTTGCCCAAAATGTGTTTCCGCCCATGTAGCGCACAATGGCGCAGTCGATGTGCGAAATCAATGTATGGGACACATTAAGAAAATCACAGTGACACTGTTCATGAGCAGAGGTCTTAAAATAGCTATGTTGAAAATTTGGTGAAAAAATTCCTAAAAATGACTGTTTTACGAGCGTGCGTTGCGCCGTTCCTATGCATGCTCATAAGTTTGCGAATTTAATATTTTCACTCCAGATTTTCAACAAATCCATTTTATTACACTTCCTTACGAACAGTACAGCTGCCACTTTACATGTCATTTAAATGTGTTGACATGTATGCATAATGGTGCTGTTGGAAAGCGGAAGCAATGTTTGGGACAGATTAAGAAATCACAGTTACACTGATCATGAGCAGAGGTCTTAAATGGCTATGTTGAAAATTTGGTGACAAAGTCCATAAATGACTGTGTTACAAGTGAGCATTAGGCAGTTTCATGCACCCTGTAAGTTCATGACTTTGTAATATTTTAAGTCCAGATTTTCACGAGTGGCATTTTTCCACACTGCCTTATTTACAGTACAGCTGTCATTTTTTCAACATGGTCAAGTGTGCTTCACACTTTCAGCGAGAGACGCGCTTGTCGCTGTGGGAAATCATTGTTCGACAGATAAAGAAAATCACAGTGACACTGTTCATGATCGGAGGCACCAAAATGCCTGAGTTGACAATCTGCTGTAAAAATCCCCAACCTAATTATATATACGGGTGTGCGCACAGTTTCTATGTACGCCGTGACTTCACCATTTTTAAATATTTTTCTGCAGATTTGCAACATTGCCATTTTTACACCTCCCCATGAACAGTACAGCTGTCATTTTTTGTATCCTGTTCGAATGTTTTTGCACCTGTGGTGCTAAATGCTCAGAAGTTGTTGTGCATAAGCAGCTTTCGGCTAAGAAACTGATATTCCCCCTTTTCATGAGGTGGGGTCACAAAAAAACCATGTTGAACATTTGGAGTGAAAATACCAACGAATGCCTGAGGTATTAGGGTTTCCAACCACAACGCCCAACCCTGTAGAGAATGACAGGCATCAGGGGTGTGACTTGGCATTCTTGCCTGTAATGCTCATACCATTCCACACCCTGCAGCCAGTGAGAGGCATCGAGGTATGCCTTGGACTCTTCGGCCCCAAAGTTCACCCCATTCTCCCATATCGCACCCATCTCACTATATTTCCTAATGGAATGGGGTGTGCATAAGGGCCAAAGACCCAAGGAACACCGTGACACTTGCCAGTGTCTGCAGGGTTGGGTGTACTGAAATGGCGTGGCCGTTATGCCTGATGACCCAAAGACACACCCCAATGCCTGTCACTCTCTGCAGGGTGGTGGTGGGGTTGGCTTCAGTTCAATACTTCACTGCCATTCCTATTACACAGCTCTGTAACTTCTACACTACCACTGCCAATGCCAGCAAGCAAACATTCGGCATTGACAAATGCTTGTTCTAGTATCCAATTGTAGAAGATCTTCAACTTCTTTTATGGTGGTAGGTAAGAAGGAGAAGGCTACATTATTGATATTTGGTTCTGGAGACTGTGCTGATCTATGGGAGGGTCTGCTTACTGGTGCGTTATCGGAGTGCCAGGTCTGCAGTGGCGAAATGATTGTTGAAAGCCTGCACCTGCAGAGTCTCATTTTTATCGTTGATGATGTCATTGTCAGTATTGATTTTAGAAGGAAGCACATTTCCTGGAGAGTGACCAGTCAGTTCTTTATGGTGGACCAGAAGTTGGTAAGGCATTTTGACGCAGAGACTAGCTCAGATTGATAAAAGTTGGCCTTGGCCTCTGACCATCTTAGTGCAAGGCATTTTAGCTGTCCTGAAGAGACACCAGTCTACATCTGCATGTGATTTGCAGGCCTTTTTCCAGAGATAATCTTTTAAGTAAGGCAGCCTTCAGATCCGCTGAAACCAACGACAGGTTCTAGTTTTTATTCGTGCTTGACCAGGGAGCATGGTTGTTTGAGTGCAGGTTACGATTTCATGGAAGATATCATAGGCATCACTCGCTGATTTAGCCAGGTAGAAGCTTTGCAGAGCAAGGAGTTTTTAGATCATTGACGATGCAAAAGGGTCGAAGTTCTGTCTGGACCTTTTAGTGGAAAATTTTGATGATAAGGGTTTGGTATCAGATCTTATACCAGCAATAAAGCAGTGGTCACTAACATCAGCTGAGAAGATTCCGGCATGGGAAAAGGAGTAAGGTTTGCTAACAAGTAGGATGTCCAGTAGTGTACTTCTCATTGGGTTTTTCTTGTTAATGCGAGTTGGCTTCAGTAATAAGTTGTGTGAACCCATGAGAGTCACAGAATTGCTTCAGGGTACCAGACCTTAGTCAGCCAGTCATAGTTAAGATCACCCAATATAATTGTTTCCAGAGGGCAGAGTCCAGAAAGGATGACAGATGTGACAGGAGTTGCGTCCTGCTGGGGAGGTCTGTAACAGCCTATGACATGGAATGCCACTGATGAGGAAAATTGATTTTAAGTGACAGGCATTCAAATCCACCTGCAATGGAAGTAGAATCTAATATAGACACTGTAAATTTGTTTTGACATAAATGGCTACTCCGCCACCCCTGGTCTGCCTGTCGGCTCTGAAGAGGAGGTAGTTGGGGATGTTAACCTCTCTGTCTGGGGCGGAAGCCCGAAGCCAGGATTCCGAGAGCGCAGCAATGCCTAGTGCAGTATGAGTTATCCAGGCTTGACTGAGTCAAATTTCTTTAAGAGACTACAAACGCTTGCATGCATAAAGCTGACTCCTTTCAGACTTGTAAGTTCAGATGGCGTATAACAGTGCTTTCTTGGGGGCCAGGTTAAGTCTCGACGCTGTCTGGAACACAAAAGTAGAAGCAGTCAATTTTCCTCAGGGAGCAAGGAATAATTTGAAAGGACCTAATCTTTCTGTGACTAGAATAGGTTTGAGTACAGGGTCCGAGACCAAACTCCCCTTGTGATGACCTAAGGATGCATAGCCTAAAGTCCATCCAGAATAACACCAAGCCATACAGATTTTTGATAGATAGGGTGTGAAGCCATGTAGAGGAGATGAAATAGCGGTCCCACTTCGGGGAGCTTCCACAAATTGAAAGGGGATCAGAGTCATAGAGTGGCAGCACAATATATTCATAGTGTCGGTATATGTGGAGTCTAGCAGTGTAGGGCATGACTCATTGTTGGGATTAATTCTGTTTGATTGTTTTGCCACATAGGATACTATGCAAATGCTGACGAGTAAGCTGAGCCAGACAAAGACTCCTCATGGTTGCCCTTTATGTTAACAGGGGCAGGCTGCAACAGGAGTTATGTGAAAGATAGCTGGAAAGACCGTCTGGGGTGGAGAATAGAGGATAAGCAGGAGATGGACCTAAGGAGATGGTGGACGGGCAAGATGGGCTATATAATAACACCCAGGGAGTGGGATGGGAGGGTGGGCAAAAATGCAGCTTTGCCGCACCTGTGCTGCTGGAAGAGTCCGGGTAGTGGTCTCGGCGGCGGCTGGGAGCGCCATCCACCCGGTGGCCACGTGTCCTGTGGCCAAAGAGCTGGGAGCCCTGGAGGGTTCTTGGCTAAGGAAGGAGACAGAAAGGGACACTATTAGTACTGGGCTCTGGCAGGGGCCGAACAATCCAGTGAGAGCAGCCAAATTAACAAGACAAAAGAGCGATTTCCTTGGCACCCCGAGGTCTATCTTACGGCTGCACTACAAAGCAAAGAGGGGCTGTGAACACTTTAGTTTCAAAACATTAAACAATCAGGCAAGGTCTCTTAAACATTATTCAAGTAGCTTACAGATAGTACAAACAGTTGTAATTAACTATTTCTGCAAACTGTTCCGAAGGGAACAGCTCTTTTTTTGCCCAGTTTTTGAATTAAAGAAGAAGGGGAAAGAGAGCCAATCGGAGTTGCCTGAGAAAGGCACTTGCAATCTGATAGGTGGTGGCTTTGCCGTACCTCTGCTGCTGGAAGAGTCTAGGGTAGTGGTCTCAGGCGGCGGCTGAGGAAGTGCCATCCACTCAGTGGCCACGTGTCCTGCGGCCGAAGAGCTGTGAGCCCTGGAGGGTTCTCGGCTCTGCTGCTGGAAGAGTCCGGGGTAGTGGTTTTGGGTGGCAGCTGAGGAAGCGCCGTCTCGCCTCAGGCCACGTGTCCATGGGCCAAGAGCTGGGAGCCCTGGAAATGATCATAAACAAAGTTTGCTTATGATATAAATATTGCTTAGCTATTGTAAGAAACCATAGCATAATCGTGTGTAGAGCACTATGTTGTGGCATTAGCAAATATAACTATTTACTAATATCTCTCTCTCTCTCTCTCTCTCTCTCTCTCTCTCTCTCTCTCTCTCTCTCTCTCTCTCTCTCTCTCTCTCTCTCTCTCTCTCTCTCTCTCTCTCTCTCTCTCTCTCTCTCTCTCTCTCTCTCTCTCTCTCTCTCTCTCTCTCTCTATATATATATTATAGTTGGTTGAGTACCCCATTTAAGGTTAAAGTGTGTGAAATTTGGCAGCTTAATAACTTTGCCACTGTATAACAGATTTGCCTGAAATTTGGCAGGCACAGAGTGGTACCACAGATCTCTGGATCTGCCAAGTTTTGTAATAGTAGACATACAGTTTTGGAGCCCACAGCACCATAGAATGTGGTATTTACACTTTTTGCACATTCTTGCTCACACTACAGGTTGCACGTCTGTGCGACTGGTTGAAACCTTCAGGAACATGTGGCCAGGTCCCTGGTGTGCCTTTCAAGATTTCTTGAAAATATTACATGGTTCAAAAGTTATTCAAAAACAGGTTTTCCATTATAGTCAATGGGAAAAGGTAACACGTTTGACAGTGTTGCAAATGTAGTTTTAGTGTCACAAATGATCCCTGTAGTGTCGCAAATCCACCATCTTGTTTTCAGTTGATGGTCACAGAAATGCTTGGCATTTAAATTTGGGACTCTCTAGGGACACAGTTCTTGCTACGCTCACCTAGTCGAGCCCTGAGGATGATAGCGTGTCTTTTTTGGGTGGGTTAAACACCCAGAAATATGTTTTTGAAATTTTTGTAAACAGTAGTGTTGCACATTCGATACGTTCATGCTTTCTTTTGCGGAAGTGTTGCATATCACAACACTACTTTGCAACACTAGGC
Source organism: Neoceratodus forsteri (assembly GCA_016271365.2). Taxonomy (NCBI): domain Eukaryota; kingdom Metazoa; phylum Chordata; order Ceratodontiformes; family Ceratodontidae; genus Neoceratodus; species Neoceratodus forsteri. Next base: position 85,371,730 of record CM028132.1, on the reverse strand, counting down.
CCAGAAGAATAGGAAATCGATGCCACCCTGCTGCAAAAGAACAGTTTGGTCTTTTGGGCTGAAATTTGGAGGGCAGAAAGCCATGATCCCACAGATGTGCCTTTTGGTGGTTTGGTGACAAAATATTAGAGGGCTGCAAAGTTACGGCACTCCTTATTTGACAATTTTTCCCATAGGTTAACATTCCGGCGTCCGCCGCACCTTTCTGGGCCCATATCTCAGAAACGTTTCGAGATATGGACTTTTCATCAGAAAAATGCTTAGCCCCCCCCCCGCCAAGGGGGCTAAGTACAAAACTAGCCAGTAGAGATGCAGAAAATTTAAATTTCACTGGCGAGGACGCTGGCGGCACTTCCACGTTGTCACTCCGCTTTATGGAGTGGCCAGCATGAAATGCCCATCACTTGTTATTACATTTCACATTGACATTCCGCCTTAACATGAAGTAAGGCAGAGTGACAACAATATTGGCAGCTCCCCACACACACAGTCACTAGAATTAATGTGCAGCCCCAAAATGCTACTGTCGTCTTGTCTCCAGAAAATTCCCCAGTGCTGATGAAGTGAAATGAGAGCGTAACAAGAAATGCAAAGTCTCCCAGAATGAATGGCACACTCAGTCATCTGGGCAGTGGTCAGACATAGTCACCAGAATTAATGTTCATCCCCAAAATGGTACTGTCTTGTGTCCAGAAAATTACCTAGTGCTGACGAAGCGAAATGAGAGTGTAACAAAAAATGCAGTCTCCCAGAATTAATGGTGCACTCTGTCATGTGCGCAGTGATCACACACAGTCACCAGAAATAATGAACATCCCAAAAATGCTACTGTCTTATGTCCAGAAAATTGCCCAGTGCTGACGAAGTGAAATGAGAGAGTAAGAAGAAATGCAAAGTCTCCCAGAATTAATGGTGTACTACAAACGACAGACAGATTAAGATTGTGCAGACTCAAGACGTAGATGCAAAGGCACAACACCACCTAACCAGTGCTCATAAGTCACAAATCCAAATCTGGAAAAGAATACCTTTGCCGGTTTTGGAGGGGTGAAGGTGCACAGCAGTAACAGACAGTCCACTACGTAAAGATACCACAAAGCAGTATAAAAATTCATGCAGGTGCGGTGGATAGCAGGTTCACACTGCTGCAGTTACTCTGTGGCACAGTAACAGGTGTCTTATTTAATGGCAAGCATCGCACACACTCACACACGCTACAAGTAATGCGTAACAAATTGAAAACCTTTAGTAATATAACCAAAAGTTTTAAATAAACTGAAATTATACACTGCTACATCACAACAATCAGAAAAAAAAATGTCAAGAATTACTGAAAATATTACTGTGTGTACATTAACAGTTATACAAGAAAAATATAACCAAAACAGAAAAACTGCCTTTTTCTCCCAGTTAATCTACCTACACCACAGATACGCCCCTCCCCCAAAGCACACTTCACAGTACACAGATTGACTGTTTTAAATTGACATTTAAAATCCACACACAGACAATAAACACTCGACAATATGAGCACAGGAGGGTTTCCTATACTAAATGTAGTAAATTGTGAGCAAATGAAATAGCTCAAAAACTCTTTTTTTTAACAGATTTTAGAGGATTGGAATTGCAGAGCTCTGAGAGAAAACTGTCTGCATCTTCCACTACACACACACACTACACAGAACTGAGGCTGTGCAGAACAATCTAGAGTCCATGTGACCTTCAATCCCATAAAGCACTGCAAAATTCTCCTTTGGAGCTCAAGAACAAAGGCGGGTAAGGAGAAGTAAAGAGAGTACATTGATTTCAATGTACTTCACCTTAAAATTAATTGGAGAAGTATTGTAGGCGGAATAACGCAAAAGTCATTGTTTTCAATGGACTCCCGCCTTCCCGATATAACGAAGTACCCGCTTCGATTAGAGAACGCCTGGACTCGTGTTACTCCGTAAGTCACTGCAGAGCGAATTTCAGCCACTTCACCCACCACTACTAGCCAGGAAAGTCATAAATTATATGAGATTTTAATCTTTTTCACGTTGTTCAGTTCCTGAGATGTAAGCAATTTAGTATTCCAAGTGTTCATTTTCTGCTCTGAGGCCCATTATTATGCATACATTCTTTGTATTCACTGTGTTTCTCAATGCAGCTTTTGGGGACCAAAAGGGTGTGCGTTTTCATTACTGTTACAGTTAGCGTTTTCACTTGCATTTCTGTAACCGTTAGCATTAATTAGCGTTCCCGTCTATGCCACCGTGTGCGTTACCCTTTGCGTTTGCGCTTGCGTTACTGTTAACATTTGCATTTCCATTACTGTTTTTGTCTGCATTTCCTTTTGTGTCACTGTGTGCATTTCCATTTGCGCTTTCGCTTTGCGTTGTGTTTGTGTTCCTTTGACGTCATCGTTGCTGTTACGTAAGCGTTTGCATTTCCATTGCATTACCGTGACCATGCACGCCATGATTTGCATTTCGTATGCACTTACATTTTGCTTCTGTTTTCATTAACGCTTATGCCCGCTTCTATTACCATTTGCTCTATGCTTATGCTACTGTTACTTCACTATTTATAGTACATTCTCAAAAAGAAGGGAAATTCATGGCAAAAACTCTGTTTAATGCATCAGTTAGGTTGTTCCACAGCGACAAAAGTGAGGAAATTCGTGTTAGGTTGAAAACCCTAACTGCACATTCCCTCCACCCCACCACCATATACACACACACACACACATACATGAAAGTAGGGGAAGGACCAAGGCAACACAACCAATCACACATCCAGCAGGAGGTGTATACCTGTGTCACTGTAGGAAGTGAAGAAATCCAACTTGAGATATGATACATTAGTTACAAAGTTGTTCTTTGAGGTTAGGTCACATAAAGGTGAACCAAGCTGGCAGTAGCGAAAATGGTGTACCTCGCTTCATTTTCAACATATGGGTGGTGAAAGCGCATGGGCACCACAATGTGAGTCTATGGCAATTGCTCAATTTTGGAACAGTGTAACTTTGTAATCCTTAAGTATTTTAGCACAATAGCAGGAAAAAGCACATCTGTGGGACCAGGTCTTGCCACCCTGCAAATGTCAGCCCAAAGGACCCAACCATTTGCTTGTAGAATGATGGCAAAGATGTGCTGTCATTAGGAGCACACTTTCACAAAATACTGTCACAAACACTAAAGTGTCATAGCACGATATGTGTTTAGCGGTGTGTGGAATGTCCAGGATGACAGTTAGCAGTGACGACCCCATGCCACAGCCCGATGGGAGCATGGGTGTGTGGTTTTGTGGTTTAGACAGTTGTATGTTGTTCCTGTTACCTGCTGCTGGTTGTGTATGATTGGTTGTGTTGCCTTGGTCCTTCCCTTACTTGCATGTATGTGTGTGTGGTGGGGGTGTGTGGGGGGTATGCGCAGTTAGGGTTTTCAACCCTAACACCGAATTTCCTCGCTTTTGTCGCTGTGGAACAACCCTAACTGATGCATTAAACTGAGTTTTTGCTATGAATAAATATATATATATATATATATATATATATATATATATACACACACATACATATACATATATACATATATATATATATATATATATATACATACATATACATATACATATATACATACACACACACACACACACATATATATACATACACACACACACACACACACATATATACAGAATCACTCTATTGTTTTACCATAGGGCCTAACTTAGCAAGAAATGTATATTTAAGATAACTGTACACCAGCCGGAGATGCCCACCAAATGGACCAATGAAATGGTTATTAGCCATGTACGAATGTGCCATTACTACAGTAACTAATAGTCTTATGTCACATATATACTATTGTGTAATTGTGTTCCACCCCGAGTTCCATCATTCTTCCCGGGTAGACAGAGATCTTTCGGGCTCCTGGCTAGGTAAGCTATAACAAATGTTTGTCTTTTGGGGATTGTAATAAACTTTATTACTAATATCTGCAACACCTGTTCCTGGTTTGTCTTTGCCATTTGGCAGAACACTGCATGGACTAGGCTTCCTGACATTCTGGCAACCGCGGCAGGATCAAATTGGACAGAACTGAACCAGTAAAATCTTAGGTGTTCAGAAGAATGGGTTTGGGGTAAGCGGTGACTTGAACTTCCGCTCAACCGTTCTGCCAGAAATCCAAACAATCTCCCAGGCCCTTATGCAGTACGGATGGACTAGGCTATCATCTCCTCCATCCCTTAGTGGTACTGTCTTGAGGGGACTTCGGAATCCCAGAAACAAATCTGCCTAGTTAGCTGAGTACAAAGTGGATCAATGCGCTTTGTGCCCGCGGTTAGTGCAAAACCAATCTGAGAGATCTCAAAAACATGGCCACTTGTCTGTACAGAACTGAGACTTGATGTCTCAAATTTCCTGGCTTCCCATGGAGGCTGGGATGATTTCGCACCGGACGTGATATCACAGGAGAATCCCATACAGCAAGTGTGCACACTGTATGTGGAGTCCAACAACTAACAGACATGATCAGAAAGGGTTAATGGTTGCTGCACTCTTCACTGCCTTACAAGCAGCAGAAACAAAAGTAAAAGCAGTGGAATTGGAAGTTTCAGCTCTGAAAAAAGGAGTTGGGCACCCAGTCTGCTGAAATGTCTAAGCAATGGCAGCAACTGGAACAGGAAATCCCACTGCTCTGTAATAAGAGTCAGAGGGATCTGCATTGTGCTGTGCAAGATACAGTGAGAGAATTACACAGGTATGAAGGATGAGTGTGGTAAGATGCAGCAGGATAAGAGGAAAGTGTTACAGATGAATAATTTACTGACTGATGCAAATGATACATTGCGAGAGAAGACTGGAGAGTTGTATAAGGAAATGAGAAGGATGCAGGGAGAGTTAGACAAATAACTTAGGGAAAATCGTGAACTCAGCGCCACGTACAGAGTGTTGCAGGGACATGTTAGTAAGGGGAAACACAGTCGCAGGGAAAGTCACATAGTATGCATAGCCAAGATGACAAAACTGTGCCATCAAAGAGGGGTATTGACTGGTGATGTGAAGGCGATGGGCAGCCCTATCCCTCTGCCCATTGACCTGGTATCATCAGGTGATGAGGAAGGTGATGGCGATGTCATCCAAGATGGTCACTCGTAGTGACGGAGGTGGATGGAGACACCCACCACTGATTGCTGTTCTCAAGAAGGAAGACAGCAGGAGATTGATCAAATGATCAATATTACAATCAGGCAGGTTGGTATTGGCCCGACGATCTCTGTTGAGCAGTCGGAGGCACTCAGAGAGGAAATGAGAAAAATGTTCCGTGATGAGGGGGAGAAGCAACCCGTCCTCAAGAGCATAGCCACTGCTATGGCTGAGGCAGTTGAAAAAGGTATACGAGGAGCTGGTAGTGCCAGCCCCGTCATAATTTCCAATCCGCTGCAAGCTGCCCAAGCAATCCAAACCATTGCAGCCAAAGTAGGTCACATGATCACCAGTGATAATTTGAATTGTCACCTGGAAAAAGTTAGAAGTCAGTGTGAAATGCTCAGTCTTCCTGAGGAGTACCAAGTACAGGTCCTGAGGCAGACCGTTGAGCCTATCCTCTGGGCAAAACTACCCAAAGCTGCTCAAGCTGATACAGGGGTGAGGTTCAATGACATAGCTGCTCAGCCATTGTCTGCCCACAAGCCTAACCTCATTGGTGTAATGCTAGCCCAACTCATTAAGCAATACTCCAAGGAAAGCCCAGGACAGTACAATAATCGACTGTGGCTGGCTTACAACACTGGCAAGTGGCTGGCACATGAGAGCAGCAGCCGTGACTCAATCGAGTATAAAAGTTTATTCCTGAAAAACAGGCAGCTGGCCCTACGAGACAAAGTGAAACTGGCAGTATTTCCCAAAACCGATAAATTTGACAGAATCCTATAGAGAAAGGAAAGAGTTTTCCAACTCTACATGCGAGACCTAATGGCAGGCTTCAGATGCAAAGTGACTGCAGTGCAGAACACCAGCGAGCCATCTATGCAGTATGCAGTAGAAAGGAAGGGCAAGGAGGCCCAGTCCAATAAGGCCTCTGCCTATAAGCAGAAACCATCTCGGGGGGGAGGGGGGTAACTATAAGAATGAAAAGAAACTGTACTACCAGCCTAGGCCAAACAACAGTCCAAGTCACAGCAGCAAGTGAAGGTGGACCCCGGATAAAAAGGCCAAAACCCTGGCCCTATGTAATGGGAGCTAGCTCAAGAAAATATCAGGGTTAGGGAACTAGTGACAAAAGTCCAGTCACTAGCCGATGCCATTCCCAAAAAAACAATAGCTTCGGTGGCAGCTGCTACCACTGTTCCAGTTGCCACACTGGAAGAGGTTCAACTAGAATCTGTAGAAATCCCAGATTCACTCTATGCAGAGGCCCATCAGATGCTCAAGGTAGCCAAAGCAGACCCGGCTGGAAAGAGCTACAACTATCCACCTGAAGGCGAAGACCACGAAAGTTCAGACTGATGGTTACAGGCCCCAATTCAAATCATCACCACTCTTGTGACTGATGATAAATGACGGCCTTGCGTAAAGGCCATGGTGGGGGGCCACCAGCTACAACTACTACTAGATACGAGCGCAGCTGTGTCCATTCTACACCAAAATGACCGGTGGAATTCCTCGTGGTCAACCAGGAGAGCAACTTCTGCTCAAATCTTTGATGGAACTGTTTTAACCACCTACCAGTTCAATCCAATACCAGTGGAGATTAGTACACTGATTGTGACACAGGTTCGACCTAATGGTGTTACGCCATCATCCCAACATTTCGGAATCAATTTCCTGGCACAACATGGCTGTGTTGTGGACCTAACCAACCAACTCCTAATTCAAATCCCAGGACACTGCCACATGTCACTCATTTCTGACTCACACATGATGGTTGCAGTAGCAGCCAATGATGCAAAGTATGATGTCATCGCAGTGCTCCATGGACACAGACTATTCCCTCAGCTAGAACCTATACTGCAAAACTATTTGGAAGCTTTTGCTAAAAACAAACATGACTGTGGGAGAATGAATACTCTCATAGAAGTTACAGACAAGGAACCAGCTCAACAAAGACAATTCCCATTTCCTGCAGAAGCATTACCCTCACTGAGGGCCACCATCGAATCACCGCTAAAGCAGGGGTGATAAGACCAAGTGTCGCAACAGCCATTCACCCATATGGCCTTGAAAAGCCAAACCACACCTGAGACTCACCATTGATTACAAGTGACTTAATCAAGCCACCTCTAGTTGTGCACCTATCATGCATCTGCCCCAGATGTGCTCAAATTGCTTGAAACCGAACCACAAATGGGTCAGCATTCTGGATATCTCCAATGGCTTCTGGCCACTCCCATTAGCCCCTGAGAACCAACACAAATTGGCCTTCACATTCAAGGATGACAGTACACATGGAACTGTTTGCCCCAGGGGGGTCCACAATAGCCCCTCCTTGTTCCACATCCACATGAGGGATGCCATCAAGGACTTCTCAACACCAGAATGTCTCTTGCAGTACATGGATGATCTGCTTTTAGCAACAACCAATGTAGAAGAACACCTAGAGCTCCTAGATGAACTTTGACTCTTACAGAGAGCAGGCCTCTGCGTAATCCTGCCAAAGTACAACTTTTGGCTAAAAAGAGGACTCCTTCCTTGGCCTACACATCACTGCAGAAGGAAGGAACCCAGCCCTAAACAAGATACAGGGCCTACACGATGTGCCACTCCCAACCAGTGTGGCTACACTGAGACGTTTCCTGGGTATGGTCAATTAATCCAGGAACTTCATCTGTGATTGTGTACAAAAGGCCACTCCTCTGTATGAGTTGTTAAAGAAGCACGTCCCTTGGTCATGGGGACCTCAGCATACAGCAGCAGCAGTTGCTGTCCTGAAGAAATCATTGGCCTCTGCCCTAGCATTGGTCAATCCAAACCCAGAACTTCCATTTCATTTGAAATAGCAACCTCTGAGGAGGACATGTCAGCAGTCCTCGCTCAGAAGGTTAATAATACACTCAGACCCGCTGCATATGCATCCCAAATTTTCACACCAGTCAAACTGAAATACTTCTATGTGAGAGAAGTCTTCTGGCTACATACTGGTGATCAAACATTTCTATATATTATAGGATTTTCTCCAATTGTACTACACACCAGCCACATCCCTACCAATTTTCTGCTTTCAGACAGAGTCAAGGATGGAACAATCTCCAACACCAGACTTACCCACAGGTCCCTCCTCCTCCAGGATTGGGACATCAGAGTACAGTGAACAAAACTGCCCTCCATTTTGCACATGGCCTGCTATTCAAAGGACCACCACATGAGTACAGACTACAGCCACCAATCCTGACAAATCCAGGCCCATTCTTGCCAGCCTCAGAACTGGACCTGAAAATCCTACTTTGTGCCATATTTTCACAGATGGCTCCTCCTCCTAACATGAGGGAGAACAGATAGCAGGATTAGGTGTGCTAATCATCTACCCCAATGGGGATCATACAGGCATCTAAAGAATGCAAAATCAAATAATCTCAGTATGCAGAACTAGCAGCAGTGGCCTGTGCTCTGGAACTAGTTAAAACTGGAAAAGCTGATACCACCCTCTTTTCTGACTCCTCTTGGGTCTGTAATTCCCTCACAGAATCCATGCCCTTTTGGAAAATCCATTCCTTTGCCTCCTCTGACGGCACTCCAATCAAGTACAATTCAATTCAATTCATTTTTATTTTATGCTTTTAAATACCAAGGCACCTTATACAAAACAACTTAAGCATAAAAGACATATATTATAAAAAATAAAAATTTAAAACAGTCAGAATTATAAAACTAATCCCCAAAAGCATGACTCCATAGAATAGTTTTGAGCGCTCTGTTTGAATCCTCCACGGTCGGGCACTCACGTACCTGACAGGGTAGAGAATTCCAAAGGGTAGGAGTAGCGCATGAAAGCACGGTCCCCAGAAGATTTAAACAGACCTTGGGATCTCTAGCAACCCCTCATCAGTCAAGCGGAGAGAGATCGTCCAGGGCAGTAAGGGACCAGGAGTTCTTTCAGGTAGTCCAGGCCAAGTCCGTGTAGGGCTTTATAAGTCAGAAGTCCGACTTTGAGGGTGATTCACCACTGAATTGGCAGCCAGTGCAGTTCTGCAGCACTGGGAAATATGACAGGACCAAGAGGTTCCGCAATAGTCGGGCCATCTGCGTCTGCACCAGCTGCAGGCGGCAAATATTCACCCTTGGAAGCCCTAGGTAAAAGGCATTGCAATAGTCCAGGTGAGAGGACACAAAGGCATGGACCAGTGTAGAAAGGTCACCAGACGAACTAGGTGCTTAACTCTGGAGATATTTCTCAGATGATAGAAGGAGGATTTGACAACGTCCGACACCTCGCGAACGCAGTGTCAAGTCCCATCAAAAATTACCCCAGGTTTCGCACCGCTCAGAGGTCTGGAGTGAGAGACCCCCAAGAAAAAGTCCTGAGGGTAACCCTGCCTCCGCCCCTTTATCCGTGACCCGGATCCACCACCAACACCTCAGTCTTTACAGAGTTCAACTTCAGCCAGCTCGAATCCATCCACTCCTGGATCTCTGCAGGCAGTTATTAAATACCGAGAGGGCTCTATTCTGGTCAGGTTAAAGAAAGGTAGAGCTGGATATCATCAGCATAACAATGAAACCGCAGCCCATACCTTCTTATAATGTCTCCGAGGGTAGTATGTACACTGCAAATAATATGGGGACAATACGAACCCTGAGGAACCCCACATAACAAAGGGGTTGGGTCAGAGGAATAAATCTCCACCACCCTTTGAGTTCTTCCGTGAGGAAAGATGAAAACCACCTGAGGACCGTATCTGACAGACCACAGATGAATGTCAACGATCGAGCAGGACCCCATGGTCCACAGTGTCAGATGCTGAAGAGAGATCCAAGAGGACCAAGATGGAATGACTCTTCTGAACTCTAGTTATCAGGAGATCAGTGAGTACCCGAACCAGCGGGTCTCAGTACTATACCTCTTTCAAAACCAGACTGAGAGGCTTGTAGACATCATGGATGGTCAAATGGTCCACTAGTTGTATGTATAACTACTTTCTCGATCAACTTCCCATGAAGGAAGGTTCAAGATCGATCTGTAGTTTGATTAACAGTCTAGGTCCAAAGAAGCTTTCTTCAGGGAGGGGTGTCACCACCGCCTCCCTTCAGGGAGCTAAGAAACACACCTGTTTCCAGGGAGCACCAGACTGTTCGTGCTATAATCGGGCCAAGAATGTCACTACAACCCAAGATCAGGGTAGTTGGACCTGGATCCAAACTACAGCATGTAGGGCGCATACCCTGGACAATCCTCAAGATGTCCCTGGGATCTGGCTGGCCGAAGGAACTCCAGGAAAACTGAGGTGCAGTGTCCAAATGCCGGTCTAGAGCAATGCCAGAGTGTGCCGGAAGGAGTTCCGCCCTGATGTCAGCCACCTTAGCCGCAAAGAACTGAGCAAGCTCATCGCACTCAATTTGGGAAAATGCTCTCCGAACCTGTAGACAGGCTGGGTTGCAGTCTGTCCACTGTTCGAAAGAGCTGAGCTGGTTGGTTCTGAGCAGCCTCAATCTCCCAAGACAGGAACTCTGCCTTCTTACGGTGACTGCGAATTGATAGGCTTGATAATGGTCCATCAATCTAAGGTGGTCGGCCTCAAGGGCAGACTTCCCCCAGCAATGCTCTACCCTTCGTCCTAGTTACCACATCTCCCTCAAAGATCCATCAAACCAAGTGGACCGAGGTGTAGGGAGAGAGGACGAACACGGACAGGAGCCATGACATCCAGAGCCAAAGTTATGGCCTGATTATAGGCCACAACTAGGGCTTCTGGGTCATTTGTTGCCAATGGAAGAACAGATAAATCAAGCACTGCCGCCAGGCCTTCAGAGCTTAAGTCTCATAAAGGGCGGTACCTGATCATCTCCACAAGGGCAGGCCTATGAAGTGGGGCGCAAAAACTGAAATGCACGGTGTAGTGGTCGGACCATCTGACTGATTCCACCCCCAAATCTGAGGCATTGATCCCCAGGAGGAAAACCAAGTCAAGAGAATGACTATGTTTATGGGTAGCAGTGGAAACAATCTGTGTAAAGCCCAGAGATGACATTAACTGGAGGAAGTGCTGACCAAATTGCGAGAGTTTGTCATCGACCCAGGCGTTGAAGTCATCCTGCAAGGACCTATTCATATATATATTGATGGCCTAGTTCATAAGTTCCTGTACAAACTGTACATACATAAGGTACAGACCCATTCAAAGGCCGAACCCTTTCATGATTGCAGTGATCGAGCAGACACCCTTGCCAAGGATGGTGCTTGTGGGGGGGACATATGGACCATGTCTCACCCAATACCAGCAGCAGTAGTAGCAGCAGCGAACACAAAGAACCAAATGGTTCCACTGGATCTCACTGCAGCTCAAAAGACAGATCCACAAATCAAATAGGTGTTTCACTATTTATCAAAAGACAAGGAAAAAGAGATGCCAACAAACAATCTGTTCAAGAGACATGCAGATAATTTACACCTTTCAGGAGATCAGAAACTGGTATGGTATCAGGCTGAGAAGAACAAAAAATTGTGGGTGGTCCCTACATCACGTGATCAGAGTTCATTTATCAGGTCCATGACACCACTTCAGGTGGACACCAAGAGGAAAAAACCCTGCAGACTCAAAACTGCAGGATGGTGGCCTAGTATGACAGTGGATGTTCAGCACTATTTTTATTTATTTTTATTTATTTTAGTCTTTGGTAACTGGTAGGCCCACCAGGCACAAGTGCCTTTTCAGGGGGCGACTCAGAGCACTGGGCATTTAAGTGACTTGCTTAGAGTCACACAGTATGCAAGTGGCGGTTGTGAGAATCAAAACTCAGGTCTGGTCTGCTGGATGTACTAAGCTTGCTCACACCTCGCTCCACTAATCTCTAGGCTATACTGCCAGCCACTATGTGGACAACTGTCTAGTCTGTGCAGAGAACAACCCAATTCCTGGAAATAAAAATGCAAAATTGCTACCCTGAGGGCAATCTGGCCCTGGCATACAATCCAAATTGATTTCATTGGACCTCTACCCAGAGCCAGCAGAAACAAGTTTGCACTTGTGATTACAGACCTATTCTCAAAATGGGTAGAGGCCTATCCAACTTGAGGCCTCAAAGCAAACTGACACTATAAATTCTGGTAAAACAAGTATTTACCAGGGGCCTACCTCTCAAGGAAGGTTTGACCAAGGATCCAGCTTTCTACGTGAGGTAATGAAACAACCTTTAATACTGCTTGGTGTCAGCCAAACATTTCACATCCCATACCATCCTCAATCTTCAGGCCAGGTGGAAAGAGCCCATCGCGGCTTAAGCTCAGCTTCCAAGTTCATAGATGACAACCCCAAAAACTGGGACACTTTATTGCCCTTACCCCTAATAGCAATCAGAGCTATCCCAGCTTCAGCAACTCGGTATACTCCATTTAAGTAGTGACTGGGAGATGCATGAGATTACCTGAGCATCTGATGAGTGATCTCAGCACACCTACCACAGATAGAGTGGCAGTGGACACCTATGTTGTGCAATTGAGGGACAACATTATCCGGACTCACCTGTTTGCAGAGCGACACATGGGACACACCCAAAAGTAATGCAAAATGTACTTTGACAAAACTGTCAAAGAAGTCAATTGGCAAGTAGGAGATCGAGTTATGGTACTCAAATTCGCCACCCCGAGCCACCCTTTGCAAACAAATGGGAAGGCCCATATGACATCATTAACAAACTCAGCCCAGCTGTATACCAAATCAGAATCACAAATCACAAAAAGCCAATAGACAAGTGGCTTCATGCAAATCAGTTGAAACTATACAAAGGTCATTAAGAAAATACCTTCCAGGGCCGGCCCGCCGGCGCAGCGGTTGGATTTCCGCTTGCGGCCCTAGCCACCGGGTTCGGAACGAGCCCGGGAAGCTGGAGGCGGGCCGAGAGAAGGCGAGCGTCCCAGGGACTGCCTGCCCTCCCCGGGAGGGGATTCAGAGCCCGCGCTGACTGTCCCCAGGTGGAGACCTGAGGCGCAGCAAGGCCGATGGCAGGAAGAAGGGGGGTGACGTGCCAGACGTCGGCGCTCAGCGCCTTGACGTCAGGGGACACGGCACGTCGCGAGTAAGAACACCGGAAAAGCACCTCGCGGTCCCCCGGTAGACGGAGCACTAGGCCCCGACCCTCAAAGCCCCTGCCTGCCCAGAGACAGCATCCCGACGAAATTCCAGTAAGTCTCGGGGTGTAGGGCCCCCCCCCTGCACTCCCGCCTGGGGTAAACCAAGGCTCCGTGGGGATGGACTGCTCTGGTCTACAGGCAGGTGAGCGAGGGCTGAAAAGGCGTAGAGAGTGTCTCCGAAGAGAGGGGACTGCGGGGGAGAGGAGGAAAAAAAAAAAAAAAGAAAATACCTTCCCACCAGAGAGAGGGAAGGTCATTGATTACTAATAGAAGCATAGACTTTGATGGCAGATTAGGACCGCTTAGCCCACCAAATCTGCCCATTTCCGATCTATTGGATAAGCTGCAGATGCTAGTTAACCAGCAGCCTACTTCTTTCTACCCACACTAGAACTGCCTTATGTGTAATTGTTTGTTTTCTCTTTTCAGATACCCAAGATGGCTGTGGCAATATTTCTACTGATTTTCCTGATCCAGGACATACTGACAGGTGTGCTCCTCAAAGACGTTTTCACAGACTTCCAAAAGGAGATGAACCCTAACACCAATCAAAATTTAAAAAGGCTACTCCATGACTTACATCCTGCAGATGATAGATATTTTCCTCCAGGTTATGTGCCACCTCCAAAACCATCCAATGGTGTTAGTATCAATGTCTCATCCAGACTGATAACCATTCAAGAAGGTAAAGACGCATATCTTAATGCAGTGGTGGTGGCACCTGACCAAGCTTCCATACAACTTGAATGGCAGACTGACAGCAATAGAAAACAAATTCTAGTAGCCCTCCTTTCCAAAGGCACCTTTCAAGGCTGGCCAAACACCCACATTTCCTCCAATGGTACCCTATCCATATGCCAAGCCTTATCCAAGCACACAGATCTATACAACCTCACAGCACTCATAGATCCAAATTTCTGTACTAAATTTCTAAATATGACAACCAGACAATACTGTGCAGACCATTCCATTGCTAGCACTGCCATGTTTCTTACTGTAGTCCCTCCTACTTGGGAGGAACCTATCCAATGTCCTGTTAAAGAACCAGGACCAACTAATGGTTTCTGAGCATCATCGCTCCCTGGTACCCTTGTAAATAATGCATTAGTTTATGCATGTCCCAGTGATGCTCAAGCTCACCAAACTGGAACATGATAGAGTTCGGATATAGTGCTAATACAAATACTTCAAGATTTCACAGTATTATGTTATTAGACCTACTAGCAACGTATCAAACATACACACAGCACCCAGTAGCTGGGCCACACACAGCAGAATATTTAGCTGTATTGCATTTCCCCACCAAACAAATACAAGGCAGAAAACAGAAATGAGACCTTATTGGTGCAGCCAGTGGCACAGGTGCTGGTACAGGTCTATTTGATGCAGGTATGTCAATTTGGAACAGAGCAGACCTGGCAGTCATTAAAAGTCAAACCCTTGTTTCAGACAGGTGTAGGGTAAGATGTACTTACTCCTGTATTATTACATGGTATTACCCAAGAAGAATGTTTCACTGTGTATAACATGTACAACACTGCACACAGATTTAATGAATCAAAGCATAAGATAAATGAACTAGTGTTTCAAAATAACAAAGACGCCTCTGAGCACTACATAGCCAAGGAACTTTTTTGTTCAGCATAAAGTTCTTATGTAATAACCACCAAGACAAATCTCTGCCGATCTTGAATTTGGTAGAATCCATGATTTGATTCACGATAAACGTATGGCCAAATATTATTGCCACATTGCCGCTTCCTTATCATGTACTGTAAAATGTATGTAACGACTGTTTCTTTCTTTAGCTACAGCCAGAAATCTAGGTTATGTGACTAGACACTCAACCAGGGGTCATGTTACAACACACGCTAATGCTCCATTCAGGACATTATGTATGTGACTTTTACTGTGTCTCTTCCATGCTTTGACCCAAAGACTGCAATTTTTGACAAACTGGCCATCATCCATTCCATGGGACATCTCAAGGGCAGCGTCTACAGAGAAAGGATTGTTGTACCGCCTCTACAGGTTTTTCATAATGAACTTGATGTGTGGGTCGCACCCCACACTGATTGTTGTGCCAAAAAAGGGTTATTACTACTTATGCCATTGTGATGTGTTTGATTTAAACAGACCTGTTTGTGGTTATGCACCCAATTCTTTTGATTGGTCATTTTCCATGGATAATGAACTTTGGCACTGTCAAATCACCGCTTTCTACAGCTCGGCCAGCCAAGCCAATTCCAGCTTCCATCTACAAGGAGGATGTTCAACGCTTCACCAGCCGTCTAAAGAATTCATCATTTACCTGCCCTATTGAGCTCACCAAATGGAAGATTCCTCAAGTTCATGCCTTCTACAATTCTGATGGACAATATTGTGTTGTAACAAATCATAAAACATTTGCATATGGTACTATGACTTGTAATGTAACTGAATTTAGTTTTTGTTTTGTTCCACATGAAAGTACAGTTATTGGCCATACGGTTATCACATCTGTTACCATCCCGGAACCAGATTACAGTGATAGTGACCCTGATTCTCTGAATGCTGTATCTCAGTATTTACCTATTTTTAATATCCATATTGACCATTTGACATTGAATTTACACTCTTTGCTTGAAAAGAAAGACTCAGACTCGCATCTTATTCATATTAGCAATAATGTTACCAAAGAAGGGGACTCCCTAAATGATTTATTTAACAATGGGGATCTTGAAACATCATTATCTAGTACCTGGTTAGAATGTACATTAAAATGTTGTGTTATTCTGCAAGAATTTTTGATTATTTTTCTAATATTAACCCTTTGCTGAGACACACAATCCAGCAACATTGTGCTCATCTAAAATATCTTTTAGCCTCTCATGAAGCTGGTCTGTGAGAGGGCTAACACTACCCAATCACCTTATTGGTGTTGCCTCCTTATTCCGGAAACAAGGGGGGATTATGTAGGCCTGCTAACCCTCTGGTTCCCCCTATACCATCACTATAACATGTTGGGAAATTATTATAACAAAGTTTGCTTATGATATAATTATTGCTTAGCTATTGTAAGAAATCCACAGTATAATCGTGGTCCAGTGTGCTATCTTGTGGCATTAGCAAATATAACTATTTACTGATATATAGATATATAGATATATAGATATATAGATATATAGATATATAGATATATAGATATATACACACACACACACACACACACACACACACACACACACACAGAATCACTCTATTGTTTTACCTAACTTAGCAAGAAATGTATATCTAAGATACCTGTACACCAGCTGGAGATGCCCACCAAACGGACCAATGAGATAGTTATTAGCCTTGTACGAATGTACTGTTACTACAATAACCAGCAGTCTTATCTCATGTATATAATATTGCGTAATTGTGTTCCGCCCCGAGTTCCATCATTTGTCCTGGGTAGACAGAGATCTTTCAAGCTCCCAGTTAGGTAAGCTGTAACAAATGTTTGTCTTTTGGGGATAGTAATAAACTTTATTACTAATATCTGCAACACCTGTTTCTGGGTCTTCTTTTGCCATTTGGTCAGAACACTGCAGGGTCTAGGCCTCCGGCAACAGGTCCTAAGAACTTGGGGTACACACCTTTGACCAACAGGATAGGTTATTTGAGCGTGTCATATGGTTTTATTCTTCATGAGAGGTCTGTGACCTCTTGATCCCTCACGAGTGGCATAGCCGCGAGTGAGGGATCAAGAGGTTGCAGACCTCGAATGAAGATAAAAAACATATGACACACTTACACATAACATGTCCGGTTTATACACTGAGTGTGCTAATTAACTTTTGGATTAGACTTCTGACTGTATCAGTAAGTATCAGTTTACTGTACTGGTTTTAAAATGCCATGCATCATTCATGTTTGGCACCACTAAGTAAAAGTTTTTTTTTCTTACAGTTGTGACTGAAGCCGCGAGTCAGCATCAGTACGGTTCAATGTTAATTGTACTTTTGGCTGTGATTTTGACAGTTTGGGTGAAAAAAACAGATTCATCTGTAAAATTAGATCGGTATATTCTACAGTGCGATTATGACGAGCCAGAGTGTGGAGATAGCTGGTGTGACTAACCTGATTCATAAGATATAACTGCTATCTTACGAATCTGGTTCATCATCAGCTGGGACAGCACTTTTATCTGTGTGCCTTTGCCAATATATGATCGCATAAATGTTGGAGATGCAATGACCAGTTGGGTCCACTTGTGCATATTCTATGGGACTGCCCCCAATTAGGCTCTTCTGGGATCAAGTCACACAGTACTGCCAGGCACTTCTCCCAGACCAATTCTGACTCCCACCAGTCTTCATTCACAGCACTGATCAGAATAGTGGCAGTACACAATGCTGTGAGTAAACACAGTGCCAGTGGTAGGAATCGCAAGTGTGGTATGCAATCACTACCACTTTTGCAGTGTATTTTTTTTGGGGGGGGGACTCTGCCCCCACACCCCCCATTATTAAAATAATCAGCTCCAAGTCAGAGTTGGATTACGGGGACGAGATAAAATTTGGGAGACCAGGATTAAAACCCTGGTCTCTACCACCATCCCGGCCAAGCTGCTCATGTACTAGCGCTCCACATCATGGGAGCAGCTCAGCCAGGCTCCTCACTTCCTTTCCCCTTCTCCTGCATCTAGTACCACAGACAGTGACCTGAGAGTGCTCAGTACACTTTTTCCCCTACTGCTGTCCATGGTGGCATGGTATAGACTGCGTTTCTTACTGGCGTTATTCTTGTAGCCTCTTATGACCGGGTAGGGTCTGTTCTACCAAGAAATGGGAAAAATATTGCAATTTTATGACACATGGGACCTTTTTAAAAGTACAGAGCAGGCTCCTACCAATCCAGTCGGGGACACTGTTGACTCACAACTTTTCTACCCTCAGTTAATTCATTAACTAAACCCTGTAGGAGAATGAGCCTGTTAATAATATGCCATTTCCTTTTCCAAGAAGTTGTATATCTGTCTCAAGACATGAGTTACAGTATTAGACTTGAACATCATATCTTCTGTTCGTTGTTTGTAAAGTTTTAAAAAAAAATTAATAAAAAGATTAACATTAAAACATGATGTTTTGAAAAGTCTAACTCTGAAAGTGTTGGAGCTCGAAACTAACTCTATTTTTTAAATGGAAGCTTGGAGTCCAACAGTTTGTGCATAGAAATTATTCAACACCCAGGTGTAACGTGGCCATATGTTGGAGGTATTGCACCACATTTTCAACATGTCCTTTTTTTGACTCCTCCTCATGAACAGTGCCAGTGTCATTTTGGTCAATTGTCCCGAAAGGTGATTGCACGGACCAAACGTGCTATTCTGCGCCACAGGTTCAAAAACATGGTTCAGGCAGGTTGTGGAAAATGGCAGCTGTACAGTTGTAAATGAGGTATACAAAATGGCTATGTTAAAAATGTGAAGTGAAAATATTGAAAATTAGCGATGTTAGGAGCTTGCATAGAAACTGCGCAGCTCACGCTATGATGCAGTCATTTGTTGGAATTTTTTCACCAAATTTTCAACATGGCCTTTTTTGGACCCCTCCTCATGAACAGTGCCAGTGTCATTTTGTTTAATTTTCCCAAAAGGTGATTGTGCAGCACAAATGGGCTATTCTGTGCCACAGGTGCAAAAACATGTTTTGGACAGGTTGTGGAAAATGACAGCAGTACTGTTGTGAAGGAGGTGTACAAAAATGCCAATGTTAAAAATGTGGAGTGAAAATATTAAAAATTAGCGATGTTAAGGGCATGCATAGAAACTGCGCAATGCCCGCTCGTAACGCAGTCATTTATTTGAATTTTTTCACCAAATTTGCAACACGGGTGTTTTGGCACTCCACCTCATGAACAGTGGCACTGTGTTTGTGAACTGGTCCAGAAGGTGATTTCACGAGTGACTGTGAAATCACCTTTCGGGCAGACAACAAAATGACAGTGACAGTTTTCATGGTGGGGTCCCAAGAACCCCATGTTGAAAATTTGGGGCAAAATTCAAAAAATGGCTGAGATATCAGCATAAGTTGAAAACACCATTGAATGGCTATATAGCATGCTTACCTTTAATTCTTCAGTTCGCGGTTGGGCTTGAAGAGTGCAGACGTGTCCCAGTCCAGAGAAGATGACAGTGCCAACCTCCGGAGGTAAGTATGGGGTAAGGGGATGTGGGGAGTGGGTGTGTGCAGTGGGGGAAGGGGATGGAGACCGCAGCGATGACTAGTGACCGTTTTTAGTTTTACAGGGAAACAAAACGGACAACGAGGGGCCTTTTTCAATTTCACAGGAAAAGATAAAAAAATATATATTTTAGCACACTGGTGTGGGCTCCCAGTGTGCTACCAGAATTCTGACATGGGGATTAGACACCCCGATGTCGGGCATGAGGTGGGAAGGGGGCACCGCAGCAGAAAGAAAACTCAAAGAGGGACCGTTTTCTAATTTTTAGAAACAAAAGACATTCCACACACTGGGGTGGGCTCCCAGTGTACAACATGACATGGGCATGACTAAGGGGGCACAAAACAGTTAATGGCATAATGCCATACACAGCATGGCAGCACTGCAGCACTGCACATGCGCACGACTCCATGCATGCGAGCGACTCATGTGCATGCGCAGTGCATGCATCAGAATGGAAGTAACAGCCACAACAGTGTGGCTGTTATTCAGTGCACCAATCACAGCGGAGGGCTTTCAGCTCCATTGGGCTTTCGGAAGGATACTTCCAAAAGTCCAACGGAAGAGGTTGAGAGTTTGGCCATTTTCAGAGCTAGAAAGCTCTCACAAAACAGCTGTAAGCTCCGCCCACAGCCCTAAAAATGGCAAACACATAGGGTTCAATTTACAAAGAGCCCGTAAGACCGACGCAAGCTGCGGCAAATCACAGCATGCATCGGAGCCTGGTGCGCCTGGGACCCTGCACCTGATTTTGGTATGGGAAGGGTCCTGGCACCAAATCCCCCACAGATGCTCCATCCACTCCCATGCAGTCCCAGAGGCACTCCCAGCACATCTACATTACAAGCAATGGACAAGTAGACAGCCATGTATCCGGCACATAATGCCTCCATGTGCTGGAGTACAATGTAGAGTACTGCAGAGAAGGAGGATATTTATTTAGGCCTCAATACACGTGAGTCCAACAGACATTTGGCTGGCATGGCAGTATATCCCATAGTGGCCTACAGTACCAGGACAATGGCGATACCTAGCAGAGCTATTAAATGTACGATCCCAGTAATGGATGTGCCACTGTATGTGTACCCATGTCTCCTGAGACTGAGAATAGCAATGTAATGCATGTATGTAGTGCCCACACTGTCCCCTAATGTCCATCAGTATCCAGCACCATGCTACATCCACCAGTTAACTGTATGCCAACGTGTGGTTGTTGTCCCAGACTAGACGTCCACTGCATGCTGTTTACAGATGTCACACATGTAGCACAGTGTGTTCCTGATCGCACAGCTGGTGTGACATTAAAGGCAGTCAGGGCACTGGGCTCACTGGCCACAGTGCTACCAACCACAACAGGGGGGCACAGGAGCAGCTCCCATCCAGATCTGTCCTGTGGTGTGGTGCACAGACTGTTAGATCTGCTCTGTCTGGTCTAAGCACTGGCGTGATCTGCGGCAGTGGCAGGGCTTCTGGAATACAACAGTAGGAGATGTTGCAGCTGGGGTCTGCCACAAGCCCCCCTCCACCAAGGCATACCCCTGTTTCTGGTGCATAGCTGGCGCAGGGCCAGTCCGATGCAAGGGCACTCAGTTTCACCGCAGCCTGCATATGAAAACTGAAACTGACAGTTTTGATGCACAGTGACCCTTGTGTCACTTGTGTTTGTCACAAGCACTGTGCATCATTTTTGAGACTTTGAAACTCAAGCCCATAGTGTTGATAATTTTTCTGTAACCATAGGCTGTATCAATGCTATTGTTTTTTCATCAATAAATATAATTACATGACTTTTTTAAATTATTTTAACAAAACATTTTTCAGTGCTTTCAAAGTTGTGGTATTACTACACATTATTTCTTTAGTAACTGTGCAGTTTTCAACTTAATTTTCATTCATCTTATGACCTTAATCACATTGCAAACATTTCAGGCTCTCCAGCAGTACTAAATCTTCCTCACTAATAAATAACTTTTCTGTTACATGCCCATTTAGACCCCTAACTAAGCTGAATGTGTTCTTCAACAGTTGAAAGGAGCACGTGTTCTGCTGCGGCTCTTTTAAATGCAGAGTGGTGATAGGGATGAGGTTGGAAATTACAGGCCTGTCAGCCTGACTGCAGTAGTGGGCAAGATTATGGAATCTTTGCTGAAGGAAAGGTTAGTTGAATACCTTGTTAGAAATGGCCTACTAGACCGGGACAACATGGTTATACCAAGTGGAGGTTCTGCCAGACAAACCTAATAGAGTTTTTCAACTGGGTGACTAAAGTGGTGGACTAGGGCGGGGCAGTGGACGTGGCCTATCTGGACTTTCGGAAAGGCCTTGACACCATCCCTCATAAAAGACTGATTAACAAACTATGTAAACCTGGAAGTTGATCCTCAAATAGTACTATGGGTAGAGAACTGGCTTACTGGCAGGAGTCAGAGGGTGGTGGTAAATGGGGAAAACTCTGGGGAGGGAACGGTAGCAAGCGGGGTGCGGCAGGGGTCAGTGTTGGGACCTGTCCTCTCTAATGTCTGTATTGTGGACATTGTAGAGGCGCTGGTAGGAAAGGTATGCCTGTTTGCGGATGACACGAAGGTATGTAATAGGGTGGATATGCTGGGGGGGGGTTTGAAAAGATGAGGGAAAATCTTAAAAAAACTGGAGGAATGGTCTGGAACATAGAAGATGGGATTCAATACAACAAAGTGCAGAATCGTGCACATAGGGCACAAGAACCCAAGGGTAATTTACAAACTAAGAGGGGGGGTACTAACAGTCACAAAGCAGGAAAGAGACCTGGGAGTTATTTCAGATGACCGGAAAGAGGCTAGGCAGTGTGACAAGGCAGCAGGGAAGACTAGCTGGATGTTGGATGCATAGGAAGAGGTATCACAAGTAGAAGGCTTACAGATCTCCAATGCAAGTGGAGGAAGTGGACAGGCAGATGTTGCAGGCGGTTCAATGGATGGTGCTCAATGGGGAGATTCTGCTGGTAGGTGACCATAACCTTCCAGATGCGGACTGGGATATCCCATCAGCCAGGTCGGCCAAAAGCAGAGAGATCCTGGAGGCCCTCCAGAGAGCTTTCCTGCAGCAGCTGGTAAGGGAGCCAACTAGGGGTAGCAACATACTAGACGTGGTCCTCACCAATTGGGATAGTGTAGAAGAAGTTGGGGTGGGGGGTCAGCCTGGGTGGAAGCAACCATAACACGGTGAGCTTCAGGGTTAAGTTGGGGAACGAAGGGAATCGATCCAAAACAGAGGTCATGGACTTCAGGCGAGCAGATTTTCCTAGAATGAGGAAATATTCAGGAATGAAATGGAGGAAGGCGGAACTAGAAGAGGTGGAGGGATTATGGAATTCATAGGTGGGGTTAATTAGAGCCACAGAAATCTGCATAAGGAAGATGAGGACGAACAGTAGAAAAGGAGGCAATTTGGTTCACCAGGGAAGTGAAGGACTATAGAGGAGAGGAAAAGGGCGCCAGAGAATATAAGAGGACACAGAGGAAGGAAGACAGGGAAACCTACAAGGAGAAGCTGAGGGTGGTGGGGCAGAAGATTTGGAAGGCAAAGGTAGAAACAGAAGAGAGAGAATTGCTAAGCTGGCCAAAAGGGGTGATACAACTTTTTTTCAGTATATAGGAGAGAAGAGGAAAACAAGGCAGGGGATAGTAAGGGTGAAAGGAGAGGGGAGAGTACAAGTGGAAGGGGAATTTGAGAAGGCAGAGGTGCTAAATAGGTACTTCGGCTAGGTCTTCATGGTGGAAAGGGAAGGAAGGGGACCAGAGTTAAAGAAGAAGGGATGGGATGACATAGGGGAGGATACTAGCCTGATCAGTGAGGACAGGGACAAGGAGGAATTAGGTAGGTTGAGGGTAGATAAGGCAATGGGTCTGGATGCCTTACATCCTAGGGTTCTCAGGGAACTAAAGAGAAACTAGTGGCACCACTAACAAGGTTGTTTAACCTGTCCCTAGATACAAGAAGGGTTCCATTAGACTGGAAGAGGGCAGACGTGGTGCCACTTCACAAAACCGGCAGCAGGGAGGATGAGGGCAATTATTGCCTGGTCAGCCTAACACTGGTGGTGGGAAAGGTGATGGAGGTGATATTGAAGGAAAGAGTGGGCAGATACTTGGAGGATAATGGTCTGCAGGACATCCATCAGTATGGCTTCACACAAGGGAGGTCATGTCGGATGAACCTGATCGAGTTCTTCAATTGGGTGACGAGGGTGGTGGATCAGGGAGGGGCAGTGGACGTGGCCTATCTGGACTTTGGAAAGGCCTTCGACACTGTATCCCACAGAAGGTTGGTAAATAAAGTAGGGAGTTTTGGGGTGAGTCAGAAAATAGTGAGGCGGGTGGAGAACAGGCTGATGGGTAGGAGCCAGAGGGTAGTGGTAAATGGGGTGCACTCCAGTGAGGTAGGGTGACAAGCGGGGTTCCCCAGGGGTCGGTGCTGGAGCCCATCCTGTTTAACATCTATATCAGCAACATAGCGGAGGGGTTGCAGAGCAAGGTATGCCTTTTTGCAGATGATACAAAGATCTGCAATAAGGTGGACACCCCAGAGGAGATGAGGCTATGCGGGAAGATCTAAGGTTACTGGAAGGGTGGTCAGAGATCTGGCAGTTGAGATTTAATACCAAAAAGTGCACAGTGAAGCACTTAGGGAGGAAGAATCAGCAGGAAATTTACACACAGGGGAGGAAGAAAATGAAAGCAACAGAGCAGGGGAGAGAGAGACTTGGGGATCCTAATTTCAGTCGACCTTAAGGTAGGGGCCCAGTGCAGTAAGGCAGTGGGGAAAGCGAATGGAATGCTGGCATTCATAGGGAGAGGAGTAACAAGCAGAAGGAGGGAGGTGCTGATGCCGCTTTACAAACCATGGTAAAGGCACATCTGGAGTTTGGGGTTCAGTTCTGGAGACCTCACCCACAGAAGGACATAGATGGGATTGAAAGAGTGCAGAGAAGGGCCACTAAGATGGTGCATGAGTTGAATAGGAAGCCCTATGAAAAGGGGTTGAGGGTGTTGGATTTGTACCTGGAGACCAGAAGGGAGCGAGAGGACATGATTGAAATGTTCAAGTACATGAAGGGGATTAATAAAGTGGGGGAGGGCTTATTTACGGGAAGGGTACATGCTAGAACGAGGGCTCATGGGTTAAGGGTGGATGGAGGATGGTTTAGGGGACATGTGAGGGGGTGTTACTTCATGGAAAGGGTGGTGGAGCCCTGGAACAGTCTGCCAGAGGAGGTGAGGGGGCTGAAACAGTGCAGGGATTCAAGAGGACATGGGACAGACACAAGGGGTTATCCTGGGGGCAGAGGAGGGGGATCTTGGAGTGAGGGGGCATGTAGAAAGAGGGAGGAGGGCAGACTAGCTGCAGAGGATCTTTTTCTGCCATCACATATCTATGATTCTATGATAAGGAGGAGGTCCTTTGCCTCTGTATAAGACACTGCTGAGACCACAGCTGGAGTACTTTGTCCAGTTCTGAAGGCCCCATCTGAGACAGGACACAGACAGAGTGGAGGCAGTGCAAAAGAAGGGCAACTAAATGGTGCCGGCCTGCAGGAGAAGACCTATGAAGAAAGACTAAAAGAATTAAACATGTATTCCCTGGAGGCAAGGAGGGAGAGGGGGGGACATGACAGAGACATACAAATACCTCACTGGTATAAACAGAGTACTGGAAGGGTGCATCTTCCAAAGTCAGAGATGTTCCAATACAAGGGTGCACAGTATGAAGCTGGAGGGGGGACAGCTCAGGGGTAACATGAGAAAATATTTTTTCATGGAGAGGGTGGTGGAAACTTGAAATGGCCTACCACAAGTGGTGGTAAGGGCTAAAATGGTCACAGTATTATAGGAGTGGGACAGACACAAGGGTATCCTGGAGGTAAGGGGAGGGGGTGCTCTGTAGTTTAGTTTGTGCATCAGACCTCATACTAGGTAGAGATAAATAGGGCAGACTGGGTGGGCCAAGAGGTCTTTATCTGCTGTCAACTTCTATGTGCTGTATCTACATATCTGTGCATAGTTGGAAGTTATTTTATACAGGACTGGAACAAGCACCACACTGGACTGGATACTCTCCAATCATCCGGAGAGAGTAAATAATAAAGTCATCCACCCCGACTCCCTCAATGACCACTTCCCTATCTCCTGCAGCTGGACCAACAAATTTTATACTCCACCACCTAGGATTATATTCAATAGAGTGCTAAAAAACAGCCACCTTGATCTCTTAAAAAAACAGCTTCGTGACCAGGACTGGTCTCTATTGGACTCCACTGATGACATAAACATGGCTCTTGAACACTTTATTAAGGTCTTCAATGCAACCTGTGACTCTCATGCACCTTTTAAAAGGATGAAAATCTATGGAATTACTCATCTCTGGATTACTCCTGACATCTTAACTGGCATAAAACAAAGGGACCACCTATGGTACCGAGCCAAAGCCTCTGGTAACCCAAGGGACCTGCAATTATATAAAGCTGCAAGGAATGCCTGCACTCGGGCTATCCAGCAAGCCAAGAATAAGCACCACAGAGTGATGCTTACCAGTACATGGGGAGATAACAGAAAATTCTGGTCAAACATCAATGATACCCTTGGCAAAGATCAGAAAGTGTCACCCTCTATGATAAATCTGGATGGTACACCAACCTTGGAACCGCTTAAAATTACAAATGCCTTTAATGACACCTTCACTAACTTGAGCAGTGTTCTCCCGCATGACTTCTATGATGATACACCAGCATATCAAAATGCAGATGGGGCTGCCGGACATCCCCCTTTCTACTTCAAGGGGGTCTCCATTACCCAGATCCAAAAACTCCTGACTAAAGTTCTGGGAAACTCCAGATATAGTGATGACTCATTGGACCTCAAACTTATTGCTCTTACCTGAGACAAAGTACTACTACCCATCACGAAGATCATTAACCTGTCTCAATTCCCACAGGTATGGAAAATGGCCCTTGTGACCTCAATACATAAATCTGGTGATTGGGCCTTGCTAAGCAACTACAGGCTCATATCAATTCTCCTCCCCATATCAAAAGTATTGGAGCGTATTGTTGCTAATCAACTGGTGGAATATCTTGAAAAATATTCCATTCAATGCCCACAACATGGCTTCTGGAAAGGGCACAGCACTCCTTGAATTCACCAGCCACATTCATCAATCTTTTGACCAAGGTAAACTAGTAGGAGCAGCCTTCATAGACTTAATGAAGGCTTCTGATACAGTTAACCACCCGCTCCTCCTTGGTCAATTAACTAAGATTGGACTCTCTTGCGAATCAGTGAACTGGTTCAGAAGCTATCTGGATAGCAGGACACAACGGGTGAAAACAGCCAATGTCACATCTGTCCAACTGGTCATCAGGTCAGGGGTACCACAAGGCTCAATACTGGGTCCACTCCTCTTCAGTGTCTTCCTGAACAACTTTTCCACAGCATGTCACCTAAGGTCCCTTTTTTATGCTGATGACACAGTCATCTATACATCCCACACCGACCCCAGCCTTCTTGAAAGAGAGCTACAGCTTGGATTCAAACAAGCTGAGCATGGTTTAGTATGCACAGAGTAGTACTGAACCATAAGAAAACTAAAGTGCTGCTGTTCTCGTCCACTCATGGCAAGCACAAATCTCACACTCTTACTGTCAGAAATAGCCTAGGAACACCCCTCGAACAGATCCAGCACTTCAAGTACCTAGGTGTTACCCTGGATAGTAATCTAACCTACATACTCCACATTGAGAATGTTGTCAGGATGGCCAATGTTAGGATAGGGCTCCTCTACAGACACAGACGGTGTCTAATGTCAGAAGCCCTCAAACTTGCAATCCACAGCTCAATCCTGTCAGTCATTGATTATGACCTGGTCATTTATGGCATTGCTCCCACCACATCACTCAGAAGGTCAATGGTCACCATGAACAAGGTGTGCAGACTCTACATGGGTGCCTGTTGCCTCACCCACACGTGTGAGCTCTACTCACAATTTGGCTGGCTTCAACTTGCCGGCAGGATTAAATACCAGACGTGCCTGTTTACAAAAAAAGCTCTTCTTGGGCTCCTCCCACCAGGGGTAGTAAACCTCCTGAACAAATCCACCAAGACCCAACACACCCACTCATCTACTACTGATCTCCTTCTAGCTCCCAGATGCCGGACTTCCCAATGACAATGGACCTTCCCATACCGGGGACCACACTGGTACAACGGTCTAAGCTCTGAATTAACTAACTTTATGGAGGTGGGGCGCTGCAAGCAACTGCTTCAGCAGCACCTTGCAACTGAAAGCCACTGTGACTGCATCCCATAATATAAAGGTCCTACCTGCTTCCTGCTCCCCTCCTGGCCAGACTCACCTTTCATCAAATCTCTTCTCACTCTCCCTCCCTCCCTCACTCCTCCCTATCTTCCTCTCTCCCTCTCAGCTACTTTTATACCCACCAGCTGCTAACAGTCAGCCCTAGGTGTTCAACATATTCAGTTATCAGTTCCGCTCACTATACTGCCTTACCTGTGTGGAATGGTGTATTACCAGTGCTTGTAGGAATCAAAATATTTCTACTTTGCTGTTTAATGATGTTTTGTTATTGCCAATTTTTGTTGCTTGTAAATCACTTTTTTTAGCTTCCTTCGTCTGTTTGTTACCCTAATCCCATCGACGTGGAACCTTTGCAAATGAGCTATGTTTAGCTCAAAGGTATTTGTAATCCAAGATGAAATAAAAAAATAACTATTTTGATTTGCATAACTGCACATCTAGCAATGTAGTATCTCTTACCTTCTTTTCCAGGTAGTCAAGATTAATTTCTGAACTACTTCAGGACACTCTGGCGATGTTTCTGATAGGATGCTGCTTGTTCCCTCCTTCAAACAATCGAACTGCCATTCTTTACTTTCTATGCTGCAGCTGATAATGTACAGGGCATAGAATAAACAGGGTAGTAAATACACACACAACTTTTCTGTTATCACCAGTCAATATTGCTGTTGTTTTGTGTGAAAAAACAAATAGACTGGGATATGCTGCCAAGCCTCTGCATTATCTAGTCAAACTGCTTGTACATTAACTAAGCTGAGCATGAACTGGTTAATTAATTAGGTACAGTACTGTGCATTCACTCTGTGATACTTTGGACTACAGCCTTCCTAAAAACAAGCATTTGTCAATGCTGAATGTTTGCTTGCTGGCATTGGCATTGGTAGTGTAGGAGTTACAGAGCTGCATAATAGGATGGGCAGTGAAGTATTGAACTGAAGCCAACCCCATCACCACCCTGAGAGGTGACAGGCATTGGGGTGTGCCTTGGGTCATCAAGCATAACGGCCAAGCCATTTCACCACGACTACCTTGCAGACACCGACAAGTGCCACGGTGTGCCTTGGGGTCTTTGGCCCTTATCGCACCCATTCCATGCAGACGGTGAAATGAGGTGGTATAGGAAAATGGGGTGAACTTTGGGGTCAAGAGTCCAAGGCACACCTCGATGCCTCTCAGTGGCTGCAGGGTGTGGGTGGGGTGGAATGGTATGAGCATTGCAGCGACAATCCCAAGTCACAGCCCTGATGCCCTGTCAATCTGTACAGGATGTATGCTATGGTCGGAAACACTCAACACCTCAGGCATTCGGTGGTAGTTTTCACTCCAAATTTTCAACATGGTTTTTTGTGACCCCACCTCATGAACAGTGGAAATATCGGTTTGTTAGCTCAAAGCTGTTTATGCACAGCGATTACGGCATTTGTCACCACAGGTGCAAAAACATTCGAACAGGATGTAAAAATGACAGCTGTACTGTTCATGGGGAGTGTAAAAATGGCAATGTTAAAATCTGCAGGAATATATTAAAAAACTGGTGAAGCCACAAGCGCCATGTGAAACTGTGCAACACATACCAGAATGTAATTAGTTGGGGATTTACAGCAGATTGTCAACACAGGCATTTTGAAACTCCGATCATGAACAGTGTCACTGTGATTTTCTTTATCTGTCCCAACAAAGATTTCCCACAGCTTACCACGATTTCTGTGCTGAAAGTGTGAAAACATTTCGCCATGTTGTGAAAAATGACAGCTGTACTGTTCATAAGAAAGTGTGGAAAAATGCCACTGGTGAAAATCTGTACTGAAAATATTAGAAATTCATGAACTTACTTAGGGTGCATGTAACTGCACAACGGCACTCGTGAAACAGTCATTTTTAGAATTTTTTCACCAAATTTTCAACATAGCCATTTTAAGACCTCTGCTCATGACCAGTGTCACTGTGATTTTCTTAATCTGTCCCAAACATTGCTTTCGGACACAGACTGCACCATTGTGCGCTACATGTGCGGAAACACATTTTGGGTGAGATGTGAAAAATGGCAGCTATACTACTCATAAGAAAGTGTGGTAAAATGGCAATGTTGAAAACCTGGCATGCACATATTAAAAATTCACAAACTTGTGAGCGTGCGTAGGAACTGCGCAATGTGCACTCCTAAAACAGTCATTTTTAGGAATGTTTTCACCAAATTTTCAACATAGCCATTTTAAGACTTCTGCTCATGAACAGTGTCACTGTGATTTTCTTAATGTGTCCCATACATTGATTTCGCACACCGACTGCGCCATAGTGTGCTACATGTGCAGAAACACATTTTCGTTGAGATGTGAAAAATGACAGCTGTACTGCTCATAAGGAGGTGTGGTAAAATGGCAATGTTGAAAATCCGGAGTGCAAATATTAAAATTCACAAACTTACAGTGTGCATAGGAACTGCATAAACATGCTTGAAAACAGTCATTTTAGACTTTTTCACCAAATTCGCAACATAGGCTTTTTCTAGAGCCCACCTTATGAACACTGGCACTGTCGTTTCATTAATCGGTCCCAAAAGGTGATTTTGCGCAGTGACTGTGAAATCACCCTTCAGGCCCGATTAACGCAGTGACAGAATTCATGAGGAGGGGTCCCAAAAACCCCATGTTGAAAATTTGGTGCCAAAATTCCAAAAAATGCCTGAGATATGCAGCAAAGTTGAAAAAACCCTATTTATTACATTATACAGCTTACTGGCATTTCCTCAGTTGTGGTGGCTTTGAAGAGTGCAGAGGTGTTCCCGGCCCTCTGAAGGCGTCGTGCCCGGACTCCATGAGTAGTATGTGGGAGTGATGGGGGTGTGGGTAAGCAAGTGCGCCA
Source organism: Neoceratodus forsteri (assembly GCA_016271365.2). Taxonomy (NCBI): domain Eukaryota; kingdom Metazoa; phylum Chordata; order Ceratodontiformes; family Ceratodontidae; genus Neoceratodus; species Neoceratodus forsteri. The sequence continues at coordinate 85,341,035 of CM028132.1, read as the reverse complement.
GTGGTTGGGTGTGGGTAGGGGCAGGAGACTACGAGGGACCTTTTTGTTTACAGTTTTTTTTTTTTATTATTAAGACGACACTGGACGTTTGCCATGCTTGGTGGGTTCCCAGCCTTGCAGCTGGAAAGGTTGTTTGAGGGGCTGGAGCCGACAGGGGTTGGGCAGCCGCCAGCCCTAACAAGCTTTGGCACCGCTGGGCTGGGCTCCCAGCGTGGCACCTTGAAAGCTTTTGGGGGGTGGAGCTGATGGGGATTGGGCACCCAATCGGCTATAACAGTTTTGCCACGCTGGGGTGGGCTCCCAGCGCGGCACTTGCACAGCTTTTTTGGTGGGGGGCAGGGGGCGTGAAGCTGACGGGGGATTGGGAACCCCTGTCGGATATACAGTGTTTGCGTGGGGGAGGGCGCATAAGCACAAAATATGTGCGTCTGTGTGGGGAGGGAGAGCGCTGCTCACTCAAGCGGTGCTCTCTCTTTCAACTGTGCGGCACTGCATTTTGGATCATCGCACTATGTTTCTTGCACATGTGTGCAAGCAAACATAACAAGAGTTTGCTAGGGAGCACATACTTAAAGTCAAAATACAGCAGACCCTACATTCATAGGGCTAAAAGTGTACAGAAAAAAATATTGGGTCTATAGGGAGCACAATTATGCTTAGAATGTGGGCTTTTGCATTAACAAAATTGAAAAAAATATGTAAAACATTTAAAAAGAAATTTTTATCCTGTATTTAAAATAGTCCTTATATACTGTAGATCCAGTGCCAGCTTTATTTTTTTAGAGGGCTATGTTGGCTGATAAATATATGGCTTTGGGACACTGTTAGTCAATCAGGCTTCAGGATTTTTGTAACTCATTTTCTAAAACAATTTGAGTTCTGTCTTCTTGCTGTTGGCATATGTAACCCCCCCCCCCAAAAGGTGAGGCCTGCCTTTCAAGCCCCCGGAGGTTCAAGGTGGGTCTACCTGTGATGCCTGCACCCTCTGGTTGGAACAAGTGCTGGAGGACAGGAGAATAGGACTTTTTTTGTTGTTGTATTCCACCAATGAAAGGGATGCCCCTGCACCTGAAGATGAACCACAGAGATATCACTGACATCATCATTGTAACCTGGACTGTATTTCAGCTTAACAGTCTTAAAAAGTGAAAGTAGCAGCCAGCAGCAGTACAACTTCATGTAAACATCAGGCAGACATAGAACAGAATGTAAACAAATGAGCATTGCCATCTTGTTGACCTTGACCCCTGCGATTGACCAACCAGAATGCAAGGGGTCCTAGTAAAGATTCAGGCACCCTGAAGGAACAGCAACAGGGCAATGGTGTCCTTTTACTGCCACTGAAGGAACCAGATCTTGAGTAATAAGCTGGACAGCCAGTAAGGGACTGCAAGAGGAAGTGGCTAAGCTGAACCCTTCCAGTAAGACAACAAAGGTGCCACAAACTTTTCCTGTCAGGAAATTATCCTCTCAGGAATTAGATTTTCCTGACAGGAAATTGACCTGTCAGGAATGACAATTGTCTTGTCAGGAAATTTTCCTGTTAGGACCCAGCTGGCATGGTCTAAACCTCTACAGCTGAACTATAGCCAAAAAGCTCAGGTTCATCACTGTGCCAGCTTTGTGGTGTAGTGGAAAGCTCTATAGCCCCATAAGCAACAGGTTGTGGGTTTGAATTCACACAATGTCCCCTCACTTTTCTTTTCTCAGAATTTCACTTGAATGGTGATCCATGGCGGCGTGGAGTTAGTAATAGTAAATCTATATGGGAAAATGATTTAGATGGCACAAAATGAAGTCTTCACAGCTATCTTGTGGGAGGACAACTTCCTAACAGGAAGAATTCATGGCACCTTTATTAGGCTTGCATCTCTTCCCCCAGCCCAGGAGGAGTTCAGTGGGCAGTCCTTCCCAAGTAGTTGGAGGAGAGACGTGTTGGGGAGGAGAGCCGAGGGCCTAGCCTGGCCTCAGAACCAGAGATCCTGGTGTGAGCCGAATCTGGTTTCCTAAGGTTCCATCTGAGCTGAGAAAAACAGCTTTGAATCTTAAAAGCTGTGATACATGGAATCTAGTGAAGCCATCTGCAAATGTACCAAAATCAAAGGGGAGAACAGGCTGCTGTATCCTATCTGGTGTTCCAAGGGAGGAGCTGATCAGGAGCTTGTCTCCAGCATACTTGTACCCTTGATCAAGTGAGCGTCCAGTCACCCACTGAGGTGAAGAGGGATAGCTCAGTCTCAGACCTTATTAACTTGCCACGCTGCCATATTTATTTTATTTGTTTTTTGTTTATCAGGTAGGTACACTAGACAAGAGTACTGCCTATATTCAGGCATGACCCAGGAGAGTACAATCAGGAGAGAGCAAGGTACAGAGAAGGTACAAACATCAGTGACAATTGTTCATGGCGCAGCATGAAGTGGGAACAAACAAAAGCAAGACATATTTCTGTGGAAACAGAGAAAACAAATACCCTACATTAGCTACTTGCAGTGGATGATACAACAATAAAAATTAAGGTTATACTGACAAATAATTTTAATTGATGATTTTGTGGAGGGAGTGGAACATGCAGATTTTATACAGTGAGAGAACAGTAAGTGCCGTAGGTAAGGAATGCTACTGGGGATCAGGTCCTCAAGTTACAGTACAGGAGCAGCCATCAGAGTCAGTCAGGTGGGCATGGAGACCCAGTTTAAAGGCTAGGTGGATTTAGAATGTTTAATGTGAGGGGGAGGAGTTCCAGATGCTGTGTGCCGATATAGTGAAGAATAGTTCCCCTTTGTGAGGTATCTGGGAATTTCAAGTTGGATATGTATGGATGCCCTAAAGAGATATGCTCGGGAGGAATGAGATAGCAGCCTTGAGAGATACTCAGGTGTCCCCGTTGTGATGATATTGTCAATTAAGCATCCAGTAGAATAGAGTCTGTGCGAAGTCAGGGAGAGCCAATTTAGTTTGGAGTAGAGTCACAGCAATGAGTCAGTTTGTGTGCAGAAAGGGCAAATTAGCATATGCTGTTATAAAAGGTGCTCCATTTATGGATTGATCCCTTTGTTACATTAAGGTATACCTGTGAGCAGTATGTAAGGAGGGAAGGAGGAAACCTTATGCAATAGCAAGCCAGGCAGCATCATTCAGGGAGGACCTAATTCTATAGGCAATACCCAGATTGGACTTAACCACCTTGCAAGTAGCCGTAAGGTGGAGGTTGAAATCCAGAGGCGAATCAAGTGCGACTCCTAGGTACCTAAAGGAGTTAACAGATTCCAACGGGGAGCCATCAAGACATAGTACTGAAAGATCTGGAGCAGAGGATTTGATTCTAGAGGGGGAGCCAAAAAGCATAGCCACAGTTTTCTTAGCATTAAGTATGAGTTTGTTTTGTAGAAGCCAAACTTGTAAGCAGTCAAAGTCAGCTTGAAGATTCGCCTTTACTGATGTGGGGTCTTTACCACAAGCGAGAAGCACCATGTCAGCAGCATAAAGGATCAGTGAGGAGAGACAGGGAAATGAGGGCAGGTTGTTAATAAAGAGAGAGAAAAGGAGAGGGCCAGGTATAGATCCATGTGGTACTCCAACAAAGGTTGGGGAGGGGTCAGAGACAGCAGTTGCAATTTGAACAAATTGCCTCCGCCCAGTGAGGTAGCTATCAAAACAAGAGATGGCAGACTGGGAAAAACCCAGGATGAACAGTTTGGAGAGTAGAAGGGGGTGATTCACAAGATCAAATGCCTTAGTGAGGTAAATAAATATGGCCCCCGTGAGCAGGCCCCTATCCATTGCTGTGAGGACTTTGTTTGATACCTGAAGTAGTGCAGTTGTGGTGCTGTGCCCCTTTTGGAATCCATGTTGAGCAGGGGATAGAAGGTTGTGACGGTGCCAATATTCTGAGACCTGGGTGGCAACAGCCTTCTCAAGCAGTTTATTTAAGATAGAGACAATGGCGATCGGTCTGTAGTTAGCCATGTTTTTGGTGTCCCTTTTTTGTGTACAGGGACAACTCGAGCAGTTTTCCATAGAGTAGGCACTGTCTGGGTTAGTATAGATACTGTAGGTTGAAATCTTGCAATGGGGCAGCAAGAACTAGAGCTGTTATTTTGATGAAATAAGGCAGTAATCCATCTGGACTGGCAGATCCATGAGAGGAGATAGATTTAAGAAGAAACAGCACCTCGGTAGTGGAGAATGATCTGAGCAGAAAAGAGGGTCCTGAAGGATGATGGATATCAGGAGGGGGTGCAGGGGACTGGTTAAATTTTGAAAGGTATTCAGAGAGATCAGAGAATTGTGCATTCAGAATATTTGCAATCATAGGTAGATTGTTACAGTTGGCATCATTTAGCATCATTTCAGTTATGGCCGTCTTGGGCCTTTGGCCTATGAAATTTTTGATGTGGTTCCAAAAACCCCAGGAGTCACCCACTGAAGATTGGAGAAGCTTAAGGCAATAGTTCCTTTTTGCCCTCTGAATATCTTTTTTGCAGGCATTTCTCATTTTTCTATAATTAGCCCAGTCATCTGTCCGTTGGGATTTCTTGGCAAGGCCCAGGCCTTATCCCTTCTTCTCATAGTCTGAAAGAGGTCTTTATGTAGCCATCTGTTTGCAGAGCCCCAAGACACTTTTTTTCCAATGGGACATGCAGATCCTGTAGGACTAGTAGCTGAGAATTTAGGTAGTTGATCTAGATAGGTGACCAGTCGATGTTATTAATATCATCAAGGAGTGCGCTTGGATTCAGTTTGGCAAAATTCCGAAACTGAATAATTCTGGGTGGGGGATGGGGGCAGTGACTATTCCAAATGCAGAAGGTAGATAGGTGATCACTGATAGAATCAGAAAAGGTGTCTGCAGCAATAATTTTATTTGCTCTGTTTGTGGCTATCCAGTCCAGGAGAGATTAATGCTTGCTATTTGCCGAGATTCGAATAGAGCTAGTAATCAGTTGCGATAGGCGAAGTCAGGCGAGAGCCTCTGTGTACAAACCAGAGTGGGTACCTGATAGGTCAAGGTTGAAATCACCCATTAATATTACTTCAGATTTACCCTTTAGAGTAGAGAGATAGTCCAAGAGCCATTTAGGCCAGGGAGTGCTCCCTTGGAGGATTATAAGCACTTACCAGGTTTAGCCTTTTCTCCACCTAAGAACAGAACAGTATGCAGAGTTTCACAGATACTTGATAACCCTGAGTGTTGGATAGAGATATTGAGATGTTCTTTATAATAGAGAGCAACCCCTCCCCTCTGTTTAGAGGCGATCAAATCTGATAAGGTGGTAGCCATTTATTTTGTATACTGTGTCAGGCCTAAGCCAAGTTTCAGTCAGTCCTAGAATATCCGGGTGATAGTGGGCTACCCAGGCTTCCAGTTCAAGGAAATTAGCAGGTACACTTCTAATATTCATATGAGCTATTTTCATGCCCTTTGTGGAGAACCAGGAGGAGGAGGAGTCATTTGTTGATCTAGCATTGTGGGGGGGCAGGATTTGTTTCAATATCCCCAGATAGGGATAAACGAAGGAGAGACACCCAAGTTTCTCTGGTGAGGTGATAGATGAGTTTGAGGCATTTGGGCATGACAGGGGAGTGACGGAGAAGAAAATGACCTAGTTTGGCAGGACGTGTTAGATATAGGGCCAGGTTAAGGAAAGGATGGGATTTCCTATAGGGAAGCAGATTCGAGTAGACAAGAGTTTTCTTAATGCGCGTGGAACCCAGAGTCACCAGCAGTCATATTAAGTGAGAGGTGGGAGAGGGAAATTAGGGAGAGTACCAGTCCTGCAATAGTCAAAAGTGCCCTAGGCCTCATAAGATAAAACATCTTGTAATGGGAGAGAAAAAGCGCACTTCAAGCAATCAACCCAGCAGGGGTGGGAAGTGGAAGTTAGTAAAAATATTTGGGGGTACCAAAGTATGAAGAACAAAAGGAGGAGGGGGGAAACCCCCAAGGTCCAAAGAGCTAGAATCCAAGGCAGAAACTGTGCCTTTTTAATGGTGCCTATCATTCAGGTCAGGACAGTTGAAAGGTACCTAAAGTATCCAGTGACTGAAAGTAAAAAGAAAAAACAAATTAAGGGACAGACTGGACAAGTGGAAGGTATGTTTCTAAAATAATTATGGGAGAGAGTAGGAAAACCCAGAGTCCTGGTTCGAGTTCAGTCTAGGAATAGGAAGGGGAACAAGAAACACCCTTTTAAAATTAGATTATGGCATGAGTTTTGTGCAGTTCTAAAATCAGAGGCATATAGGTTTGAGTGGTGAGAAGAGTAGCAGGTTTGCCTAGCCAAATGAATATCAGGCAGCGAGCAGCAGAAGGCGGAGACAGAATGTGCACTGGCTGGGAGCCACAATAGGTGGAGTCAGATGGTGCATTTAATACTGTGAGGGGGTGGGGGAGGGCGAGAAAAATCCAGCAAGCAGCAAGTCCGAGTGAGCTGCAGTGTCTGCTTCAATAAATTACACTTGGCAGACAGGATTTTCTTTAAAAACTAACAGGCTGCAACAAGAGTTGTATTTAGCGATATTAACCAGCCAGGATTTAGTAACAAATTCATGGACTGCAGTGACTAATATTAGCTAGAAAAACCACACAGTCTCTCAGTAGAGTGCCTGGGGTGAGCAGGAGAAAGGCGAGTTCTCTCTCATACCTTCCTGATGACCAGCTGGGCAGCTTGGACCGGTGTGCAGCGAGGAACTGGGGATTGCTGATTGAATTGAAAAGAGAGGCGGTGACACAATGATCAGGACTAGTCTAGGGCTACATCCACAGTCTGCTTGCTGCTCAACATGGCCTATCCAGAAGTGTCTGAGGCTGCTTTCTCTTTGTATAGGACACGTGAGTATTGGTTTGCCAGCCAGAAAATCATTGCTGCTGAATTTTCCTTTAATTGTATTACAGTTTTGTGTTGGATTTCCGTTGGATTACAATTCATTCTGAAAAGAGTACTAGCCAAAAGTCAATCAAGTGAGGTAAAAGAAGTTTACATATCTGAGAGGTGCACCAATGCAAGATCTCAGACAGTGACATCAGGCCTGCAACAATGTATAATTTACCTGGGTACCCAGTAGTTAGGACTAACCTACAGTTTGAAAAGTGTAATTGTTGAAAGTTTTTTGAAACTGTGGGATCTGCTACTAAGATAGTGGAGGCCCTTTGGTACAGTGGACCTTGCTGGAAATCTTGCATGTGAGGGTGTTGGGATGCCTACTACACCATCTCGGAAGACAGACCTGGCCCTGGACACCAAAATTGGATAACTGAGTGATGCACTAAAAATATTTGGTGTGATAAGATTGTTGCTCTTGTCCAAAATCAGTGCTGAGATTGTCTTGCATAGCCCTCAGTCTCTTCACAATATCTGTGTTGCTGACTACAATTGAATTCAACAGTACAATTGTATTGTTTGATCAAAAGACCATTACAATTTTAAAATGCAGCGTATAAGAACTTGTATAAAATGATACAAAATGCATAACACAAAATATACAAATAACGATGCAGAATAGTATATAATACATACAGGATACAGCATACATACAGGCATATTATTTTAAAAGTGCATAAGCAAGAATACCATTGTTGCAACCCCATAAAAGTTAGTGCTTTAAATGCAATTTGTTTATAGCCTTTAAATATTCAGCTACTTTAGTTATGATATAGTCATCTTTGGAGGTAAATATAATACATAGAAGTGCATTTTTATCTTGTGTTTGTATAATTTCAATACTAGGTCTAGCCATGCCTGCCTTGGCCTACTGTACCATGTACAATCAAACATAATGTGAAACAAATTTTCATGATCTGGTTTGTTGGGGTCTATGTGATAATGGTGAACGCCTAAAGGAAATCACCGTTATTGCTCAGTCAGAGTGCCGAACACATTTTCAGCACTCTGACAACCTGACACACCAGAACAACGGTGCCAGGACAGATTCTTTACCTCTCTGTGGTGTGCGCAACCCCAACACACACCGCTGGGCTTTTGCCTCGCACCTCCCTACTAAGGATTCTCAACCCAGGTGGTGCATGCCGGGGTGAAAGCAGTAAAAAAAAAAAAGGTTCAGGATGGGCACAATAAAAATTGCACCAGCGCCGGACCTGAATCCAGTACCTCAACCACCCCAGCCACTAATCAATCCCTGACACTCACGACGCAGCTTGGCCAGCAACTGCAGTGCCACCCTCTACAGCCTCTCCACCCTCCCAGACCATGCTCACAGGCTTGCTTCCACCCACCCAGCAAGATACATTTAGCGACATCCTGTCGCCTAGTTCACTCACCCCTTCATCCGTCGCCCCATCTTTCCATTGCCATGAGTGATTGCGCCGGGAAGGAGTGCCATAACGGACGGTGCCCTTCCCATGCGCCAACTTCACGGATCACCAGCTTGTTGCAGTAACATTTTTTTTATCTTGCAAGTCAGTACGGTTATTATATCTGGCCTTAAAACATTGCTTATAAACAACTCAAACCAATATATGGTAAAGGGTCTTCTTTACAGGAATCTGTTAAGGAACCCAAATCGTATCTAATACAGTGTCTATGTCATCAAGTCAGAAGCAAATAGTCTAATAGCTTTTTTTGGACCAACATAGATGTTACAAAAGAAAACAATGTCTAAGCTTTCGGACCAACCAAGTCCTTCTCGGAGACTTATGGCAGTTGTTCAGAGAATCACATTCTATTTATTATTATTTATTCTCTGAACAACTGGCATAAGTCTCTGAGGAAGGACTTGGTTTGTCCAAAAGCTAGACATGGTTTTCTTTTGTAATATCTATGTTGGTCCAATAAAGGTATCAGATCATTTGCTTCTGGATCTGTTCTACACGAACCAATACGGCAACTAATAAATTTCTGTATGTCATAATGTCATTCTGAGGAGCCATGGAGAGTATTTGAAAAGTCTTATTTTTCCATATCTTCAAAGCTGCTGATGGTGACAATTTCGTTCTTTGTCTCGATTTGTATTTTCAACTAAGAACAATGCCTTTCTTACATTGTTGCTGACTGATAGAGTCCTGCTGTTAGTTTCTAAAATTTGGTGTGTGAGCATATTATTAGAAAGCTACCCTAATTGGTAAAAAAGTGTTAGATATTGCAATTAAAGTATGGGTACTGGTACAGACTGGTTTTGGTTGGTGTCTGACAGCTATTGGGGAAGTGGGTTGATCCTGCATCCCAGAGGGTGTATTTTTTTCTTTATTTGTAATTATATTTTTATTAAAACATCCTGTGCATCCAGCTAGAGTAAAAACAAAAAACAGTTCAATACATGCCCACTGCAGGGTAAAGGAACGTAAAGAGTACAATCATACTACAGACAGAGATACATAAAGGGTGCATAAGTCTTCCACACAGTCCAGGACATGGGGAGACAATTCTAGCTGAGTACATTAAACATTATTGCCAAGATTATACTCAGTAATAGTAGCTTTTCAATAGAATTGCCCTGAAAAGTGTGTGTGTGTGTGTGTGTGGGTGTGGGGGGGTTAACAAAAGCTGGGGGTGGGGTGGTGGAAGAGGGGCTGCCAGCACTGACCAGGCAGTTCACCATCAGGGCTGCAGGTATAGACCAATTATGTAAGGAACTGTGGCCAAAATGGGCACACACTTCCTGAGTCATAGTCCCACCACAAGACATTCAGGAGGGAAGACACTGGGCATTGAGGGGTGGGGTGGGTTATAGGCTGTATAATATCAAGGGACAAAGGTGGGATCCTTGGATAGGATGACGAGCACCCATCTGTTCCACATAGAGTTAAACAGTTCTATCTTATCATTAAGATAGTGAGTTATTGTTTTTAATATAGTTAATTTGATTAATTATCTCATGCCAGGTTTGGATTGAGCTGAGGGGAGCTCCGGTGTAAGCTAAAGTTTGGTGATTGTCTTTTTTGCAGCTCTAAGCCGAATACCAAGCCTATATCTCAAAAGGGGGTTGCGGCAACCATGCCAATGGCTCAGAAGTAAAAATTTCTCTGACGAAAGGTTATAAGGCATCCCCAAAAGCTCCCCCAGCTCCCTCTCCAAAACCCTGAAGAAGGGTGCCAACTTTGGGCAGGACCACATTATGTGGGAAAGATATGCTCTTGGGTCACCACTTCCCCTCTAGCAAGATATGTCCCAGGTCGATAAATTGTGTGCAGTAATAACCGGTGTTCTAAAATAGCACAGAAGATGCTTCCAGGCACACTCGTCCATTGACTCCATGGCTAGACCCCCTGCCAAACTATTCAGCCCACATAGATGCCATGACTTTCAAGCTCCACCCAAAGCTTGGTCTTCTTTACAGAAACCATGGCTCCCTCCTGCTACCTGTTAGACGCACACTGCTAACAAAAATTAATCACTCCTATCTTTGATTTTGCAGACATTGTGTACAACACCATCCCCTCCACCTCGCTATCCAGGTTGGGCTCTTTATTCCTTGCTTTTTGCCATTGTGCAACAAATTCCCCTTTTAGAAAACACCACTGCATGCTCCTTTCCTGCCTCAGGTTAACGCCTCTCCCATTGCTATTTTTGCACTCAGTTTTTATTTCCAAATTTTGATTTGACCTACTGCCCCCCCCCAGCTGGCTGAGAAACTAACCCCTACAGCCTTTTCTCCTTATTCACTGTGCTCTAGGGACTCCCGCTCTTTCTCCCTCCCGAACCATCCTCAACAGCAGGCAAATCTGCCTTCTCATGCCGTTTCCCCTACATATGGAACCAGCTTTTCCAGCCCCTCAGAAACTCACCCTCGCACAACTCCATTAAATCTCAACTTTGTCATCTCTCCTTCCCCACCTGTAACTGCAACTATTCTGCAATTAGCCAAATGAACACAGTTTAAACTTCAAAACTTCTGTACTGCATATTATTTGCGTCATGTAACTGATTGTAAATAACTGTATATATGCAACTGAATGTAAATAACTAATTTGTACAAAACTATGTGATTGTATGTAATATTCTCATATCTATTCTATGTATGTAGACTGTTTGTAACTCCCTCACCTTCACCCCCGGGTCACACCTAGAAAGGAGCCTTGGCTCAGGGTGCTTTTCCTGGTTATCAAATGTTTAAATAAATAAATTGATATGAGTTCATTATTTTAGAGGTGGAACAACTAGCCTTCTGCCAGTAGTGATCCGAGAGAGGGATGTTTAACTCTTCCTCTCAGTTCATTATAATGTCTAAGGGAAAGTAACTTGCTGTGTCCAGTAAGGACTCAAAGGAGGGAGAGTATATGTGGAACTGGACCCATCTGTATAAAGGTAATTGATAGCTGTATGAAGTGTGGGTAGGAATCAAAGACCTGAAGGGAGACCATCAACATAATGCCACAACTGAAGACACCTATAGAAATCTGTGGATCAGAGCCCGGATGTGGTCTGTAAGTCTCAGAAAGGGCAAGCCCCCTTCCTTGGAAAGGAGCTGGTGGAGGTAATGTAGGGAGGTTCTCTCCCAGTTTCAAAATACTGAATCAATGTGAGCCGGAAGGAAGAATTCTTGGCGTGAGATAGTACAGAGAAGCAGGAAGTAGTTCAGTAAGAGGAACTTTCTCTGAATGGTATACCAAGTTTTTATTTGGTGTTGTGTCTAAATGTTTGTGGGGATGGAATTGGCCATCAGCAGCTCTCAGAGGTACATAACAGTAAAAAAAGGTTTGGTCAGGAAAGATGTCAGACTATGGGGGTACACTCCCAGTTTTGTGATATCAAAAACATAAATGTGAAGCCCAGTACTGGCACTGCAAACATGGAAGTATCATACCCCTCAGTCCTTCTAAAAGAACTAAGAGGAGAACTAGTGACACCACTGACTACCCTTTAACAAATCAGGAGGATGGTGTGGTACCTAGACTGAAGGAAGGTGAATATGATTCCCCTCACAGAAGTGGGAGCAAAGAAGAGGCAAGAAACTATAGACCTGTTAGTTTGACCTCACTGGCAGAGAAAATGATGGAATCACTTCTGAAAGAAAGAATTTTTGACTACCTAGAGGTCAGCGGGGCACAGGACCCAAGACAGCATGGATTCACAGTGGGATGGTCATGTCAGACGAATCTAATAGATTTCTTTGACTGAGTGACCAAAGTAGTAGACCAGGGAAGGGTTGTGGACATGACCTACCTAGACTTTAGCAAGGCATTTGACACAGTCCCACACAAAAGATTAATAAACAAATTAGCCATCCTAGGAGTGGGTCCCAGGGTGGTAGCCTGGGTAAAAAATTGGCTGGACAACAGGGTACAGAGGGTAATAGTCAACGGAGTCCACTCTGAATAAAGGGGGTTTACTAGCAGGGTACCGCAGGGTTCAGTACTAGGTCCGGTCCTTTTTAATGTCTCTATAAGTGACATTGCAGATGGACTGGAAGGAAAAGTATGCCTCTTTGCAGATGACACAAAGATCTGCAATGGGGTTGATACATGGTGGGGTGGAAAGGATGAGAAGAGACTTGGCAAAATTGGAGGAATGGTCAAAAGTATGGCAGCTTTGATTCAATGCAAAGAAGTGAAAAGTAATGCACCTGGAAAACAAAAACCCAGGGGACAAGTACACAATGGGGGGAGGAGGTATTAATAACAACAAATATGGAAAGGGACCTCGGGGTAGTCATATCAGAAGACCTAAAGGTAAGCAAGCAATGTGAGAAGGCAGTAAAGATGGCTGGGGGGATGCTGGGATGTATAGGAAGAGGCATCACCAGTAGAAAACAGGAAGTTGTTATCCCTCTGTACAAACAGTTGGTGAGAACCCATCTGGAGTACTGTGTGTAGTTCTGGAGACCCCGTCTCCGTAAGAACATAGACAGGATGAAGGCAGTCCAGAGGAGGGCAACTAAAATGGTGCAGGGTCTGTAACAGAAGCCATATGAAGAGAAACTAAAGGAGCTTAATATGTATACCCTTGAGGAAAGAAGGGGAGAGGGGGAACATGATAGAAACATTCAAGTACCTTAAGGGAATCAACAAAGTCCAAGAAGGTAGCATCTTTCAAAAAAAGAGATGTGCAAGAACAAGGGGACACAATCTGAAGATGAGTGGGGGACAGCTCAAGGGCCATGTGAGGAAGTATTTTTTCACAGAGAGGGTGATGGATGCATGGAGTGGCCTTCCTGCGGAGGCTGTGGGGTCAAAAACAGTGGGGGAATTCAAGAATGCATGGGGCAGACATAAAGCAATTCTGGTGGGGGGATAGGAAGAAATAGGCTGTTGGTTAACTAGGATCTGCAGCTTATCCAATAGATAGGAAAATGGGCAGACCAGGTGGGCCAAGCGGGTCCTTATCTGCCATGAAAGTTTATGTTTCTTTGTCCTGCAGGAGGCATAATATCTGCAGTTTAATCCAGCATCTCTGTGTGACCCAGATAAAGCGGAGATTTCTCTCTTCCATTTTGAAAAAAGGTCTGTGTGTTATATAGAAAGAGATGTTTTGGAATAAATATAAGGCTCTGAGATGGGTTATCATTCTAACAACCACAACACGTCTAGAGAATGAGGGAAGGTATCCCAGCCTATAAGATCCTGAGTGAGCTGTGTTGTGAAGGGATGATAGTTTTCCCTATTATAGTCATCTGGGTGGTGCGTTATATATATCCCCAAGTATTTTAATTTGCCTAAGTGCCAGTAGAACGGGTAGGTCTCCTTCGTGTGTGTGGTCAGGGTATAGCGAAATGCCAAGGCCTCTGTTTTTGTAGCATTGATCTTGTATCTGAATACCTTACCAAACTCGTGAAAGAGCACAAAAAACTCTGGGATGGATTTTCAGGTAGAGGAGAACATCATCCACATAAAGGGCAATGATGCCCCCTCCCCCACCAGCCTGCACCCAGTGACCACCGAATGAGCTCTGATGGCTTGGGCTAAAGGCTTTATATAGAGGGCAAATAATAAGGCCAAAAAAGGTCAGCCCTGCCAGGTGCCACAGTGGAGAGGGAAACTGGTGAGTGGTGATGGCTACCTCTACAAATGCCCGGGGTGATAGTAGATGCCCTGAATAAGGGATATAAATTATATTGGGAGACCCAGACATTCCAGCACAGTATACAGAAATGGCCTGGAGACCCAGTTGAAGGCCTTCTCCATGTCCAAGCTCAGGAGGAGGGATGGTTTGGGAGACTGCTGCATATCATTGACTATATATAAAGTTCTCCTCATGTTGCCTGTGGTGGTACAGGAACACACAAATCCCATCTGCTCTGGTCCCACCAGTCCAGTAAACAGAGGATCCAGGCATTAAGCCAACATGGCAATGAATAGTTTGTAATCAGCATTAAATATGGAAATCATCTGATAGGTGGGGCATACCTGGGCATTTTACCTGGTTTTGGAATCACTGAAATATTAGCAAGACCAGGAAGGGGAGCAACTCCCCTTTGAACTGCATGGATTGCTGCAAGCAGCACAGGGATTATCTGCTCCTAGACAGTTTGTAAACTCCTCACAGAATCTGCCAGGGCATGCAGCCTTTAACTCATTGTGACTGGCACTAGCAAGTGGCCTCTGCCCTCAAGAGACAAGGAGGTCAAGGAGTGCGAGGAAATTCTGGATTTCCTGCAGTGAGGGGTTGTGTTTTGTAGAGTAGAGCTGTTGGCAATACTGGACGAATGCCAAGGTGACCTCATGTTGCTTGGTGTGTTTAGTTCCAGTCTCTGGGTGAAGAGAGAATGAATATTTGCCAGTTTCCATTGTCTATGGATTTGATGGGCTAACAAGCAGGAGGTACAAGGACCCACTTCACAGTAACACTATTGGAAAAAGCCAAAGCAACCTCCATTTTCTGCTGGCATGGACAGCCAAGTTCACCTGTGCCTGTTTCATCTGTGGGAGCACTGATTGGTCACCTCTATGGTGTACGGCATGTAGGAACTGAAGCGTATCCTCCAGCTTGAGCTGCGCTTCTCAAGGGCCTTCCTTTTTGCAGGGGTAAACTGAATAATGTGACCTCAGTGAACAGCTTTTAAAGCATCCCAGTAGATAGGAGACTTCACCGTGCCTTGAGTGTTATCCTGTAGGTAGTGGGAAATTTTTTTAGTGATAAATTCTACAATGTCAGGTGATTTAAGATTATATGGATTTAGCCACCAGTTTGTGTTCCTTGTTGCTAGGCCAAGATCCCAAAACCAAGAGATGGGTGAATGATCCGAATGTGCAAGAGGGCCGAGTATGCAATCCCCAAGATACCCCATATGCTCAGTTTGGGTGTAGCACTGGTCAATACGTGTGTAGGTCTGGCACCCTGCAGTGTAATGTGTGTAGCCATGACAACGTGGATAAAGAGTGCGCCAGATGTCTACCCATCCCACCTCATGAACAAATTGCTTGAAGAACTTGTGAGCTGCGGGCTGTGGGGATGGGAATGGGTTAGTGAAAATTATACCTCAGCCTGGGGCAATATTAAATCTGGTCAATATAAGAAGTCCTTGATAATGTAAGGATACGTTCTAGTACCTTAAGTTCATCACTATGGGACTTGCTGGAAGTGCCAAGCCCCTGACCACCATCATCAATCTATCCTCTGCCACTCTCAGTTCCCCAGCTCTGGAAGTTGGCTTCCATAACACCAGTTCAAAAAGTGGAGACCGGGCACTACAGAACAACTACGGACCGATCTCCATACTCCTGTCACTCAAAGCACTTGAACGGATAGTGGCGGATCAGTTTGTGGAATACCTAAACATGCACCAACCCCTATGACCAGAACAACATGGGTTCTGAGCAGGATACAGCACTATCTCAGCCCTGTTGGAATTCACTGGTTATTTTCACCAAGCCCTGGATCAAGGGCAGTTAGTGGGGGCTACCTTCATTGACCTATCGAAAGCTTTTGATATGGTTCACCACACACTCCTCCTTGAACAGCTGGCTGACACCAGTCTCTCTTCTGATACAGTTCTATGGTTTAAAAGCTGTCTCAGCAATCGCTCACAGTGGGTCAAGATTGGGGACATTGTCTCGGATAGCAAACCTGTTCGCTCAGGGATCAATACTAGGCTCTTTCTCTTCAGTATCTTCTTAAATAAACGTTCAAGCTCTTACACCAGTCACATGTTGTTGTATGTTGATGATGCTGTCATTTTCTTCTGCAACCCCCAACCCGAACTACTTCAAAATGACCTCCAACTAGGATTTACTGCTGCCAGAACATGGTTTAAGGAGCACAGACTAATCCTTAGCTACAAGAAAACTAAGACTATGATCTACTCCAGCACCCACAGCAAACACAAGACCTTCCCACTATCCATCCTGAACAACAGTGGTGATGTGCTGGGTCTCGTGCAGTGCTTTAAGTACCTGGGTATCCTTATGACTCCACCTTGTCCTATGCACAGCATCCAGACAACACAGCCAAGGCCATCAGTTCCAGAATTGTGATACTCCACCACCACAAGCACAGCCTCACATATGAGAGCACTTAACATGGCCATCACCAGCTCAGGTATTGTATTACCGTCATTGAATATGGCCTAGCAGTTTACGGTTCTGCACCAGACTCAGCCCTCCATCGCATCTCTCTGGCCCTTAATAAGGCCTGTCGACTCCTCACTGGTGCTGCAAGGCTTACTCTCACCTGTGAGCTCTATTCACAGGCAGGGTGGCTCCAGCTAAACAGCAGAGTTAAGTACCATACCTGTCTACTGGCCAAAATCGCACTAAATCTGGTGCCACCAGGAGTCCAGCATCTACTCATGCACCATGTAAGTGCCATGCTGACCAGAAGCACCCACAGCCAAATTGTCAGCAAGCCTAGATGCTGCACTGCACAGGGTCAACAAGCATTCTACTGCCTTGCACCACACTGGACCAACGCCCTTCCTTCAGCCATCTCCGATACCACAACCATTGGTGCTTTCAAGCATAAATTCAGGCAGCACCTTGCCGCAGATGACAACTGTGACTGCACTGGCCATTTGTGATGACCAAAACAACTCTCCTACATTTGGACCACCATAAAGCAGTAGCACTTAGTGTTCCACCCAACCCTTGGGGCACCTACCTTTACAGCACTTCATTGTCCCCCCCCCCATCTACCCCCTTCCCACTGGGCACCCTTTCCCCTCTCTGTCCTAGCCCCACTGTCTTCAACCTTTCTTAAATCTGTTCTTAACCCCTTACGCAGGCATACACTTTTACTATGCCACAGCTGTGCCTATTTTCCACTCTGTTTCTTCCCACAAGTAGGCTTAACTCTCTGACGCAGGCACTTTATCACCAATGCTGAAGCAATGTCTAAATGTTATACCTTAAGCTAAATACTATCCCAATCTTGTAATCCACACCAATTTATTGTCTACTTAGCTTGTAATGTATGTTTTGTGCCATTGCAATTTTGTACTTGCTTGTAATGTAATGCCTTGTACTTCATGCTATGTGCCTGTTCACTTTCTTCTTGTAACTGACACAGAACCTACAAATGAGCATCCGCTCACAGGTGTTCTCCAAGATATCATTAAAATAAATAAAATGAAAATAAATAAAAAGTAGCTTGCGCCTGGTTGGGGTGTTAGTTCCAGATCGCAAATTAATGTTAGCAAGGGTGATAGATCATGTAGAGTACCAATTACTGTAACTAGTCGGCCCTTGGGATCAGACTGTGTGTCTTGCAGGTGTAAGGAGGTATAGCAGGGTACTAGAATGGCCATTCTTGTGTGGCAGCCCCAATACAGAAAGGAGGCAATTGCCGTGGAGGTAGTATAGTACAGTGGTTTAAGGCTCTAAGCTGCAAATCTGGAGACTTGGGTTTGAATCCCACAGCCCCCACTTGAATACTGTATGATCCTGAGCAAGTCACTTAACTTCCCTGTGCCCCCAGGTCACACCTGTAAACAAGCTCTCAGTTTAGTGTCTCTCTCCTGGTTAAACAATTGAAAAAAAAAAAGCCATACATACCAAGCTTATGTTCTAGAGCAGAGGGATGAGTCTCTTTAAGAATAATAAGGTCGGTTTGGCTCTTTTAATCTGAGTGATCATTTTAGACCTCCAGACAGGATCAAACAGGCCATTCACATTGAGAGACTGTATGTCTGTTGTTATGGTCTAGACATTATTAGGGGTTATCACTATGGAGGAGGACAACTGTGCCAGTTCCTGCCCCCACCCCCCCCCCGGACCCTACTGAAACAAAACTTCTGGCACACATTTTTTTTTCCTTTAAAACATTTATAGCCACTAAAGAACAATAAACTAACTAAATCCACTTTCAAGAACAACCATAAAGTGGGGAAACCATGTCTGGAGGCAGTATTCTAATTGTGATCAAGCCCACTGCTTCCTTCTCCAGATGGAAGTACGTGTGATTCCCTTGTTGCCCTTTTGATACCCCACCCACAAGTTTAACAAGCCCAGGCCCCACAACCTTGCTCTTTTATCTATCCATCCATCCATCCATCCATCCATCCATCCACAGACACAAGGCTGCAGTAGTATCCGAGCCTAACACCTGCAACATCTGCACAGTGAACCAGTTACACCTTGTTTCAGTCTGTTTTTTCTAACCCCCCCGCAGACACATACTGAGTAAAGGCACACTACTTCACTCAATCTAACCCCTCTCCTATTTGATCTTACCAACAATGACTAGTCTCCCATCTCCATTGTACCCACTGTTGACAATGCCCTTGCATACTTCGGTACCAAATTCTTGAAAACCTGGAACCCATATGCCTCCCTCCAGCACACTAGGGTAAGAGGATCACATCTCCCTTGGGTTATCCCAGAACTTCTGGCCGGCATACAAGCTCATGACCAAGCCTTGAAAGCCCATAAGGCTTCTGGCTTCCACACACACCTACTAAAATACAGTTTTATTTTATTTATTGATATACTAAAATACTGTTACTTTAGAAATGCATGCACCACAGCCACCAGATACATAAAAGTTGAATATTTCTCCACCTCTTTTAACCACAATATGTCACCTTTCCACATTTTGGAAAGTTGTCCAATCCCTCATCACCCCCCTACTCAACCTCCTATACCAATCCTCAAGGTTGGAAATTCCACCTTGTCTGACCCCCCACCACTGTAGCAGCTACCTTCAACACCTTCTTCACATCATTCGCTTCTTTACTCCTTGCCACTTTCCCTCCACCTCTTCCACCACTCCCACAATCCTCTCCCACAAACTTCAGTACAGTCCCCCCTTCCTTCTCACCCATCTCTCGAAATGACACCTTAAAGCTATCCTGTTTTAAACCCTTGCAAGGGTAAGCATCCTGATGGGCTTGACTCCAAGCTCCTTCTTCTTCTCTGCCACCACTATCTGCACACCCCAGGTCGCACTCCTAAACCTATCTTTCTCTCTAGCCTCAGTCCCTACTAAGGTGGAAATTTTCCATGGTCATTCCTGTCCCTAAAGATGGTGACCTACCAACCCTGGTAACCATCGCCTAATCTCCCTACTCCCTATTCCAACTAAACTACAACAGCACATTGTGCTTTCCTAACTCTTTCATCATTTTGACTCATACTCCTTTTTCACCCCTTTCCAGGCAGGCTTCCAGAAATCCCACTCCACTACTACCTCCCTCATTCAGCTTACTGACTCCGTGTTCACCAGTATGGATCAAAAGCAGATCACCTCCGCTATATTTGTCAACCTGGCAAAGGCCTTCGACACAGTATCGTACTCCCTGCTTCTCCACAAATTAACAGCTGCTGGTCTTTGTTTGTTTACTGGGAAGGTGCACTGATCCCATGGACCATTTTCAGGTACAACCTGAGCCATAAAGGTGGCAGAATACAGAACAAATACAAAATACACAAATCAAGAATGGTAGCGGTAATTACACAGTCTCGAACACACTGGTATGTGTTGCATACAGGTAACATTCAAGAGGAGCAAAATACATTGGAATGCAAGAATACACAACTTGACTACAATACAAATACAGTACAAGGCATACTATACACATGAAATGAGTGCAAATAACAGTACAAGTAAGGTGCAGGTGTAATATGAACTAGGTATACAGTCAGACAGTCAAAACATATCCATAATCAAAGAAAGGGATGAGTAAGGCCTAGGAGAGAGGAAAGGACCTATGTAACATAGGTTACCCAGTTGAGCAGATACATTTAGCTTCTGACAGCAGCCAGGCTTTAAGGTGTGTTTTAAAAGTAAGTGTGAGTCAGGTGAGCAGAGGGAGGAGGGGAGTGTGTTCCACAATGTAGGAGCCACGAAGGAAAGTACTTTACTACCCAGACAAGATGAAATCCTAGGAATTTCTAAAGGTGGGACTGAGGATTGCCGAAGGCACCTGGGAGTAACTTTGTGCTTGAGCGTGGATGTGTAAGGCAACAGGTTACTGTTTCTAAGGGCATTATCTATGATGCACCCCAGTGCATAGTTATGTCTTCCTTAAAGGGGGAGCCAGACTAAGCACTTGTACAAGGTGTAGTGATGTGTGGAGTAG
The DNA here is from genome assembly GCA_016271365.2 of Neoceratodus forsteri. Taxonomy (NCBI): domain Eukaryota; kingdom Metazoa; phylum Chordata; order Ceratodontiformes; family Ceratodontidae; genus Neoceratodus; species Neoceratodus forsteri. The sequence continues at coordinate 85,320,626 of CM028132.1, read as the reverse complement.
GGTGCCAAAAGTGCAAACCTACAGATACTGTTGTAGATGGTGTTTAGTCTGGTGCGCAGAGAGGAGGATACCTGAGAGACAATTGGGGCACAGTAATCTAATAGGGAGAAAAGGTTGCCTTGGGCAATAGCGTGAGGATGCCTCAGGAGTCGGATAGTGTTTGGAGCCTGAAACCGACCCCATTTTCTGATTGATCTGTCTCACAGTGATGTTGATATGCTCCGAGAAAGTAAGGGAGAGGTCTAGGGTGACACCTAGTTATTTAAAACAGGGAACATTCTGCATGGGGGGGGGGCCCTTCGGGTGTTAGGACTGTGAGGAAGGACTTGGTTTTAGTCAGTTTTAAAAGCTTGGGTTTGGACTCCAGGAGCATGGCCTTATTCTTTTTTTTTTCCCATTGACTAGTAGCCTATTGGTTAGAAACCAATTGTGAGCTGCCCCATAGTTTTGGGTAAGGATGGTGGACAAGCTTCCCAGGGATTTGTCACTATGGTATAAAACAAAATCATCAAGCATACAATAGGACCTTGCAGGGAAGGCTATCAGAAGGAAGGGAATTTATAAACAGAGAAAACAGCAAAGGACCCAGGATTGAATCCTGGGGAACTCCAGTGGATAATGACAGCGCAATGAGAAGGCCGTCGATATTTACACATTATTGGAATCTCACCCAAAAGAGCTCCAAAACCACTTAATTCTCAGCCGAGCAACCAAGGTGCAGTAATCTGGAGTGGAGACAGTTATGGTCGACAAGCTCCAAGGCCTTTGTCAGGTCTATGAACACAGCACCAGTGGCATTACCAGTGTCCATGTTCCAGCAAGTGATTCGTGAAATGGGCCAGGGCAGATGTGGTGCTATGGTGTTTCCAAAACCTTTCTGTAGTGGGCAGAGCAGATTTTATTTTTCTATATGTTCCAAGAGCTGGCGGTGGACACTTTTTCAAGTAGTTTGCTTAGGTGCAGGAGGATAGATATGGGCCTGTAGTTGTCTGGTGATAGGGGTCACTGCCTTAAAAATGGGGACAACTTTAGCATTCTTCCATAAGGCTGGCATGGTTGATAAGGCCAAGGCTAGGTTATAGATAAAGGAAAGAGGTTTGGAGATGCAGGGAGTGATGAGCTTAAGGAAGCAGAGCTAAAGTCCGTTGCTTCCTGGACTGCCTGTTTGGGAGGCTCAATATAAGCTTGAGGGTATCTCTAGGGGAGATAGTTCTGAAGTAGAAAGGGGGTTGTGAGTAGGAACTTGGGGGAGTGCTTGAACTGGTTTCCCGGGCAGGGTGGGTTTGGGGGTAGGTAGTTTATGTAGGTGGGCAGAGAGGTCTGAGAATTTCATGTTGAAGCATGGGCAACAGCACCAGTCAGTTAAGAGGCCTGAGGGGGAGCTGAGATGTATGACAGGGTTGTATGTCCGTGGGTTTAACATGGAACCTATGGTGGACTGGAAGTGGCGGGGGTTCTTCAGGTTGTCCCTCTGAAGGTTGCAATAGTAGCTCATTTTCAGGGACTTGGTGGTTTGCTTACATCTGTTATGCAACTGTCTATAGGCATTCCAAAGGTAGGGGGAAGGAGACGTTTTATAAGCAGACCACTTTTTATCTGTCTCTTTCATTAGTGAGAGGAGTTCTTTACAGATCCAACGAGTGCGTCCGCCTCTCACTCTGAGAGTGGTCAGGGGAAGTGCCAGTCTAGATCTGGAGGAGGCATAGTTAAGAAACCAACTGCAGACTCCACATCTGAGAAGGAGTGGAGCATCCAGTTTACTGCCCTGACATCCGTGTACAGGTGGGAGGTGTCAGAGCAGGTGAAATTTCTAAAGCTAAGGTAACTGGGGGCTTGGTTTTGGTGGACCCATATTATATAGGTGGGGGAGTGGTCTCTCAGAGTCTGACAGGATCCCAGCTTGGGGACCCTTATCCTCTCTGTTAGTTGCCACCCAGTCATGGAGGGAGTGGTTTTGTGTATGGGGATTACGCTTAGATGGGATGGAGATGGATTGAGAGAGGTTGCACTGCTTTAGTAGGTTACTGTAATTTGTTTCCATGCGGCTTGACCAATTTAGGTTGAAGTCATCAAGTAGAATTGTATCCCTGAGAGGTGAGAGCTACCGCAATCCTGTGAGGAGGTTTGTTAAGCCTCCCTTTAGGAGGGTTGTAGCAGCACCCAATGTGGATCTTTTAATTCGATCCCAGAGACATTTCAGTGATGAGCCACTTGCAGGGGGATATAGGGTCAGAGCAGAGAACTGGGGTGGCTGAGAGGGGTTCACAGAAATACAGTGACACCCCACCACCCTTCTTTTACGGGCCTGACATGCCGTAGCATGGAGTAATCAGGCAGGTGGTACACGGCATCAGCAATTGGAGGCTTGAGCAAAGTTTCTGTTAAGACCAACGACATTAGGTTTGTAGAGGGACAGCCAAGCTTTGAGTTTCCAATGCAACTACTGCCTGGTTCCAATCCTACCTACAGTACAAGGTAAGGTGCAATCAGTCAAGACTGGCTTCTCTCCCCATCAATACTGGAATCCCACAGGGCTCAGTGCTCGCCCAATCCTATTTTCAATATTCCTGAATGATTTACCTGCTATCTGCTCTTCTACCAAAATACACATGTATGCAAACGACACCATACTGTACACATCTGGTGCTTCCCATTCAGATGTGGTAGATAGATGCATAGAAATTTGCAGCAGATAAGGCCTGCCAGGCCCATCTAGTCTGCCCATTTTACTGCCTGTAAAAGTGATCCATGACCCTACATGATTGTTGGCTTTAGCTTTACCTTCCCATCACTACTGTTCCTTTTCACATCATTAGTGTTCCTTTTGCATCACTAGTATTCCTTTATTCCTGTCCCATGCATGTTTAAATCCTGCCACTGTACGTATCGCCACCACCTCCTGGGGCAGGCCGTTCCAAGCATTCACTACCCTCTCAGTGAAAAAGAACTTCCTCACATTTTCTATTAAGCAACCTCCCTCTAGTTGCATGTGATAGTCTCTGGTCCTGGCATTCTTTTTGAACTGGAACATATTTTCCCCTTTAACCTTGTCTATGCCCCTGAGGTACTTGAATGTTTCAATCATATCACCCTGCTACCACCTTTTCTCCAGTGTGTACATATTGAGGTCTCTCACTCTCTCCTCATAAGGCTTTAGCTGTAACTCTGACTATCTTTGTCGCCCTCCTCTGCACGCCTCCATCTCATCAATGTCTTTACGAAAGTGTGGCCACCAGAACTGCACACAGTACTCCAGATGAGGCCTCACCAGGGTTTTGTACAGTGGAACTATTACCTCCCTTCCTCGGCTTGTGATACCTCTCCCAATACAAACCAACATCCCACTGGCCTTCCCTACTGCCTTGGCTGCTTGGTGGCTTACAAGTCATCTGTTATAATGACCCCCAAGTCCCTTTCCTCCCTTGTAACTGTCAGCAGCTCCTCCTCCTGTAGCTTGTTCCTGGGTTTTTACTCCCCACATGCATGATTTTGCACTTCTTTGCGTTAAATCTCAGTTGCCACACTTTAGACCATCTCTCCAACTTTCCCAGGTCCCTTCTTATACTTTCCACTCCCTCTGGAGTATCTACCCTGTTGAAGAGCTTGGTGTCATCTGCAAACAGGCAACCTTTCCCTCCAGCCCATCTGCAGTGTCGCTGATGAAGGCATTGAAGAGGACTGGTATGAGCACCAAACCCTGAGGTACCCCGCTGGTCACCTCAGTTTCGTCTGAGTGGGTTCCATTTACCAACACCCTCGGTTTCCTGCCCCTTAGCCAGTTTGCAACCCAGTTTACTACCTTGTGTCCTACCCCAGACTACTGAATTTGTTGACCAGCCTTTTATGTGGAATGGTATCAAAGGCTTTGCTGAAATCGAGGTAGGCAATATCTATTGCCCCCCCTTGGTCCACTGCCTTTGTCATCCAGTCAATAGTATCAATCAGATTTGTTTGAAGGGATCTTCCTGATGTGAAACCATTTTGTCTGGGATCTAGCACCCCATTGCTTCCAGGTGCTCCACTATTCGCTCCTTTGGGAGTGTCTCCAGGATTTTTTCGATAATAGATGTTAGACTAACTGGCCTGTAATTTCCTGCATCCTCCCTGCTTCCACACTTGTGATGGGGGACAACATTTGCTCTTCTCCAGTCCTTTGGGACCATTCCAGTGTCAAGGGACTGATTGAATGAGTCTGCTAGAGGGGCTGTGAGCTCTATCCTCAGTTCCCTCAGGATCTTAGGATGCATGCCATCCGGACCCATGGCTTTGTCCACCCTTAGCTTTGTAAACTCTTCCAGGACCTTTTCCTCTATGAAAGGGCTGGTGTCTACCTTCTTCCCCACCTTTCCTTTGAAGGTCAGTTGTGGACCCTGCCCCTCTCTTTCCACTGTGAAGACTGAATAGAAATATTTGTTTATGAGAAATCCTTTTTCCAAGTTCCCCTCTACACATTCCCCTCTATCCCCTGAGTTTGGCTATCCCCCTCTGCCCCTTCCTCCTTTCCCTAATGTACCTGTAGAATGTCTCGTCTCCTTTCTTAACAGATTGAGCTATTCTCTCTTCCGCTTCAGCTTTTGTGCTCCTTATAGCCTTTCTTGCCTCCCTCAGACAAGTCAGGTACACTTTCACTGCACTTCAGTGCTGTACCTTATTGAAGTCCTGCTACAGTCGTGGTAGCAAGACTGTAGCAGGACTTCATTAAAGTACAGCACTGGTTCCAGTCCAACCAGATGTTCCTAAATACCAAAAAGACTGTCTCCATGACCTTCGGCACCAGGCAAAGACTTTCTAAATTCCACTCACCCATCTTTCACACCCTGGATGGCACACTGTTAGAGAACATCATCTCCTTTAGTTAACTTGGAGTTTGTTTAGACCAACACCTGGATTTTTATGTACATGTAAATGCAGTCCTTAAGAAACGGTACCCAAAACTTGGTGCTTTATACCATAATTGTTGACCTCTGGCATTCAAGGCAGTATAGCGCAGTGGTTTACAGCTCTGAGCTGCAAATCTGGTGACATCCAGCAGACCAGACCTGGGTTTGAATCCCACAGCTTCCACTTGCATACTGTGCGACCCTGAGCAAGTCACTTAACTTCTTTGTGCTCCCTGGTTGCACTTGTAAAAAAGCTTTCAGCTTAGTGTGCTACTCCTGGTTAAACAACTAAAAAAAATAAAAATAATAATTGTGTTTGTATTCCACTGCTGGCTTGCTGTGCACTTATACAAAAAATGATCCCCTCCACATTTGACTATGCTGATATAGTCTACAGTGCTGCTCCCAAATCCATCCTGGTCAGACTAGACGCCCTCTATAACTCCTTCTGTCAGCTTGCTCTATCCTGCCCCACACACCCATCACTGAGATCTTTACAAAACTCTCTCTCTTCCCATCCCTCAATTCCAGATGCCTCTTCCATTCTGCCTCTTTTATAGCTAAATTCTGGTTTAGGTCACTACTCTATCTGCTCCCACCCTACTCCTTCTGCAGCAACAGACCCAGACTCCTGGCCCTCCCCACAGGTCAACCACTGCTGGACAATCTGCCTTCTCATATTGTTGCCCCAAGCTGTGGAATGCCCTCCCCGCATCTGAGATGCCCCCTCAGCTTCAGCCCTTTCCTCCCTTCTACATAACTCCAGCGCCCCTACATGCTCCTGTCCCCAACTCCCTTTCCAGTCCCTCAAGCTAGCCTATAAATCCCCCCAATGGCTTATGATACTCTGCATTCATCACTCAACAACTCTAATCTCAGCTCCCCTTTATTGACTGCCCCAACCAGCGACCTGTCTACGTAGTGTTTCTCCTCACAGGTCAGTAACCCCCTCTTACCCATCTACTCCTCTTATACCCTCCTTTCTTCTCACTCTACACCCTGCCCAGTTATATATCATGCTCTGCTAATCCTGGAACCTCCCTGTCCATTGTACACCATCACCATCTGTACTAATAATACCGGTCCCTCCACCACAGCTGCTTTCATTGGTGCTTGGGGTGTTATCCAAAGCAAGTTTGCGCTGCCACTGTTAACTGCTATGTTTGCTGTCCCTTTTAGGCTGCTATGTTAAGGTAACCAACATGTACTTTATTTAGAAACATTGTTCTCTAATGATATAATTATTAAAATCATGGTACTGTGTGTTTCTAATGCTGTAAATACTTTTAACCCCTCAGCCACTTGTACCAAGTTAGCACTCCCCCATTAAAATCTGGACACAGGTACCCATATATTGGCATACCATTTACTTTACAAAGGTTGGTGCCACCCTTGGCGTTAGGATGTATACCCGGCTCATTTTCTATAGGAAGAGGGGTGGGGGTGCAAGAATCAAACACATGGAACCTTGTGTAAAAATTACAACCCAGGTCCAGGGTGGAGGCTGCCAGGCATATGCTAGTTGCCAGCAGATTAGGCCTTATGGCCTATCGAGTCTGCTCGAACCATAGATCCTTAGTTGGGTGCCGAGGCCCTCTCATCCCTTGTGCTCCAGAAACCCCTATCATCCATCCCCACCCCCCCTTGGACAGGCCATCATCTGATGCATCCACTTTCTGTGTCTGTCCCACCCTCTCTTGAAGCCCTCCACTGTGGATCTCTAAACCAGCTAGCCAGGCAGTGCATTCCAAGGGTCCACCACCCTCTCAGTGAAAAACCTCCTCCTCTTCCCCTCCCTCACCCTTCCACCTTCCAACTTCAAACCATGCCCTCTGGTGATACCTCCCTGCTTTAGTCTAAAGATCCCCTCCATGTTTACCCTATTTATTCCCTGAGGTGACTGAAGACCTGTCATGTCACCCTGTCTCTCCTCTCCTCCAATGAAAACAGGCAGAGCTCCTCAAGTCTGTCCTCATACGTCAAATCCCTAGCCTCGTATCATCTTAATTGCCTCCTCTGTACCTTCTCCAGGAGCTGTATGTCCCTCTTCAAGTGTGGTCTCCAGTACTGTACACAGTACTCAAGGTGTGGTCTAACCAGTCTATTGTACAGCGGCAGAATCACTTCCTTGCTCCTAGAGGTGATCCCCTACGATGCATCCCAACATCCTGTTTGCCTTGCTAGCTACTCTCCTGCACTGCTCAGAGTTATTCATACATGCATCCACCATGACCCTAGGTCTTTTCCCCTATTGAGGCCTCCAGCGCCTCCTCCCAGGGTGTACCTGTGTTTAGGGTTTCCCCGACCAAGATGCAACACCTTGCACTTGGTGATATTGAAATTTAAATTCCATGTGTGAGTCCAGCTTTCCAGGGTGTCCAGGTCCCCTTGCAGGGCCAACCTCTCCTCTTCTCCCCCAACTACTGCTCCCATCTTGGAGTCATCCACGAAGAGACTCATTTCACACCCTATACCCTCCCTGATGTCCGATATGTATGCATTAAACAGGATCGGACCCTTGGTCTTGAAGGCTACTCCCCTCATCTAGAGGAGAGGGCTTCTGGTCAGCCCCTCCCTTATCCCTTCCCCCCCTCACAAGTTTAAACCCCACCTTTCTTGAATGTAGTCAGCCATCCCCTGTTTAAGGACTTCCTTCCCTAACGGGGCAAGATGAAGGCTGTCCTTGGCATATAGTCCCTTATCCTCCCAAACTCCATTCCAGTTCCCTAACATCCCCAACCCACTCTCTTCATCCCACTTCCTGAGCCAGTCATTAACCTCTGTGAGCTTCATTTTTTTCTCCACTGAGGCCTTTGGTACTGGCAATATCTCCGAAAAGGAAATGTTGCATCCATTATCCCGACAGACTCTGGCAAGTTCTTGGAACCTTGCTTGGATTTCCAAAATGCTATTTCCCTCTAGATTGTTAGTTCCCAAATGCACCAGGAAATCCGGTTTCCCTCCACAATCCCTTCATACACCATGAACTTTGCTCTGTGCACTGTCAGCCCAGACATACTCACTACAGCAGTTTAGATATGCTAGATCTAAACTGCTGAGGGGGCCCCAGTAAATCCGACAACCAGAAGCAACAATCAGAATGTCTAGAACAGGAACTAGGATTGTGCAATATGGCTTTATTTAACATAGGGTAAAACTAAGGCAGGTAGTGGACCCCCATGGGTCGGTCAAGGCAGGACAGGTACATTTCACAAACTCTCCTTGCATGCAGTACAGTTCGAGAACGCACAAAAACGTCTTCCCATTTCCAAGTGGTGCACGTAATGGACACCTGGCCACGCACCTGAACATTTTCGTCCCATGAGTGCACACATGTTAATCTAAGCCACACGCTCAGAACTCTTCTTCAAAAATAGGTGAATTAAGTGAAACTCAGCCATGCACCTAAACCTGCAGCACTGGCCTTTGCTCAGGTAAAACTGGTGCCCTTTATGAACCAGTTAGCCTTGCAAGCATTCAGATGGCATTCCTCCCACCCTTTGCCCCAACCAACAGTCTCTGCCATTTGTTCAGGGTTACACCATTGAAACCCCCATTCTCCACTGAAATGCTAGAAGTCCCATAATTTCCATTTCTGTCACTCACTGGGGTGACCACAGTGCAACTTTACTCTCCTGGGTGAAACGTGTGACAGAAATTCACTCTCCTGGGTGAACTAGGAGCACTGACAGGTGCATTCTAACCATATCTATGGGCACACACACACCCCAGAAATGATTCCCCTAAATATGTGGAGAACTTAATTCCTTAAAACAATACTCACAATCTAGTTGTCCTGTTCACTGGGCATGAACAACAAAAAGGCACCTTTTCTGGGTAGCAGGTCAAGACAGCCTCTCAAAAGTTATTTTCCAAGGCAGCTGAAACACACATAGGATCTTTAGGGGACTGTCCCTTGAACCCACTGAGGAAAAACAGTTCCACTTCACTGGGAGTAGAAACCAGATAATTCTGCTGTAGAAACATCTCCACCACTATAATTGAAGCTGGGAAGTGTACTCTGCACTAGGCTGAGATGTTCTGGGCCCTCAACTCAGAGCGCAACTGGCAGACCTTCTGTCACTCTCACCTCCACACACAGGTTCTCCAACTCTAGCTGAACATTCTAAGCTCCCCAGAGCAGCTATACACAGGAAAGGGTTATGCTGCTGCAAGAGTTTCAAAGTGACAATCATTCTTTTCCCAGGCTAGCTGAGTAAACAATGATGTCATTGTGTAAGAAGCCCCTAATGAGCTCCCTACCAGTTGCCTGCTACCTTCCTAACACTAATACTGATAGGATTCTAGTAACCCCAGGGGACTGGGTGATTGTATACTGAAAAGATGTAAACTGCTTTCCTCCCCCCTCCCACCAGGATGCATCTGGAAATGAGAGATTATGCTCAGTATGCCATCCTGGTGAAACATTTAAATACGTAAACTACTCTGAGACAGATCCTATGTTAATAGCCCTGGGATTGGCAATGTTAAAAAAAAAATTACCCTGAATTTCTATTGTAGCATCCTCCCCATGTCTGGGGTGTACTGATGAAAATCTCTGGGGAGGGGAGCATGCAAACCCTTTACCACTTACTTGACTTTTAGGGAATTCGGTGACCTCCCTGGTGCTCGGATACTCTCTCTCTCTCTTGGGGACAGTGCAGGGCTGCCAATAAAAGGGGTTAACAAGCAAACTCAACATAATGTCCAAAATGGTAATTAAACAATAAGCCATGAGGGGGTGTGGGTTATTGTGGGATTTACAACGGCTGGAGTGGTTGAGTGGGTAAATCCGCACTAGCTGTGGAAATCCCCGATAACCCAGATCCCCCAGGTGGCTTATTGCAATTATACCAAGTACTGTTTTTGTTTATTATTTAAAAAAAAAACAGTACTTGCTGTAATGCTTAAATAAGCGACTCAGTTGTAGAACAGTCAGCGATTTTGTTTATTTTCCCGGATGTATGGAGCTGCTGTTTTACAGTCTCCGTTTAGCAGGGAAACAAGATGGTGGACAGAGTTCCATGATTTTTGCCATCGGATTGCTTTTTTTATTTAACATGTGGCTGACTGGCACCTTTTGCGGTGATTATCGGTAGATAATCAAAGCAGGTAAGGTGCCAGCCTGCCTATCTGATTGGTTGGTGTCCGAGGTACATGGTATAATAAAGTCTAACCAGGATCCTTTTTATTCTCCAAGCTCATGTACATACTATTAGTGATGGCCACAATCTTAAACCACAGGGTTTTCTGGCCAATGTCCATTTCTCTCAGAACTGATCCCAAAGGGAAAATGTTCATATTTTTCCAAACAGGAGGTCCTCCTCCCAATCAATTTTCAAAGTCCAGAATTAATTTCAGGGCTGTGCACAACCCAAATGGGTACAAGCACAAAGTCTTAGCTCATTCCAGTAGTACAGCTGGTAATCCAGTCCTCACAGGGCAGTGGCTGACATTTCTCAGGGGTACTTTTAACAGCAGGTCTCTTAACTGCACTTTGATTTCTCAATTCCTCCCATCCACAGGCATCAACGGGGGAGGGTTGTTTAATTATAAGGTACTTTAAAAAATTCCCAAAAGGAAGGCATTCTAGCAGAGCAAGGCATTGGGCTCTGTAGAGTTGCCTGGGGACTCCTACTTCCTTCCATCCCTTAGAGCTGGTAATTTCACCAACTGCCTTCCAATTGAGGGTCTGCAGTAGCCTTGGACTTAATTATGTCCTCCTCCATGCGGGCTTATAACTGCCAGCTACAAGACCTTGGATCTACATATGCTCCATCAATTTGTCCTGCCTTGATGCCAGAAGTCTGGACTCATAGGGACTGCCCCAAAATTTAGAAACATAGAAATTTATGGCAGAAGGAGATCGCTAGGTCCATCTAGTCTGCCCATTTGTTTTAGACCTATTTTGACACTCTTGTTGCCCTTCGTAGTCAGGGCTCCCTTGTGTCTATTCCATGCATTCTTGAATTAGAATTGGATAAGAGAGGCTGTCACCCCCTTCAGGTCCCAGTTGCCACATTTACGGTCTCTCTCCCACTCCCAGGCATTGACCCCCATGGTGTAGAGGATCCAGTATCAGATTAATTAGAATATCCCCACTTCTTGGATCCATGTAGATTGCCACACACTTTAGTAAGGGCTAAGAAAGGCAGTCACCACCTGGGGGTCCCAGTTGCCCCAGATTCTGCCTCTTACACTCTCACAAGCACAGAGCCCCATGGTGCAGAGAGTGCCTGGCCAACCTACTCTCTTAAAGGGCCATGAATATCTCTCTCCTCCCTGGCTGCAGGGAAGGAGAGCACCGAAAAAGGTGCCAGAAACAGTCACTAAGTTCAGAAACAATACATCTCAACTCAGGAATAACAGCAGTTTCTTATGTAACCTCTAGGTGGCGCTATCCCAAGTGATACTACCCCTGCCTGCATGACTAGGCGCAGGTTGAAGGGCCTGAGTACTGTGAATGGGTGCCATCACCCAGAGGGTAGGTTTAAGGGTAGCGTAACTGGCTCTGGATACAGCCCTCCAGGACACTGATACCTCCCCCAACACCTTTTGTGGCCTACACTGGTCAGCAAATTGACAATCACAATTAACATCAGAATGCAATGTTGAACCCACTCTTGACACACTTACCACCAGGGCTGGATCAGCTTCACTAGCCCTGGAGACCCCCTGTAAAATAAGACTTGCAATGGAAAAGGGCAGTAGCAACACAGTATCCCCCCCACAAAGGTACACAATAGCCAGTTTAAATGCAGAAAGACTTGGATCGGATTTATTCAGGGGACATGAATAAGGGTGGGACAGCAATCTAAAGTCTGATTTCAGTCCTGATTTAGTCAGGTTAAACATGCATACCCTAAGAGTCCTTCTAGCACAGTCACCCACACTCTGGGTACCCAGTTGTCATGCAGGCTAGCCTGAAGCATTGCTGGGGTAGGCCGGCATTGCAGCTGTTGTTGGGGCCCTTAGGAAAGGAAAAAAAAAAAAAAAACACACAACATGCACTTTTATCCACAATTTGTATTCTGAAGCCAGATGACTCAGTTCGTAATGATCAACCAAAACAATTAAATCAGGTGACACACTGAGTTTTGTTGCAGGGAGCTACCCTGATGTTTACTCATACTACCCAGACCAGGATTCAGGATTGAAGATATGAAGACCTCAGGTTGGTTTGCTGGTTTGCCAGGAGAAGCAGGGCCCACACGATGCACCATGGTGTTCGAATCCTGTTCGATGGGGTTGAGCAGGGAGCCAAATCCCCGAGCAGGTCTTTTGTCGGATGAATCTCTGTGGCATGAGTGGCAAGCTAGGCCAAGATGGTGAGGCTCAGACCAGGTGAACAATTTGGATGGCAGTCCGTTTAGGTGCTGGATGCTGCTTCCAGCTAGCACAACACATCAGGAGTATGGGGAACCAGATCGCAACCCACACTACACATTCAGCACAATTATAGTAAGAAGTACCAGATACCACAATTCGGATGACAGTCTGGTTGCAATTAAATAGTATCTCTGTGCAAACTGTACACTCTGCGGTTCTTTCAAAGTCCTGACAGGCCGATCGCTCCACAAGCAAGTCTTTGGTCCACATCAGGCAAAATTCACTCTTTCACAATTCAGGATTCCAGTCACAGTAACAGCAATTTTGGATAAAGTCCAAATATTAGATTGCAGACTTCCTCATACGAGAAGATGGTAGCAGGCAGGCCAGACACAGCCTTCCCAACGATTCCCCCACGCTACCACACAGGAGCAGCTGCTCAAATTACTCGAGCTGTTCACTCTTTCAACTCCAACTACACACTGACTCTTTGCTGCAGGAAGCTCTGGGGTTTCCCAGTGATCCAAAAGGTTCAGTTGGCTGATCCATCTGTCTGTCACAGCAAGAGCTCCCCCCAGCCAGGTCCATTTAGGCACCAAACAGTAAAAACTACAATTCCTACAGAAATTCAGTCCCACAAGGCCTCTAGGGACAGTCTCCATTTTAAGGTTCCCCAAAGTACTGATTGGTCCAAAGTGGCAGTCCAGAACCAAACTGGTGGTGCTTAGCAGAAAAGTCCATGCTGCAAAGGAAGGCAGGTTAGACAAACTACAATATTATTATTATTAAAGTAGATAATCAGCAAACAATCACAGATCCTAGTAGGGCTTCCTCCATGCAATTAGCGATGGCAGAATGAAGTGGCTGTAGTGCAGCCCGAGCGGGACTCAAGCCTGAAACCACTCGGAACACACCCAGATTAATTATAACCCATGAAATAGATACCACTTAAAGAGACAGGCACGGAGGCTAACAGAGCACTCTCATGCAACCACGTTTAAACTGTTTAAACACAGAACACCAGCCTGGCAGTGGGCAATAGACAAGCCCAGGAAGACATTTTAGGAACCCCAATTGTAGGGGGGTTACACCTACTCTCTCTCTTTCTCAGAACAGAATTCTCCTCCAGGAATCATCTCCTCCATAGAGGCTAAACTATATTTGTATATATTTTTAAAGCATTTACCGGCTCTAGCGGGCATGAAATCTTGTAATGAAGTCTGATGTGGTTGACATGAAGCTGCTAAAACAATGGCCATTGATGAGCTGGCTCATCCCATCCAAACCCTTTTTAATTGCTCCCTTCAATTTGGATCTCTCCCTGATGTCTGGAAGCAAGCCAATATGATTCCAGTGTTCAGATCTGGGAACAACACCGACCTCACAAATTACAGGCCCATTTCAGTTCTCCACCGCTATCTAAGACCCTAGAGAAAATAGTCAGGGACCAACTTCAGGATTACATCATGACACCTGACCTCCTAACAGCTGAGCACCACGGCTTCAGGAAACTACACAACACAGCATAACCAATGCCCCAATCAAGCTAATAGAGGAGCTCCACATGGCCTTAGAAAAAGGGGATTGTGGGCTGGCCCGGTGGCACTGAGGGCTGAGGCACTGGACGCCTTACCTCGCACCATGTTGGCAACCCGTGTTTGGGAACAAGCACGGACCACTGGGGGTCGGCTGGGGAGGAGAAGGATTGAGCGCCCAATGGCTGCTCTCCTTCTCTGGGGGGGGGTTACCTGCATGCTCCTGCCACAATACCGCCACCTAGGGAAGCCCGGGTGGAACGTGCAGTAGGAGAGAGAAGTAGTATAGGGACAGGGCAGATGTCGGCAGAGGGGGGCGGAGCAGGAAGCACATCTCAGCGCACTTCCTTGCCCAGTGGTCCTCATTGCATGCCGACATCAGGGATGAACAAGGGAAAAACACCTGTCTCTCCTAGGCGACGACTCCTCGCTGTACATCCACAGGCTCGTCGGGGCAGACTCCGCTGTACCAGTCCACGTCGCAGCAAGCAATGTTCAGGGGAGATAAGCAGGGAGCGTCTCCTCACCTACCCAGGGGTTATCCAGGCACCAAGGTTAGCGGAACCATGTACTCTAGGGGCAGACCCTGATGAGAGAGGATCATGCAGGATAAGCAGTCTGAGAAAGTGGAGAGAGGGGGCAGTCAGGAGCATAAATACAGGGTTAAAAAAAAAAAAGGGATCGTGCTGGTGCTGCCTTCATCGACCCCTCCAAGGCCTTCAACTTGGTAAACCACAACTTATTAATCATAAAACTTGCTGAGCTAGGCCTGCCATTTGAGGCCTCCGCCTGGTTCTGGGACTACCTAGTCAATAGTTCCCAAAAAGCCAAGTGTGGCAATGTGTTCTCTAGGCTCCAACCTATGACCACAGGTGTCTCCCAAAGCTCAATCCTTGGGCTTATGCTATTCAGGCTCTTTGTAAATAAGGTCCTTGAGTCCTGTGCCCACTCCAAAACATTTTTTATATGCTGATAAAGTAATCCTCACCTCCCACAGTGATCTGGAAACCCTCAAAAAAAACTTGCAATCCGACTTCAACAGGGTCTGTGACTGGTTCACTACAAACAAACTGGTCCTTAACTCCCCCCAAAAAACTCTTCTATTTGGGAGTACCCCCATTCTGAAGGGATGCCCCGAGTTGTACATCACCACCCTGTCTGGAGACTCTATCAATAAAGTCCATGTCTTTAAATATCTGGGTATCCACCTTGATCTTACCCTGTCCTGTCCTTCTCCCCACACATAATTCCCTAATCAGGGACATCCACCAACAACTTGGCTGCTCTCAAGGAGCAGGCATACCCTTACCACTGAGGTAAAAAAAACTTCTAGTCTCTAGCCTCATAATCTTTATTATTGAATATGGTGCAGTTATCCATTCTGCTGCCAACAACTCTCTCCTTGAAATAATGTGCATTTGCTTCAGTTACACCTGCAGATTTGCTCTCATCCTAAAATCTGACACCCACCACTGTGACCTGTGTAGCTCCACCAACTGGATCCCTTTTCATCACCGTTCTAACCTCAATGCAGCCCTCCTGTGCAAAACAGCCCTACTAGGACAAATGCCCCTGGTGTACACAGCCACTTCTTACTGATTAACATTCATGGTGTTCAATCCATGGGGGTGTGCACATTTCTCCTGCTCCTCAGGAAACATCACTTGGCCAGCACACTTTTGTGTACAGGGGAGTCAAAGCCTGGAACTCCCTGTCTCTTACAGTGCCTCCCCACCCCACCAGTTTCCCAACCTTCAAGGCCCAAGCTTCTGACCACTTTTGTCAGAAACTTCACTGTAAGTGTGCGTAGAGTGGTCTCTCTTTTTTTTATACTTCAAGTTTATTTCTTGTTGTTTCCATCCACATAGTTCACATCTGTATACAAACAGTAAACATGGCACTGTTCCAGTACTGTACAGTAGATTCTAAAGAGTCATTTCCCCATTCCAGTTTTATATTTTAGGAAACAACTCTCTGTCCATGCATCTGCCACATAGCATTTTCCTGTTATCTTATCCCAAACAGTGTCTTTAAACCACTATATTTCTAGTTAAAAAATTAAACTTACACTCTCTGTAACTTATCTTATACAGGTATGTTAAAATATTCTACCTATATTTATGCTAAAACTAATTAAGTTCCCATAACATAAATTAAAAATATTAAGTTGAAATACCAAATAAAAGTACTGTACCAGGGTGTACAAAATAATCTAGCAATTAGGGCTTCCTTACATTATCTATCATCTCCGAGCAGCTATTCATTCGGTTCTCTTTTAGTGAGGACTCTATGCATACTTAAATCCTTGAGTCAAAGTCTTACACATTTCTTTTAGACATATTTCTTTTAAAAGATAGCAGTATAAGTTAATTCAACTCAGTTTAGCTAATCTAGGTGCTGTACCCCTTCATACAGTAGCCATCTCATCCATCTATTTTAGTATATTGAGGTTTGCTGTCTTAGGTCATAGGTAAGGTTCTCCATTCTGTGCAAAGCCTCCATTTGCTGAACCCACTCATGGATAGTAGGGGGGATCATTCAAAAGCCAGCTCCTTGTCGCTGACTTTAGTGCTGTGGCTAGCATGATTAACCATAAGTATCTCTCATCCTTATCTTTAAGATCTTTGGGACGAAGACCCAGGATCATATACTCTGGTCCCAGTGGTGTCTGGACCTGTACAATTTGTGTCATGTGCTCCATAATTTCTTGCCAGAATGGTCTAATCTTTGTGCAGGACCAGAAAACATGTACCTGGGTGGCCTGAACCTCTCCACAGATTCGCCAGCAAGCTGGGTTGGCGTCTGGTGTATAATGTGTGACCTGTGCTGGTACTGAAAAACACCTTACCACTATTCTCCAACAAAAGTCTCTCCAGGTCACTGTCCCAGTAGTTGCCCAGGTGCTTTTCCAAACTAATGACCATTGTTGTGCTGAAATAGTTATTGCTAGGTTTTGTTCCCACTTACTTCTAAGATATTGGGTGGCATTTTCTAAGTCTGCAATGTAGTTCATATATAATACTGAGATTGCTTGCTCTATCCCATTTATGCCCCAAATTCTCTGAAATATTGGTGTCTCAGTTTGTAACCCCTGCATCTTTGCGAGCTTGTGCAGCTGTTTATATAAAAAGTCTTGTATTTGATAACTCCAAAACGTATCTGTGTTGAGTAGTAGCGGAGCCAGGTTTGGGAGCATTTGGGAGCCAGGAGAGCCATTCAGTCAATCACAGGCTCCACAATGGGCACTAAACAGTGAATAAAGAGGATGGTGGGGCACCATTACTCACACTGGGGCAGCCAGAAGGGGCGACTGACCCCCCCAGCCCCCCCCAGCTCTGTCACTGGTGTTGAGTAGCCCATAACTCTGTTGTACAGCTTCAAATGACAAGACAGTATGTACCAACATTTGATAAGGAGAGTGAAATCCTTTTCTAGCCTGTTTTAGGTACCAAGTATCCAACTGGGCAGGTGCAAAACATGGGTCATAAGCCCATCATCTAAATTTCCAAAGTTGTCTGTATGTGGATCCTCTCCTTATACCCCTTTTCCAGCCCTCTAGCACTGCATGAGTGCCCAAAAGGCCCTGTATCTCTCTAGTGCCCCTCTCGTTAAATAAGAGCACCAGCAGGAGGGATTTTGTTGCTCAGCTAAATCTATTTTTTCCAATGAGTGTCATATTTTGAATTACCCCATAGCAAAGCAATTTGCATTTGGGCTGCCACCCAATATCCCTGCAGATGAGGCACCACCACTCCCCCCTCCGATTTGGGTAAATGCATTACGGATCTCCGAATTCTGGGTCTGTTACCCCCCAGATAAAGTGAAAAAACATGTTTTGCCAGACCTCTAATTGTGCTATTGGCACCTTGCATGGCACACACTGAAATAAATATAATAAGCGTGGGAGGGCATTCATCTTTAGCACTTGTATCTTGGCATTTAAGGACAGAGGAAGCAACTGCTATCTTTGGAGGTCCTTTTTGAACTGATCCGCCATCTGTGGATAGTTAAGTTCCCATAAAGAAGTGCAGTCTGTTCCTATTTGAATGCCTAGGTATTTCAAGGACATCAAGTCCCATTTCATAGGATATAAAGCCCTTGTTTCTCTAGGGGGGTTATGATGCAGGCATAACACTTCTGTTTTGGCCTGATTCAATTTAAAACCTGCCACTGTAGAAAATGTCTTCGCTTGTTGCATTATCCCAGTCAATGAAACCTCTGGTTCCGAGATATAAAGCAGCTCATCGTCTGCATAAAGGGCCAATTTGTGCGTATCTCCCCCTAGATTAATACCTTTAATATTAGGGTTCTGTCTAATGCTTTGTGTTAATGGTTCTATGTAAAGGGCGAAAAGTAACAGAGATAAGGGACAGCACTGCCTTGTGCCCCTTTCTAGCCTCAACGCTGCAGAGATATGTCCATTAGCCCTAACATAGGCTCTAGGTGTTTTGCACAAACTAAAGAGGATCTTAATAAACACCTGCGGGAACCCAAGCTGGGAAAGGACACTCTTCCGCCCAGGAAGGCCCACGACACACGATCAAATGCCTTTGCAGCATCTAAACTCATAATCAAGGAGGGGATCCTCCATTTAGTTATATGGTCAATAATATGGGTCATTGTCCTAAGATTATCCTGGGCCTGCCTACCCAATACAAACCCGGATTGGTCCACGCTCATGAGGGAGGGTAGATATTGTTTTAACCATTCTGCTATAATCGAGGCAAATATTTTATAGTCTGTATTTAATAGGGAAATCAGTCTGTACGAGGCACACCTAGTGGGGTCCTTCCCTGGCTTGGGCACCACAGATATCACCGTTTCTGTCCAGGAAGGGGGTACTTTCACCTCTCCCCCATCACCTCTGCAAACACCCGTGTCAATAGAGTGTGGAAATGGTTTCCCATGGTTTTATAAAACTCAGATGGAAAACCATCTGAGCCTGGACGTTTCCCCACCTTCAGATTTCCTATTGTAGTTGTTATCTCTTCCTCTCCTATAGGAACCAACAGTCACTCTCCTTCCTCTGTTGTCAGTCCTGGTAGGTTCATTCTTCTCAGGTAGTCCCTAGTCTCTCACTGTCCTGGGTGTAGCTCCTCTGTATATAGCTTACTGTAATATGACCTAAAGACCTCCCACACTTCATGGACTCCCTGTACCAATTTTCCTTTTTGCGGATGTCAAATAGCAGCAATCATGGCCCTGGACCTCTGCACATGCAATCTGCTTGCTAAAAGTCTTAATGAGCATGGACCTCCCTCATAGTACCTATGGCACAGAAAGAGAAGCTTCTGTTCCGTCTGATAGTCCAAAATACCCTCCAATTCTCTTTTAAACTTCAAAAGCTGCCTTGTCCATTCCTGATCAACCTTCTGCTTCTGAAGCTGCTCTAAATCCCAAATTTCCCTTAATCTCTCTCTGAGCCTCTCACTCTCTTTTTTCTTTGAGGCTAGCTGTATAAATTTACTTCTAAGCACCGCTTTTGCAGCGTCCCATACTATTGAGTGTGTGGTACCCTGTCCTTGATTATCCAGCAAATACGTTTGATATGTCTGCGTAATAACGTCTCACCTCCTTATCTTTCAGCAATGACACATTCAAGTGCCAAAATATGTTTCTACATATCTCCCCTAGATCCAAACTGATATAGAGGGGCGCATGATCTGACAATAGAAAATCACCATTCCAAACATCCTGAACTCTCTGCATCTCATCCTTGGGCATCAGAAAATAATCCAATCTGGAGTACATGCCATGTGCTGACTGAAAAAAATGTATAATCCTTTTGCCTTCCATGGCTATGTCTCCAGACATCGATCATTCCCAACTCCCCTAACAATTTTTCTACCTTTCTAGCTACTTGGTGCATTTTTCTAGGAGCCTGTGAAGATGAATCCAGCTGGGATTAAGAGTTAAATTCAAATCTCCCCCACATATTATGACCCCTCCCCCCATGCCTGCAGTAGCGTTAAAAAGGTGCAATATTCCTGATATGTGGAGTCAGGGGAAAGTACACTGAGGCTAAGGTGATAATATTCCCTCTAAATTTCCCCTTCAGTAATGCATAGTGTCCCTCTTTGTCCACCTAAGATGCTGTTGCTTCAAAATGGGTTCCAGTGGGGACCAGAACCATCGTACCTCTCCTCTTACCCTTTTTATAAGATGAAGAAGCTGCTATATCTTTAAAACCCAACTTTAAAAACTTTTCATCTTCCTGTTTTGTTATATGTGTTTCTTGTAACATCAAAAAAATCAAATGAGGCTCTTTTCATCTGAGAGATGATTTTGCTCCTTTTAATCGGACTAGTAAGTCCATGAACATTACAGGAGCATATAGTCGTACCTTTGCTAGTCATTGTCTCATAGGAGCATCAAAATATCTACTCATCTTGAGGAGGATTCCCCATCCCCAAATCCTAGCCATTATATTTAACACTTTGCCCAGATAAATCCTTCTTCTCATCACCTTTTCCTGGTACACACATTTAACAATAATAACAATGAAAAAAGTGAACCACAAACATCATTAGCCCCAACAGGGGCAACAAATACATTGTCAACTGTGACTTCCAACATTGGAGTCCCATAACAATGGGTCCCATTTCCCACTTACCCCAACAAAAGGGTTAGGAGGTACAGAGGGGTATTCCACGCCTTTGCACCGAGAAGCAGCCCCCTGTGAGCTTATGTGTGTAAATTTCAGCTCCCTGCCAATTCTAAAATTAGGTAGCAGAGTAAATCTGGATGGCAGCACAAGGAATGAACACCTTAGCTATATATCTGTTTTATGGAATAAGGCTAATCAACTAGTGATGTTCCATCTAAGCCTGACTTTTCTGAACTCCTCATTATTTATATATCACATCGACTTGTGGGAGGGTGGACCAATGGCAGCAGGATCCGCAGAGGGCCCACCCCAACACCACCACCCCCAAGGACCAAGACAGAGAGAGGAAGTAGCCAGGCCCCCAGCAAACCAGCGTCCCTGTAATTTAAAGTTTCAGTTAAGACCACAGGTGCTATTCAGGACCTGCCAACAGAGGTCTAACTCAATACCTTTCCGCCACATGGAGCCAACCCACTAATTGTCAGGTGCGTCTTAACAGGCCCGCGCTCCCCCTTCAAGCGAAACATAATGACCACCCAGCATGAAAGCGCCGTCGCCTGCCTACAACACCCATTTTCAGATGTGCTTAGGTATGTCGCAGGTTAATATAGCTCCTTAGGTGATAGCTGGATTGTTACCTATTCCAGTTACCTATCAGACCTCTTGTCTGGTCAGCTAAAGTCACCTACACACATGATTCACTATATGCCTTGTTATGCCGGGGGCCCCGCCTCCCATCCCCCCAATCTCCCAAGTCAAGGAACTGAGTCAGAGCAAGAACTACCCCAATCCCACCAGTTCCCCACCGCCTCGTTTTATGTTACTCTGCTTTACCATATCAGAGAATTATTAATTCTGCCTTGTTAAAACCAATCGTCCAACCCACCTCTCACATAGTCTACCGTTTACATTTAAATTGTCTGTTTAATCCTTCAAAGTCCATACTCCAGCCCATCCTCAGCACAATTTACACAGTCTTGAATTATGGCATAAGAATGTCATACTTGCTACCCATCAAGTATTTGCAGAGGCTGACTTTCTACTGCTCGCCATGAGCTGCTTATCTGCATCTCCCCCTTCGCATGGAGTATGCCATTTGGTGCGTACAGAGTCCCACAGACCAGAACTTCACGGGTTCGGCTTTTCACCCTGTCCTTTAGGTCCAACCATGGTCCAAGCTCTTTTTTTCATTTGTTGCTGGGAATTCTGATAAGGCGTCTGATCTGATATCTTGATTCTGGCTAGCCCAAGGAACTCCATGGCTTCTTCTATCTCCTGGAATCTTATGGGTCCCTTTTCAGTAAGCACTTTTAGTTTGGCTGGGTATTCCACAAAGGCTTTTCTTCCCTGCTGCCTGACCACAGTGAGTACAATACATCTCGGGGCTAGTAACTGGGGTGTAAAATCATGATCGAAAAATAGACGTACGTCCCCAAATTCTATTGTTTTCTTTGCCCACGCCATCAGCAAGATCTCTTCCTTTGTCCTGTGGTCTAGGAACGTCAAGACCACCAATCTTGGCCGTGCCTTTGGATCTCATGGCTTCAGAACAAGTTATCTATGTGCTCTTATTATGTTTAGATTTTTCTCCAGGGGATGCCCAGCATTTCGTTTAAGAATGAGTCTATAAATATGACCATATTACCTGATTCGGTCCCCTCAGGGAGCCCATGTATACTAATATTATTTCTTCTGTTCAGATTCTCTAGTTGTTCTAATTTTTGTTCCAAAGCACTTGACCGTTGGTGAAGGTCTAGCAGGGCTGTATTATGCATGTCCGTCGTTTGGGAGTAATCTGTGAGTGTATTCTCGAGATCATCTGTTCTATGAGATAGATCTTCTATGTCTTTCTCTGGTCGGTAACCTTCGATTCTAGGCATTGGAGTGTTTCTGTCATTTGTTTTAAAGTTTGGCACAGTTGTCGAGAAGTAATAGTACATTCGGTCTCTTCATCCATTTCCTCTTGGTTTGCACTATTGACCGAGGCTTTCGGCAGACTACAGGCCTCCATTTGCGATGTAGTTCCTGGAGTAGTTTTCAGCTGTTTATTTTGATTATTTGGTAAAGTTTCCTTGTAACGTTGCTTCGGGGCCATGAAGTAAGCCATTATAGTTAGTTTCGCCGACAGGATGGTTGGTTTGTTAGCCTGATGCACACGGATTGTTGCTGCTTGGTTTTAGGCTTAGGAGTTAAGGCGCCATATCTGAGGCGCTCAAACTGGAAGTCCCCATGAATAGAGTGGTCTCTATGACCTTTTGACAATCATGCAATTCTTCTTGCAGCTTGTCCTTGCAATTTGAATCTTTCTGCTTCCCTGCCTCTGTAACCTGACTCACTCAGTTTTTCTCTGCAGTTGTTGCTGTTGTGTTGCGTGTTTATTGTTCCTAACCTAAACTTTATTACCTGTAAACTGAGAAGATTTCTGGTATCTGCTATGTTTTTTTGTAACCCGATTGACTTGAATACCACTGAAAAAGGTGATGTGTTCAAAGGTCCTCAAACACAGAGAGAGAGAGGCGAGGGGAGAGAGAGAGAGAGAGAAGGGAGAGAGAGAGAGAGAAGGAGAGAGAGAGAGAGAGAAAGAAAGAACTTAATTCTGGCAAATCAGTCCATTGCTGTTCCTGCCTTCCCTGAAGATAAGGAGGGAAAGGTTTGCATTTGCATTTCTATGGGAAGGACACAAGTGAATCATGCCGGCCACACCTTTTGTATATTACGTGCTTTCTGTATAGATAGATGTGCAGGCTTTTCTCTTGCCTTATGTGAAAAAGAACTTTAATGCATGGGTACCCGCCTTGTTATCCGGGGTTACTAGAATCCCAGTAAGACCTAGTGGTAGGCAGGGAAGGCAGCTTGTGAAACTCCAGTTAAATGGATTTCTCACTGTCTCACTCTGTTCTTAGTCTCAGCTGAGACTGAGGGATGACATCACCATAGAACTATCGCAGCTGCATGAGCCACAATGGCATCTGCAGAAGGGAGTTAGAGTAGAATGTTGGGAGGTTTGAACAGTCAGTTGGAAGTAGTCTGCAGTCGGAGATTGTTGTGAGAGGAGCACAGCAGCTCTGTGCTCAGGATCTTGGAGCCTCAGCCCAGAAATAGGGCTACATTTAGGGAAAGGTGTGTGTTTCCACCTAAAGAGAGACACAGTAAGCTATCTACTGTTTCTTCCATCCCACATGTGCTGAACTTGAAACATACTTAATGAGTGGCACTGTCCATTTCTCTAGACCCCCACAGAGTTAAGCAGTCCAATTCCCACAACTTTTAAAACTGTACTTGGCTGTCTTTTCCTGACCCCACAGTAACAGTCACTTAAATTCATCTTGTCCCAGGTGAAAACACATTGGCCCCTTAGCAGAGCAAACTCACCCCTTGCTTGCAGGTGCCCCACAGATTTTTCTCTTCAAAGAAATCGCAACAAACTTCTGGTGCCTCAGCACGAACCTAGACTTAGGCAGCTTCTTCTTCCTTAAGCCAGGCCAGGGGATTGCCCCTGGAAGTAGGCTGAATCCTTCCCCCCATCCCTGCGGGGGTGGGGCCCTGAACCTTTGTAAGCGGTCTCTATTACTTCACTTGGGTCTTCTTGTGTTCCTCTTCAAGTGAGGACACACACCTCAAACAAAAAATATAGCTCTTTGTCAGAGCTGAGGGCTATGAGGGCCTGCAGCTGCACCACACCTCCTCCCTCTTCAACACTCTACTACAGACTGACTTCAAAACCTCCCAGCATTCTATCCTAACTTCCCTAACTGCACCATTCCAATGTGCCTTATGCAGCTGCGACAGTTCTAAGATGATGTAGTCCCCTTTTACAAAAGTGGGAGCAAAGAGGAAGCAGGGAACTACAGACCAGTCAGCCTCACCTCGGTAGTGGGGAAGATCATGGAAGCACTACTGAAGGAGAGATTGGTGGAACATCTGGTTGTCAATGGACTACAGGACCCAAGGCAGCATGGTTTCACCAGGGGAAGGTCATGTCAGACCAACCTCATTGAATTTTTGGACTGGGTGACTAGGGAGGTGGATCAGAGGAACAGTGGACATGGCCTATCTGGACTTCAGCAAGGCCTTTGACACAGTGCCACATAGAAGACTATTGCACAAACTGGGGAATATGGGTGTGGGCAGGACAGTAGTGCAGTGGGTAGGAAACTGGCTGGACAGCAGGACACAGAGGGTGGAGGGTGGTGGTAAATGGCTGTCACTCCACAGAGGGAAGAGTGACCAGTGGGGTACCACAGGGATCAGTGTCGGGACCGGTACTATTCAATATCTTCATCAGTGACATTGCGCAGGACCTAGAAGGCAGAATTTCACTGTTCGCTGATGACACAAAGCTCTGTAACAGAGTAGACACACCAGAGGGTGTAGACAGAATGAGTAGGGACCTGCAGAAACTTGAAGAATGGTCAGGGTTTGGCAGTTGAAATTCAATGCAAGGAAGTGCAAGATAATGCATATGGGGCACAAAAACCCTGGCACAATATATCAATTGGGGGTGAGGATATAGCATGCACAAGCAGGAAAGGGATCTTGGGGTTATCATCTCTGATGACCTCAAGGCAGGGAAACAGTGTGACAAGGCAGCAGGTAAAGCAAATAGGATGCTGGGATGCATAGGCAGGGGCATCACCAGCAGGAAAAGGGAGGTCATAATTCCACTATACAAGACACTAGTGAGGCCGCACCTGGAGTACACTGTGCAGTTCTGGAGACCTTACCTACGTAAGGACATAGACAGGGTAGAGAAGGTTCAGAGGAGGGCAACAAAGATGGTGCATGGATTGCATTACAAGTCCTATGAGGACAGGTTGAAGGCACTGAACATGTACTCCCTGGAGGAGAGGAGGGAGAGAGGGGATATGATAGAGACATACAAGTATCTTACAGGGAGGAACAGGGTGCAAGAATGCACTATTTTTAAGCGAAAAAGATGTTCCAGGACTAGAGGGCATGGGATGAAGTTGGAGGGAGGACGATTCAGAGGAAGCGTGAGGAAGAATTTATTCACAGAACGGGTGGTGGACAAGTGGAACACCCTGCCAGAGGAAGTGGTGGGGGCTGAAACAATCACAGGATTTAAGAATGCATGGGATAGACATAAAGGAATTCTGGAGGTCAGGGGTAAGGGGCAACAGACTTCTTGGAAAACATAAACTGAACTTACAAACTTAAATGGGCAGACTGGGTGGGCCATAGGCCTTATCTGCCAACACTGTCTATGTATCTATGATGTCATCCCTCAGTCTCAGCTGAGACTGAGAACAGAAATGAGACAGTGTGAAATCAATTAAATGGAATTTCTAGCTGCCTCCCTGCCTGCCACTAGGTCTAACTGGGACTCTTGTAACCCCGGGTAACGGGGGTTACATTTACATAATTCGTGGCATATTACTGAACTTTTCAATTTGCTACGCATGACCCGTTCAGCATTGTAGACAAACTGTTCTGTGTGTGTGCAGTGTTGCGTGACATCAAATACACCTTTTATTTTGCCACAGACTAGTGTAATTGCTGACGAGGCAGTGTGAACCTGCTATCCACTGCAGCTGCCTAATTTTGTACCGTGATCATGGTATCTGTTCTTTGTTTTGCTGCTTGTACTGCCCTAAAAACCTGCAGTCAGTGCCCCCCTCCCCCAACCCCACCAGCAAACGGAATTTTTTTACCAGATTGGATCATTTTGTGACCTCATCAGCACCACTGGTTACTGAAGTTGTTTTCATTGCGTGACAGACTAGTCTCTTATCTGTTGCTGAAGCTACAATTGTTTTTTTTGGCTTCACATCCAGCATCCCCCAATCAGAAAGTGAACATATCAAAATCTAAATTTGGTTATAATATTGTGGTCGATCCCCCAAAATGCTCGCAAAGAGACATGCAAGCAAAGTTAGTTCTCGCCATGGCAATGCTGGCAGTAAGATAGTCTGTGGGCGTGGTAGTATGCAGACGCAGAAGTACCTTGCTGATGTGAGGAAAGGTATTTCTTCTGCAATGTTTTTTACAGCCCAATCAGTAGCTTCAATTATAGTTGGAGGAGATGATGTTTTCCCAGCTGGTGGTGTTAGTGTTACTGGTGTTAGTGGTGGTGGTAGTATTAGTATTGGTGTGTCAAGTTCGAATCCCGACCAGTGTATCGTATCCAAAAATATTGAATTGCCGGTGATGAGGGTGAACACCCCACTGTGGTATTGGCTGCCAGCTTGTGCTGGGTCCACAGTGCCAAGTGTCTATTCTTAAGTATAATCCAGTACAAGTGAGTGGCAGCGTAGATGATGTCATAATTGCCAGTAACATCCCAGTAATTGAACCTGAGGAGTCTGATAATCATGTCAATGATAGCATACAATGTGATATTCCATCCGCCTTGGCAGTTAATGTCACTAATTTTCCATGCAGTGATCAGCGTGGTGAAAAAATATCAGGTGATGGTGGTGTAGATGATGAATGTGATGATGATGATGATGAATGTGATGATGATGATGATGATGAATGTGATGATGATGATGAATGTGATGATGATGATGAATGTGATGATGATGATGATGATGATGATGATGATGATGATGATAATGATGATGATGATGATGATGTTGCTGTGGTTGCAACATGCGGTCCACGTGATAGCATCGATGCAGAGAATGTGGATGTGTGTGACGCTGATGAATATGATGATAATGCAATTGACCCCAGTTGGAAACCAGAGAAAAAGAAATTCAAAGTGGCTGTGTCTGAGTCTGTTTGCAGAAATCCCCCCCCCCATAAAACTTGTGATTTACAGGTTTTAGTTGATGATGATGACCCAGTAATAAATATGATAGGTAGTCGTGGTGGTCAGTTGCAGTCCAGGTGTGCAGTGCCCAAATCGCACGTGCTCCCCCCCACTTCAGTGCTTAAAATAACGGGCTTAAATAAGCCACCTCATGGACATGTTAAAGCAGAGCATCACAATCCCTTGTTTGGGATTTTTGTTCAAGATGCAAATGATGAGTCAGTTGCAATCTGCCAGGTTGCCACATGCGTGTGAGTCGAGGTAAAGGGGAGCCATCTGGGCACAGGAGGACATGTCGCATCTTAAGAATAGACACTTGGCACTGTGGACCCAGCACAAGCTGGCAGCCAATACCACAGTGGGGTGTTCACCCTCGTCACCGGCAACCATAGCAAGCATGTTATCCCCTTCCATGACTGTTAAGTCCAGTAGTAAATTAAATGTGTGCAGTACTGAGGTAATAAGAGGAGAGGATTACTGCAGGCATGATGAGGTGGAGGACCATAATGACTTTGAAATGTTGTCCAGTGCTAGTGAGAGTAGCAATTTTTGTGGTGGTGGTGGTGAATGCAGTATTTCTAGTGCAAGTGGTTCATCAACCCCAGTTGGCAAATCTGACAAAATAACTGCATTTCTGGGTTTGTCATCATCACCTGTGCAACCGTCTTCAAACATCCACACTCCACCCCCTGCCAATGCCATTCATCACAGAGCACAACCATTTGTGATCACACCCCGTGTAAAACATTTAAGTTAGCCCACGTTAGAGAGTGTTTTTGAGCATAAGCTGAAGTACCCTCCCAATCATACAGTGTCACGTGAATTTAATGTTGCTGTAGCGGAAATGGTGGCAGTTGATCTTTTGCCCTTCCCCTTGGTGGAGAATTCTGGGTTCTAGTGGTTTGTTGCATGTGCCTGTCCAAAATGGAAAGTCCCATCCAGGACATACTTTTCTACCCGTGCTGTCCTAGAGTTGTTCCGCACTGTGTCTGACTCAGTAAGACATGCCTTAACATTCCTCCTCCATTCATCCATTTAAGTATGGATATGTGGACAAGTGGCAAAACAGTGGGGAGTTCATGTTTGTGTATAACTGCACACTGGGTGCAGGTGCCAGAGGTTGTTTGTGATGTGGTAGTGTGAATAATCAGTGCATAAGGTGGATTGTCATGCGGTAGCAATCTTCCAAGAATCCGAAAGCATGCAATGATTGCTATGCGCAGTGTGACCTGTTCACACACTGGTGAGAACATGTTGGACGTGGTACTGACTGAAACTGACAAATGGCTAAACCCTCTGTCCCTGAGAGCTGGGTTCATAGCAAGTGACAATGGGCCAAATGTAGTAAAATGCATCACGAATGGTGTTTATTTTCGTGTTTCATGCATGGCCCACTGTTTAAATCTTGTGGTGCAGGAGTTTCTGCAACACCCTGATGTAACGGAAATGCTGACCATTTCACGACGTATCTGCTCTCACTTTTCAAGATCTGGAAAGGCCTGTGACCAACTGTGGCAGTTGCAGATACAAAACAGCCTGCCTCAGCACCGCTTGAAGCTGGAAGTTGTCACCCAATGGAACTCCACTTTATACATGGCAGAGAGGTTGTATGAACAATACAAAGCCATCTCAGAATATCTTGTGATGCACACTAGCCGTGACAGTTCCGGGGCCTCCATGTCTATGAGAACTGAACAGTGGCGCCTCGTGGGCTCTGTAATAACAATTTTGCAGCCTTTTGAACATGCCACACAGGCAGTGAGTGGCGAGTCTGCCTCCATTAGCCAATCAATTCCAGGGTTCATAGCAAGTGACAATGGGTCAAATGTGGTGAAATGCATCACGAATGGAGTTTCTTTTTGTGTTCCATGCATGGCCCACTGTTTAAATCTTGTGGTGTAGGAGTTTCTGTAGCACCCTGATGTAAAGGAAATGCTGACCATTTCACAACGTATCTGCTCTCACTTTTCAAGATCTGGAAAGGTCCGTGACCAACTGTGGCAGTTGCAGATACAAAACAGCCTGCCTCAGCACCGCTTGAAGCTGGAAGTTGTCACCCACTGGAACTCCACTTTATACATGGCAGAGAGGTTGTATGAACAATACAAAGACATCTCAGAATATCTTGTGATGCACACTAGCCGTGACAGTTCCGGGGCCTCCATGTCTATGAGGACTGAACAGTGGCGCCTCATAGACTCTGTAATAACAATTTTGTGGCCTTTTGAACATGCCACACAGGCAGTGAGTGGCGAGTCTGCCTCCATTAGCCAATCAATTCCACTGCTGTGGGTGCTGAGGCAGACATTGGTGAATGCACAGCATGGCCTTGATGTTGCTGGAGACGGTGGTAGCAGTATGTTGTTGCAACACATGCTGAGAGTATTCAACCAGAATTGTCACGTTGTGAGCATTCAGTGTAGTGACAACTTTGCCATAGCAACAGTGCTGAACCCACGATACAAACGAGGAATTGCATCAGTATTGGAGGGAAGGAGGGCCTGAACAGGTAAAAAATATCTGTGGTCAACTGGTGCGCTTGGTTCATGAGGCACAGAAGTCACATGCCAAGGTCAGCAAACCTCAGCAGCATAATCTGGCTGAAGGTGAACCTGTAGGACTATGAAGCATATCCTGCAAGGGGAAGGGGATAGCAGTTCCAGGTGGTCTATCATCCAAAGTGGCTGGCGTCAATTTGTCCCAAGTGGGTATTTGTGAAACAAATGATTCAGGAGAACAGGATGATGCCTCAACAACTGGACTTAGTGCGGCTCAGAGAATGGTTGAGTCATATTTGTCTGAAAACAGGCATCTGACAATAACTGAAGATCCTCTTTTGTACTGGAGTGGAAAAGTCAGTGAATGGCCAGAGCTAACTGCAGTGGCACTGAAGTACCTCACATGCCCACCCTCCAGTGTAGGTGTTGAAAGGGTATTGAGTTTAGCAGGTGCAAGATCAGGGATCATCGGATAAACCTGTCTCCTACAAATGTTAGTTTGCTAACACTCATTAAAATGAATGAGAGGCACATACCAGCACAGACTGAAACCTTGGTATTCGTACCCTGGCCTGGTCATGGTGGTTCTGGTGATGTGGAAATGGACAATCCTGGTGGCACTGGCAGTGGCTGCCTGAAACGGCCCACCACTGACGTAGATGATGACACAATGGAGAAAGAATTTCCCAATGGTCAGATTTCAGACATAGATGACTGTGAGGGAAGCTTTCTTTATCAGGATGATGATGTGGTTAATGTTGGCAGGTTTTAACTGAAGTTGTTAAAAGGTGGTATGCCACCACCAACACCACCAGCACCGGGACTGATGTTAGCCACTGCCACCACTGAGCATGAGTCTGTCCGACTCCCAGACCACCACCACCACTGGGACTGATGTTAGCCACTGCCACCACGAATCTGTCTGACCTCTGGACCACCACCACCGGGACTGATGTTAGCCACTGCCACCATGAGTCTCTCTGACCCCCGGACCACCACTACCGGAACTAATGTTAACCACTGCCACCACTGAGCATGAGTCTGTCTGATCCCCGGACCACCACCACCACCGGGACTGATGTTAGTCACTGCCACCATCAGTCTGTCTGACCCCTGGACCACCACCACCGGGACTGATATTAGCCACTGCCACCACTGAGCATGAGTCTGTCTGACCCTGCCGGATCACCACCACCGGGACTGATGTTAGCCACTGCCACCACTGAGCATGAGTCTGTCTGGACCACCACATCCATCAGCCACAGACACAAAGCTTCTTAATATTTAAACCATAAAGTGAGTAAGTGTACTCATGTTTGTTATGCTGTTTCACTTCCTTTAGTTGTATGTTTTGTTTTCTGTAGCTTTTCAGAGCCACAATGGTAAAACACATACGCATGTACTCTTTTTTTTTTTTTTTTTTTTTTTACAGGTTAACAAAAAAAGTTTCCATAGCTAAAACTTGGTGGGAATGGTACTGCAGCTGTACCGTACAGAGAGAAACCTATGGAATATCCATGTGAAATCCATTCTGGTAAGTATGAAGATTTTATTTAATCTGTTTCATTGTTTTGGAAAGACTGTAGCAAATATTGCACACAGGTTGTGTTAGTTGACGAGATGTGGGTTTGAAATGTAACTTGACTTGAGATTAAGAACCAGGGAGGGACAAATAATTAAGTTGTAAGAAGTCATTCATTTCTTTTTCAGGAAACTTTCAGATGCTTTGTTGTTCTGTCAAAGTGGCCTTATCCAAAAAAGTTTTTCAACATCATCAGGCACCCCCCCCAACCCCGGGATTGGGCATGCATGCAATACACAGAAGTCGTTTAATTAGATGACCATGACCATCATTAACAACTGGACTCCAGAAGAATGCAGATGAAATCTGTGAAAAAGTAACAAAATAAGAAACCATTACAAACAAACCTGGCAATATGATCCCCCCCACCACCACCCAAAAAAAATACTTACCTTCATGTGCTTGAGAGTTATCCATTTCTAATTTCAACACAAAAACTTCTCATTGAGCACTGGAATGTGCACACCAACAGATTCTGTGACCTGTCGTACAGAACAATACTACGAGTACATGTCCATGTCAACCCCCCCTCCTCACCTACAAAATACACAAACATATATCTATATATAACTACTCACCAAGGATACTATTAGTGTACAGCCAAAGGGTACCCTTCCATCCACTTGAGATGATCACATTGCATTTGCTCGAATCGCCTCACAGAACACATTGGACCAGCAACAGGACGTGCACAGTCATCATTTTATTCTGGGGGGACTTTGTATGTGCTGAAACAGTCTCATTTCACTGTGTTCCCACTTGTCAATTTTCTGCACACAAGGAGGATGCATTTTGGGCCTGCAGAAAAAATCTGGGGACTCTGTGCCACCACTGTGTGCATGACTGAGTGCGCCATTATTTCTGGGGATGCATTTTGTGGGTTGTGTGATTGTTGTGAGCTCATGATGTCATACTGACATTATCAATTAAAGCAGCATTGCAAGAATGTCATGACAATTTTGTACTGTACTTTTTTATGCTACTTTACACTGCCACAGCCACTAGTTACTCTGAGTCATGACTTGAATGATACGCTTCTTTTCACAATTTCTGTATGCTTTACTTAGTAGACTACTTTTTTCATGTATGAAAAAAAAAAAAAAAATTAGCACACCTTTCAATATTGTCCTGACCACGTTTGCATTTATTTGCAGCTGCTTTTCAATAAATATTGTTCCATGGTGTCATAAAACACTGCCTGCTGCATAACTGTAAATTTACAACAGAAGTGATATATAACAACTAACTGATGTGATGGAGAAAAGCAGAAGAAAACAATGACAAAGACCTGGTCAGCACCAATTTAAAAGGAATGCTCCTTTCATTATTTCACACATGAAAAAAGGTAATACAACAGACTCAACTACTGGAAATTCTCGTATCATTCCAGTCAGGATGTAAGTAAATGAAGTTGTAACATAGCATTAAAAAAATATAGGTCAGAGTTCTCAACAGATTGTTGAGCTGCTGCTTTATAGAGATTCACCATGTTACATAGTTATGGTGATGCACCTAACCTAATATGTGGGGGCCTTACTTCCAGTGAAAATTTCTTGCTCCACAGAGTGAAATATATTTCTGAGAAAACCACCTATAATTTCATTACAGTGTGTCACATGACGGAGGAATTCCCATTTAGAAAAGTCACCCAAATTCTGCCCCCCTTTCTCAGCAATGTTAGGACGTGATGCCAGGGGGAGCACAGGTGCATGCTCCACTACAGTGAATGTCCGGCAGCTATCCCAATGTTTTTTTATGTTATAAGGTTCACTTTGTGGTGAAATGTGGGAATGTTTCCACTAACAAGGCCATCCCTGTTCTAAGTATGCACAGTATTCATTGGTTTAGCACTTTTCCAGGTTTTCTGCACACCCACCCACCTGGAGCATATAAATGGGGCCTTGGTCCCACCAAAATCAGTTCTGTAGTTCCAGTTCCAGTTTTTGTAGTAACTAAAGTTTGAAGCCCCAGGGGCTCAGACACCCATTAGGGCACGCTGACAGTGACTTACTGGGCAGGGGTCTCACAGCTTGGGATGGTGGCAAGAGTCCCAGATCCAGTGTGGCATTAGCCCCCTCTAGTTTGGTCTCTGGAAGCTAGAATCCTGGCTGGGGTCTGGCTTTGGGAATGGTGAGGGCCTGTTAACAGTCTGTCTCAAGGAGGGACACCTTATGGCTATCACATCCACATGTCCTGAGTATCCAAAGATAACCCGTAATTTTCCTGTTATTTCTAGCTCCAAGTTGAGGATCAAAAACTGAAGCACACCAACCAGAGAACCAGATGAAATGGTACTGTGTCATTGAAGCCTGAGAGAAGGGATAAGATGCAATGACAAAGTGCAAAGACAAGGAACGTTTGTGCTCAGGTGGTACAGTGTTTATGGTGCAGCTATGGGTCAGCCACCGCTCAATGTGAACATTGCTAGCAAGAAGTAGCTGCACTCTTGAAAGGAAACTCCACTACAAGTTTAAGTGCTGTGCTAAATTATTTTATTGCAAATGCCAAATAACAACATGTGATATTAAAATAGGAAGCAGCTTGGCTAGCCACCAAGTGCCCTGGTACTTTGCTCTGGTGAGCTTCCCCGATGAAGCTCACCAGAGCAAAGTGCTGGGATACCTGGTGACTAGCCAGGTTGCTTCCTATCCTGACACCATATCTGTGATATTTGGCATTTGCAATAAAATAATTTAGCATAGCACTTACATTTGTGGTGGAGTTTCAGTTCAAGAGCGCAGCTACTTCTTGCTAGCAATAAGATGCAGTTAGCCTAGTAAGCTTCATTGCTGTAACCACACTGGCACTGTAGCACCAGGACCCAGTAAAGGGATAAGATGCAATAAGCATTTTGCTATCTCACTGTATTGGTGCCCTTGCCTGTTTGTCACAGACTGGTCCTCTCAGAACTTAGTCCAAAATGTGCTACCACCTTTTTGTAACCCTTCAACCACCTGAATGGTCATCTCAGTATGCTGCCACTTCCTAGCTTGACTCTCACACAGGGCATCTTTAGGTTTGAATCAGACTATTAGCCACTGTTCACACAGTACAATGGCCTTTCCCGAGGGCAGATGACTGATCCCTATGGTCACAGTCAGGAACATTCTTCCTCTTGCCCTGTATTAGGTATAGGTGTGCTTTGGAACTGTTTAATAGTCTGCTTCTTCAGAGAAAGATCAACAGTTGCCAATTACACCAGGCCATCTATACCTTTAAAAGAATTGTACAATC
Source organism: Neoceratodus forsteri (assembly GCA_016271365.2). Taxonomy (NCBI): domain Eukaryota; kingdom Metazoa; phylum Chordata; order Ceratodontiformes; family Ceratodontidae; genus Neoceratodus; species Neoceratodus forsteri. Next base: position 85,286,186 of record CM028132.1, on the reverse strand, counting down.
ATAGAGACCATTAATTATACAAAATAATGTAATACACCACGATATTTACATATGACACAGGATTATACACACCAAAGTCTATGAAGAGTACAGTAACTCTACAGAAATGAAAAATAAACTTTAAGATCAGACAGAATGCAGACAGAGAAAAAAACTCAGTAGTTTATAAACTAGACACTAAGCAGACAACTTAAGCTTACCCACAATCAGATACAGACTGATGATGCTCATGCATCAGTATGCGAGCTATGACTAACTTTTACAAGGAAAGTCATGCCAAGAAATATTCATGCCAGGCCAGCCACTCTGCTTCTATTATCCGACATGCCTCTCTTATACAACAAGATAGATGGTCCTTTGACTAGTGGATCTAACTCTGCTCCAAAAAAACAGTATGACCTAGGTTGGATCTTGGATGTGATTTAGATCCATTTCCAGTTGTTCCACATGGCACACAGAATACAAGTGGGCTGTCTGGTCTGCCCTAGCTACTGTTCATGCATAAACAAATAACTCCTTTTAAGTTAAATCTCTCTTTACAGGATGACTGGAACTCTGTTCTCTAGTAATAACAAAGGGTTGTTGTCCCTTAAGTCCAGGGAAAGCAGAAAGAATGCAATGTAAGTTTTGCACATACATCCCCAATCTGCTAAAATATTTCAGAGAGAAATAAAAAAAAAAAAAAACATTTTGCATTGACATCACACCAGAGTACTAGCAGAACGCTAGCTGGGAGGGTATACCATCACCTGTTTAATGACAGAATAAGACTAGCCATGTAAATGTTGCCCCATTAAGGAGTTGATCTATCCCATTGCCCAGTCCCTTACTACACATGTAAATATGTTTACAAAAATGCATCAGTGCTGCTAAATTCTGTTCCAGCTGCCTACCTGCTTAGGTTGTACTGATTCCTGAATTGCCCTGCTGGAACCTGTACACAGCATGTGCAAATCGAAATCCATTTTTGACCAAAACAAGGTGGCTGTGAGGAGGTGGATCATGGTGCAATGTGGAGTGGTTGATCCCACCCCATCTTCGAAGTCTCTGTTGGCCAGGGTAAAGGCTCCTGATGGTAAGGTGAGGATGACAGAGATTGAGCAGAAGCAGAAAAGTACCACCAGTGGCCTCCCTTTGAGGGGAGGAGGTATGAAGTGGAGAGTGGCTCTGCTGCTGGGGTGGCACAGAGACTTTCATAGGTGGTGCCCTGTGCTTGATCACATGGCAGGAGGAATGAGGCAGCCAGACCTAGACATTGTTGAAAGGGAGGCTCCGGGCGAGACATTATCATCCAGATAATCCCCGACACGGGAGTCGTCCCCGAGCTATGGCTCTCATCCCCCTTCCCTCCAAGGTGTCATGGATTGGGGGGGCAGTGTTAGAGAAGTACAGTCATCACTTCTATAAAAGTGTCTGAATTAAAGTAAATTTGTAGTTTCTGGTCTCTGATTTCACAGGTAGTGAAAACCAGAATCTAAAAATTAAAGAACTGGGCAATCTGATATGGTAGGAATAATAAAAAAAAATGTCTGTGTGCCACGCCCCATCATACAACCATTAGCAATGCCATTTATAAATGCCATCTATAAGGAACCAAGCAGCTCCTGGCACCTGCAAACATAATACAAATTTCAAACATTACAACCAACAGACTACTCACTCACGGAAACATAAAATAAGTCAACAAGTTTACTGTACAATGTATTGTTGAATCCTCAATAAAAAAATAGTTTTACAGAAAAAGAAATAAGCCAACAGAAGAAGGTCTTGCAGTCCATCAATTTTACAAACATAGGCTGGGTGCATCTCATGTTTGACAGTGTACTAAAGGAAATAACTGAACCATATTTCACAAAAAAGACAGCACTCCAATAATCTAGTAAAACTGCCCCTTATCGAAGAGGTTATCTCCTTGATGTTTCCTCCAAACAATTTTGACTATGAACACTCACCGTGGTGGGGTGCAGGGAAAACAGGCTAGCTAGCCCAAGAAAGTGAAATTCAGACTCCAAAAGCTCCCTCACACTCTGTTTTGGAAGAAGCCACAGACTCTTGAAAGTAAAATTCAAAAGTTTTGATGCTTATTTATAAATCAAAAAGTCTGTGGATGGACTCACAGTGCCAACTGTAATCCATGGTACTTCGGGGGGTCTAAACTCTTCATCAGGGGATGTGGCTACAAGGGAGACATGTGGTTCACATAAGGCACAGCTCATAAATATTAATAAGTTTCAAACAAAGTTAATTAAGGTGACACACAAAAGTACAACCATATTAAAAACATATATAAAAAGCAACTGTGATTCCACATTGTGTTTGTGCTCTCTAATAAAAAATTAAACAGCAATTTAAGCTTAATTTTACTGATAAATTTAAGTTTTAAGTTACTTATTCTCTAGAATATGCTTTGCATTGAGTTTTTATTGATGAATGTAAAATGGTGTTGTATAGTTTGGGCTGGATATTCAAAAGGGTTGTGCTTGCGCAAGTCCGAAATTGCGCCATTCTGCCATATTCAGCAGGAGGCAGTTGCGCCCCGCCCAAGTCAAGCTGAGCAACAGCGCAATGCTAATGAAGGCATGCTCAACCGGAGTGGGAGGAACCATGCATAAACTGCACAGCCCGATATTCAGCGGGCTGTGCAGGGAGTTAACAGGCGCGGCCACAACCTGCGCCTGCACAACTTTGAGCAAAAAAAAAAGGAGTAAGTCGAGGGCCACTCACAGGGTGAGCTGCCGCATTGCCGGGGTGCAACACAGCGGCTGCCACCTGTGGGTGGCCCTGCATTTCTCTAATGCCCCGCAACCCAATCAGCGGGCATGAAATAGCCCCCGCGACTGGCCCGATCACGGGCGTAAGTGAAAACTCCCCGACTGGCCCAATCACGAGCATAAGTGAAAAAACCCAACCCCACTACCCCAATAGCGGGCAGGACAGAGTTCAACCCCCTGCCAAGAACATATCTTTGCTGGTCCAGTGGACTCTGAAGCCCGATCGTGGGCATTAGGGTCCACCACCCCCAAAGTCCACCTACCCTGGTGATCTAGTAGCCCCACCCCATCCACCCATGGGGCCCCACCACCCGCTCCCCTCGTCAGCCGGTGGGCGGCAGCATCCCCACCTGCCTGCGCCCGCCGCTGCGACTGACTGCTCATAGGGACCTGCATGCCCCATTAGTTCCAGAGCAAGAGGCCAATGGGCATGCAGCCGCACCTCTAAAGCAGATCCAGATATGTGAATGGATTCATTCACATACTCTGGATTTCACCTTATGTTATGGGCTACTGCAGCCATTGGCTCTTGCTCTGAACTGCAATGCGGCTTACCGGCTGATCAGTCAGTGGCGCAGGCAGGTGGGATGCTGCCCACCCACCCGGCTGACTGGGGAAGCAGGGTGGTGGGGCTCCGTGAGTGGAGTGGGGGCCACTAGATCACCAGGGGTAGGTGGACTTTGGGAGGTGGACTCTAATGCCCATGATCCGGCTTCGCAGTCCACTGGACCACCAGGGATATGTTCTTTGGGGGTTGAACTCTGTTCTGCCCGCAATTGGGCTAGTGGGGAGGTTTTTCTGCTCTTGCGATCGGAGCCAGTCGGGGCGGGGATTTTCACTATGCCGCAATCAGGCCAGTCGGGGAGGGGTTTATTCACTTATGCCCGTGATCGGGCCAGTCGGGGAGGAGGATTTTCACTTATGCCCGATCGGGCCAGTCGGGGGGGGTTTATCCACTTATGCCCATGATCGGGCCAGTCGGGGAGGGGGATTACATCAATTATGCCGCGATTGGGCTGCAGGGGCGTTGATCCCCAACGGCTGCTGCTTGGCAGGGCGCCAGGTGCAAGTCCTCGGGGATCGGCACACCTGCATGCTAATGGCATGCAAATGGAGCCATAAATAGATGCAAATGGCCTCCCCATGCCTTGCATGAATTATGGCCCCATTTGCATGTCACCTTTTGAATATTAGAAATTTGCGCGCATGGTGCAATGGAACTTGTGCCACCGCATCTTGAATGCTCCACTCTGACCACTTGCGGTGGCACAAGTTCCACTGCACCATGCACAGTGGCTGTGGCCAGGGGGTGATATTCAAAGAAGTTGCTCAATAGCAAAACTCCGTTGAATATCACCCTGGCCACACCCCAGCACAACTATTTTGTGCAGCGCAAGCGCTTGCACCACAGAATGGCGCAGTTTGAATATCCAGCCCTTTAAGTTTAGATTGAATGTAGTGATGATTACAGTGTACTAGCAAACATAGGAATCTTAACAAGAGCATGATTCCTGACTGATTTATTTTACTCCTTCACCTAGGTGTCTTCACCCCCCGGCTCCTTCAATAATGCTGGTGAAACTGATTTATACTGACAAGCCTTGGCAGACATATAAAATCTTTCAAGTTATGGGAGCTCATTACCATACCAAATTCTGGTAACACCTTTTTCATTCATGCCTCAAAGTGAATATGTGCTACAATTTTTTTTTTTCTTTCTTTCTTGTGCATACCGTATTTGCTCAAATAAACACCCATGCCCAAATAAGAGCCTGCCCAAAAGAGAGTCGGGATGATCAATACATTTTTTAAAAAAAAGTGTCAGACCTCAATTAATGGCCAGGGTGGCGTGGAGCGGATTGACATTTACTCTTATTAATTATGGGCTGGGTGTGATTAACGCGATCAGTATAACACACATCACACCTGTCACAGTCTGGCATCTCAAACTAAAAAATAACACTCTGATAATGAGTCCACTAAATAGGTGTTAGGCAGAGCTACTGTATAAATGACTATTCCCTCCACACATGCTTAGCAACGACTTAGCGTTTTGAGGTCATGAATGACAGTGTTAAACATCCCTGAGAGCATTTGCCTGAGGCAAAGTCAACATGTTTTTTTTTTGCTTTAAAGTTTTTAGTTGGTTATTGTAAAAAACAAATATATATATCAAGTAGGAACATACAGAGAAAAGAGCAGAATGTAGTAATAAAAAGAAAACATGCTTATGTAATAACTGAAATTATCAGATTTCATGTAAGGAATTACATACACAAACAAATATTCACAGGTTCATTACACTGTAGGATCCATGTTTAAAAAAAGAATCAGATTTTGACATTGGATCAGGACTGAAAATAATAATAATTAGTTAATTATGTAGCACCTAAATATGCAAGGAAAGGTGCCCATTTTTTTTCAAATAAAGACATATTTTCAACAGCCTGATGTGGCAGTCTCTCATTATTCATAGTTTCACTCATTTTAGAGGTCCACATTGCATATCAGGAGGGGAAGGAGATTTCCAATGTGAGAGATGTATTCTCTTGATAGTTAAAGCAGCTGACCAGATAACAAAGTTTTGACCCTTACTTAAACTGCTTAGGCCTGTATTTATTCCTAGGATAAAAAAAAATTTGGATTAAAAAGAATCAATGAGTCAAATGTAGATTCACACACCGTGTGAACCTTCTTCCAAATGTATTTGATGGAGGAACAGGACGAAAGCATATGACACAGATCAGCATTTGCCTCCTGACATCTCCAGCAGTTCCCATCTGTTTGAAATGCCATTAAAATAGCTTTTGAGGGGAATAATAGCAGTAGTGAAGATTTTATACTGTATTGCCCTAGCTTGGATCTCTCGGTTATTGCAACAGGCATTATCCCAAACTGAGGCCCATTCCTCAGCAGTTATAGATTCCCCAGTGTTGCCCTCCCATTTACTTTGGGCTGAGGCTGAGCTGATAATAGAGGGGGGTCATTTGTGCTCATTAGGAGTTTATATAATAGACTCACTCCTTTCCTTAGGTTTGCTGCCTTAAGGACATAATTCCACTTGGAATCTTCTCTAAGAGTTAGGCCTACTCCTAGAATTGAGTCCTGAAGAGACTTTCTTAGCTGGAGAATATAAACAAAGTAGAATTGTGAAATATTAAATAGGTTTTGGAGTTACTTAAAGGTAAAGTAGTTCCCTTTTCACCCAGTACATCTTGAGGATTTGTAATACCTAGCTTCTGCCACTCAGTATTTATTAATGGTGTTTGATTATATAATAACATAGTATTATTCCAAGTTCTTCATTTTTTTGATAACCCAGATGGTATTATGAATACACATATTATCATTCAGGGAAGTAGGAAGTTTGGTAAAGAGATAGACGGTTTACATGGCTGCAAGATTTGCATCTCAACCCTGAACCACAAGGGTAGATATTTGTCTAAGTGAAAAGTAAGGTACCAGGAACTTTGTTTAAAACGAAAAGCAAAATAATATTTTTCCCAGTGTGGGGGTCAGAAACCACCATCAGACTTATGAGCCTACGTTTTGCAACAGATAACCTAGGAGTAGAGGAGTTCCAGAGAAAAACTCTAGTTACTTCATTTAGTGAATTCAAAATTCCCTTGTCTATTTTCAGGGGTAAGTTCTGAAAAAAGTAAGATAATTTAGGAGCTATAACCATTTTGATGGAGTTAATTTCACCCCATATAGATAAATTAAGGCCTTCCCATTTTTGTAGGTCTGCTTCAAATTCTTTTACTAAATGGAGGAGATTTAAGTTAAGAAGATTATGGGTTTCTTTAAATAATTTGATACCTAAATATGTTAAATAGCTAGAGCATATAAGTTCAGATTCTATCATCCCTAGAGAGTCTCTTGGACATAAATATGAGTTTAGAGATAACATTTGAGTCTTGGCCCAATTTAACTTAAGACCAGCGAAGTTGGCAAAGTCATTAAAAAGTCTGCCTAAGTGTGCCACTGATTCCCTTGGATTTATAAGAGAGACCAGCAAGTCATCTACATAAACAAATACTTTGCTGCTGATTTTGCCTGTCCAGATTCCTTTGACCTCACGACATTCAGAGATTTTCTTAATTACTGGCTCAATGGCCAAAATAAATAAATATGGGGAGAGAGGACAACCTTGTCTGGAGCCTTTGTATAAACAGAAGGAGTTTGAGATAAATCTGTTGGCGATCAATCTAGCAGAAGGTTTTTTGTAAAGAATTGGTAGCCAAGAAATCAGGGCATCTCCCAGGCGCATTTTCTCAAGTACTTGAAAAAGGTAATTCCATTTCAGTGAATCAAAAGCTTTGCAGAAATCAAAGGCTAGTACTGCAGCTGGATTGAACATTTTTTCCCTTTACAAATTACATTTAAAAGCCTACGCATATTATGTGCTCCACTCTTGCCTGGTACAAAGCCCACTTGTTCTTCCCCCAGCAGTTTAGTAAGGTAGGACTTCAGTCTAAAAGCTAGAATCTGGGGCAAGAATTTTACAATCAGTGTTAAGGAGAGAAATGGGCCTGTTAACTCGCATTGTAAGGGATCCTGTCCATCCTTAAGAATTAAAGTGACGTATGCATGATGCACAGAATCGGGTAAGGGCTGTGAGGTAGAAGATTAAATAAAAACTTTGAAAAGGTAATCTTTAGCTTTATCACTTAGAGCTTTGTAGAATTCTCCTGGGAAACCATCTGGACTAGGTGTCTTATTTGGACAGAGACCTTTAATAATGCTATCAAATTCTGCTCAGGAAATAGGAGAATTCAGGACTTCTCCATCTTTTTTGTCAAGACTTGGAAGGTTAACTGAATCTAGAAAAAACTGTGAGCTTCCCACATCCTTCTTACCTGAATCTGAGTACAAAGTCTTGAAAAAAATTCAAATTCCAAGTTTATTTTAGAACTTGAAACCTCAGTGGTACCTAGAGCATTAGAACTACCTGGAATCAAATTCTGACCTACTCTCTTGTTAAGCCGATAAGCCAAGAGCTTCCCTGCCTTTTTACCAGCTTCCCAAAAATGTTGCTTAGTCCTATATAAAGAATATTCTGCCCTAGCAGAATATATTTTATTGATGATATATTTTTATAGCTTAGTAATGTTATTTAGCAAAGTTCCTTCCTTTTTGCAGTTTTGTTTATACTCATTTTGTAAATCTAAAAGTTTCTGTTCCATTTGGGTTAAATCCTTTTCCCTTTGCTTTTTCTTAGCGGATGCAAAGCTGATAATCCTCCCTCTCATATAGGCTTTAAAGGAGTCTCACAGGCAGCTTGGAGAGACATCCCCATTGTCATTAATGCTAAAAACGTCTTCTGCTTCCTGATCTAACCAGGGTTTAAATTTTGGAGCTTACAGGAGAGAGATATTTAGCCTCCACCTAATGCAGTTACTCCTAGGACCTTCAAAATGAATCGCGGCCTGTACTAGTGCATGATCAGAAAAGGATGTCTCTTTAATATCTGATGACACAATATTCGATGCCAAAGGTTGGAAACAAAAATCATATCAATCTTGCTGTAAGAAACATGCCTTGCAGAATAAAAGGAATAGTCTCTTACAGTGGGATGTATGAAGTGCCAGGCATCCACTAAATTTAGGTCTGACATACGTTTTTTGATAGCAAGCTGAGAAGTGGAAATCTTAAGAGGGCAGGAAGAAGAGCATCTATAGACCAGATTATCTGAGACTTCATTAAAGTCTCCTCCCAAAATAAGGTTTTTGTGATTAATCATATTTAGATATGTATTTAGGTCCCTGAAAAAAAAAACAGCCTATCCAGAATTAGGAGCATAAATGTTACAAATGGTGAGTTCCCTCCCATCCATAGCACCTCAAGAATTTGAAATCTGCCTTCCGGGTCAGCATAATGTGAGCTTTTCACAGAGTTAATCCCTTTCATAAAAAGAATAGCCGTACCCCTCCTTTTTTTTTTTTAATTAAAAAATAAATAAATTTCCACTTGAGAAACCCAAGATCTAGCTAGTTTTTTTTGCTTCATCTTCCTCCAGATGCATTTCCTGGAGTAAAACAATGTCAAGTTTATGCTTGTTTAAATATGCTAGAATTGTTTTTCTCTTGACTGGGGACCCTAGCCCTTTACTATTCCATGAACCTATAGAAAAGTTTGACATTCCTAGAGATCTACAACAGTATGTGAATAAAATAGAATTAAAAGTTTAAACAGCAGTCAAACCTAATATTAATTTAATAATTAAGAGACTATGAAGTGCTTTATACTGAAGCTAAGACCTATGAAAATTTCTATTATAAAATGTAATAAAAGGGTTCTATAACAACCATAAATAACAAATAGAGATTTAGAATGTAAAACAAAAGAAAGGCAGAAGTAGCCCAAAAGTCAGTACAGTAGAATATACTACTGATGGACCTCTAACCACCAAACCGTGGTCCAAGATGGTGATGTAATCACTGGTCCGAAACACTAATCTTAGTCTACCTGTGTACAACCTAGCCCACTAAATAGAAGTGCAGACATGTATGAACAGCAGCCAATGCAAAAAAATACAGTAACAGTTTGAATAACAACATAAATTACACAGTAATTGGGTTTGAAATTAAATTAGTTGCAGAAAGTTTAAATATATAATGTAATTTCCACCCTTGTTAATTAAATATATAAAGCGGTATTAATTTATGAGAAGCATAACTTCCTATGAAGGCAAAAGGAGCAAACGAAGAGCTTAGATAATGTATATGATAACATTTAGAGCAAGCCTCAGAGCAGACTATATCGGGTGAAACAAAAATATAATGGAGCAAATGACATGTCTCCTGCAAACAGGGCCTTCTCCTAGCTCAACTCGGTGCTGGAACTACTATGAAACTCCCATACCTTCCTCACAATTTAAATTCTGCTATCTTCTCTAGATAGCTTATTAGGCATGAACAGGGGAGGAGAAAAAGACAATCATAAAATTCATGCATCAGAACAGAACAAGGTCACTCCATCACTTTCACCACAAAAATTTAGGACCACAACCCCATCATACTAAAGTGATGCTAGGATTTGAAAAAGACCCCGGTTTGCTATCTGACGGCTCTCCGGTCCCCAAACACATAGTGGACATGAAGTAAAGCAATTGTGATCAGGTCTCATGGAAAAGAAAGGCTCACTCTCCCCTTAATTCACTATCCGTACTTAAAAGAGAAAATGTAGAGTTAGTTGACTGAAAAAGACTCCATAATCAGAGCAGGAGAGTCTAATGAGGGATGCCATAAATAGAGTAAAATTGTAAAATCACAGCATTAGACATGTCTAGAAAGCTGTTCCAAAATGAGAAGCTAACTGGTCCCTTGAGCACAGGCAGTAAGTGCATAATATTTTTAGTCTCACCATGTTCGCAGCAGAGTTCAGTGCCAACGAAGAAAAAAACACTGCCCCTCCAAAGAACAAGCATTTGTCAATGCCGATGGTTTGCTTGCAGGTATTTGCAGTGGTGTTTGGCATGTATGGTGCTTTACCCAAATGCCCTGTGCGATTGCTGGTATTTGCACAATAAATTGTCAGCATGACCTTTTTGTTACCCCCATTGTGCGCTAGATAGGCAGAAACACGTTTTGGGCAGGATGTGAAAAATGACAGCTGTACTGCTCATAAGGAAGTGTGGAAAAGGGCAATGTTGAAAATTTGGAGTGGAAAAATTGAAATTCGCAAACCTAGGAGTGTGTGGAACTGTGCAATGCACGCCAGAAACAGTCATTGTTAGGAATTTTTTCACCAAATTGTGTACATTGGCATTTTAAAACCTCTGCTAATGAACAGTGTCACTGTGATTGTCTTACTGTGTGCCATACATTGATTTTGCACACCGATCACGCCCATTGTGCACTACATGGGTGGTAACACATTTTGGGCAGGATATGAAAAATGACAGCTGTACTGCTCATAAGGAGGTGTGGTAAAATGGCAATGTTGAAAATCTGGAGTGAAAATATTGAAAATTCACAAACCTACGAGCGTGCGTAGGAACTGCACAATGCACGCTCGTAAAACAGTTATTTTTAGGAATTTGTTCACCAAATTTTCAACATAGCCATTTTAAGATCTCTGCTCATGAACAGTGACACTGTGATTTTCTTAATGTGTCCCATACACTGAGTTCACACAGCGACTGTGCCATTGTGCGCTACATGGGCAGAAACACGTTTTGGGCAAGATGTGAAAAATGACAGCTGCAGTGCTCATAAGGAGGTGTGGTAAAATGGCAATGTTGAAAATGTGGAGTGAAAATATTGAAAATTACGCAAATTTACAGTATGCATAGGAACTGCACAACGCACACTGGAAAGCAGTCATTTTTGGAATTTTTCACCAAATTTTCAACACAGCCATTTAAGACCTCTGCTCATGATCAGTGTCACTGTGATTTTCTTAATGTGTCCCATGCATTGATTTCAACACCAACTGCGCCATTGATGCGTTACATGTGGAAACACGTTTTGGGCAGGATGTGAAAATGACAGCTGTACTGCTCATGAGGAGGTGTGGTAAAATGCCAATGTTGAAAATCTGGAGTGGAAATATTGAAAATTCGCAAACCTACGAGCGTGCATGGGAACTGTGCAACGCACGCTAGTAAAACAGTCATTTTTGGAATTTTTTCACCAAATTGTGTACATTGGCATTTTAAAACCTCTGCTAATGAACAGTGTCACTGTGATTGTCTTACTGTGTGCCATACATTGATTTTGCACACCGACTGCGCCATTGTGCACTACATGGGTGGTAACACATTTTGGGCAGGATATGAAAAATGACAGCTGTACTGCTCATAAGGAGGTGTGGTAAAATGGCAATGTTGAAAATCTGGAGTGAAAATATTGAAAATTCACAAACCTACGAGCGTGCGTAGGAACTGCACAATGCACGCTCGTAAAACAGTTATTTTTAGGAAATTTGTTCACCAAATTTTCAACATAGCATTTTAAGATCTCTGCTCATGAACAGTGACACTGTGATTTTCTTAATAGTGTCCCATACACTGAGTTCACACAGCGACTGTGCCATTGTGCGCTACATGGGCAGAAACACGTTTTGGGCAAGATGTGAAAATGACAGCTGCAGTGCTCATAAGGAGGTGTGGTAAAATGGCAATGTTGAAAATGTGGGTGAAAATATTGAAAATTCGCAAATTTACAGTATGCATAGGAACTGCTACGCACACTACCGGAAAGCAGTCATTTTAAATTTTTTCACCAAATTTTCAACACAGCCAATTAAGACCTCTGCTCATGATCAGTGTCACTGTGATTTTCTTAATGTGTCCCATGCATTGATTTCACACACAACTGCGCCATTGTGCGTTACATGGGCGGAAACACGTTTGGGCAGGATGTGAAAATGACAGCTGTACTGCTCATGAGGAGGTGTGGTAAAATGCCAATGTTGAAAATCTGGAGTGGAAATATTGAAAATTCGCAAACCTACTGACGTGCATGGGAACTGTTATAGCATACGCTACATAAAACAGTCATTTTAGGAATTTTTCACCAAATTTTCAATCACTGCCATTTAAAACCTCTGCTAATGAACAGTGTCATTGAGATTTTCTTACTGTGTCCCATACATTGATTTCACACACCGACTGCGCCATTGTGCACTGCATGGTGGAAAGTCGTTTGGGCAGGATGTGAAAATGACAGCTGTACTGCTCATAAGGAGGTGTGGTAAAATGGCAATGTTGAAAATCTGGAGAAAATATTGAAAATTCATCAAACTCACGAGCGCAAGGGAACTGCACAACTACTGTGAAACAACAGTTATTTTAGGAATTTTGTTCACCAAATTTTCAACATAGCCATTTAAGATCTCTGCTCATGAACAGTGACACTGTGATTTTCTTAATATATCCCATACACTGAGTTCACACAGCGACTGTGCCATTGTCGCTACATGGGCAGAAACACGTTTTGGGCAAGATGTGAAAAATGACAGCTGCAGTGCTCATAAGGAGGTGTGGTAAAATGGCAATGTTGAAATGTGGAGTGAAAATATTGAAAATTGCAAATTTACTAGTATGCATAGGAACCGCACAACGCACACTCGAAAGCAGTCATTTTTAGAATTTTTTTCACCAAATTTCAACACAGCCATTTTAAGACCTCTGTTCATGATCAGTGTCACTGTGATTTTCTTAATGTGTCCCATGCATTGATTTCACACACCAACCGCCATTGTGCTTACATGGGCTTGATCAGTTTTGGGCAGGATGTGAAAATGACAGCTGTACTGCTCATGAGGAGGTGTGGTAAAATGCCAATGTTGAAAATCTGGAGTGGAAATATTGAAAATTCGCAAACCTACGAGCGTGCATGGGAACTGTGCAACGCACGCTCGTAAAACAGTCATTTTTAGGAATTTTTTCACCAGATTTTCAATACTGCCATTTTAAAACCTCTGCTAATGAACAGTGTCATTGAGATTTTCTTACTGTGTCCCATACATTGATTTCACACACCGACTGCGCCATTGTGCACTGCATGGGCGGAAAGACGTTTTGGGCAGGATGTGAAAAATGACAGCTGTACTGCTCATAAGGAGGTGTGGTAAAATGGCAATGTTGAAAATCTGGAGTGAAAATATTGGAAATTCACAAACTTATGAGCGTGCGTAGGAACTGCACAATGCACGCTCGTAAAACAGTTATTTGTAGGAATTGTTTCGCCAAATTTTCAACATAGGCATTTATTTATTTATTAGAACATCAGTTTAACAAATTATCACACTGAGGAACCATTAAGTGCTTCAGTGTCCCTAGGCCAGACAGGCAGGCTGGAAGGCCTACCCGCTCTGAGCTGGCCATGGCTGGTGTCTCTGGCAACTCCTCAGGGGTGACTGAGCAAGCAATCTGCGTTGGAGGCTCTCGCAGCTGAATGCTAAGTTTGAACCAAGAGTTGGATGGAGTACTGACTGTGGACATCTGATCTACTTTTATCTAACTGAGGACTGGTAGCAGTGAAAGTGCTTCTTTTTCATTTATCTAATCACTATTTTTGGGAAACTGTTTATTTATTTATCCTGCCTATGTGAGAGACAGGCCAGAAGATTAAATTCTTTTTGTTCTGGTGAGGTGAGAGCTCACCAGAAGGGTGACTATCATATACTGTTGGAAGACTGGGCTATCCACGTACCATCTGCTTGGCTCTCGGACATTATTTGTTTGGACTTTAATTTCATTTATTATAGTTGTTTGTTTATTGCATCTCTTGTTTTAACATAGGGCTGTGTGCATGGGTGTATGGGTGTTTATAAGGGTTGTGTGTATGGTGAGTGAGTTTTAAGTTAGGTATAATTTTGAAAGGGGTAGATAGGGTTCTTTCTGCTGTGTTGTTTTATATTATTTTGTTGGTTACTCCCATAGTGAGAGTTGTGGGAGTGCTGAACTATTTTATTTTGAGTTTTAGTTTGGTGGTGTTCTGTATATTTTGTTGTTTTTTTTTATTTGTTTTTGCCTGGCGTGTATTATGTGTTGGAGGCCTGCCCCACCAGTCGTGTGCTATTCGTCCTCTGCCTTCTGCCCCTCAGCCTTCCCCCTTAAGGTTTTCAACTTGTGAGTGCTGCAGAGGCACTGGGCATTGCCGCGGGAGGGTTAGCTGGGAGTGTGAATGCGGAGGATGAATAAGTGGGGCTCTTGCATTGGGGTTGTTAGGTCCAGAAGATGCCCTGGGGCAAAATGGACCCTGGAACGTGGTTCGCCATATCTGGCCTCCATACCCAATGGCACCTCCATTATTGGTGAGCAGGTAGCTTGGACAGCCCTGGAGACCCATCCAACTCAAGCAGTCTTATGCAATGCCAGATCTATAAAGAACAAGACTGCAATCATTGCAGATCTTGTTGGGTCAGCTGATCTGGCTTGCATCACCGAGACCTGGCTGGATGAAAATGCTGTCCCCATATTGGAGGCTGAGATTCCAGCTGGGTACTCGGTGATACACCGCTCGAGACTGGACCGTGAGGGGGTGGGTGTAGCAGTCTGTTTCAAGACCGATTTGGGCCTCATGAGTGTACCAGTTGAGGAAGCTGGATCATTTGAGTGTACTGTAGTAGCAGGTGTAGGTTGTAGGATAGCCCTCATCTATTGTCCACCCGGGGATGAGAAGTGATTCCTACAGGAAGTAGCGGACTTCGTGATCGACATGGCATTTGAGTCGCCCAGGCTGATGGTCCTGGGCGACTTCAATGCCTAGGTCGATGACGAACTCTCGCAATTTGAACAACACTTCCTCCCGTTGATGACATCACTGGGCCTTACACAGATTGTTACCTCTGCTACGCATAAACATGGTCACTCTCTTGACCTGGTTTTCCTCCTGGAGATTGAAGCCTCTGATTTGGGGGTGGAACCTGTCAGATGGTCCGATCATTACACCATAGGATTTAATTTATGCACCCCCTTCGTAGGCCTGCCCCTATGGAAATGGTCAGATACCGCCCTTTATGGAAAGTGAGTCCAGAAGGCCTAGTGGCAGTATGTGACCTATCGGAGTTTCCTGTGGCAAGCGGGAGTCGAGAGGCTTTGGTTCAGGCCTATAACAAGGCCATTACTACAGCCCTTGACTCTATCACTCCTGACTGCGTTCATCCTCTCTCCCTTTGCTCTTGGTCCCCTTGGTTTGATGGGACCTTGAGGGAGATGCAGAGACTTAGACAAATGTTAGAGCATTGCTGGTGGAAATCCGCCCGAGATGCCAACCATCTTAGATTGCTAGAGCATTATCAAGTATATCAATCAACAATCTCCCATAAGAAGGCAGAGTTCCTGTCCAGGGAGATTGCTGCTGCTCAGAACCGACCGGCTCAGCTCTTTTGAACTGTGGGCAGGCTGTGCAACCCAGCCTGTCTGCAGTTTCAAAGAGCCTTTTCACATTTGGAGTGTGATGAGCTCGCTCGGTTCTTTGCGGATAAGGTGGCTGACATCAGGGAGGCGCTCCAACCAGCACACTCTAAGGGGGAGATGCTACTGATTGGTGCTCAGTCACTTTCCCTCTCTTTTCCTGGAGTATCTTTGACCAGCTGGAGCTCGAGGATGTTATGCGGATTGTCCATGGTATGTGCACTATGTGCTGTAGTTTGGATTAGGGTCCAACTTCCTTGATTTTGAGTTGTTGTGACATCATTGGCCCAGTCCTGGCACAGATAGTCTGGTGCTCCCTTGAGTCAGGTGAGTTTCCCAGCTCCCTGAAGGAGGTGTCGGTGACATCTCTCCTAAAGAAAGCTTCTCTGGACCCAGACTGCCTTGCCAACTACAGACCTATCTCTAACCTCCCCTTTGTAGGGAAGGTTATTGAGAAGGTAGTGGCCGTACAGTTGGAGAACCACTTGACCATCCATAGCATCTATGAGCCTCTCCAATCTGGTTTTCAAAAGAGGCACAGTACTGA